>ML133474.1:536549-1136549 GCA_003864495.1 Nemopilema nomurai
AGCCTTGCCAAAAGGGCCATTTTTGACCAAAAATCAATAATGCAGATTTTGTTAATATTGAAAGGCATAACAAATGGAACATATTTGTGTTGTTTGGGTCGATTTCTGATGTGTGATTCATGAGATATGGAGTTGAAAGTAGCATACGGTCGTGCAAAAAGTAAGGCTATAGCCTTGCCAAAGGGCCATTTTTGACCCAAAAATCAATATGCAGATTTTGTTAAATATTGAAAGGCCATAACAATGGAACATATTTGTGTTGTTTGGGTCGATTTCTGATGTGTGATTCATGAGATATGGAGCTTTGAAAGTAGCATACGGTTCGTGCAAAAAGTAAGGCTATAGCCTTGCCAAAAGGGCCATTTTTTGACCCAAAAATCAATATGCAGATTTTGTTAAATATTGAAAGGCCATAACAAATGGAACATATTTGTGTTGTTTGGGTCGATTTCTGATGTGTGATTCATGAGATATGGAGCTTGAAAGTAGCATACGGTCGTGCAAAAAGTAAGGCTATAGCCTTGCCAAAAGGGCCATTTTTGACCCAAAAATCAATATGCAGATTTTGTTAAATATTGAAAGGCCATAACAAATGGAACATATTTGTGTTGTTTGGGTCGATTTCTGATGTGTGATTCATGAGATATGGAGCTTTGAAAGTAGCATACGGTCGTGCAAAAAGTAAGGCTATAGCCTTGCCAAAAGGGCCATTTTTGACCCAAAAATAATATGCAGATTTTGTTAAATATTGAAAGGCCATACAAATGGAACATATTTGTGTTGTTTGGGTCGATTTCTGATGTGTGATTCATGAGATATGGAGCTTTGAAAGTAGCATACGGTCGTGCAAAAAGTAAGGCTATAGCCTTGCCAAAAGGGCCATTTTTGACCCAAAAATCAATATGCAGATTTTGTTAAATATTGAAAGGCCATAACAAATGGAACATATTTGTGTTGTTTGGGTCGATTTCTGATGTGTGATTCATGAGATATGGAGCTTTGAAAGTAGCATACGGTCGTGCAAAAAGTAAGGCTATAGCCTTGCCAAAAGGGCCATTTTTGACCCAAAAAATCAATATGCAGATTTTGTTAAATATTGAAAGGCCATAAAAAATGGAACATATTTGTGTTGTTTGGGTCGATTTCTGATGTGATTCATGAGATATGGAGCTTTGAAAGTAGCATACGGTCGTGCAAAAAGTAAGGCTATAGCCTTGCCAAAAGGGCCATTTTTGACCCAAAATCAATATGCAGATTTTGTTAATATTGAAAGGCCATACAAATGGAACATATTTGTGTTGTTTGGGTCGATTTCTGATGTTGATTCATGAGATATGGAGCTTTGAAAGTAGCATACGGTCGTGCAAAAAGTAAGGCTATAGCCTTGCCAAAAGGGCCATTTTTGACCCAAAAATCAATATGCAGATTTTGTTAAATATTGAAAGGCCATAACAAAGAGAACATATTTGGTTGTTTGGGTCGATTTCTGATGTGTGATTCATGAGATATGGAGCTTGAAAGTAGCATACGGTCGTGCAAAAAGTAAGGCTATAGCCTTGCCAAAAGGGCCATTTTTGACCCAAAATCAATATGCAGATTTGTTAAATATTGAAAGGCCATAACAAAGGAACATATTTGTGTTGTTTGGGTCGATTTCTGATGTGATTCATGAGATATGGAGCTTTGAAAGTAGCATACGGTCGTGCAAAAAGTAAGGCTATAGCCTTGCCAAAAGGGCCATTTTTGACCCAAAAATCAATATGCAGATTTTGTTAAATATTGAAAGGCCATAACAAATGGAACATATTTGTGTTGTTTGGGTCGATTTCTGATGTGATTCATGAGATATGGAGCTTTGAAAGTAGCATACGGTCGTGCAAAAAGTAAGGCTATAGCCTTGCCAAAAGGGCCATTTTTGACCAAAAATCAATATGCAGATTTTGTTAAATATTGAAAGGCCATAACAAATGGAACATATTTGTGTTGTTTTGGGTCGATTTCTGATGTGTGATTCATGAGATATGGAGCTTTGAAAGTAGCATACGGTCGTGCAAAAAGTAAGGCTATAGCCTTGCCAAAAGGCCATTTTTGACCAAAAATCAATATGCAGATTTGTTAAATATTGAAAGGCCATAACAAATGGAACATATTGTGTTGTTTGGGTCGATTTCTGATGTGTGATTCATGAGATATGGAGCTTTGAAAGTAGCATACGGTCGTGCAAAAAGTAAGGCTATAGCCTTGCCAAAAGGGCCATTTTTGACCCAAAAATCAATATGCAGATTTTGTTAAATATTGAAAGGCATAACAAATGGAACATATTTGTGTTGTTTGGGTCGATTTCTGATGTGTGATTCATGAGATATGGAGCTTTGAAAGTAGCATACGGTCGTGCAAAAAGTAAGGCTATAGCCTTGCCAAAAGGGCCATTTTTGACCCAAAAATCAATATGCAGATTTTGTTAAATATTGAAAGGCCATAACAAATGGAACATATTTGTGTTGTTTGGGTCGATTTCTGATGTGTGATTCATGAGATATGGAGCTTTGAAAGTAGCATACGGTCGTGCAAAAAGTAAGGCTATAGCCTTGCCAAAAGGCCATTTTTGACCCAAAATCAATATGCAGATTTTGTTAAATATTGAAAGGCCATAACAAATGGAACATATTTGTGTTGTTTGGGTCGATTTCTGATGTGTGATTCATGAGATATGGAGCTTTGAAAGTAGCATACGGTCGTGCAAAAAGTAAGGCTATAGCCTTCCAAAAGGGCCATTTTTGACCCAAAAATCAATATGCAGATTTTGTTAAATATTGAAAGGCCATAACAAATGGAACATATTTGTGTTGTTTGGGTCGATTTCTGATGTGTGATTCATGAGATATGGAGCTTTGAAAGTAGCATACGGTCGTGCAAAAAGTAAGGCTATAGCCTTGCCAAAAAGGGCCATTTTTGACCCAAAAATCAATATGCAGATTTTTGTTAAATATTGAAAGGCCATAACAAATGGAACATATTTGTGTTGTTTGGGTCGATTTCTGATGTGTGATTCATGAGATATGGAGCTTTGAAAGTAGCATACGGTCGTGCAAAAAGTAAGGCTATAGCCTTGCCAAAAGGGCCATTTTTGACCCAAAAATCAATATGCAGATTTTGTTAAATATTGAAAGGCCATAACAAATGGAACATATTTGTGTTGTTTGGGTCGATTTCTGATGTGTGATTCATGAGATATGGAGCTTTGAAAGTAGCATACGGTCGTGCAAAAAGTAAGGCTATAGCCTTGCCAAAAGGGCCATTTTTGACCCAAAAATCAATATGCAGATTTTGTTAAATATTGAAAGGCCATAACAAATGGAACATATTTGTGTTGTTTGGGTCGATTTCTGATGTGTGATTCATGAGATATGGAGCTTTGAAAGTAGCATACGGTCGTGCAAAAAGTAAGGCTATAGCCTTGCCAAAAGGGCCATTTTTGACCCAAAAATCAATATGCAGATTTTGTTAAATATTGAAAGGCCATACAAATGGAACATATTTGTGTTGTTTGGGTCGATTTCTGATGTGTGATTCATGAGATATGAGCTTTGAAAGTAGCATACGGTCGTGCAAAAAGTAAGGCTATAGCCTTGCCAAAAGGGCCATTTTTGACCCAAAAATCAATATGCAGATTTTGTTAAATATTGAAAGGCCATAACAAATGGAACATATTTGTGTTGTTTGGGTCGATTTCTGATGTGTGATTCATGAGATATGGAGCTTTGAAAGTAGCATACGGTCGTGCAAAAGTAAGGCTATAGCCTTGCCAAAAGGGCCATTTTTGACCCAAAAATCAATATGCAGATTTTGTTAAATATTGAAAGGCCATAACAAATGGAACATATTTGTGTTGTTTGGGTCGATTTCTGATGTGTGATTCATGAGATATGGAGCTTTGAAGTAGCATACGGTCGTGCAAAAAGTAAGGCTATAGCCTTGCCAAAAGGGCCATTTTTGACCCAAAAATCAATATGCAGATTTTGTTAAATATTGAAAGGCCATAACAAATGGAACATATTTGTGTTGTTTGGGTCGATTTCTGATGTGTGATTCATGAGATATGGAGCTTTGAAAGTAGCATACGGTCGTGCAAAAAGTAAGGCTATAGCCTTGCCAAAAGGGCCATTTTTGACCCAAAAATCAATATGCAGATTTTGTTAAATATTGAAAGGCCATAACAAATGGAACATATTTGTGTTGTTTGGGTCGATTTCTGATGTGTGATTCATGAGATATGGAGCTTTGAAAGTAGCATACGGTCGTGCAAAAAGTAAGGCTATAGCCTTGCCAAAAGGGCCATTTTTGACCCAAAAATCAATATGCAGATTTTGTTAAATATTGAAAGGCCATAACAAATGGAACATATTTGTGTTGTTTGGGTCGATTTCTGATGTGTGATTCATGAGATATGGAGCTTTGAAAGTAGCATACGGTCGTGCAAAAAGTAAGGCTATAGCCTTGCCAAAAGGGCCATTTTTGACCCAAAAATCAATATGCAGATTTTGTTAAATATTGAAAGGCCATAACAAATGGAACATATTTGTGTTGTTTGGGTCGATTTCTGATGTGTGATTCATGAGATATGGAGCTTTGAAAGTAGCATACGGTCGTGCAAAAAGTAAGGCTATAGCCTTGCCAAAAGGGCCATTTTTGACCCAAAAATCAATATGCAGATTTTGTTAAATATTGAAAGGCCATAACAAATGGAACATATTTGTGTTGTTTGGGTCGATTTCTGATGTGTGATTCATGAGATATGGAGCTTTGAAAGTAGCATACGGTCGTGCAAAAAGTAAGGCTATAGCCTTGCCAAAAGGGCCATTTTTGACCCAAAAATCAATATGCAGATTTTGTTAAATATTGAAAGGCCATAACAAATGGAACATATTTGTGTTGTTTGGGTCGATTTCTGATTGTGATTCATGAGATATGGAGCTTTGAAGTAGCATACGGTCGTGCAAAAAGTAAGGCTATAGCCTTGCCAAAAGGGCCATTTTTGACCAAAAATCAATATGCAGATTTTGTTAAATATTGAAAGGCCATAACAAATGGAACATATTTGTGTTGTTTGGGTCGATTTCTGATGTGTGATTCATGAGATATGGAGCTTTGAAAGTAGCATACGGTCGTGCAAAAAGTAAGGCTATAGCCTTGCCAAAAGGGCCATTTTTGACCCAAAAATCAATATGCAGATTTTGTTAAATATTGAAAGGCCATAACAAATGGAACATATTTGTGTTGTTTGGGTCGATTTCTGATGTGTGATTCATGAGATATGGAGCTTTGAAAGTAGCATACGGTCGTGCAAAAAGTAAGGCTATAGCCTTGCCAAAAGGGCCATTTTTGACCCAAAAATCAATATGCAGATTTTGTTAAATATTGAAAGGCCATAACAAATGGAACATATTTGTGTTGTTTGGGTCGATTTCTGATGTGTGATTCATGAGATATGGAGCTTTGAAAGTAGCATACGGTCGTGCAAAAGTAAGGCTATAGCCTTGCCAAAAGGGCCATTTTTGACCCAAAAATCAATATGCAGATTTTGTTAAATATTGAAAGGCCATAACAAATGGAACATATTTGTGTTGTTTGGGTCGATTTCTGATGTGTGATTCATGAGATATGGAGCTTTGAAAGTAGCATACGGTCGTGCAAAAAGTAAGGCTATAGCCTTGCCAAAGGGCCATTTTTGACCAAAATCAATATGCAGATTTTGTTAAATATTGAAAGGCCATAACAAATGGAACATATTTGTGTTTTGGGTCGATTTCTGATGTGTGATTCATGAGATATGGAGCTTTGAAAGTAGCATACGGTCGTGCAAAAAGTAAGGCTATAGCCTTGCCAAAAGGGCCATTTTTGACCCAAAAATCAATATGCAGATTTTGTTAAATATTGAAAGGCCATAACAAATGGAACATATTTGTGTTGTTTGGGTCGATTTCTGATGTGTGATTCATGAGATATGGAGCTTTGAAAGTAGCATACGGTCGTGCAAAAAGTAAGGCTATAGCCTTGCCAAAAGGGCCATTTTTGACCCAAAAATCAATATGCAGATTTTGTTAAATATTGAAAGGCCATAACAAATGGAACATATTTGTGTTGTTTGGGTCGATTTCTGATGTTGATTCATGAGATATGGAGCTTTGAAAGTAGCATACGGTCGTGCAAAAAGTAAGGCTATAGCCTTGCCAAAGGGCCATTTTTGACCCAAAAATCAATATGCAGATTTTGTTAAATATTGAAAGGCCATAACAAATGGAACATATTTGTGTTGTTTGGGTCGATTTCTGATGTGTGATTCATGAGATATGGAGCTTTGAAAGTAGCATACGGTCGTGCAAAAAGTAGGCTATAGCCTTGCCAAAAGGGCCATTTTTGACCCAAAAATCAATATGCAGATTTTGTTAAATATTGAAAGGCCATAACAAATGGAACATATTTGTGTTGTTTGGGTCGATTTCTGATGTGTGATTCATGAGATATGGAGCTTTGAAAGTAGCATACGGTCGTGCAAAAAGTAAGGCTATAGCCTTGCCAAAAGGGCCATTTTTGACCCAAAAATCAATATGCAGATTTTGTTAAATATTGAAAGGCCATAACAAATGGAACATATTTGTGTTGTTTGGGTCGATTTCTGATGTGTGATTCATGAGATATGGAGCTTTGAAAGTAGCATACGGTCGTGCAAAAAGTAAGGCTATAGCCTTGCAAAAGGGCCATTTTTGACCCAAAAATCAATATGCAGATTTTGTTAAATATTGAAAGGCCATAACAAATGGAACATATTTGTGTTGTTTGGGTCGATTTCTGATGTGTGATTCATGAGATATGGAGCTTTGAAAGTAGCATACGGTCGTGCAAAAAGTAAGGCTATAGCCTTGCCAAAAGGGCCATTTTTGACCCAAAAATCAATATGCAGATTTTGTTAAATATTGAAAGGCCATAACAAATGGAACATATTTGTGTTGTTTTGGGTCGATTTCTGATGTGTGATTCATGAGATATGGAGCTTTGAAAGTAGCATACGGTCGTGCAAAAAGTAAGGCTATAGCCTTGCCAAAAGGGCCATTTTTGACCCAAAAATCAATATGCAGATTTTGTTAAATATTGAAAGGCCATAACAAATGGAACATATTTGTGTTGTTTGGGTCGATTTCTGATGTGTGATTCATGAGATATGGAGCTTTGAAAGTAGCATACGGTCGTGCAAAAAGTAAGGCTATAGCCTTGCCAAAAGGGCCATTTTTGACCCAAAAATCAATATGCAGATTTTGTTAAATATTGAAAGGCCATAACAAATGGAACATATTTGTGTTGTTTGGGTCGATTTCTGATGTGTGATTCATGAGATATGGAGCTTTGAAAGTAGCATACGGTCGTGCAAAAAGTAAGGCTATAGCCTTGCCAAAAGGGCCATTTTTGACCCAAAAATCAATATGCAGATTTTGTTAAATATTGAAAGGCCATAACAAATGGAACATATTTGTGTTGTTTGGGTCGATTTCTGATGTGTGATTCATGAGATATGGAGCTTTGAAAGTAGCATACGGTCGTGCAAAAAGTAAGGCTATAGCCTTGCCAAAAGGGCCATTTTGACCCAAAAATCAATATGCAGATTTTGTTAAATATTGAAAGGCCATAACAAATGGAACATATTTGTGTTGTTTGGGTCGATTTCTGATGTGTGATTCATGAGATATGGAGCTTTGAAAGTAGCATACGGTCGTGCAAAAAGTAAGGCTATAGCCTTGCCAAAAGGGCCATTTTTGACCCAAAAATCAATATGCAGATTTTGTTAAATATTGAAAGGCCATAACAAATGGAACATATTTGTGTTGTTTGGGTCGATTTCTGATGTGTGATTCATGAGATATGGAGCTTTGAAAGTAGCATACGGTCGTGCAAAAAGTAAGGCTATAGCCTTGCCAAAAGGGCCATTTTTGACCCAAAAATCAATATGCAGATTTTGTTAAATATTGAAAGGCCATAACAAATGGAACATATTTGTGTTGTTTGGGTCGATTTCTGATGTGTGATTCATGAGATATGGAGCTTTGAAAGTAGCATACGGTCGTGCAAAAAGTAAGGCTATAGCCTTGCCAAAAGGGCCATTTTTGACCCAAAAATCAATATGCAGATTTTGTTAAATATTGAAAGGCCATAACAAATGGAACATATTTGTGTTGTTTGGGTCGATTTCTGATGTGTGATTCATGAGATATGGAGCTTTGAAAGTAGCATACGGTCGTGCAAAAAGTAAGGCTATAGCCTTGCCAAAAGGGCCATTTTTGACCCAAAAATCAATATGCAGATTTTGTTAAATATTGAAAGGCCATAACAAATGGAACATATTTGTGTTGTTTGGGTCGATTTCTGATGTGTGATTCATGAGATATGGAGCTTTGAAAGTAGCATACGGTCGTGCAAAAAGTAAGGCTATAGCCTTGCCAAAAGGCCATTTTTGACCCAAAAATCAATATGCAGATTTTGTTAAATATTGAAAGGCCATAACAAATGGAACATATTTGTGTTGTTTGGGTCGATTTCTGATGTGTGATTCATGAGATATGGAGCTTTGAAAGTAGCATACGGTCGTGCAAAAAGTAAGGCTATAGCCTTGCCAAAAGGGCCATTTTTGACCCAAAAATCAATATGCAGATTTTGTTAAATATTGAAAGGCCATAACAAATGGAACATATTTGTGTTGTTTGGGTCGATTTCTGATGTGTGATTCATGAGATATGGAGCTTTGAAAGTAGCATACGGTCGTGCAAAAAGTAAGGCTATAGCCTTGCCAAAAGGGCCATTTTTGACCCAAAAATCAATATGCAGATTTTGTTAAATATTGAAAGGCCATAACAAATGGAACATATTTGTGTTGTTTGGGTCGATTTCTGATGTTGATTCATGAGATATGGAGCTTTGAAAGTAGCATACGGTCGTGAAAAGTAAGGCTATAGCCTTGCCAAAAGGGCCATTTTTGACCCAAAAATCAATATGCAGATTTTGTTAAATATTGAAAGGCCATAACAAATGGAACATATTTGTGTTGTTTGGGTCGATTTCTGATGTGTGATTCATGAGATATGGAGCTTTGAAAGTAGCATACGGTCGTGCAAAAAGTAAGGCTATAGCCTTGCCAAAAGGGCCATTTTTGACCCAAAAATCAATATGCAGATTTTGTTAAATATTGAAAGGCCATAACAAATGGAACATATTTGTGTTGTTTGGGTCGATTTCTGATGTGTGATTCATGAGATATGGAGCTTTGAAAGTAGCATACGGTCGTGCAAAAAGTAAGGCTATAGCCTTGCCAAAAGGGCCATTTTTGACCCAAAAATCAATATGCAGATTTTGTTAAATATTGAAAGGCCATAACAAATGGAACATATTTGTGTTGTTTGGGTCGATTTCTGATGTGTGATTCATGAGATATGGAGCTTTGAAAGTAGCATACGGTCGTGCAAAAAGTAAGGCTATAGCCTTGCCAAAAGGGCCATTTTTGACCCAAAAATCAATATGCAGATTTTGTTAAATATTGAAAGGCCATAACAAATGGAACATATTTGTGTTGTTTGGGTCGATTTCTGATGTGTGATTCATGAGATATGGAGCTTTGAAAGTAGCATACGGTCGTGCAAAAAGTAAGGCTATAGCCTTGCCAAAAGGGCCATTTTTGACCCAAAAATCAATATGCAGATTTTGTTAAATATTGAAAGGCCATAACAAATGGAACATATTTGTGTTGTTTGGGTCGATTTCTGATGTGTGATTCATGAGATATGGAGCTTTGAAAGTAGCATACGGTCGTGCAAAAAGTAAGGCTATAGCCTTGCCAAAAGGGCCATTTTTGACCCAAAAATCAATATGCAGATTTTGTTAAATATTGAAAGGCCATAACAAATGGAACATATTTGTGTTGTTTGGGTCGATTTCTGATGTGTGATTCATGAGATATGGAGCTTTGAAAGTAGCATACGGTCGTGCAAAAAGTAAGGCTATAGCCTTGCCAAAAGGGCCATTTTTGACCCAAAAATCAATATGCAGATTTTGTTAAATATTGAAAGGCCATAACAAATGGAACATATTTGTGTTGTTTGGGTCGATTTCTGATGTGTGATTCATGAGATATGGAGCTTTGAAAGTAGCATACGGTCGTGCAAAAAGTAAGGCTATAGCCTTGCCAAAAGGGCCATTTTTGACCCAAAAATCAATATGCAGATTTTGTTAAATATTGAAAGGCCATAACAAATGGAACATATTTGTGTTGTTTGGGTCGATTTCTGATGTGTGATTCATGAGATATGGAGCTTTGAAAGTAGCATACGGTCGTGCAAAAAGTAAGGCTATAGCCTTGCCAAAAGGGCCATTTTTGACCCAAAAATCAATATGCAGATTTTGTTAAATATTGAAAGGCCATAACAAATGGAACATATTTGTGTTGTTTGGGTCGATTTCTGATGTGTGATTCATGAGATATGGAGCTTTGAAAGTAGCATACGGTCGTGCAAAAAGTAAGGCTATAGCCTTGCCAAAAGGGCCATTTTTGACCCAAAAATCAATATGCAGATTTTGTTAAATATTGAAAGGCCATAACAAATGGAACATATTTGTGTTGTTTGGGTCGATTTCTGATGTGTGATTCATGAGATATGGAGCTTTGAAAGTAGCATACGGTCGTGCAAAAAGTAAGGCTATAGCCTTGCCAAAAGGGCCATTTTTGACCCAAAAATCAATATGCAGATTTTGTTAAATATTGAAAGGCCATAACAAATGGAACATATTTGTGTTGTTTGGGTCGATTTCTGATGTGTGATTCATGAGATATGGAGCTTTGAAAGTAGCATACGGTCGTGCAAAAAGTAAGGCTATAGCCTTGCCAAAAGGGCCATTTTTGACCCAAAAATCAATATGCAGATTTTGTTAAATATTGAAAGGCCATAACAAATGGAACATATTTGTGTTGTTTGGGTCGATTTCTGATGTGTGATTCATGAGATATGGAGCTTTGAAAGTAGCATACGGTCGTGCAAAAAGTAAGGCTATAGCCTTGCCAAAAGGGCCATTTTTGACCCAAAAATCAATATGCAGATTTTGTTAAATATTGAAAGGCCATAACAAATGGAACATATTTGTGTTGTTTGGGTCGATTTCTGATGTGTGATTCATGAGATATGGAGCTTTGAAAGTAGCATACGGTCGTGCAAAAAGTAAGGCTATAGCCTTGCCAAAAGGGCCATTTTTGACCCAAAAATCAATATGCAGATTTTGTTAAATATTGAAAGGCCATAACAAATGGAACATATTTGTGTTGTTTGGGTCGATTTCTGATGTGTGATTCATGAGATATGGAGCTTTGAAAGTAGCATACGGTCGTGCAAAAAGTAAGGCTATAGCCTTGCCAAAAGGGCCATTTTTGACCCAAAAATCAATATGCAGATTTTGTTAAATATTGAAAGGCCATAACAAATGGAACATATTTGTGTTGTTTGGGTCGATTTCTGATGTGTGATTCATGAGATATGGAGCTTTGAAAGTAGCATACGGTCGTGCAAAAAGTAAGGCTATAGCCTTGCCAAAAGGGCCATTTTTGACCCAAAAATCAATATGCAGATTTTGTTAAATATTGAAAGGCCATAACAAATGGAACATATTTGTGTTGTTTGGGTCGATTTCTGATGTGTGATTCATGAGATATGGAGCTTTGAAAGTAGCATACGGTCGTGCAAAAAGTAAGGCTATAGCCTTGCCAAAAGGGCCATTTTTGACCCAAAAATCAATATGCAGATTTTGTTAAATATTGAAAGGCCATAACAAATGGAACATATTTGTGTTGTTTGGGTCGATTTCTGATGTGTGATTCATGAGATATGGAGCTTTGAAAGTAGCATACGGTCGTGCAAAAAGTAAGGCTATAGCCTTGCCAAAAGGGCCATTTTTGACCCAAAAATCAATATGCAGATTTTGTTAAATATTGAAAGGCCATAACAAATGGAACATATTGTGTTGTTTGGGTCGATTTCTGATGTGTGATTCATGAGATATGGAGCTTTGAAAGTAGCATACGGTCGTGCAAAAAGTAAGGCTATAGCCTTGCCAAAAGGGCCATTTTTGACCCAAAAATCAATATGCAGATTTTGTTAAATATTGAAAGGCCATAACAAATGGAACATATTTGTGTTGTTTGGGTCGATTTCTGATGTGTGATTCATGAGATATGGAGCTTTGAAAGTAGCATACGGTCGTGCAAAAAGTAAGGCTATAGCCTTGCCAAAAGGGCCATTTTTGACCCAAAAATCAATATGCAGATTTTGTTAAATATTGAAAGGCCATAACAAATGGAACATATTTGTGTTGTTTGGGTCGATTTCTGATGTGTGATTCATGAGATATGGAGCTTTGAAAGTAGCATACGGTCGTGCAAAAAGTAAGGCTATAGCCTTGCCAAAAGGGCCATTTTTGACCCAAAAATCAATATGCAGATTTTGTTAAATATTGAAAGGCCATAACAAATGGAACATATTTGTGTTGTTTGGGTCGATTTCTGATGTGTGATTCATGAGATATGGAGCTTTGAAAGTAGCATACGGTCGTGCAAAAAGTAAGGCTATAGCCTTGCCAAAAGGGCCATTTTTGACCCAAAAATCAATATGCAGATTTTGTTAAATATTGAAAGGCCATAACAAATGGAACATATTTGTGTTGTTTGGGTCGATTTCTGATGTGTGATTCATGAGATATGGAGCTTTGAAAGTAGCATACGGTCGTGCAAAAAGTAAGGCTATAGCCTTGCCAAAAGGGCCATTTTTGACCCAAAAATCAATATGCAGATTTTGTTAAATATTGAAAGGCCATAACAAATGGAACATATTTGTGTTGTTTGGGTCGATTTCTGATGTGTGATTCATGAGATATGGAGCTTTGAAAGTAGCATACGGTCGTGCAAAAAGTAAGGCTATAGCCTTGCCAAAAGGGCCATTTTTGACCCAAAAATCAATATGCAGATTTTGTTAAATATTGAAAGGCCATAACAAATGGAACATATTTGTGTTGTTTGGGTCGATTTCTGATGTGTGATTCATGAGATATGGAGCTTTGAAAGTAGCATACGGTCGTGCAAAAAGTAAGGCTATAGCCTTGCCAAAAGGGCCATTTTTGACCCAAAAATCAATATGCAGATTTTGTTAAATATTGAAAGGCCATAACAAATGGAACATATTTGTGTTGTTTGGGTCGATTTCTGATGTGTGATTCATGAGATATGGAGCTTTGAAAGTAGCATACGGTCGTGCAAAAAGTAAGGCTATAGCCTTGCCAAAAGGGCCATTTTTGACCCAAAAATCAATATGCAGATTTTGTTAAATATTGAAAGGCCATAACAAATGGAACATATTTGTGTTGTTTGGGTCGATTTCTGATGTGTGATTCATGAGATATGGAGCTTTGAAAGTAGCATACGGTCGTGCAAAAAGTAAGGCTATAGCCTTGCCAAAAGGGCCATTTTTGACCCAAAAATCAATATGCAGATTTTGTTAAATATTGAAAGGCCATAACAAATGGAACATATTTGTGTTGTTTGGGTCGATTTCTGATGTGTGATTCATGAGATATGGAGCTTTGAAAGTAGCATACGGTCGTGCAAAAAGTAAGGCTATAGCCTTGCCAAAAGGGCCATTTTTGACCCAAAAATCAATATGCAGATTTTGTTAAATATTGAAAGGCCATAACAAATGGAACATATTTGTGTTGTTTGGGTCGATTTCTGATGTGTGATTCATGAGATATGGAGCTTTGAAAGTAGCATACGGTCGTGCAAAAAGTAAGGCTATAGCCTTGCCAAAAGGGCCATTTTGACCCAAAAATCAATATGCAGATTTTGTTTAAATATTGAAAGGCCATAACAAATGGAACATATTTGTGTTGTTTGGGTCGATTTCTGATGTGTGATTCATGAGATATGGAGCTTTGAAAGTAGCATACGGTCGTGCAAAAAGTAAGGCTATAGCCTTGCCAAAAGGGCCATTTTTGACCCAAAAAATCAATATGCAGATTTTGTTAAATATTGAAAGGCCATAACAAATGGAACATATTTGTGTTGTTTGGGTCGATTTCTGATGTGTGATTCATGAGATATGGAGCTTTGAAAGTAGCATACGGTCGTGCAAAAAGTAAGGCTATAGCCTTGCCAAAAGGGCCATTTTTGACCCAAAAATCAATATGCAGATTTTGTTAAATATTGAAAGGCCATAACAAATGGAACATATTTGTGTTGTTTGGGTCGATTTCTGATGTGTGATTCATGAGATATGGAGCTTTGAAAGTAGCATACGGTCGTGCAAAAAGTAAGGCTATAGCCTTGCCAAAAGGGCCATTTTTGACCCAAAAATCAATATGCAGATTTTGTTAAATATTGAAAGGCCATAACAAATGGAACATATTTGTGTTGTTTGGGTCGATTTCTGATGTGTGATTCATGAGATATGGAGCTTTGAAAGTAGCATACGGTCGTGCAAAAAGTAAGGCTATAGCCTTGCCAAAAGGGCCATTTTTGACCAAAAATCAATATGCAGATTTTGTTAAATATTGAAAGGCCATAACAAATGGAACATATTTGTGTTGTTTGGGGCGATTTCTGATGTGTGATTCATGAGATATGGAGCTTTGAAAGTAGCATACGGTCGTGCAAAAAGTAAGGCTATAGCCTTGCCAAAAGGGCCATTTTTGACCCAAAAATCAATATGCAGATTTTGTTAAATATTGAAAGGCCATAACAAATGGAACATATTTGTGTTGTTTGGGTCGATTTCTGATGTGTGATTCATGAGATATGGAGCTTTGAAAGTAGCATACGGTCGTGCAAAAGTAAGGCTATAGCCTTGCCAAAAGGGCCATTTTTGACCCAAAAAAATATGCAGATTTTGTTAAATATTGAAAGGCCATAACAAATGGAACATATTTGTGTTGTTTGGGTCGATTTCTGATGTGTGATTCATGAGATATGGAGCTTTGAAAGTAGCATACGGTCGTGCAAAGTAAGGCTATAGCCTGCCAAAGGGCATTTTTGACCCAAAAATCAATATGCAGATTTTGTTAAATATTGAAAGGCCATAACAAATGGAACATATTTGTGTTGTTTGGGTCGATTTCTGATGTGTGATTCATGAGATATGGAGCTTTGAAAGTAGCATACGGTCGTGCAAAAAGTAAGGCTATAGCCTTGCCAAAAGGGCCATTTTTGACCCAAAATCAATATGCAGATTTTGTTAAATATTGAAAGGCCATAAAAATGGAACATATTTTGTTTTGTTTGGGTCGATTTCTGATGTGTGATTCATGAGATATGGAGCTTTGAAAGTAGCATACGGTCGTGCAAAAAGTAAGGCTATAGCCTTGCCAAAAGGGCCATTTTTGACCCAAAAATCAATATGCAGATTTTGTTAAATATTGAAAGGCCATAACAAATGGAACATATTTGTGTTGTTTGGGTCGATTTCTGATGTGTGATTCATGAGATATGGAGCTTTGAAAGTAGCATACGGTCGTGCAAAAAGTAAGGCTATAGCCTTGCCAAAAGGGCCATTTTTGACCCAAAAATCAATATGCAGATTTTGTTAAATATTGAAAGGCCATAACAAATGGAACATATTTGTGTTGTTTGGGTCGATTTCTGATGTGTGATTCATGAGATATGGAGCTTTGAAAGTAGCATACGGTCGTGCAAAAAGTAAGGCTATAGCCTTGCCAAAAGGGCCATTTTTGACCCAAAAATCAATATGCAGATTTTGTTAAATATTGAAAGGCCATAACAAATGGAACATATTTGTGTTGTTTGGGTCGATTTCTGATGTGTGATTCATGAGATATGGAGCTTTGAAAGTAGCATACGGTCGTGCAAAAAGTAAGGCTATAGCCTTGCCAAAAGGGCCATTTTTGACCCAAAAATCAATATGCAGATTTTGTTAAATATTGAAAGGCCATAACAAATGGAACATATTTGTGTTGTTTGGGTCGATTTCTGATGTGTGATTCATGAGATATGGAGCTTTGAAAGTAGCATACGGTCGTGCAAAAAGTAAGGCTATAGCCTTGCCAAAAGGGCCATTTTTGACCCAAAAATCAATATGCAGATTTTGTTAAATATTGAAAGGCCATAACAAATGGAACATATTTGTGTTGTTTGGGTCGATTTCTGATGTGTGATTCATGAGATATGGAGCTTTGAAAGTAGCATACGGTCGTGCAAAAAGTAAGGCTATAGCCTTGCCAAAAGGGCCATTTTTGACCCAAAAATCAATATGCAGATTTTGTTAAATATTGAAAGGCCATAACAAATGGAACATATTTGTGTTGTTTGGGTCGATTTCTGATGTGTGATTCATGAGATATGGAGCTTTGAAAGTAGCATACGGTCGTGCAAAAAGTAAGGCTATAGCCTTGCCAAAAGGGCCATTTTTGACCCAAAAATCAATATGCAGATTTTGTTAAATATTGAAAGGCCATAACAAATGGAACATATTTGTGTTGTTTGGGTCGATTTCTGATGTGTGATTCATGAGATATGGAGCTTTGAAAGTAGCATACGGTCGTGCAAAAAGTAAGGCTATAGCCTTGCCAAAAGGGCCATTTTTGACCCAAAAATCAATATGCAGATTTTGTTAAATATTGAAAGGCCATAACAAATGGAACATATTTGTGTTGTTTGGGTCGATTTCTGATGTGTGATTCATGAGATATGGAGCTTTGAAAGTAGCATACGGTCGTGCAAAAAGTAAGGCTATAGCCTTGCCAAAAGGGCCATTTTTGACCCAAAAATCAATATGCAGATTTTGTTAAATATTGAAAGGCCATAACAAATGGAACATATTTGTGTTGTTTGGGTCGATTTCTGATGTGTGATTCATGAGATATGGAGCTTTGAAAGTAGCATACGGTCGTGGCAAAAAGTAAGGCTATAGCCTTGCCAAAAGGGCCATTTTGACCCAAAAATCAATATGCAGATTTTGTTAAATATTGAAAGGCCATAACAAATGGAACATATTTGTGTTGTTGGGCGATTTCTGATGTGATTCATGAGATATGGAGCTTTGAAAGTAGCATACGGTCGTGCAAAAAGTAAGGCTATAGCCTTGCCAAAAGGGCCATTTTTGACCCAAAAATCAATATGCAGATTTTGTTAAATATTGAAAGGCATAACAAATGGAAACATATTTGTGTTGTGTTTGGGTCGATTTCTGATGTGTGATTCATGAGATATGGAGCTTTGAAAGTAGCATACGGTCGTGCAAAAGTAAGGCTATAGCCTTGCCAAAAGGGCCATTTTTGACCCAAAAATCAATATGCAGATTTTGTTAAATATTGAAAGGCCATAACAAATGGAACATATTTGTGTTGTTTGGGTCGATTTCTGATGTGTGATTCATGAGATATGGAGCTTTGAAAGTAGCATACGGTCGTGCAAAAAGTAAGGCTATAGCCTTGCCAAAAGGGCCATTTTTGACCCAAAAATCAATATGCAGATTTTGTTAAATATTGAAAGGCCATAACAAATGGAACATATTTGTGTTGTTTGGGTCGATTTCTGATGTGTGATTCATGAGATATGGAGCTTTGAAAGTAGCATACGGTCGTGCAAAAAGTAAGGCTATAGCCTTGCCAAAAGGGCCATTTTTGACCCAAAAATCAATATGCAGATTTTGTTAAATATTGAAAGGCCATAACAAATGGAACATATTTGTGTTGTTTGGGTCGATTTCTGATGTGTGATTCATGAGATATGGAGCTTTGAAAGTAGCATACGGTCGTGCAAAAAGTAAGGCTATAGCCTTGCCAAAAGGGCCATTTTTGACCCAAAAATCAATATGCAGATTTTGTTAAATATTGAAAGGCCATAACAAATGGAACATATTTGTGTTGTTTGGGTCGATTTCTGATGTGTGATTCATGAGATATGGAGCTTTGAAAGTAGCATACGGTCGTGCAAAAAGTAAGGCTATAGCCTTGCCAAAAGGGCCATTTTTGACCCAAAAATCAATATGCAGATTTTGTTAAATATTGAAAGGCCATAACAAATGGAACATATTTGTGTTGTTTGGGTCGATTTCTGATGTGTGATTCATGAGATATGGAGCTTTGAAAGTAGCATACGGTCGTGCAAAAAGTAAGGCTATAGCCTTGCCAAAAGGGCCATTTTTGACCCAAAAATCAATATGCAGATTTTGTTAAATATTGAAAGGCCATAACAAATGGAACATATTTGTGTTGTTTGGGTCGATTTCTGATGTGTGATTCATGAGATATGGAGCTTTGAAAGTAGCATACGGTCGTGCAAAAAGTAAGGCTATAGCCTTGCCAAAAGGGCCATTTTTGACCCAAAAATCAATATGCAGATTTTGTTAAATATTGAAAGGCCATAACAAATGGAACATATTTGTGTTGTTTGGGTCGATTTCTGATGTGTGATTCATGAGATATGGAGCTTTGAAAGTAGCATACGGTCGTGCAAAAAGTAAGGCTATAGCCTTGCCAAAAGGGCCATTTTTGACCCAAAAATCAATATGCAGATTTTGTTAAATATTGAAAGGCCATAACAAATGGAACATTTTGTGTTGTTTGGGTCGATTTCTGATGTGTGATTCATGAGATATGGAGCTTTGAAAGTAGCATACGGTCGTGCAAAAAGTAAGGCTATAGCCTTGCCAAAAGGGCCATTTTTGACCAAAAATCAATATGCAGATTTTGTTAAATATTGAAAGGCCATAACAAATGGAACATATTTGTGTTGTTTGGGTCGATTTCTGATGTGTGATTCATGAGATATGGAGCTTTGAAAGTAGCATACGGTCGTGCAAAAAGTAAGGCTATAGCCTTGCCAAAAGGGCCATTTTTGACCCAAAAATCAATATGCAGATTTTGTTAAATATTGAAAGGCCATAACAAATGGAACATATTTGTGTTGTTTGGGTCGATTTCTGATGTGATTCATGAGATATGGAGCTTTGAAAGTAGCATACGGTCGTGCAAAAAAGTAAGGCTATAGCCTTGCCAAAAGGGCCATTTTTGACCCAAAAATCAATATGCAGATTTTGTTAAATATTGAAAGGCCATAACAAATGGAACATATTGTGTTGTTTTGGGTCGATTTCTGATGTGTGATTCATGAGATATGGAGCTTTGAAAGTAGCATACGGTCGTGCAAAAAGTAAGGCTATAGCCTTGCCAAAAGGGCCATTTTTGACCCAAAAATCAATATGCAGATTTTGTTAAATATTGAAAGGCCATAACAAATGGAACATATTTGTGTTGTTTGGGTCGATTTCTGATGTGTGATTCATGAGATATGGAGCTTTGAAAGTAGCATACGGTCGTGCAAAAAGTAAGGCTATAGCCTTGCCAAAAGGGCCATTTTTGACCCAAAAATCAATATGCAGATTTTGTTAAATATTGAAAGGCCATAACAAATGGAACATATTTGTGTTGTTTGGGTCGATTTCTGATGTGTGATTCATGAGATATGGAGCTTTGAAAGTAGCATACGGTCGTGCAAAAAGTAAGGCTATAGCCTTGCCAAAAGGGCCATTTTTGACCAAAAATCAATATGCAGATTTTGTTAAATTGAAAGGCCATAACAAATGGAACATTGTTTTGTTGGGTCGATCTGATGTGTGATTCATGAGATATGGAGCTTTGAAAGTAGCATACGGTCGTGCAAAAAGTAAGGCTATAGCCTTGCCAAAAGGGCCATTTTTGACCCAAAAATATCAATATGCAGATTTTGTTAAATATTGAAAGGCCATAACAAATGGAACATATTTGTGTTGTTTGGGTCGATTTCTGATGTGTGATTCATGAGATATGGAGCTTTGAAAGTAGCATAGGGTGTGCAAAAAGTAAGGCTATAGCCTTGCCAAAAGGGCCATTTTTGACCCAAAAATCAATATGCAGATTTTGTTAAATATTGAAAGGCCATAACAAATGGAACATATTTGTGTTGTTTGGGTCGATTTCTGATGTGTGATTCATGAGATATGGAGCTTTGAAAGTAGCATAGGGTGTGCAAAAAGTAAGGCTATAGCCTTGCCAAAAGGGCCATTTTTGACCCAAAAATCAATATGCAGATTTTGTTAAATATTGAAAGGTCCATAACAAAAGAGAACATATTTGTGTTGTTTGGGTCGATTTCTGATGTGTGATTCATGAGATATGGAGCTTTGAAAGTAGCATAGGTTGTGCAAAAAGTAAGGCTATAGCCTTGCCAAAAGGGCCATTTTTGACCCAAAAATCAATATGCAGATTTTGTTAAATATTGAAAGGCCATAACAAATGGAACTTGTTTGTATTGTTTGGGTCGATTTCTGATGTGTGATCCATGAGATATGGAGCTTTGAAAGTAGCATACGGTCGTGCAAAAAGTAAGGCTAGAGCCTTGCCAAAAGGGCCATTTTTGACCCAAAAATCAATATGCAGATTTTGTTAAATATTGAAAGTCCATAACAAAGAGAACATATTTGTGTTGTTTGGGTCGATTTTTGATGTGTGATTCATGAGATATGGAGCTTTGAAAGTAGCATACGGTGGTGCAAAAAGTAAGGCTATAGCCTTGCCAAAAGGGCCATTCTTCAACCAAAAATCAATCAACAGATTTTGTTAATTATTGAAAGGACATAACAAATGAAACATATTGATGGTTCACTGGTAGGTTTCTGATATGCATATCTAAAGATTTTTTACTTCGGATGTCTCGTTGAGTCGAACTTGGATAAGGCAAGCATATGAACTTTTTTTTTTTTTAATTTTCCATGTATTTTTCAGGTATGATATATCTGTCTTAGTTGTTTTATAGTTACTAGTTGAAAAGTGACTAATTCTACTGTTGTATAACTCATTTTGCATTTAAAAGTCAATTTGTTCAAATTTTCTTAAAAGTAATTGAAAAGTGGATATCGTAGTTACATGGGACGCCCTTAGGAGTGTTTGAATTTCGCTTTTTAATTTAAAGTATTTAATTAAGTTCAAAAATGATTTTCTTCGTTTAAATTATGATGGGCTATTAGGTTAAGGCTTCAGCGACACAATTCAGAAGTATGGGAAGATTTTCCAGTTGCAAAAGTTATTTTAATTTCCTTAAACGTCCATTAATCTCACCCATCTACTTCTATTAGCTTTCAAATCTCGTTTAGGTGCTATCGAATTACACTTTGATGAAACCCAGTGCCAAATAGAGATACTTTTTACTACAAAAGCAAAGGGTTAACTTACTTCAGATTGACTTTCATTACAAAGGCAGCTTAGGTGTAATACATCTTTCTAGGCTTCCTAAACGAGTCAAGTGTCAATATTAATTAACTCTGAGCCAGCCAACGGGCTTACAGAAATTTCAATACAACAAAAGAACTTTAACAATAAAGATTTCATTGCTGTGATTTCTGTGTGTCATTAGGGTCGATGGGAGCTAAACGTTATTAAATAGTTTCCTACAATATGAATAACTTTGGAACAAATGTGAATGCTGAAAGAGCCATAGCATTATTATTATGTGCCAAGGTCGCTCAAATGATTCTGTTTCCACTGGAATTCAAGATATGAAAACAGGTCGTTTTCGCGTTCATGAACTGTAACATTCTCAGCAAACCAACTTTCTACTAATATCTTATTGCTGCTTTCAGTTTTGGGTATGGCAAAATATTGTATTGATTTCAGTGGCTTTCCTATAAAAGGATTGAAAACCGAATTCGTTAATAAGCTTGTTAAGCAACCCTTATAAAACGAAAATCAATATGCCTAGAGCAGAGCTGGTTTTGTTAAAGCTGCTTTGCAACGATATTCAACAGAATTTTCATTTTATTTATTTGCAGGTAATTTGCATTTCAGTTAGTAGGAAAGTTCTGTCTAGCGCATGAAAAATAGTCATTTGACAAAGACTCGATTCCAAAAACAACAGTAAATCTTTTTGAGAGACCTAGACGCGAACTATTTTGTTAGTATCTGCATTCGTTTGTTCTAAAAAATTTTGACAGGGAGACAAAGACCACTTTCTAAAGAGAATCCCATAATGTTGCGACGTAGTGTAATTAAACTGTTTGTATTGTTTGAAAGCCTTCCACCTGCAAATCTTCCAAATTGATCATTTTCGACCAAAAGTCCCGTTTTCTCTTCCTGAGATAAAATATTTAATAAAAGATATATCTATTTTCTTGTGAATGGGCCCCACCTGATTCTATATTTTGATTTTTCCTTGGTCAATAAACGATTCCTAGAAATATTTAGCATGTCGTTAAAATGATAAACCATTATGGAAAAATCATGAAAAATTGCCTTTCTAGAAAAAGAAGATCCTTCATTAACATGCATAAACCAGAGACTGTAGTTCTCGTTAATTTACTCTCGCAATTTCAATAATTTGAAACTCTAAACAAGTACTGTCAATTACAATAATAACATGTAATTTGTTAATCTGTAGATGTGTACCCTGGCTGAATAGTGGTGTTACAAATTTTGATAAGAAACTGGTCATCGACTTCAAAGATAAATTGATATTTTCATTTGTTTGGTTAGAAATTCTATTATTTCTGTTATTATTTTTATTATATTATTAAATAGATAATAAAACACCTTAGAGTAGTGCCAATGATTAACGTGCAAACGATTGGAAACTAAAAATTTCTAATCAGATTTTCAAATGGGCTCACATGAAAATGTCGAGTATGGGTCAAATTGGTTTTGGGTTATAAAGACTCAGCTTCAAGCATGCGTGTAATACTCGTGTGTGACTAATGGCTTTCGACGCATGATCACAGTTAAAAGTTGGCGGAACAAAACGAAACGCAAAATTGCCTTTTGAACTCTTTAACGATTAATGATGACATTGAATTCTGTAAGAGGTTTTGCGTCTTCTAAGCAACTGTAATTTTAGTTCAAAACGTCATCTTCGTTCAAAATGACATCTTCGTTCAAAATGTCACCATCGTTTATCATTACAAGTCACAAATCAATTACTAAATATAGCGCAGTTTTGACTTAATATCTTCAAGTGCGCTTCACAACTCCTCAAAGTCCCTAACAACCAAATAAGTGTATTTAAAACTTATTAAAATTAAATGTCTTTAAGTTTTTCTTAAACTTTATAACATCAACGCATTGTTCTATTTTCATTAAGAATGTCATTCAACATTCTTACTCTCATGAAGCTGAATGGTCCGTTTGCAAATGATCCCCTCTTTACTTTGGGAATGTCCAATTTCATGCAGATATTTATTCAATCTCAATGGCCTCACACTTTTACTTAGTTCCGTTATATCCCTCAGGTATTGAAGAGCTTTGCCTTTTAGTGCCTTAAACACTAGAGTTAGAATTTTGTGTTCAGTTCTAAGATGTAGATGAAACCAGTGCAGTTATTTTAGACGTTTTGCACTACTTTCATGAGCTTTCCTTCCTAGTAAAACTTTGGCCGCCAGCACCTGTTCACTTTGCAGTCTATTGATTTCTTGTTTTGGAAGGCCTATCAAAATTACATTTGAATAGTCTAAGTGGGACATTACTATTCCCACAGCAATTGTTTCTGCAGCTTCATCGCTTGAAACTTTTCTCGCTTGTTTCATTTTCTGTACAGTGCATTCGCTGTTTTTCCACACATCTCAGTGAGATGTTTTTGCTTCTTTAGTTGTTCACCAAAATAGGCTCCATGGTATTTTATTACTTCAGTCATTCAATTACCTCTCCTCGTTCATCATTCTTCGAATTCGCACATTGCATCGGTTTTTCTCTGAATGTGAGTATTCTTTACTTTGTTATGTAAGCATGCTTGAATTTTTTAGCTAAGAAATTTAAGCGATATGTTAGAATGTTTTGATGGCAAGTAGCCAGGAAAAATTGAGTACCAGTATCAGCCTTTAATTCCTTGTAAAAGAATAATTGCACCACATATTGGAAGATTTTGCGAAAATTACCCACCTAGAATGCGAGGACTACAGACACTAGAAGGGCCAAGGTTGCTCGATCTTGCAGAAAGGGTTCTCAACTTTGACAGCAAATCATTTTATCAATAGAACTGATATCAATTTATAGTTATTTATCAAAGAAGGTAGAATTAACTTACTCTAGTAAGAACAATAGCAATAATGACCTCTTGATGCACTGTAAAAAGCCGTAATAACGAAATCTAATTACATTATTCAACAATTTATGTATCGAAGACTGTGTCATGAAAGTCAACACTGAATAGTGCCATCATTTGCCTTGTAATTTGTATGTCTCATTTTCCCCATTTTTGTCAACCTCTTCAAGAGATTTTGACATGTGCGGATATGAATTTGAATAACTAATTTCTAGTTCGAGAAATCTGCCCCACAGGATTCATTGTGATCTGTTCAAATTTTCAAACCAGATTCTATCATTTTCTTTCGGCAAGTCAAAAGTTCAATCAGCAATCTGCGTAGAACTGCAACGGGCTTAGCGTATACGCCAGGTATACTATACGCAGAGCTAAAGTTCATGATTTGAATCTAATAACAATGAATACGGATATTGAAACATTCTATCAAAACTGGCCATCAACTTCCCAACCATAGAGCGGCGTAGTATTTTTCCAATACTACTATACAACCCTTCTCCGTTTATCATCAGTATTAAGCAATAACTACTAACTGGGAATGTTGGAAGGGGATTTTGGAAGGGAATGTTGGAAGAGGGGGTGTAGGCATACTCTGTTTCAAGAGATGGCCTTTTGTCATAATTACTCAACAGAAATACTTTGACAGCTTTTACGCTGCACTTAGCTCAAAACGTATCATGCAAAGTATTGAAGTCAGGTAGAAAGAAATAGGCTTCGTACAAAACGTCGCTTACGCTAGCAAAATTCCCTTTCGAGTGCCATTACACTTTGAAAAAGCGCACAAGGGAAGATTACTTAAGGCGCTACCTGGCGATCTTTTTGATACTCGCTGTTTTTGCAAGGACCCGAATATTCTTCGAATATTATACGTTTGGGTCTGTTGGAAAACATCATAACAAAAACGACTCTTTAGTTAAATTAGATGTTGTACGATCTAAGTCAGACTCGAGAATGCCTCTCTGGGGCTGATTAAACGACTCACGCCTATTTGCTAAACCCTCTGAGGGCTAATTTAACTTGCATTAATTCATGTTTCTAAACGTTGGGAAATTTCTTACGAATGTTCTAAAAACAAGGGGACGTGTTTATGTCATGCAGACTGTGGATCCTTTTATTTTGCTTAGGCCATGAATACTTCGACCGAGCGACTGGTCGAAGGTTCCTTTTCCTTTTCTTGGTACATTTTGTGTCCATCCTCAGGATACATATAATTGAAACTGAATGTCATTGCGTTTGGCTTGCAAAACGGGCTCGTAGAGAAGTTGATGGTCTCGGGTGGGATCTGCCAAAACAACACACCAATTTACATCATTACACCCTGAATTAATTAAGGTACATTGGCAACCATAGCCAAGTTGCCCTCAGGAGGAAACAGAAAATACAGCTACTAAGTTAGGTCGATTCTGTGCTTTAGGCGCATGGCTTGCTTAACATGGATAAGTTTATAAGAACATTTTTATGGTCAAAAACTTTTACGGTCAGAAGTGGCCAGAGTTGTCATAAAAAACGATAACAAGCTGATAGCGAAAGACAAAGAAGAGCGCTGTAATTATGGTTTGGAAGCAGAAAGGGTCTCTGGTACTAATGCTGTTAGTGTCTGAAAGGTTCTTATGATGTCAAATGTGTTCCAAATATGCGGACATGGAAACAGGGTGTTGAAGGAACTGAAGATGGTGGGAGGCCAGAGGAGTGAGCCCATTACCCTTGGCTAACGAATGCCGGGTCATGTTCAAGCAGAACTCGCCAAGCACAGCCCAAAGGATCACTCTCTTTAATTATACCATTTGAAGTCTGTTCTAGTATAGTTTTCTGTTACTTGTACTCATTAAATTAAACCAATTTTACCACAAATTCTCATATGGTGGGTCAATCAATGTTATTGTGCTACGGTCCGCTAACGATCCTCGCGTAGTTTCATTGAGATATCTTGATCTGGTTGCGGTTAACTTGCAAACGACTTTGACTCAAAAACAATCACCTTTTTTTAGATCAAACAGTACCTTAAAAGAGTCACTCTCTTTTCTCTTAATACACTCAATACGCTATCGTTTCCGCAGATGGACCCTAATGTATGGTTTCCTCGAATCAGACCCTTGAACGCACAGAGCCAAGGAGTGTTAGTTGTATTTGTTTATATCTTAACGTTTCGCCTACACGCGAGTATTTCTGACCAGTGTCGCCGTAACTACCGCAACCACACACAAGAGTGGTAATCCAGTGACAGGAAAAGGTCTTTGTTTCTCCACTGGCCGATCTCCCTAAGCTATAAACACCCTCCTCGTCTAACAGTCAAACCAGGCAACAGGTTGGATGAAACATTTATTCTTGCAATTTGGTAGTCCACTTTTCTCTAGTAGCTTTCCCAATAGCCTTTTTTACATGGCCGCTGGTCCCTGTAGATCAACACATAGCCTTTCTCTGCGGTGAATCTTACAACCTTTTTTCGTGCAAGGTTGGTAGGAGAATTCTGTAGACCTTTTACACACATAAACAGTTTTTGTACGAAATATATAAACATGCTAGAAAGCCTTGCTTTTGAAAATGCCTTCTCGTCAAAATATAAGAGGTAATTTTAGAAGAGAATCATTTCCTAAACATCGACGTACGTTGTATTATTGATTCGTTGAAATCTATGTTTGACGTGAAATACTGACATTTCAGTGATTTCAATGATTGATGAAAATAGTTTATTGCCACACGATGTCGTAGTCGACATTCTAAACTATGGTGTGGAATTCAAATTGAAAATTTAACCGAAACTCTTTTTCAATCACTTCTTTATAATCCATGCGTCACAAACTGTTTACATGCTCTATAAATGCTGAGTTTGCTTAAAATTGCATTTAGGCGTTTGTTGAGCTAAATTTACTCTTTTAATCGCATAAATGTTGGTTTGAAATTATAAGTGAAAACTTACCATGGGATTGACAAATGGAAATGGATGAGCGTGGAAGTAGTCTCCGGGAGGGCCATTCGGCGATAAATGAGGGTAATGCCCGTTCACGACTGTCGGAATCGCAGGGATTATGGGTAGAACCATGCCGTTTGAGCCGGTCGGTGACATTAGTCGATGGCCCTGTTGCATTGGAAGAGGACTGGAAGGAATAAAGTTGTTGTTGTTGTTGTTGCTACTGTTGTTGTTGTTGCTAGCGCCGTTGCTTGTGCACGTGTTATTGTTGTTGGTGCGGTTTAGGTGTTGGGCGGCCATCTGGTTTGCATGACTTGTAGCCAGCATCAGGCTCATGTCATGAATGGAGCACTGGAATACTTCTATGTACCTCTCTCCCATGTGCTTCAAATGTAAATCATTGGCTGCTTTGTGAGCGCTATCAGCTGACTTCAACTGCACAAACGATTCTCCGGATGGCCGTCCCTGCAAGGGTGTAAGGAAATGTGAAACTCAACAACAACAACGGATCTTCAGAAGCAGCTTTGTTGCCTATCTCCTGGAAGAGAAGCATAGCAAGAAACGCTACAACGATTCCTACCGATTTCGAACGCTCGATAGAATGTTGCTAAATGCTTTGGTAACAATGCAACCTAAAAAATACTACTCTAATAAAATAACCAAAAGCTCCTAACTGCTCCTTGAGATTCAAATGAATGCTCTTAATACACCTAAACGAACTGCAGCTGTAGAATTAAAGGAGTTTACTTAAAAATGAAAGAATTCTGATAACACTCTCTTGAAAACGATAAAACGCTTCTTGCCATTGGGGAAGATCAAAAGCTCTTGGCTGCCTCGAATGAAAGCAGCCTCAAGCATGCTTCCACGCAGGGGATGCTGTATAGTGGTTCGTTGAGCACAGCATTAAAACTGTGATTGGCAGCGTTGGTAGGGCACTCAACGACAAGGTTCTGTTTGTTGCCGGTTGACTGGTTGTGAGTAATTCCCAAAATAGTCGTTTAGATGTCTTTTAGATTTGTCTTTTGATGACGAAGAGTCGCAGATAAGAAACTAAACCACTTTGAATGAAGGCTCTAATGAAGACCAAAACTGTGCGGTCTGTGGGCCATCTGCACGCCCTGTTTATCGTTTGGGCCCTGAGCAAGAAATATAAATGCTGATTATTCAACAAGTGCACACGGTCAACCGTAGGAATCAATTCCAAAGGTCGGAAGAATTTCCAAGTCCATGTGACCACTCCCTTCTGGTGAATTGCTTTGCAATAGGGGAACCATCGACAGCCGCCGGCTCTTTGTCTCGGAGGAAAATTTGGCTGAAACTTGTTTTCAACTTGATCTCATACTCGTCGTCCCTCAAGGTTTTAATGAAGAATTAACTGAACTCTCGAAATTCTCTTCATTCATAAATGCGCACGACAAGACACACTATTTTTATTGCCGTGCAGATTTTAAACGGAAATTATTTGTCGGCCATCTCCAAATGACAAAAGTTAGCAAATTCTGCCTCCTCTTCTAGCAAGCCAAGCGTCCAATGGGCCTCATAGCACCACAGGCAGGCCTTATCCTCCGGTAAAATTGGCTTCCTTTAAAATTAAACCAAAATATTAGTTGTAACTATATTTGTACTTTTCCCTTTCCTTTTTTGTATTCCAAACAGTCTGAAGCTCTCCCAAAAAGCAAGGATTCTAGAGGCATCCGTCTAGAATCAAACGGACAGTGGTGTCACACAAATACCGCATTGGAATTCCTTACAGCCAAGAGAGCTTGTCTTTCCTCCTTGCATCCTGTATTCCCCCTTCAATCTCTCATGAGTTCCTTTGTTACAACGGAGGGCCGTTAAATTCCAACGTAAATCAGTCAGATCTGGCTTGCCCGATGGGAAATGATATCGAAATGGAATTTGCTATAGCTCTTTGCTATTGCTATACCAGTGTCCTTATTTTACGAAAAATAAAGTTATCACGTTTAAAAAAGTTGGCATTAACTACGCTTACTTTTCTTAGAGAATAATTATCATAGAAGCAAAACGTTGCATGGACAATAAAAAAATTGAAAAATTAAATTGCCATTTTTAAGGAACGGCGGGTGAAAGAATTCAAGAAGTTGAATCGAAGACTTACTTGAAGGTTGTATATGATATGAACTGTACCGATGACCCCTTGTGAATGGTGCTTTAAAAAGGTGACAATGTCGTCCTTCGTAGCTGAAAAGGGTAAACCCCGCAATCTAAGACAAGACATGGTCATCAGCGACTGCTGTCTTTGATTTGCCCCACCACGATCCAGGGGTCCAAAGGAAAACGTCCCCGGCAACGGCGACAATGGCGGCATCAAGGGGGAGACCATTCCGACCGGACTCACGAACTGGTATCCGACGTTGTACATGGTAAGAACCTGCAACATGCAAACAAGTCTCAAATTCACTTCAATCCAGCACCCGTCTCGTGTGTTTTCATTAGCCTATCGAAAAATTGCAGTGCGTAATGTTTCGTTTTTAAGCCAGCTTAGAATCAAACGAAGATAAGGGTTGTGGTTGTCGTATTGGTTTTGACGTGGCTGGTAGCCTGGAGTTAAAGAAAGAGTCGGTATGCAGAAATCCCTGGCGACAAACGACAAAAATTATCTTATCAACAAGCAGCAGATCTTGAGATTCAGTGAGAGTTATGGACTTTGGTGTAAAAACAAAAGTTGATTTTGAACAACAACCCCAGCGAATAGATCGAGGATTTTTGTTAAGCCATAACTGTCGCGAACGGTAAAATCATTAACGAGGACCTTCGCAGATGATACCACGAGAAGTGTCTCCTTGTCTAAATAATCTATGAGCAGTAAACTATACAAAAACATACTTGAAGAGAGAAAAGGAACATTTTGCACTGGCAAGGTCGACATAGCTTTTATATGTATCTGGATACAGTTTATAACAACTAGAAACTGGAGCGAAATGCAAAGAATCAAGAGTATGACTTTCAAGGGTGGTCCCACTTCAACATTTTTATATGGCTCGATACAAAGATTTGAACAAAGACTGTCATTCAGGAGATGTGAAAATTTGATCAATAAATGTTCATATTTTCGTCTTCGTCGTGATTTATAGTCAAACCTGTCTGAGGCTGATGTGACATTTCAAATGGGTGTGTCGGCGAGGCCAAACCTACAGTGGACCTCTTGTTTTGTCACATTTAAGGGTTTGTAATCTTTGCCAGCGAAAACCAACTACCTTGCTTGCCTAATGCATCGATTGCTGAGGCCTTTAAGGTAGCAAAACCTACAATAGACCTCTTACTTAGTCACATTTAAGGGTTTGTAATCTTTGCCAGCAAAAACCAACTACCTTGCTTGCCTAATGCATCGATTGCTGAGGCCTTTAAGGTAGCAAAACCTACAATAGACCTCTTACTTAGTCACATTTTAGGGTTAGTAATCTTTGCTAGCAAAAACCAACTACCTAGCTTGCCCAATGCATCGATTGCTGAGGTCTTTAAGGTGGCAAAACCTGCAATGGACCTCTCACTTTGTCCCATTTTAGGGTTTGTAATCTTTGCCAGCAAAAACCAACTACCTAGCTTGCCCAATGCATCGATTGCTGAGGTCTTTAAGGTGGCAAAGTGTTGGCATGTGTGGCCCGAAATCAACGAGAAGAGCACTTTCATATTTTAAGTGCAATTTTTGGAGAAGTGATGTTTTTGGTGAAACTAGCGATCAATTCATCCTTTTGAATGCGACTGCCGACTTGCGAAAAACTTTATTATAAATGAATATGGTGAGATAAATCTATTCTTCAAAACCAAAGGTGATTCCAATCTTGATTCCAAGTTTCTTTAAGGGCAAGTACCGAGCTGGAAATTACGAGAAAAGGGAATAAACTTGTTATACGCAAATCAGAAGGGTAATGCCCTATGATTGAAGGAACGAGTGGTCGAATCTCTCAAACAATGTGTCGCTATGTCTTTGTGAAGGTGGTTGTTTTGGATAGGCTATCAACAGAGGCATAATTCGAGCAAGAATTATACTTGAGGGGGCAGGCTTTAAAACAAGAAGAAATATATATAACAAACAAAGATATTTGGACTAAATAAAGCCTAAAAAGGTTACAAAGCAACTACTATATGAGTCAAAAACAGAACAATTATTGTAATCAATAACAAAATTTTAAAAAACAAACTGCGAGGTTTCCTTAGCCACTTAGTAGAAAATTTCTCAAAAGATTCTTTCTCCAAAAATCTCTCGAGTTTGATTTTTTTCAAAAAAAATAAAATTGGGTTTTTTGAAAAAAATATAACGAGTAATTGATCCAAAAAGTAATGTGATACGAACGTGGGAGAAGTTTTCCCTCGCAGCGCATGATGCGCAAAACTGATTGACGACTTGTGATATATAACAGTTTTTTATAATGGAGCAAAGAAAAGAAAGCCAGAATAATATCACACTATAATAAAAACGCTACCTCTCTTTATTCGGTGACGCCACAGCTGCACTCGTCACATTTGAGTATTTCAAGACATGGCACATTTTGAAATTATCTCATTGAATTATAATTATACCAACTTTTCATAATATAATTTGGAAAAATTTTAGCCAGGGGGGCAAGAGGTTGTCAAAATTTTAATTTGGGGGGACACAGCCCCCTTGCCCCACCCTGCATCTTTGCGGCTGGCGTGCGTACAGTTACTAAAGGGAGTGCATTATCTACAATCGCCAATATAGGGAAATTTTACAATCAAACCTAGAGAAATCCAGACAAAGTAAATGAATGTAATGTAATTCAGTGAATGTTAGTCAGGTTTCGACGACGAACGAAAAGCGCTGAATCTGCCGGCGTGCAATCGTACATCGCCAGTCTACCGTTTCTCCCAGTTTCTGCTTCTTATCATCACGAGTTGTTCATTTTCCTAGGCCCATACCTCTGGCGTTGATATTTTGGTATAATATCACCAAATCTTGTCTTAAAAAGTCTTAATATCACCAAATCTTGTCTTAAAAAGTCTTAATATCACCAAATCTTGTCTTAATATCACCAAATCTAATCTTAAAAAGTCTTTCAGCTATAACAATGTAATTTCTACAGCCATCTAGTTTTTGGCATTGACAATGTTACTGATTCACCGGCAATTACAGAAATTTGATTACTAAAGAAGCTTTAATGAGATTACCTCAGTAGGTTTTGGGAAATAAGGCGATATAAAGGGCCTTAAGTTGGCATGAAGGTTCAAATACGTTTAGCTGTAATTGCAGTTGAAATAATCTAGTATTTTTTGCAATACGTCCTATTAATAATTTAAAAAAGATGGTACCAAGTTCTAGGTACCCGAGCAATAATTGGATTTTAAACTGCTAGGATTTTTTACTCAGTCAACATTCACGTTAGCTAATCTAATCTAATCGAGTGAAAGTCAAAGTCATTAGAGAAATGAAATATTCTTCGCTTATTCTTTAAAGCTTAATTTGCAATTGGGTTAGATGTCAAACTTATGCATGCTAAAAGAACGACATCGTGACCATGGCCAGAGCCATGTTTACGTGGTCCCTCCCCCCGAATATACATGATCTTTGTTTCCCAATATACGTGGTCCCCACCCCCTTGCATACGTGGCCCCTGCCCCTTGCGTCACGGTCTCTGCCCCTCATAACAAGGCTAAGACCTAAGAAAATCTTTCGAATTTGTAAGTCGCTTACGTAATATTTACGGTGGCTGAGGAAACACTTTCCTATGCTCTTGGCCCTTGAAGCATAAACTTCAGGAATTGCCACAACCCATATAAACAAAAGCTCCAAAAAGATGGCTGCCATCTGTCGTTTCTTAAAAATCATTAATTATTGTTAAGCTTCATTCTTCATCAAATTGCTCATTTCATTTTCTTCTCCGCAATCTGAATGGGTTGCAGATTCAGAACTAGAATCAGTTTCCAACAGAATGATAACTGAATTGAACAATATCAAGCTTTGAGGTGCCTTTGGGAGAGGACAGAGACTATACTTTGACAACTTAATGGAGCGAGCTGGTTAACCTGCACACAGCAACTGCGCAGGGATCCACTGAGCGTCACCCTGCTCAGGCGCACCAGTCTTCACGCGTCCAATGGCTGCTGAACGGGAGACGAGCAGATGCCCGTGATTGATTGATCAATCAAAGTTGGAATCTGTTTGCAGATAGCTATAAGTGAGAAACATTCAAGTAATTGCCTTATCAAGCCCTAGAGCTCCATTTGCCCCCCCCCCCCCTATTTGATTTGGCTTATTAGCCATTAAATTCTCCAAGCTTTCTTTCTTGTGGAGACAATCAAAGCGTGGCTCAATGTCATTATTTAAAACCTTGGGGTTAATCTTGACTTAATGTCATAAAATGCCTGGACCAAGGAATTCAAGACCTGCAGATCTTTATAGAGGGTCTGACTTTGAACATCAAAACGTTGAATATCACTTTCCTGCCTCGAATTAGAAAAAGCAGGAGACTCTGCCTCAAAACCTGCTCACCAGCTACCACGCCTTATTTTCAGTAACAAGTAGATCCTGTTAATTAACATCTACAAAGAACGAGGCCGAGGATGACCTTTCGATTTCATCAAAAATCTGTTTACAGTTTACCCTTGAATTAACTGGAATATTGCTGTAATGTGGAATCGAGCCCCATTCTTTCTATTACAAAAGATTAGAAATGGTTAAAGATGGCTTTCGGAGACTAACCATGAAGCAAAGGTTCGTTGATGACTTATCGCATTGCGGAGAGAGTTACGTCAATTGCGGCTTTGGACCCAAGTGTCTTCGACACAACACAAAGAACCTGCGTTAACTGTATTTATAGAGATAGTTTCGATTGTAGATAGCAAGAATGTTGATTTATGGCAGACAAAAGACAAGCAGACGGCCGTTCACCAAGAATCTGGGATGTCCATGTTGAGCGTCAGCGCGGTATCAAGTTTTATCAACCAGAAAGAAGACTATTGTAGCATACGGGATACACCCCATGAATGCACGAATATAAAAATATTTGTCGGGGGTATCCTATAAATGTGAAGACTTACGACTTGAACAACTGAAAAATCGATGGCTTTGGAGCAAGCAAACCTATCGTCGGCACAACCTTCGAGCCTGTTGGACAACTTGCAGCATTGAAGCAGTTGATGGAAAAGTGACTTAGCAACACACTTCATGGGCTCCGACGCAGGTTGGAAAGTGGAGGGGCCAAGGGAGATTTTAACAATTATAACAAAAAATGTTTAAAAAAGCTCTATTGTTCTACAAAAAAGTAAGGGGGCCTTGGCCCCCCCCCCCCCCCCCCTCCGGTACCACTTCGTCGAAGGCCCTGCACTATGAATAATAGTGTTGTTCATCGTCAAGAATTCTTCTTCTGGCCTTTTCTTGTAAATTGACCTTGATTCAACTCTGTCCGCAACGTTTCACTATATATACTGACCCCAGACGTGGTTACTGTCAATTAGTCCAAGGCTATGTGCAGTAGCGGGGCAGCAGGGGGGTGGGGGCAGCAGGGGGTGGGGGCAGCAGGGGGGTGGGGGCAGCAGGGGAAATATAAGATCTCTTTTATTCTATTCCTTTACTCTTTCTATTGCTTCGCCACAATCTTTTACCCCCATTTGCTTTCACCCCTGTTGCCGTTAACACGTGCACAACATCCCAGTATCAACCTCTATCCAGCGGACGTGTTTCCTTTGCATAAACGTGAAGTTGACCCCCTGGAAGGCATACGTATTCTATCATGATGAAGGCAACATCTTGTGCTTCTTCCCATCTGACACAGGGGACTTTTTAAGCATTGCCATGTCCTCCCGTTGTTAACTGGGTGGCTCAGTTCTTATCGTTCGCAATCTGTGGTGCGCAACCAAAGAACGACACTTCCAAACAGCGGCCCATTTATGCTCTTACTTGCCATGTTCCAAACTGCTCATGAAACGCGCCGGGTATTTCGCCAAAATCCAATTGAATGTAAATTTGACTCCATCGAATTTTCTTCCGCGTCAGACATTCCTTTCGCATTCAGATTTAGGCTTGTGTGAGAAACAGCTTGGTGTGTCAACGTAGCCTGCTTTCACGGCAGTAAGTTAGAAAGCAGGGGTGTAGATTTAACTCCAAGTGTTGTCATGCATGTTATCGCTCTTAAAAATGTGGTCAGCCTCGCATTGATCGGACCTGCCCTGATCATATAAACTTTGATTGACTGATGCGGAGTATGACTGGTATGAGAGAAAGAGCATAGAATGGTAGCAACAAGAAAATTTGTATCAGATGCGAAATTAAAATGCGACCTAAGTGAGCAACTTTATATAGGGTAATGTTTCATTTCCTCCAAGGTAATTATTTCAGTATTTGATACTAATTTCATGGTACTGTTAAAAAATAAGTTCAGTTATCGTTTATCATATAGGAAAATTCTGATCTGTGCCAGTAATATCATAAATTGCTCTATAGAGCGCGATGCAAGAGGCATAAAATGAAACACTTTTCACCAGTATGTACACGTTGAAACACTCTTCTCGCATCATCTGGTACTTTTCGATCCGCAACTGGCTATTTATTTGGTCAGCTTCTGATGATTTTCCGGTGTTGGCATACTCTAAGGGGTGTCGGACGAAAAAGTACTTTGGATATACAAAATTATGTTTCCATCATTTCTTGCTTTCTTGAAGTTTATGGCTACGAAACATTAATTAACTTAGTTAAAACCCATTAGGCAACCGTGCAATAAATTCCAAGTAGCCTTGGAACATGGCCTGGGCACTCATTTTTGTTATCGTAGCTGACCTCTGGGGCGTGATCAAAGGCGGGTAGTATGACCTTTGGCCTCGATTCAATAACTGCTCCATCATAACAATCATACTATGACCATTATGAACAGCTCAGCTGCAACTTAAGCTTAACGATAAATCGAGATAAATGTTCTACTCAGAGATGAGAGCACGAAGCTTGATAATTTGCTCTGCATAAACTGGCAAGGTTCCCAAAAGAGAACCAACTCCGTAGATTGAAATGCCTAAGCATTAACGGGATGGATTGTTTGGATAAAAGCTAGGCAGTCTTGAAGATGTTAACGAGCTTTACAATGACGTTGGGGCCTAGGATCTCATCGGAGGTGCATTAACATTTAGGCCTGCATTCAGGCCTGCAGGCACGCATCTCTGGTTGCATCGGATGGGCGCGTTTGAAACATGATACGACCACTTCACGATTGCTCAATGAGCCACAGACTGCGGAAACAAACATATTGGCATCAACTGTGTTTGCTTTCAAGCGAACTTTCGTGTCTTCTCAAATGTTTGGTCATGCAATAGTTAGTCAGACACAGAAATTCGGCAATTAATTTTGATGCTAAACGTCAAAGAACGTAAGAACGGGGAACACAGGCACTGATAATCCTTTTTCTCAAACCAGCATAGGACTATTTTGAGCCATTGATATACATACTTCCATAGCATTTATGTAAACTGAATTACATTCACTGCATTAATTGCTGGATTTGCCTTAGGTGAAATTGGTTGCTTTGTTTTCTCGGCCAGCATGCAGGCGCTCTTATTATTCCAGGTAACCCTGATAACAATTGAATGCTAGGGCGTTTTGGCTCGATCATACACTGTTCCGAAAATCTTCCGGATTCTAATATACCCAAAATACCAAAACAACAAAAAGAGTAATGTTACCTTTGTAAGCGGCCTATATCAAATAAGGCGTACGGGGGAAACTTTTTGTCCCAAAGATGTTTAAATCAAGTGCTGTTGGGGGCGGTTACCTAAGAAAAAGTTTGAAGATATACCGGCGACAATATGACGTCTTGGGACGTCAATTTGATGGGGCACAAGGATAGAATTTTTAAATATGATTTGGAATACTTACGATGAAGCCAAGTATTAAGGCATGTCTCATCATAATGAGACGCTCCAAGGTTAAAAGTTAAATGTCATTATGTTGAATCTGCCTTGAAGTCATTTTTCTCAAAACTATATAGGCAGGCATTTCAGGACTATCAGTGGCTTAAAATGTTTCTGATAAACATTTGTATTACATATCTCAATTTCACTCATCGAAAAAGTGCCCACTTTTATAACTGAAAACCATTGAACAGCGCGTATAAAACTCGCAAGGCCGATGGCTATAACGGATTGAGAATTAGAACTGGCGTATACAATAACATGGCCGGTGGCTCCCTTTGTAAAGGATCCGGTATTTGGTTGCAGAGCGCGATATTTGCTCGCAAAAAGTTAACAATAAAAACATTACCTGTTGTGTTAGATATTTAGCAGGCGAATGGCTCGAGTGTTGGACCTGATATCTGTCTCAATAGTGGGAGACTACCCGTGATGGTCCACAAGAAATTCTTCCCGTCAGAGGAGCGTCAGCAGAGCAGCGTCAACAGTCCTCAAGCTGAACGTTAGTGGCTAAGCAAAGAGAGACTAGCATCGACATCCTCAAAGATAACGCTGGCTGCTTCTTGTTCTGCTGTCTTCTCGCCAGAATAAGCACTTCAAAGATCGCATACAATTAGGCTTGCTCACAATTGGATTCCTAGGACGCGTAACCAAATGTATGTATCGATTTGTTGCTACGTGTGGTTGACAACTCCCTTTATCTCCACAATTCTTCTCATTTCAATGTATATTTTGCCGTGTTTACAAATTATTTCGACTTTCAATCACGTTCATTCGCGTTAACTCCGGCCCTTTATTTACAAAGGCTCCACAACAATGATCGCAAATAGCCGACACCACCGAGGGAACTAACTTGATCCCTTCCAAACGATTCACGTACCCAAGGGGTTACTCAGCCGACCGGGGGTAATTGAAAAAGAATTAGGCTTAACATTTGGTCATCATCATTTCCAGCGGTGGCTTTTGGGCACAACGCCCGATGGGAGTTCGCTTTTGTTTTGGAAGAATAATGTGCAATATTAAACAAATCCTCTTTTTTGCGTTTTAAGAACATGAGCCTCAGAACTTGTCCGAGATTAAAACAAACATAAAAAGTTTTGGCTGAAATTAAAAATGATGCTTTGGAAAAATTCCCACATGTTTCTTTACCGTTGTTTTAAAAAATCCCCATGCTGTTTTGGGACTGTTCATGTTCCACCAAAGAATGATCGAAGCATATGTTAAGTGGCTCTGGGAAAAAGATTCAACTACATTCCTTTGACTTCTGCACTAGTAGTTCCCGGGAAAGTTAGAGACAATGAACTCATTCTCTTGAACAATTCAGGCCAGCTTGTCTTAATCAAAATAGCTGGTCCTTGTGGACACCATTTATATGCGCAAAGAAGTCCTTCAATGCCAGGTAGTTGCGAAGTACTCCCTCCGTTTTTAACTTCCGTTTTATAGAGAAGCGCTCCAACAGAAAGAAAGGGGATTTCTTTTTTGTAGAGCTCAAGATCAACCAAAAGAAACCACCATTTTGCTTACACTCTGAAGGACAGCGGGGAATAAATTTCATAAAAAACAAGTTAGCCCCTCTTTAATAAGGACTTTCAGATGAAAAGTAGAGTTGGTTATTTTCAAAATGAGTGTGTCCGTTGAAGTTCTCTTTGCGTGCATAGGTAGGTCATAGCTATGAGTGAATGCTAAGCCTTCTGAATAATAAACAATTAGGAAAAGCAGACGGAAGTGGGTAGAGGAAATCCACATGGATAAATAAGAGCACAAAGGGAACCTGAAAACAACACAATCATGTTTGGCTTAGATATATGTTATAGGAACGGTGTTTCTAAAAGTTTGAAGCGATCTCCCCAAGTTTATAGGAAACTTACAATAAGAGATTGATGCACCTTGAAGAGCCTCAGTCACCTTCAAATTGCCAGTTTTTTCAGTTTAGATGGAATAAAGTACGTAGAAAAAATGGCGCGGCCCACACTGGAAACGAAATCCTTCATCAGAGTCTAGACAGAATACCTTCTGGTAGTAATCATAAGAAAAGAATAATTGCAGTAACTTTACTGGTGTATTGATGAATAGAAATTTTAAACCAAGCTTTTTGCTTAGTAACAGCTGATTGAATGAGAATTTACATATACAAAACGGAACCGTCGCTGGAAGTTGGTGGTATCAAGCTATCTACCTTGACTCCTTTAATTTGCATCCCGAAAGAGAACCTTTCTTTCTTTAGAAGAGAAACTGCAGTTCCAGACAAATTTAAATTGCCCAGATTGTGCACCTTTCTGTTTTCACTTAAGCACCGAAACAAAAAATTTTGAATTGAGCCTTTAAGCTAAGCCTACATCATTGACGTCATCAAGGTAAAATCATTAAAAGAGGATCTAGTTTTGTTGCTCAACTTGATACGTTGTCCTTTCTCCAAAATCCCCAAGATACGCCAACAAACCTTTAGACTAGACTCCGTTAAAGCTTGGATAGACAATTCACACGACAAACGGTGACTTTATGTGTAAAGGTTGTGAACTCGATTGTGCAATAGGCAGAAGGATATCATTTTGTGTCTGTATAACTGCTTCCGTATATGAAGAAAACGTGGAACTGATCCGGAAGGGGGAAACTATACTGGTGTCATCTTCATTATGGCATGATTGTCATCATACTTTTAGTGTCTGCAAAACAACGAATTTGCGAAAACATTTACCTGTTGTGTTTTGAAATTGTATCAACAAAAGCAAGAGCTTCTTTAGAACCAGCAACCATGCTACTCCCTCCCTCCCTCCCTCCCTCCCTCCTTCCCCCTTCCCCAAAGAGCTGCCCCTACTATATCAACGTGTTCTGCGTCTAACCATTGTTGTTATGGAAATACCTTCAAGACGTCGGGATAGAGTTATCTTTAGCCATAGACGAAACCAATCCCGGCTAATTTTAATCCTGAATTTGTCACTTTCCTGGATTGCATTCTAAGTCTTTCAGACATTAATAGAAGGTTCCGGATCAGGATTAAATTGTTATGAATTTATCACGATTTTACCCAGCAGTGCCTAAACCAAAAAATGTGAACGGTTTGTTTTTCATGTAGGTTTACCTCCGTTTAGGGGTTGTGATATTGAGATTTAGGTTATGGATTTTGAATTATGAATACTGCAGAGCCTCTCCTAGGGAATTTTCACCAATCAAATGGGTGCTTAAGACATCTGCAAGAAGAATCACGAAACTCTTACAACTTGCAACGTACCTTGGTAAAAAGAAGGTGGATGAAGGCAAAATTACAACAACAAGTTTCCCGGCCTGTGCGACACTCCGTCCCCTGTGCTCTATTAAGAGGGTTTCCTAGAGGCACAGATAAAGTTCATGGTTACCCATAGAGATCGTCAAGGATCTGGGAACTTCTTTGAGATGAATGCGTGTACTAGATCTAATCACAAAACAACGTATTCTTTGGGATATTTTCAGACGCAAGTAAAGGAGCCGGGGAAATGCTAACAGGGATGAAGAAACTTTCTGTATATCATAGTCAGTAAATTCTGTCAGTAAATTATACCAAGTCGTAGCCAAAAAGGATGGCAGTAGGTAGCGCCGTTGTGATAGGCTGAGTAGACTGGAATTTGCCACTTGGTTAACGAAAAGGGTGAGCGACTGTGGCATGGGGTATCGGGGGCTTATTTAATTATCTTTCTGATTGGGGGGCATTTGTATCAAGTAACGGCAATTCTGCAACGCAAAGCTACCTCCCCAACACCAATAACATTCACTTAGGGCACTGGAGGTAATTTCATTCGAAAATGATGCCAACTTTCTTTATCATGAAATAGAAGGCAATTATTTCAAACACTTGACAGAACATATCGAAAATACGGACCCAGATTCAGTACTGCTTGAATACAGTTACGAAAGGAGAGTGTAATTCTAGCTGACACCCCCGTTCATAACAGAGGAAGTTGTTAAAAGTGCTCCTCTTGACCACGGTAAGATTTCTTTCTCCTTGATATGAAACTAGGGAGGGGATTTCTCTTTCTTGCATCGACGGAGAAGTCTTCAATAGTAACAGTCATACATGACTGCTAAAACGGTTGGCGAGAAGGGGAGACCTTCATTCGAATTCGAATTTGAGACAATGCTAATGCGGGAAGCCACGCCCGAATGATAATGAAACCACTACAATGTTCTGGGTCTGAGTCACTCAGGCCACATGATAACCATCTTCTCCAAAGAAACGACGGGGTCAAGGCAAAAATGTCGTAGTCATGGACGAGGCTTTATGCGTGGCCCGAATGGCGCGGTCAAGGGCTTCTAGAGGGGCTCGAATTAGGGCATAGATGAACTTCTACCGCAGCTGAAGACTTTTACAAATATATACAACTGACTATTGAAATACACTCTTTTTTATAAGGAACCACTTTATAAGGAACCTACATGTAGAAGGCCGAAATATTTAAAGAACTTATTACTAAAGAACTAACGAATTTTTCGATTTGAACATTTTTTATAACTGCAAGCACCAAGAACAAAAAGCCGGTTCCATTCATTTGCAGCCAATACTCGCATAGATTGTTTGCTATTCGTGTGTCAAGTGCTGCATCGAGTTGTTTCCGCATATGCTGTCTCGCCCCTCTCTCTATTAAGTGTTAAGGCTTATTGTAGTTAAAGCACCGAAAGTGAGAACTTAAGGAACTTTTGGTACTAAAATCTGATGATTTGAGGTCTACGAATAAGGAACTTTTGGAACTAGGCCTTGAGGTAGGTTCCTTATAAAAAGAGCGTGTATACCTATACTTTCGTGTATGGCACATGGAATATTGCACCTCTCCTTAATTATGGTGCCCCAAAATAACCTCTTCGGCAGCCGGCTCAGCAAATAAAAAGGTAGCCAGATATAATAACCATTTCTTTGAAACGAAAGAATTTTCTTGACGGAGTAAAGTCACAATCCACCATATCTGATTGGTTTTTTACTCATGTCTTTGGTAAGATGGACTAAAGATTAGCCCCAATAACCGAATACCATTTGCTTCAACAAAAAATGTGCCCAGAAATGTTAGTTAGCGAAACGCTTTTTGTGATGTCTACGCTGTCTCCCCCGCAGCGGCCCAGATTCTCATGCGACGGCTCAGGACAAAACAAGAATCTGTATTTATTCCCACTAGGATTATGGAACATAGCCCGCACCAGTTCATTGTTGTTTTTATGCAACAACATAGCGAAGTTATCCACAGACTCCATTCTTTGTATTAAACAACTAGTGTCTGCTAATCTTCAAGCTTTGCACATGTATTTGAAAACATTCAATTTCATTCCTATGACTTATGTCCTAGAGTATGATAGTGAAAGCAAAAGAAAAGGGGATGAGTCTTTGTGATGATAAGGGCCTTGCTAACTTCTCTTCATCCATTAAGTTCTAGAGAAGGGGGCTATTGCAAAACTGAATACTAAAACCAATTGAGCGATCACCAGATCGCCCGCTATTTAGCCTACAACGTTTTTTTTGGATGTGGGACATGACAAAATTCGATTTTTCTGTACTCTTTTATGTTGAACCTCACTTTTTCCCAAGCTCAAACAAAATTGTACGGCATTTTGGCTTAACTGATTAATCTTCTGAGGAATTTTCATTCTGAAAAGGCATAAATCCAGCAATATATGACAACCAAGAAGGTGAATTGGGAAAACTGATTACAATACTAGTTTTGAACTCGACTCAACGCAGGCGCCTCAAAATAATAACAAAGACCCTAGGGTAAAAAATGTCGTGGAGGGTGGTCTCCATCACCTCTTCCTGGGTTTATGGAGAGTGCTCTATGAGTGCAAGGAAGATTTTCAACTTCGTTTCAAAGCTATACCACTAGGTCTTCGTTTAATGCTAAAGAGATAGCCCTGTAATGAAATGTATTAGCCCAAGCGTCGTCTAATTGCGGTAACAAATGGACAGAACAGATGACGTACCTGCTGTAACTCCGCTTGGGTGCTGCGAAACAACTCGACATAGCGCTGTCCAATCTTGCCTCTATGCTTCTTCAGTGCAGATTTGGCATCGTTTTCATGACTGAAAATCGCAAATGCATCCCCGGTGGAAGTTCCGTCTGGATGATCAACCATCAGCACACCACCCTCGCCATTCTGAATGGCAAGGTCTTTGCCGAAAAAATCCACCTATAACAGGAGAAAATATGCCCAAATTTAGCCGCAGTATTTTCTCTATAACGATTTAAGCGCGATAATAGTGTAAAGAGAATTATTAAACAATGAACAGATAGCATGGGGCTTTTTAGATGACCCGGGAGAGATGAATAAATGTTTACGTCAATGGCCATCTCTCAGTTCTCCGCAGGGAGATCATGTTGCCTGAAATCTAGCGGTAAATCAAAAAAAGACTCTCTCTTTGATAGGAAAGTGAGTTGAGATCGAAGGATAAGTTCAAAAGCTAATGACTGTAGCATATCAGTCAATTAATGTTGTGAATGGCCAACTGGCGCACCCATATAACAGAGCATCGTCGATCATAAACCTGTAGATATCTTTTTCAAAGTAGAAATGAAGGAACCACCTCCCACCAAAAGGGCTGGATTTTCTGGTCTCAAAATTATTTTCATGTCCGTCGTTTTCTGGTCTCCTTAAGTGTCACTTCAATTGGTTATTACCGTTAAGTCAATGATTTTTAGACTGTTCCACAATGTAATGTAAAACAAAATGGGAACTCAGGGTGGGTTTTTGAAAGGATAAATGCCTTGAATTGTAAATACTTAAGATACTTTAAAGCATGAAAAAAGAACATTTTTCAAGTTTGAATATATGTACTCATACTTAATAAGTCATTACCTAAGATTTATTTTTATTTTCTCTTTTATACTTTAAACAATTTTACTTTGTTGTGGGCTTTAATTATCTTTTATCGTTAGCTATTTTTAGATGCCTATATGAATAAATAATAATAATATCAATAATAATAATAATAATTATAGTAGTAATAATTATATAATTTTAAGATTTTAAAATAATTCCTTAAAAATAACTTTTCACATTCGGGCTTAAAATTTTTGGGCATGTTGTCATTTTGCCGTAAAAATGTGTGACCAAAATATTAGGAGCTTTCAAGGAAGGAATATTCCAAAATGGCTATTCCTCAGATGCTCATTTCGATTAATGTTGAGTAAATGATAATTCCAACACAATAATTTCCAAAATTCGATTCCAGGAGCACCTTAAGATGAAGAATTCTTTCAGAAATTTGGGTAAAAGCTCAAATTAATTCAGGCTTAATGTACTCCTCTTTTATAATGATATCTTGACTTGCATAGGATAATAATAATCCCTAGTTTGATAAGAATGAATAGAGCAAATATTTCGAGGCATCGCAGGAAGAATTATCCCAAAGTAAAATATATGATCATGTAGCACTCATATACTGGATATAATTGTATGACAAACCCAATCTTACAACTTGAAAAATATCGGTAACACAGAATGAAAAACGTGTAGCAAAGAGCATGAAAAGATCCATTCATGTAAATGAAAAAACTGACTAGAATTTGGTCTGAAAAATCTTTGATTGCAAAATTTCTAATTGGATATCTAGCCAGAAGTACTTGAAATATTTTTCTCATGCCGCGTCATTCTGCGACACCCAAGCATCACTCCAGTTATAAATGAAAATCAGTTGGATATTTTCCTCTATATAGGCGCTCATCAAGTCAAACGAATATACATGGATTTCGATTCACGTCTATTTAGAAATGAGCGCTACAGGAATAACTGCTCTGCTTAATGAAAGACATCGCTTTTCAAATGGAATAATTCTTTTGAATAGCTTCATTCACTTTGTTTACGCTATCCAAAATAGGGCATAATTAAATAATCAGAGTTATCAAGTTCCAGGTAGAACGTTCTCCTCGGTGTCCTTCTATAGGCCAAAATTGATTAAAATAAGATTAAAGAGATCTTAAATTCTGAAAAATATCGGCAGGATTTTCTCTTTAACCTGATGCTGACTGGCTCATTTTTCATACTTTAGGGAAATTTAAAGTACTTTGATACATTGGCAGCAAAATCAATACATTGAAGAAAGTGTTCTCTGTCGGATATATTGCTCCACTGAACCAATGAAAGATTTTCTGTTCGTAATGGAATATTTCTTCCACAAGTTCACCTAATCGAATAACTTTTAATTGGCTAGAACAAAACTTCACAATGTGGTACAAAACTTCATAATGGCTAGAAAAAGCGGAACTAGATTTCGCCTAGGTGTTTTGGAGTCTGTCTATATTTCAATGGAAAATCCCATTCTTTGTAGACAGAAAGAGTTCTAGCCATTGTGAAATTTTGAATTTAAACGATAATAAAGAGCTTAGTTTACCAGTCCGTAAATTATTGGCGATACATGCTTGCTAAATAGCTCACACACGCTTTTTTTATAAGGAACTTACCACAAGGTCCAAAAGTTCCTTATTCGTAGACCTCAAGTCATCAGATTTTAGTACCAAAAGTTCCTTAAAAGTTCCTTAATTTTCATTGCACATCAATAAGCCTTAACACTTAATAGAGAGAGGGGCGAGACGGTATATGCGGAAACTAGTCAATCAAGCACTTGACACACGAATAGCAAACAATTTATGCGAGTATTGGCTGCAAATGAAGGGAACCGGCTCTTTAGCTCTTGATGCTTGCAGTTATAAAAAATCTTCTAAACGAAAGGTTCCTTAGGGATTTTGTTTTTAGTAGTATAAGTTCTTTATATATTTCGGCCTTCCACATGTAGGTTCCTTATAAAGTGGTTCCTTATAAAAAAGCGTGTAATAAGTCATGGAACATTTCGTCCTATTAGTCGTCGGGATATTTAAATCCTTTAGGGGGCAGTTAGCCATTTCATTTATACCGGGTAGACAAAACAGACTTACTTTGGAAGTTCACAAGTTACAGTGCCCGTGATCATGCTAATAGACACACTACTGGTTAGAAAGATAGAGCTCCTTTTGATGATAGTATTTAGAAAAGAGTCAGATCCCTCGTATTGGATTGCGTTTTCCTAAAGTTGAAAATAGCCAGTTTTGATTTTTAACAAAGTTAGCACCGCTTAGGATTCTTAAAGTAGGTCTTCCTTAGTGACCATTGATAAGCTAAATCCTCTTCTCTTTGTTTTAGATGACATTGTCATGACAATTCGCATAAAGATTGGACATAAAGGTTTTATAGTGATCCTGACAGTGTAATCCAGAATCCAGAAAAAATTGACGGCTCCACGGCTGGGAGCCGGAGGAGGCTTTCCTGTTTTTGATATATTTGATAAAGGTTTATAAGTCATTTTTGTCATAAACAATGAAAATGGTTGTGAAAAGAAATTTGTTTTGAGTTGGGAATAAGGAGGGTTTGAATTATCAAAATTCCAGCCGGGGGAAGGTTATAAACTTCCATGAACACTGGGAGGTACGGGTCTGAACAAGAAGGCAGTTATACAGTTAGCGTTTTAAAATACAGGCCATAACTTCTATCTTCATTCAGAACTTCAAAATTCAAATTTCATCCTTGGAAACATTTCTTTTCAAAGCTTACCGAAATCTCTTCAGGTTGCACATTTTAGCTGTTCAAACAAAATTTGGTCACCGAGAAATTGGAAAGGGTGGGGGTGCATCACGCTAATGTTTGGGGAAGGAGAGACTAAGTAAAGAAAGATGTATATTGAATTAATTTCATTACTCGGTGTAATGGGGACCGTTGCCAACGAAACGACCTTCGGGATTTATTTTGGCAGGGCTATTTAGTTTATAGTTCACAATCTTTTGAAAATTTTGTCCTTTTGATGACGTCATTAAGACCCTACTTTCACAAGCAAAGTTTACCTAAAGAATTTCCCTAACACATTTCATCGCCTTGCGTCCTGTACTGACATCGGTTACAATGCTTGCGAAAGGATTACAAATATCTTGCCGCAACTTGAACATGACGCCACCCCTACGATAAACAGTATCTTAACGCTACGCAGTAAACTTTGAAATCAACGAGAAAAGCTTACAACATCTCTCGCTTTGGCTGTGTATGGCAAACCACGCATGCGGATTATGACATCTCCTCCCATGCTTAGGAAACTGGTGGCGACGTTCATGGCTCCAACTGGACCTGGAAAAAGAAAAATCATTGATAGTGGCTATTATCTCGACAACAATACCGCAAAGAGGCCACTTGAAAAAGAGGCCAGGAGAACACTAGTCCGTTGCTAGGTGCTGTATAGTTACAAGACGGTCAGGTGCCGGGGACATAAGTGTTTATGAAGATTTATCTAATAACGCGATCGACTGTAAAGCCATCAATCCTTGCTTAGATCTTTGACCATCAAAAGCACTCTTGAGTCAGGGCAAAGCCCTAGTGTTGGAAATGTTAGCGAAATACATGGCAACTCAATGCAAGGCAGTTGAAGCATTGTAGGCTCGTTATTTGCACTTCTCCCAGCCAAACTGCAAATTATTGTGATAAGAGTGTGACTCAACAGAGAAACTGGTACCGTAAGATCAGGTTCATTGGCAGCCAATCTTTTGCCTTTTCTATTCTCTATCCTTTCAGCCCGTAATGTCTGCATTGGATCCACTATATTACTTTTAATAAAACAGTTTTTTGGAGATTTGGTAGATTACTGTGACACAGACAATATTATCTCCCTGGCAACCCAGACGAATAACATTAATTCTTGCAATTGGGGCTAGAACACCAAGCAGACGTTGATGTAACCATGATTATGCTAATTGATTAGATGCTATCACCTGGCCAAGACATCGTTCATTTTCACAAGTCCGTTAGGATATGACATTTAATGACACGTATGCCAGATAATGTTTTCGTTATTGATGAGAATTCAAGGCCGTCACATTCGGTATTTAAAATAATCAAATTTCACGTCTATTTCAGTGGCAAACAGCTTTAGAAGCTACCTCTTGCGATTTTGATGAAGTCTTGGTGACTCCCCTTGTAGACCTGTAAGTGAGATTGAAACTTAGTTAGGACAGACAATTTTTATAGGAAAAGATATCAATCAAGGTTGCATGAAGCTCAAAACTAGGCAAAATTGCAAAAAGAGCAGAGAACTCTTGCATCCAAATATATTTCACAATCTTTATTACCTTGACGATTGCAATCCATCGTTATTCTACCAAAAAATTGTTGCAAAGTAGTGAAATAGCAGTGCAAGAAATAAAACTACTCTTTGATGACTAGTCTCTGCTGCTAAAGCTGTAACGTTTCATCGTGCTTCAAGGAAGTTGCTTGAAATAGCAAATAGACTTGAGTTTGATACCAACTTGCAGTTTCCAGAAGCTTCGGTGGAAGAGCTTCTTTTGATTGTATGAAGCCTCACCTCAATATACCTCCCTGAGAGGTGATGCTTGTGCCTCTTTAGGGCAAGATCTCGGTGCTCCGCCGTTTCAAACCTCACCAATGCCTCGCCATTTCTTCTTCCTTTCAGGTTTAAACACAATGCCACGCCACCCCTATAAATAAAAGTGGCTTCACATTCGCTGTCTATTCATTAGGTGATTGAAATGTCACCTTGTGCCTCACTACGCTTCTTATACATGCTTGGGGTCACCCAGTTGAATACGAGGAAAATTAGACGTGCATTGAAATTTGCTACGAAAAGCACAAAAGCCTTATTAGCTGTCTAATCATTCCAAATGGCCGAAAATTCCCATTTTTCTAAAAGTTAGAAAGTAAATATGGTAACGAAAAACAATAGCTTCCGGATAGAATGCAGTATGTTATTGACGAATCTAGACCATTGGCTAGAGCCATTAGTCTGCCCTACAAAAGTTCTAAACTTTTTTATCTTTGGCTGGCAAGATTGATAACAAATTCATTGATAGCATTGGGTGATAGCTTTGAACACTCTTTTAACTTAAATCAAGTCATCTACAAATTGTATATCAATTCAAGAATATTAAATGATACTGGTATTTCCCTGTAATCTCTAAAACTAGCTATGGCAAAAACAGCATCTGAAGGTGGAACTGTTATTGTCATTATCATCACTATTACAATTTCTTTCTTTATTGACATCATTATCCATTATAAGCAGATTGTCATGAAGACCACACTTTAACATCTTATCATCGGATAGCTCAGGTTCCAATGCATTCTGCGTTTGCTTGAGCAGGGATTCCATGAACAAAAAGGCAGTATCAACTGAAATGACAGCTTTGATATAGTAAACAAAGCATAAATAACCTGGTGATATTTAGTCCTTTGAAGAATGACGCAACATCATGATCAGAAACTTGCCACGGTAAACCCCGGACTCGGACTATGGTTTCATCCAACACATGACCTATGCTCATTCCAGGCGGCAAAATGTCCATAACCACTTCTGGTTCGTTAAAGCAATGCCCTATAAGATATGTAGCAAAAAATGCACACAACTGCATTAATACGATGGAGAAAATACTTCGTGTCTTCGTGCGAGGTCAAGATTTTCTAGTAGATGATCAATACTTGACAAGCCATTCTCTTTACGTTAGAGACCCCCTACATGGGTAATTTCAATCTATGCGCGCACATCAAACAAGCGCTGTTCATTTACATGTAAGTTCACTTTCTATGATTGCTATTTTCCCGACAATTGTAAGCTCCTCTCACTCCAAAACATTTGGGCAAGGTTCCTTACCTGGAACTGGTCAGAAAAACGACAAAAGCCATTTATTCTGGCGTGATTTTGCCGAGTTAAGATCTCAGCTGTAGAACAACTTCCGAATCCACCTGTTTGGGCTATCATGGCCCTATCTAACTAAACAAATACACAAAATTAAACGACATGGTGCCGCCCTTGTTAAAGATTTTATGCATCTGTCAATGTTCCCTCCACAGAGATCCGAAAAGCTAATTTGGATTAGTTAAAATTGCTCTTGTATTGCTCCTAGAGAGATTCTTCCTTATTTTGAATACTATTACTTCTGTGGGAAGTTTCCCAACGAGCGTAAATGAGGCTCACAGAGGAAATGATGAAAAAAACCATGAAGACTGGATGTTTGGGCGGCGACTTCAGAGGAATAACTCACGAGTTGCTTGAGATATGGACAGACGAATCTCAAATGGCTGCACTCATAAATATTTAGCGCTCGGTTTTCGTGTACAACATTGGCAACCATAACTTACGTGTTCGTCTACGATATTTGCTAATGGTCAACTAAGATGGAGCTTTCGTCTGTTTTGATATCCAACCATGCATTGACCAAACGTACATTTAGCCAAGCAGCCAAATTCCAAGGTGACCACGTCCATACAAACAACTACTTCAGGTGAATAGATAAGGCAATAACATTAAATACTGTTTCCCCAAATTCAAACTTTGGTTCAAAGGAGACATTATTCAAGTCAGCCACGGCAACAAGTGAAAAATCAAAAATATAAGAAAATTCGTTAGTTCTAGCCTTGTACTCTCTTAAATCGGATGACCGTTTGTACAGTTCCATTGGCAGCTGCCTAATTTTACCGTGCCGCAATTTTCCCAGATAAAACGAAATGTCTTCATGGGTGGCACTTGAATGATTAGTAGAAGCACTGCTGAATATTTCGCCCAGGTGAAGGTAAACTTGTCTTCAACAGATGACCCAAGGCCTTAAGCCAATAAATTCCTCCGTTAAAAGCTAGTGGCTAGTCAGTCTATCCCATTGCAAAACATGAAATTTTACTTGAGACATGAGACGTGAATCTACTAATAAAGGCTAGTGGTGAGAAAAGTAAAAGGAAAGGGTCGAAGGAAATGATTTGGTGCTTATAGAGGAACAGCAAAGACTCGATACTCATGCAGCATTTATACCTATGTGTCCGTTCTGAAGTGGTCGAGCTGCAGTTGCTGAATGGTGTGTGCAATCAAGGGGTGCCACTCATTCTTACAGTCTCGTGTTTCAATTTTCATCCACAGCTTCCCAGAATGATATTGATGCGCCGAACGTGCATAAGCCATAACTATTGACTTATTAAACCCATTTTGATAGAAGGGTATCATTTTGGCTCTATCATCACTTCTGAATATCTTTTTCCCACCTGTATAATGGCTGCCTTAACAAATGTTCAATTATATTTTTGAAAACAGCACTAAACTTCCTTTCAATTGAAGACTTCTGATTTTTAAAATCAATCGGATTTGAAATTAATCCATCATTTGGATTAAAAGTTAAATACAGTTCAGGTAAAACTGAAAAAATCAAAAGGAAACTAAACACAAATCAAGTTCAAACTAATTTCAAATCGAATTTAAATCTACCAATTTCTTAAGCGAGACTGAAATAAAAGCAAATGTCTAGCCACTTTAAGATTGTGTTATTGGCGCGTACTTTGTCAACTGTAACATACGTCAGACCAGAAGGTCTATATAACATATTCCGTAGTGTCTAAGTCGTTTATCTACGATTTTCATACGCCAACCCCTATGTGTAATCCCTCTGAAAAAATGCAGGCTTTTTTGCAGCCTTGTTTGGGAAATGGCAGTGGTAGCTCTGGGCCACGTAGATGGTTTAAGGTTTGAGTTGAATTAGAAGTCGTTTTGATTTCTTTTCAGTTTCATTTGAACCGTATTTAATTGGAACCTTTGAGTTGAAAGAAAATGTGATGCTGTCTTTAGAAACGAAATGAAAAATTGTGGTGGATCGAAGGAACGACTCTTGGCAAATAAATAAAGTATGAAGGGTACCTCTGCTTATCAAGTCGATGATTATTTCAGAGCAAAGGCGGCTCTTTCCTTCCTTCAATAGCGAATCGTAGTTCATGTCGGCATCTAGGAAAAAATATTTGAATCATACATTGTTATAATTTTAATTCATGCCCAAGGTAGGCCCCATTCAATTATTTGCATGTTAAAATTGAGATACTCCATTCGATTTACTCGCGTTAACAGCCATGTTTAGCAATTTGTTCCCTTATTCCTTGATAAATAGGCCTTGAGCGGTTAGGCACCTAACGACGACTTTTTAATAACCAAATAACCGCGACTGTTGCCCATGCGAATTGCACTTCCAAAATAATGCAAAATTGTGACGAAATTCTATACTCGTCTTTCGTTCGTGCAACGGACACACTTAATTGCAACTGATTTTAATGATCTGAAAAAGAATTTGAATGACGCTTTCAAAAACTGCAGCAAGAAACCACCTCAATCGGTCATAGACTGGCCTAGCGTTATTAAACGTCAGGCAATATGAATGATGAAATTCTAATATACTGCCAACGTATCATTAAGCGTTTGATGTCATAAGATTTGATCGCCATTTTGTTTTCGCTTGTACAGACCACTTTCAATTTTCGATTCGATTTTCAAACATTCTAGTGGTTTAGGCGCAGTTTCTTACACGTTTTGGAATAACAGTGCATGCCTAAAAGACAAAACGGCAAGAATGACATTGCCATATACAAGGAATTAGTCTAGACTCTGGGCCCAAATCATGGTTCGTTTTTCCTACGAAAAGTATGCGAGAAAGTGTCTTCAGCCGCGATAAGCTTTTAGGGTAAATGGTGGCCTGGCAGGGAGTTTAGGAGCCGTGGCCCATACAGACATTTTCAAAATGGTCAAAGTTAACAGAGGTGGGGAAACGAGGGGAGGGTTGATCGCGGCCAACTATGGTGCTTTAATCAAGCACATTGTACAATCTGAGGGATTTAAGGGTGCCTTTGTAACAGTTTTCAAGACACGATGGCGCACTCATAACGCGTAGGCAGGCTGGCTGTTCAGGCTAATCGTAGTATTTTTATTCACGATGAAGGAGGTGCATTACTCTCCAAAAACCGTAGCCAGCTAAACATCTGTATCTTACCCTCTGCTATTTCTTTCAAAGACAAATTGCACTTGCCAGAACATTTCCTGTACTCTTGACAAATGTTGTAATAAACATAGAATTCTTTGCCTAACTTTAGCCCGCTCCTAACCGCCTGTGGATGCAAACACTGGCGAAAAACTAAATTGTCCGATGCTGCAAACCAAACGCGTTTATCGCCTTGATTCTCGTACGTAGCGATCGTCAGAGAAATCTGAAAGAGAATCGAGATGGCCAGATGATGGACGTAGAAATTGTAAAGGGGCTTTTAAATCGATGACACGGTGGAGCAGCAGCTTTCTAATCGTGTCACTGTAAGAGCCTCAATCGCCAAAGCTAAAAAGTCTCTACTTAAAAATACGGAAAACTCAATTGCCAAGAGAAGGATGTTCTTATATCGATAAGTGATCGTCCAACTTAATGAAACATTGTCACTAAGAGTCGACTGTCGATTCCAAATCTCATTTTTGCTGACTTCTCAGCGGTAATGATGCGACCCATTATCACGCCACACAAAAGCTGCTTTACGTTTATCACATTTACGAAAAGCCTCTACTACGAACAAATGCAGATTATGAACAGCGCAGAAAGATGGCTTAGTAACTAGCATCAATGACGTTTCGACGATCTTGCTTAGCCGCACCTGCTCAACGACCTCTTTGAAACTCATCAGCCTGCTGCATTGCTGTTGGGAGCTTCTTTCTTGCTGTCGAATCGCATCTTTGGACGCATGCTCTTCCAACAGCATCCCTACACTGCAGCTTTCGATTACCTACAACAATACATACTCGTAAAATACAGAGCTAATAAAGGCGAGCGATTATCCAGCGTGAGGCAAATAGATGTTTCTGTCTACGTGTTGATGAATTGCGGCAGTCTAAAATTTGTTTCCTATGTGTTCTTGAAGGATGCATCTACATGACTCCGCATGATTTTTCTACCTTGGTCGAAACTATAAACGCCTATGCAGAAATGTGCGATATAAACGTATTTGAAACAGCAAGAATTCCTCGTTGATTGCTTTTCAAACTTTTCCAATCAGGTTATCACTCCCACGATCCACTCATTCTCTCAATGCGTACTAAGACTTCGCTAATGCAGAAAGCCAACCCATTTATCTCAGTATTTCCTCCGCTATATATCTCAGTGCCAATGACGTTGCTACGCGATTGTTGCAGCTATAGATTTGATTAGCGATTAGCAGATTTGCTTGTTCCTTAATACACTGATCTTTACTGCTCGCGCAAACACGCAAAACTTAAATATATCTCCTTTTGGGAGATGTAATATTCTCTTTTGCAGCTCGGTTCCGATAATGCATTTTCATGCCTTAATGCATCCTTTAAAGGTTGTAGAATTCGCAATATCACTGTCGAAATCCTTTCGAGTTGCCAAAATACATTACAATACATTTACAGGTAGGCATTAAGCAAAAGCAGCGAATTGCGCATTAAAGGACTAGCTGTAATCCTTAGTTTTGTTCAACCTCTCCGTTTGCAAGGAGAAGCAGACCATGTGCTACTTTTGAGTTTGGTCATCTGTGCTGAGCGTAATTCATTTGCAAGGTTTTAGGTGCGTCACCTTGCTTTTTAACAAATTTGCATATAATAAAGTTGATAATTAAGAATACAGCAAATTTGGTATTGAGTTGTCAATAAAGTCTTAAAAATGCGATCAAAGTGAGATCTCGAAATCCAGTTATCGCAAAATCACTAGCCTACTCTGCAAAACGATTGAAAGTTAATTCCATGCTCTTGGTTGAGAAACTGCCAAAGTCTAAGGCGACATAACGTTGCTCTTGCCAAACCAAAATATCCCCGGACACAAGCTAAACACAGTTGTGCCAGCTTCATAACACAGCTGTATTGTCTGGCCTTCTTCAAAGCAGGTCTTGACGAACTGAACCACGGTATTCTTCAAAATATTTAAACAGAATAAATTACCATTACCATTATCTTTATTTTTACCATTATCAGAAAAGCAAAAACGACTTGCAGAGATTTGCGTACTGATGTTTTTTTCGACGAATTTCTTATATTTGAGATTAAATGACTTGTTTCCACAGATGACTGGTCCACCGATTAACAGAGGACGAATCTGAAACAATACCACGTACCTTTTTAAGCTCTGAATCTACAATTGCATATTCGATTCTAGAGAGCTTGGACTCGTCTGTGCCAAGCAATTCATCATTTTTTCCAACAACTGTGCAATGAAGAACAAAAAAGTAAGCAGGAATCGTCATATCCAACTAGACCACTTCCAACTGAGCTCAGAACGCACGGAGATTTTATTTCTCCATTTACAACTTCTTGATTTTACGTCGTGTATTAAAAGGAATCTAGTGAGCAGGTGACCAGCCGCTCTTCACTCGCGGCCTTCCGACACAGCAAACATGCTCCAATCTGCATACAAATATGAACTATTTCCTATGAAGACTAGGTTTTCTCAGTCGTCCTCTTTTTGTCGGGATAAACTGTCTTCCTAAAAATATAAATTGGCAGCACATGAATAGATTTACCCCAGAAAAATGAGTATACATTTGAAAAGTTATACCCGACAGTATTATACAATGTAGAATGATATAATATGATATGAAATAGTATGGTATAATACAGTATGATATACTATGATATAAAATAATACAATATAATATGATTTTTGACAAAAATCCAGCTATCGTAAACAATACAATTAATCATTATCTGAATTTGTGTGCTAATTTTGGTCACAAAATTGCCTTTAGTTGGGCAATGTGTTTTTTGTTCCCAAGATTGAGACTTCCCAAAATTTAATTGGAAAAACCAAATTAGAAAGCCATAACTTTCTCAAGCACAACCATAGGTCGTCTTGTGATGTATAACTATACAACACATGTTTCCATCCTTTCGAAGTATTGTGTTATTTTTGATTAAAACAATAGGGGGCGTATGAGAACGCTGTCTGAATAAAACAACTACCCAAGTAGACTGTGAAACTATTTAGGAGCAAAAACAATTAGGCAAATTGAATTAAGTCCATTTATATGAAGGTTACAAGCTTCGAATCATTAGCCAAGCACCAATGCTCGACCCTTTTCAATAGCGTTACCTTCCTTTTGGCTGCCTCAAACTGGTTAATGAATGAAAGAAGCAGCACCATTATGAGTGCTTGGATGCAAAGAATTGCAAGTATACTTATATTGAACTCCATTTATGTTGTTTTAATATTTATATTGCATTGATATTGTTTGTATGGAAAATGACATTTCAAAATGAGAGACTATTTTATGCCAAATGAAGTATTGATCGAAAGGTAAATAATATATTATTATACTATGTGTTGTGAGCCGCTTATCAAATTTGTGGTTTTTCCCAGAAGATGATTTTAATGTCAAAGTTTTAGCCCAGAACTTTCAATTTTGAAGAGAAGAGAAGAGAAGTAACAGAAAAAAGGTCATTGCACACTGGGAAAGCGCGAGATTGCAGTACAGGGAATTCCACCAGGGTCAGCAAGAAATATTTCCCAAGTAACCGAGAGGTCTGTCTCCACGAAAAGTCGAAGGCCTCATCTCTAAGGGTTGCTTACCATGCATACTTCGTTGGTAGTCATACCTTGTAGATGGCAATATATTCTGCTTCCGCCTAAATTACGTCATTGGCCATGGGGCCGAGTGGATTGGGATGTTATATGTGGTTATTGACGAGTACCAGATCGAGACACCGTTTTCCAGTTGGTTCTAGTTGCGACTGCATGATTGCAAAGATTAACCAGGGCATTACTTTTGAAATTTAATACAACACAGCTGTTTCACATCTTTAAGAAAAAAGTGGCCAGTTTCCATCAAACAGTAAGCGCCTTCAAATCATCAATAACCTAAATGGCATCCATTTACACAGCTGTTTCCTTTCCCAAGAAAGACAAAGGAGCATGCTACTATAATGAGTACGGCAGGCATCACTGTAAAGAAAGTCAAGGTGCATTGGTAAAGTAAAATTCATGTAAGTATTGGTTAACTTTTGTCATAGTAAAATGAGCATGAACTACAAAAATTACAAGTATCTGCAATAAGAAGGCGCAAACGGTTACAATATAAGTGTTGTTTTATTGCAACTAGAGAGTCTCATGTGGTTGCAATACGAGATTTTCGTGTTATTGCAGTAGGAGCGCTTCAAGTGGCTGCAATAGTGGAGAGTTTGAGATGATTGCAATAGGAAATTTTCGTTGGAGCTTTTCAAGTGTTTACAGTAGTAGCGTTCCAAGTGGTTGCAATAGGGAGTTTCAAGTGGTTGCAATAGGAGAGTTTCAAGTGGTTACAAAAGGAGAGTTTTGTGTTATTGCAGTAGGAGAGTTCTGAGTGGTTTTAAAAGCAGAGTTTCAAGTGGTTACAAAAGGAGAGTTTATAAGGAGAGTGGTTCTTTCTTTGCATGCTTCAACTTAGAAAAGCCATCAACTCTAGAAACGTCCCGATTCAGAAGCACCCCGTAACCTGAGCGTAGACGGGGAGTGCTTCTCAATATATTTACTTGGCGAAAAAGAAGGTTTCCAGTTACCTAGTGCCCCAGGCTCAAATGTGACGCATTTTTCTCAAAAGGTAGCGCATCTTTATCTGCCAGTTCACCAATAGGAAGAACCAGCTTTAGGAGATAGTCTTAGCCAACAACATTTAAATCTTCCACGGCTTCTTGGCTTGACTATTTTCTGCTTGAGCCTACAGTTGTCTGTTGCAGCATCTTATCTTACAAATTAGATATCGACTTGCATCCAACTCGAAAAACAGCTTCCAAAATTAGCTTTATTATACATATACAAGAAGCAATGAGAATCTAATCTTCTCACATGTAAGTATGTTCTTGAAATGAAATAATGGCATGTCTTCGTTGTCCCAAGGCAAAAGTTAATTCGGCTGTAAAGATCTGCAGATGATTTGTCACAGTTTTGGTACAGTCACAAGATTTGGTAGATGGTCTGGAAGGACCCCTGAACCTGTTCTAGGGATGGGTTGATAAGAAGATGAAGAAACAAAGTTGCACATAAAGGCGGGCGGAGGAGACATTGGAGCAACTGCATTGGAGCAATTGTATTGGAGCAATTGTGCGTTTGGTAAACATTGTCAAATAGATAAAAAGCTTCCTCGGAGTTGCTCATCTTGAAGGTGGACGCTTGGAATATTTTCATGACTCGGGCTTAAATACTTGACAGATTTTGAACAAGGAATGACAAAATTTCGATCAATGAATGACAAAATTGACAGAGTCATCTATGTAACAATTCGCTGCAGCTCTGGACATATGATTGCACTGCGGAATGAATACAACTTGCATTAGCATGGCAAGTGGAATGCTCTCGTGTGCAGCAGCAAGCTTGCGTACAAGAACCGTTAAAATCAAGTCATTCGAAAGTTCTAGGCTACATGATGACGTGATCATTGGCAAGACTTTCCCAGCAGCTTCCAGCACCCAACCGGTTCACATGCCAAGGCCTGCATCCGCGCCTAGTGTTCACCCAATGCGAATGTGAACATCCTGTAAACATTCAAGCGAAGAAGCAGACCGACTGATCTGATTATGTACTTTCAATATACATGCAAAATTGTCATTAACTATGCACAAAATCGTCGCTTATGAAGGAGATTTATGTGCTTTTCTACGTAAACAAAATGAATTGCTTATAGTATGTTATGCAAAATTGGCCGTTGAATGTCGTCTTCGTGTTTCAAGTAGCATACGCTCAGAAGAGTAATCCAGTGTCAGTGACAGCATTCAGCAGTAACTAATATATATTACCTGCAGTAACATCATTTATTGAAAGAGCCGCGCGCTCTTCGATATAAGGTCTATATCACCACAGCGCTTGTCCTGCATGCAACATTCATTCAAAAGTGAAGCAGAAAATGAGCAACTGCCTTGGCACAGGGTGATAGTCAACTGGGAAGGCGTGTCAATCTCAATGAAGAAAACTTGATGGACGGGAGTGAATGAAGGCGGGATATTGAAGAAGAATGGATTCGCAGTTCAGTGCTCATGCTGTTTTTCGGGAGACCTTTTTAAAAACAAGCTATGAAATGGCAGGTGAAAGTGAGGGAAAATTTTGTGTCATGATACTGAGGATGTGTAACCGCAGCAAGACAGAGCGGTTCAAAACAAGAAGGTCTCAAGGTTCTCTTTGACATGGCACGCTTCTGGCGCGCGATCCAGCCTTCCTTGTCGAAAAGAAAATGACCAATCTAGTCAAATGTCGCAAATAAAACTGCATACTTCGCTGTGAGTCTGCAAAAGGGAGCGATGCATGACAAAGAAACGAAGAACTACGTAGAAAACCAGACTGCTTACCTTCTTCGCTGATAAGTATTGTGCGACTGGCTGATGCGGTCCGAAGCCTCCAACTAACTACCGGGTTAAGAGTTCTCTCGTATCAAAATGGGACCGAACAGCTCATTAAATATGTATATGTACTCTCTTTTCGACAGATATCATCAAAAGCCATCATTAATGAGCCTTACAGGAAAGCGTTGGCTGTCGAAAGAGCCGGTCTTAGTCCTAAGCTCGAGCTTGTTTGCAACAAATCGCGTCCTAATTGTTCCCAGATCGGTCATAACAAGCACGTACGAATGAAATAGGTAGAAACAAGTGGCTTCCCTTGCTTGTTTACCCTAGCTATCTTCTGCAGCAGGTTGCAACGTAGATCTGCGAGTTTGTAAAGATGTATACACCACCTGTTCCCTTATTTTGCTTTCATCGCAAACACTGAGTGCGATCTTCTCATTTAAGATTGTTCACTTTTTTCTGCCAAGTTTGAAGTCGAACGGCCGTAGCGACTACCAGACGAGCGGCCAGCAAAATTCAGTCTTAATGCGTCTACTGCTGTCCAAAAATCCAAACGATAAATAAAGAATCGAAGCGTTTAGGGCAATATCCTCGAGGGAAAGTTTCAGCATTGAATGGGACGATTGACTGCATAATTTATGATAGCTGAAGAGAATAAAGTACGAAAATCACTTTAAAATTTGTAAGCGTTCTCAAACGTACAATTATGTAACACAGATCAGTATTTTTTGGTGCACCTAAGTATCCGCCATTTCTGTAGAATGGACTTCTAGAAGGAGTTGGTGGTCACAATTGTTTGCTGCAACTTCGCTAACCCTGTCTTCCGTGAAAAAAATCAGTGCTATAATTCTGATTTACAAGATTGAAAATTTTCGGCGAATGAATACGAATAAGTAGCGTGGATTTTTTTTAATGCATACGGAGACAGAAAGAAACAACTTAAGCACAATGACGTTGTGGCTAGCTGGAATTTGGGTGTTATTCTAAGCAAAACCCTTTCCAAGAAAGCGTTCTTCGATCATTCGATACGAACTAAAGAACAAAAAAATGAGACCACAATTTCATTGGCCCGCACAGATTCATTATTCGTTAGTTACAGCGAGGCTCTAACAAGACTTTGACATGTTTTGAATCAAGGCATATGAAAACCTACCTTTTGCCGACGTGTCAGCCTCGAATTCTGCTTCGTCTAAATACCAATCAACTAAAATACCTTGAGGCCTACCCTTAGAGATTTCTGGTGCTACACGAAGTTGTTAGGGGAGCCCTATACAATAATAAGCATCTAATGAAAGTTGGTGGTGTATTTGAAAGGCTGGTGCCTAGGCCTCTCCGCGTAAGCACTTGATGCCCGAAACGTGTATAACGATAAAGTTACCGGTCACTATGTTAAGTGCATTGTGCTGGGTGATGGGCATCCATTCTTACCGCCTGTTAGGATTCACAGCCCGACTCCAAAGATCGATGACACCTGAAACAATTATAATACAACCAATGTGCTAAAGAAAAGAGAAGTGATAAGGGAGAAGAGAGAAGGGAGAAGAAAGAATAAGAGAGAGAGGATAAGAGATTAAGGGGAAGGGAGAAGAGTTCTGCGTGCCTGAATATTTTGTTAAATGTAAAATCCATTACCATTCTGTGCAACTTTGGCATGTAAAGCTGTGGTCAAATGATCCAGCATTTCGCCCATTATTACGCCCCCCCCCCCCCCTTTTCTCGTGCAGATCGATAAGGGACAGAGTGATATTGGTAATATTGATGTTGCTTAACAACAGTAGGCAAACCAAACACTCACGACGATGACCGCATAGAACGATGCGCCCCATTTCGATCCGAGAAAACGAAGGGCAATCGCCGCCATAGCTATATATTCTCTTCTCGAGAAAGGCAATGACAGACATTAAAAAGAGGGAAAAAGGAGAAAATGGATAAAAAGGAGGGAGGAGAAAGGCTTTCTTGATAATAGCGCGAAGGAAAATCCGGTCGAGGGAATTTTCACTGTCATTTTCTCTCTTCTTCCCTCGTCTTGACACTTCCTTTGCACTCTTAAGAAGACGTTACGTTGCTTTAATAGCATCTTCATTCACCTCTTACATACCAACCTCACTGTTCTCATAGCCACTGCGAGACTCGCGTCCCCCATCAAAGCTTCTGGCCTAAAATCGTTCTCCTGCACTTTGATGCAGCCCCTATGTGCTGCAGGCTCTCCATCGACGCTAGATGCTGGACTCTGTGCCTCTTTTTGATCATAGAATTCGTTATCTTTCACCGTTTTGTCTATAATTTATATGTTATCAGTTTTACGCAAAAGCGAGAATCGGAGCGAGCGAAATCAATCAAAGAAGTCAACAACAATGTAATGATTGGATATTGGCGGTCTTTAACCGACTGCGCGTGCGCAGAGCCAACAATGTTGGATCGGGTGGTCAAACGACCCAACATCAACACTCAAAACAATAATAGAATTGTTGGAAGTCGGCAAAGAACGCTTTCTATCTCAGTCAAATTTCTTCAAAGATATTTTGCGATGTTGGGTGACCCAAAACGGTGGTCAAACGATCCAACATTTGGCCCAACATGATGTGAAATGTTGGAACTTTTGACCAGGGCTCAATGTGCCGCTGAAAACTGAAAATGATCCAGAAAAAGCTCACTGTCTTATCTTGTCATATCAAGCACAATAATCACGGCGCGAACACAGTTTAGAGAAGGAAGTAGCGAAGGTTGTATGGGGGAAATTCATCTGCTTTGCTGCTGTTGTTAAACAGGTCGATGAAGAGTGCCAAATCAAGTCAGACTTTCAATTCGATTGCGTAGAAGAAGTTTTAACTCGATTGCGATATACTGGACTTTCCACAAGCTCTGTTTACGACAGCACGTCTGCTAAAATGAGGAGGCAGAATGGAGAGCAACATTGATTCTGTATATTTGGGAGACAAGCTCCCGTAGTGCGTTTCTGGTATGGCATACGTCTATCTCCTTTGGCTGTCGACCATCATGCAACACTGCCCAGAGATATACGATCGCAGTACGGGCGCTTCCGTTCCTCATGACACTTTGTCGACCTTTGTAGAAAGCACAGCGAATGGATTTTCTGCGTTTGCTTTCAAAGGTAAATCAAAAGGCAGGACTTTAGAGTTGTTTTTCAACAGGCCACGTGAAAATGTTCGACATGTGCTCAAAAAAGCTATTCACACCTATTATCTAACAATGATGTGGTCTTCTTTTCTAGTTTTGACGCAAGTTCGAAAAACAATTGAAAACAATTTTGTCAGCTGTTCCTGACCGGCTTGATGCAACAGTTGATCGCACACAGCACGAGTCAATCGATGCTGAACTAGGATGGCTATAGCGATAAATAATATCATCAGTGATCGATTTATAACTGATAAACGTGATAATGGCGGTGAATCACCTGATCAGTGATCAAATCATGACAAACCAGTGTGGCGATAGTGATTAATCATCGGATCAGTTTACAACTGATAAACGTGATAATGGCGGTGAATCACCTGATCAGTGATCAAATCATGACAAACCAGGGTGGCTAAAGCGATAAATAATATCATCAGTGATCGATTTATAACTGATAAACGTGATAATGGCGGCGAATCACCTGATCAGTGATCAAATCATGACAAACCAGTGTGGCGATAGTGATTAATCATCGGATCAGTTTACAACTGATACTAAACTAGGGAGGCAATAGCGATGAATCATATGGTCATTGATCAATTGATACGAAACTAGAGTGATAATAGTGATGAACCTTATTTCTAAGAATGTGGGAAATTCATCAGCATCATAGGGCTGTTATGAAAGATTCTAAGTGGTGATAATTAACGTAAAGAATAAACGGAAATATTAATCGTGATTTACCTTAAACATGAAAAGAGGATGGATGATGGCTCCAAGATAAGCAAAAACTCAGAAATGATAAAAAGACAAAAATAATATAACTTCGGCTACTTTATTATCTTGCGTCATCAACACCCCTCCCCCCTGTCCAGTTTTTCATCATTTCAGGTATCTAACATGGGTCTGAGCTACCAATTCATTAACACTTTAGATATACTAAAATAAACTCAATTGTCGAGGTAATTTTTCACCTTATGATAAAGTATTTAGTAACGAGCACCTTAACGTCACTATCAAGACGCAAAATCAAACAGTTTTCAATCAAAATTGATCTTACAGTTTCATGAAAATCGAATCAAGTCACCTAATTCAAGATGCACTGTGCGTGGCTGATCCAGAGTCCACAAAAAGTTTTAACCTTCCTCCGGCTATAATTATTATGATTCAAAACTTCCTCATTACCAACTCAAATAAAAAAAAAAATTTACAATTACTTTCATTGTTTATAACAAAAATTACTTATAAACCTTCCTCAAGTATGACATTGACAGGCAAAACCTTCCTTCAGCTCCTAGCCGTGAAGCCTACAGTTTTTCTGGACTCTGAGGTGATCACTAGCCAACACACTTTAGATCAGGAGAAAGCAGACATTTCACAACTTTATTGATATACCGGGGGAGAAAAGCTATTAAATGTTGCATTTAAAGAACATGTCGTTAACATTATTACAAAATGACTAATGTTCAGAGGAAGCGATGCACTTGATTACAAAAGCAATTTGCGTCGCCATGCTGAGAAGATAAGTATGGACATAACAATGATCCAAAAGAACAGGCAAAGGTCACGTGGAAAATAAGCTTGAAAAGCGAGTGAGAGACAGGTGGAAACGAACTGCACCTAAATGAAGAAAATCATCATCTTGCCATCTGCAAAATGATTTAGCTGGAGTTGATTTTAATTGAAATTCGTAGCGAGAATTATGGCATTCCCAAGACTGTCAGAGATCATGTCAAAGGCATAACAAGCAATACTTGAAATCTTTTATCTACAATCTCTCATAGTTTACAATAGCCATTTACATGTAAATCAATGTTTTCATTCGTACAAACTTTTCAACGCTCAAATGCTTCGACAGTCACCGTCAACATTCCAATCAGTTCACCCTGAATATCTGAAACTGAAATCAAAAGCACTTCTTCTTACTATTCTTGAAGAAGAAACATCAAGAGAAGTAGAAACTTCAATGAAACAAATAATAAACAGTAAACACAAATGTAACTAATCTGAGCCACTTAGAAGAACAGTAATGTAGCAATATTCGAAACCTGCAAAAAGATTATCTCTTTTGACATAATGAATAACATGCAAGCGATTGTATCTTTATATACATATATATCTAATTGTTTGACGTGAAACAATCGAACTTTTACGTCAACCCTGCAAATCTATTGTGAAACAGCGAGGGCGGGGGAGTTTGCAAAACAAAAAATTCCACGCCCATTTCTAAGCCTGATGCATGCGAACAGCTTTTCTAGTTTTTTAATAATGGATCGAAACTTCTGGATTGAAAACAAGCGCTGGATTTGCGTCAAATGTATCGTTAGGTCATGAGACGAATTTCTGTTGCGCAAATCTCGCAAGAAGCGTACAGTCCAAATGGGTTCTGAAGCACAAATTTGGCAAAAATAAAACTTCATCACGCGATGTATAGCTCACCTTCGATGTCCTCATCAACTAGATCACGACCTTCCTTTAGCACCTAAAACAAGATGGAATATTCAGACCATTAAAGTCCTTAAACAGAAAAATTTTAAAGCCAGGAGAGAGCTCCTAAAGTTAGCAACTGCTGGGGGGGGGGGGCATTAGTTACATTGGAGAGAGGGGCTGCAAATAGTATTTCGAGACAGCTAAGAGCATATCCAGAGTCAGTCCAGTCACAAGAACCATTACCTCAGACATACCGCATATGATACAAAATAAAATTGATAATGATCGTGTGAAAGAAGCTAAAATATATCAGAAGAACGAAAGAGTTAAATTAATGAACAAATTTAGCACCGTCCCTCCAACTGCTCCTAATTTTGTCTACGTCCCTTCGAACCTATCAGAATAGTTGATCGTAATTAACACCCTCTTTCGCAAGCAATGGCTTTTGAAAAACCAAAGATAAAGAAATTTGTGAGAGTCAAAGACGTTCGCGAGAGCCAACTGACGATATCCTTACACAACAAAGAACGATGTTTTGTTGAACCCGTGGACGCAAGCTTTGGAAATCAAGCATTCTAAACACCGGCCTTTACCGACCATAACTTCGAAAACACGCGCTACGCTTCGAAGACACGCGCTACGCTTCGAAAACACGCGCTACGCTTCGAAAACACGCGCTACGCTTCTATGGCTCAAGGAAAGCAAAACAGAAAGTTATCAAGCCTTCATCACAGCGACAGAACTTAGACTTGAAACTTGAAAAGCGTTATCTGTTACAACTGAGTTGGATTTGCGTACTAGTTTTTCCTTTTCTCACAAACTGCAGTAAAAGTACAAAGAGAACCCAGTAGGTGAATCTAACACTGTGTGAGCTTTACAAAATATAGAACCTCAAGATATTATACGCTTACCCTTGAACCGGGGCGTTTAACTGATCTATACAATTCAAACACGTTGAGTCATCTCACAATTCTCAGTCACCAATCTGAGACTGACTGGATGAAGCTTTATTTCCCAGCTTTCTTCGTAAATGCAAAATCATTCTGACGAAGTAACAGCGATACATAAACATTGTTGGAGGGGGTGGGGAAGTGGGGGTGGGGGTGCAAGGCGTTGCTACTTTTCCTTGCCTATAAACATTTCTACGTTATCTGATCAGCGGAATGCGGCTACGCGTAAAGAGCACCTGGAAATTGGCCCTCACCCAAAACAAATGTCGAGAATAAGGTGGAAACAAGAGGAGCGTGTTTGCGATGCAGGAAAGCATTGGTGGAGCCGCAGTAACGTAAGGGAAACACGACTGCCTGGGCATCTGCTTTTCCGGCTTGGAGTGCAATTAACGAGGATAGGTGCCGCTCAAAAGTGTCCTGCCGCAAAGTTCTGATCTCAAAAGTGTCCGGCAACAAATCTCGAATTAATCACCAACTGACAGACATATCGGTACGTAATATCGCAGCTCGAACACCTGTTGTAGCTATCGAAAGCAACAACACTAAATTGCTTAGATAGATCTCAAACATACATTTATGCCCAGTTTGCACATGCGCAGACGGCACGCTGCAAACTCCCCCTCGACCGCTATCGAATCCGATCGTAAGCGGTCGATGTGTTTCTAAACCAATGAAATCAAGTAAGTTGTAGCATGTGATCAATTTACCAGGTCAGGAAGTAGAAAATCACTTCAGAACTCAATGATTTCGGCGCCACTGACTATAATAAAGTTCATATTTTTTCCAGAGTCATTCTAAATTGCTGGTAAAAAAGCATATGATCATAAAATTTCACTCCTCTTATCATAAAAAATAGTGTTGTCCCTTCCCTTTTCACCAGAAGCTTTTCCCTACGATCGCTAGTCATTGCGTGGTCGTGTCAAAAAGCCATCCACATGGATAATTTAATGTGCAACGATACAGGGCTGCAAAACAGTTCTTGATGGGGTGGGGGCTGAGATTAGCCGACAATAGGGCGTGGCTTTAAGGCGTGGTTTGGAAGTGGGCGTGGCTTGATTTTTAATCTACAGCCCCGTCCCATATCGTTTAAAGTCTTAAAAACTCCACACTTCCAAACACCAACAAATATAATGTGAGCAACTATAACGAAACATTTGTCAGCAGCAACGAAAGAATTACACTGTTTTTCAACAATAACAATTGATAACAACAGAAGAATAAAAATTGTTATGAAATTAAAAGAGCAAATTAGGAACAAGCCAAGGCTGAAGCGCTCTGAAATGTAATCTTGGACAAATATGGTGTTTTTAATGCTCAAAATATGTAAGAACATTTTAATTAAGGATACGTATGTGTGTCATCTTATGATAATGTTATTGAAAACGTAACCTGCCTGATGAACAACTAGGACTCTGTAACTGTGGGAGTTTTGCACCGTTGTACCCACCTTATCGCAATCCTGGCAATTTTCAGTGGCAATTAGCATGGACGCAGCATACGTCCAGGTGCATCGACCATAAACCCTCAAGTAAAATCGCCAAGAGAACGGACATGTGAAGCTGATTCAGTTGACCCAGTGAAGAAATGCTTTCTAGAAGTCGCAGATTAGAAGAAATCCAGCTGAAAACTCATTCTTAGCATCGTTTTATGCAAGAAACAAATAATCAGACTGAGAAGAAGATGACATTTTTCCCACCACCAAGAAGTGTAGTTCAGTTGACCTATTTGTCAGTCGTGGTTTATATTGCAACGCAAGGGGAATTATCAAGGGGGGGACAAACAAAGGACGATTCTTGCAGCAACCAAAACTACTAAAAGAAATTGAATCTCAGCTTTGCTAACTTGTACCATCAAAAATGTGCTATTCCATGTTTTATAAATGTAGACTAAACACAGCCTTATCCATATATGGACATATTTAGGAGAAAAACAAACGGGGAAAACAACAGAAATCTTTGGACATAACATTCTCCAAGCAAATTTTAGACTCTCATTTCAATATATATACACTGTCCGAGAGGTATCTCTGCAGTCTCTAATGCACAGATTTACTGACTTCTCGAGTTCAAATCATTTCACCTTGTGACTTTGGTACATCAGATCCTAAGATTCAGTTTGCCTTTGATAGCCATTTTGGTAACGGCAAAGCTTCAAAAAAGTTGTCATACGTCCAAATTGGCTCTATTGCAACCTTGGTGCTTGGATAGGTTGCTACGAGGGAACCCTAGCAGGTCACCAACAGGATGCATGGTCAGGGATGGAAAGTTATATCAAGGGGTTAAAAATATAACATAAATAAAATAGAATAAACCATGTAACAGCTATTTTCTGCGTGGAGCTTGGTCATAATAATCTAAATTCCCTTAAAGGTTTTAGAACGGAAAGAAACGGTAGTCCGATTGGTCATACTGGTCACGATTGATCGTTTGAAGAGCTGATTATTTGTAAGCACAATAAGAAAGAGGAAATGGTGAAAGTGATGAAAGTGTTTGATCGTGAGACGTAAGCCAAAGAATACCTAAAGTTAGGTTTGCAGGTGGATAACACTTAGTTCTGAGGCACGTGACACGAAGTATTGAGCCTAGGATGGCTTATCAGTCAAATGTTACAATCCTAACAAGCTCTCAAATGAGATTTTTCCCAAAATCAGCAAGAATACAGGCCTTTGCTAATGAAAAAAACTTCACCATATTTGAAAATTAACAAAAATCGGGCAGTAAGATGGTATATAGAATATATTTCATAGGGAGACTTTCTTCAAGTTCGACGAACAATCGTCATGCCAAAAACAGTATACTTCAACCCGTGAAATTTTTGCCGCGAAATGCTTGCTCGTGCACACGAAAAGTTAAACCTATAAGATTTATAGATACAAGAGCCGAAGCTCAATTGCAGGGCAATCGCGCCATCGTAGGGCAATCGCAGCGCAAAGCACATTATGACTAGAACACTTTTACTTGGGATAAAACAGATCGCATTTCAAAATCGATTCATATTATTTAAATGAGACTGAGAACTATTACGATTCAATTCACCATATTCTGATTGGGCCTACAGACATTCAAAGGCTCGCCGAATCAATTTAATAATACAGCGTTATTAGCGGTTCTGACGATAACAGCCTACGGTCGCATCAAAGGCGGCATGCAAAACTGAAATAAGACAGCGTCTAGAGAGCCGTCGCGCAATAAGGGGCTGAAGGCCTCACCTGAATGAAGTCAACGTATGCCACCCCGGCATCCTCGCAGATATCACCATCCACAGGTTCTGTGACGATGCTGAAGAAAAGCCTACAGAAAACCGGACCAGAAGAATGATTAGTGTATTTGAGCAAAGCAGAGGGGCATCACATATTCCTGATTAAAGAGATGGGGCGATATGGGGCGATATGGGGCGATAGTGGGCGGTAGGGGGCGATATGGGGCGATAAGGGGCGATATGGTGTGAGCAATGTTACGTATTAATCGGTATATTTCCTCAACATCAACGTCACAACTTGAGCACGAAACAAACTTAGGGGGCAGTAGGTAAGTCCTGATAATAATTCGTAGATTGTCATTTTATATTGATTTTGCCTGAAACCCGAGTCTATTCTTATTAGCAAATGACAATAAATTGTGTTAACAGACGAAGGTCCTTTAACAGACAGGGCATGTGATCAGAGACCAATGACGCTGCACTTACTTCCCTTCTGATGGATGGTCGGGCATGAGCATACTCATAAGCTGCTGGTTCTGCTGTTCGTGCGTCTCCTTGTCCACATGAAACACTAGGGGAACGAACGAACTCCACATACACGCTTAGTTTAAATTCGTTCTCCTATCAAGCTTCACTTTACATCTAATAACAATAAGCGCAGCCTATATAACGGCATTTCACTCAGAGGGACATCCAGTGGGGGGGGTGGGGGTTGGCGGTGATGCTTTTGGCGTGAGATACATTCTGGTGGGCAGTAGAATTGAACACTTTAATTAAGAGGCATACTTTGCAGCAAAGTATCCTTGTAAGCACCGTTTTCAAAAAGGCTAGCAAATAGCTTCTAGTATCTCCCATTTTTTAAATAAACACAAGAAGATTTAGCGAACTAACTTCGAAAGGCTTCAATGCTCAGAAAATCAAGACAACTAGACGTCGAGAATACACGATTCCACGATAATGTGCACCACAATCCTTTCATGTTATTGAGTAGCACGCACTACTGATTGCCAAAATTAGGGCCAGCTAATCATTACCAGCTGCTTGATACAAGAGCTGATTACATCACGCTGCTAATAAGCTAATAGATTTGCCGTGCGTAGCATTCCATATTCTTTATTTAGAATCTTTCTCTGGTAGGCTACGTAAATTCGCATCTTGCTTAGGCACTGTTGATTTTCACTCCGCCCCGGACCCCGAGAAGATGCAATGAGGCTAATGGTAAAATGAAGAAGTTGAATCCCCAGGTTTCGAAGTATTGTCATCTCACGACAAGAAGGCCTAAGACTTCAAGACTCAGAGAATTGAGTCCCTAAGATTCAGGCAAAGGAAAGCTAGTGGAAGGCACTTATGCCAAATGACGATAGCAATATAAAAACATAGAATCGTACCTTTCTTAAAGTTGTAATGTATTGGCCTGTTTGGTTTAGGCAAAGGCAAAGAATCTGGGGTCTCCAGTGAAGCCGGGTCTTCATCGAGAAACCTGTATGCAACATACAGCTGCACTGGGTTGTCCAGACTGTACACCCCGGCATTTTCATACAGCATTAGGCTGGCCACTTCAATAGTCACTACCATTCTTCTAGTCTGTGATACATAAAGAGCGCGAGTAAGCAAATCACATGTACACGTACGTGATTAAGCATCACACGTGCATAAAAAATAAGTTTAAAAAATCATGAGAATTGGTTTCTTTTCCAAGCTAACAGAGTGACCTTGCTCAAAAATTAATCTGTAATTGAAGTCGTAGAACCACGTAGCCTTGGCATCATCATAGGCATGTCTGCAAAGATGATATTGATCGGTCCGACTAAATCGAGACTCGTTTCTTAAGCACTGCGCTTAAAGTGATTGCAATCAACCTTTATTAACAATATGCTGATAGCCGAGTTTGTAAATTCGAATCAACTTCGTTGAAGACCGAGACAAATCGCGGGTGCTTCAACTAAACATAGGAGCAGAGATTTATTAAAACGAGAAACACAAAACTGCCATAAAACAAAATACAGCCCCAGGATTCAAACTATAACCGCAACGTATGTAAAATAAAAGAAATAACTTTGGCTTCTTGAGACTGTGTGAAAATTTTTAATTTTGATTGACTTTTGTCACAAGTTTATACTACGCATATGTTTTTTATCATGAATCTTAACTTGGATGTAAACAACATTGCCCATATCATCCAACTTTGGTGAACAATTAAAGTTGTCACTATTGAGCAACACCTGTCTAGCATGCTCAATATTTCTCTCAAACACCCTGCTGATGTTCTAACCTCCCGCAAATAGTCAAATTGAACTGTTGCTTTTGAAAGGTGACCTAGAAAGTGCTTACTAAACTGGCATGGCGAAAGCTAAATATGTTTGAAATTGCCAGCCGAAAGTACAAACGGGATAGCTTAGCTACCTACACTGTTTTTCTGCTTGTCTGCAATTCAAAGGATCTCGACTTAATCAACAGTTAAAGTGTGAAAGTCAGATAGTGCTCAAACGTCTTAATAATTAATTGCTAGGAATGGCCTTCGTGGAGAAACCCAGCTTCAAAGGTGGAAGCAAAGCGGCGGGCAAATTTGAAGGCCCTCGTGCTTATTGCAGCGATCCAAAAATAAGCCGAATGAACCACCTTAATGTTGAGCAACAAATTGAACTTAACAAGCTATCCCCAAATCGAGGCTGCTGAACACGGTATCGTGCAATAAACAGGTGAAGAATGATGTAGTTCTTCGACAATAAGTTGGAATCCTATCGAATTAGCGCGTCTGCTGGGTGAGGAAATAAAACCCGGCTAGGCAAATGTCCAATGTGTGCGGAAATGACTTGCTGAAAGCTGTTAGTATTCAAAGTCCTAGGCTAATACTCTGACTATGCAAAGTTGTGTAAATCACAGATACGCATACAGTTCTATCTGCATACACGCGTGTACGTGACGTATTTGAAAGAGGCACTTACGGACAAAGCAGACATTGCTTTACTGGGAGCTGACGTAATTACGACGCCTTCACTGTCACTGGTTTCGGCGCTGTTGATGCCCTCTAGCCCATTCTGCATCAAATCAGGGTCTATGCCTTTCTCCCTCTTTCGCTCAGAAGTATTACCGGCACCGGGAACAAAAACAACATCATCTTCTTCTAGAGACACGTCGTCTGGATGGACAAAAATAAGAGATTGGTGATGAGTGACGTATCAAGAGACGGTCAAAACGCACCTCTCTATTTTGACTTTGCCCTTAGATAATGGGTTGAGTAGAACAGACTTAAAATGAACAGGAAAAAAATGTTGTTTCTTTCAACTGTTTAGCAATCATGAGTGTGGCAGTTTAATTCTACCTTGCAGGATGATGTCAAATCACAAGGCTGTCTCAAACCTCATTTCAAAGCCAGATCTGGCAATCTGATTTGATTCCAACAACATCAATGGCTGCTACGGGTAATTCTGAGACCACGCCTTGGCCACGCCCTGACCACGCCCGGATCAGGGCCAGATCTTCTTAGCATCGAAATTGTGATAAAAATTTAATCATTTTTTTCAAAATCGATACCTGAAACCAGGCAGTGTAATATCAGCCCTAATGGTCCGCTAATGTATCTACGTACTCAGTCAAACTGGTTTTGAAATAGCTACGAATAGAAATCCACACAGACCTGAAATTGGCTCCTCAAACAACGTGTCATTCCCTAAACTTTTGTTAAGGAGCGGAGAGGAAGGAACATCAGGTGCTTCCACTGTCTTTCTCAGTTCTTCCTCCATCAAAGCTTCGTCGCTCTAAAGAAATGAAATTTTAAGTTGTTTAAAAAACAATACAAGCAGTCGACGAACATGCTACAATTCTGAGTGGTAACTGTTCAATGCGTACTGATAAAGACAGGTCTGAAGAGAAGCTCGCATCAAGAGTTCGTCAAAAACTGAGTTCATTGAAAATCTAACTAGAATAGCACCATACGGAGCTTCACAAGTACTAAAGTCCGGGCCATGGCCTGGGCCTTAAAAGGAATGGGCACCAGTAAGACGACCGTTACAAAATAAGATCGCAATTCACGTCAATACACGCAGGCGCATAGTCGCTTCAGTTTTACTGATCACATGTTTGAGAAGAAAGACGGCACGTCGTTACGTTTACAACTTTTCGCAATGTATGTTTTCCTAGTTGATAAATTGCCAGTAGAACGGTTTTGCACCCTCTCAGTCTTTCTACCGCCACAGCGATACCCCTTTCCTTTTCAACACCGATACTTCCTTTCAATCAATAATAATAATTATAATCGGCCTTGCTTTCGTAAAGATCAATTGGACGGCCATTTTCGCTGTTTGGAAGCCCATCCTGCATAACACTATTTAAAATTCATCAAGAGTTTTTTGTGCAGCTTTTTCATATCCTAGAAAAATATTGTATCGATCACCTGAATGTTCATGATTTGGATCCTTCAGGCAGTTAGTAGAGAACACTTTCCGCCATTTTAGTCGAGATCACTGTTGTGAAACTGATCACGTGGTGAGACACTCGAAGGGCAGAGCCTTGATTTGATTCGCTGACATTCTTAAGTAGACAACTGGGTCCGCGCTATCTTAACTATGCCTATTCCCTTCAACTTAGCGTGGGTCTCAAACCGACAATAAATTCGTATTTTACGCTTCGATTTCTACGGTGCGTCTCCTTCGCTTTTACGGGTATCGTTTCCTTCGCAAATGTCATATAGTACAAGACTTGCTGTCTAGTCCTGCACTTCACAAAGCATGCAAGCAACTCTTCGGCGGTTACTGAAGACAAAGAGACTATTATCCTTAAGATTGACTACCTCTTTGTAGCTTTTTAACAATCCGCTTTATACAGCATAGCGCGCCTTGACATGGATCATTAAAATAAATGGAACTGTGGCATCAACAAGAGGTACATTTCTACAGATTCAACATCAGTCATGCATCCAAATGAAAGTCTCTCTATGGCACTGTTTTCTACTGAGAATGCGGAACACGATGAGGCACGCTATTTCGTTTCTCAAGACTGCTTTATTCATTAGAAGCACATTCTACTATGCATAGAGCCCTATCCAAGCTTTACCGTCCCAGACCCTCTAATAGAAACTCAACAAAAACAGCAAAAGTGCTACCTCATAATTGTTTCCTGAGTCTTCCACGAGATCCCCCTTTTCTTCCACGAGATCCCCTTTCTCTTCCATTTTCTCCATGATCTCATCAATGGTCATATTCTCAACTGGTATACTTTTTAGAACTTCCCATTGCACTTCCGGCTCTTCGATTGCTGGTTTACTGCCATTATACGAATTGATGATGGTATCTTCGTTAAAGGAAACGGTGCGCAGGCGAGGCTGGGGTGGCGCTTCAGCCTCTTGTAGAGGCTCTGGGACATTCGAATTTTGTTCTTTTGATGAGACGATTGCTTCTGGCACCTTGATGTCGTCAGAGTCGTAAAACTTGCCCTCGTTGCCTTTAAGTGGGCGCATGGAGCTTCGCAGGGGTCCTGTTGGAGGTTTTCTACTCTTCGTTGAGTCTTGAGACGGCGAAAGCTGAGAATGATGGAAAAAGGTAGCTTTCAGATCATCACTAGCTCATAAGTGACTTGATACGATCCTTACTAACTCTTTACCTACAACTTAATACAGAGACATTTAATATCTCACCTTTGGATAAGATCTGGCTTTGGAGGTAGCAGGTGAGTATGTTGACAACCATTTCAAAGTGACATCGATTGTACCATGACGTTCCCCGTTTGGCTGTTAAAGTGAACAAAAAGATACCAAACAATGCAACAAAGAAAAAAGGAACAGAACCTCACCATTCCTTTACTTGTACAACCAAAGAGAGCTATCCATAGGCTTCTAATAGCTGACTGTAGATTCGAAAGCTTTGAAAGTGTTGCGGCATATAAAATAGTCCTTTACTATCACAGCTAAGAGCAAGCGTTCTTTTAGATACAAAAACAGGAAATAAAACAACGTAAGATGGCAAAAGAAGCGCCAAGCTACAGGACAGTGTTTGTGCTGATAAAATTTCTGCCTTTTAAATAATTGATAACTTGCAGTTTATCATTTGGGATAGTTGTAATATCTATAAGCTTTATTATACTCAGCCTTAACACTACATTGTTAGACTATGATTTGATTTGTCAGACTTTTAGTGAATTACAGTCAAGCAAGTGCACCTCTTAAAGAACCCATGAGCAAGGACGCCCAAATCAAACAAAATATCAAAACAAAACTCTCTTTGCTGATGTTGTTAGTAATAAGTGATAAAAATAATCCCATATTGAATAAATAATTCACTTCTACTGCTGTTACAAGCTAGAGTGTGCAAATTAAAAACGACAAATCTTAACACATGCTTGATTCATTCCTCATTATTTTATGCTGAACAAAACATGTCTTTACATGTTTTTGGAGCAAAGCCCACCATGACTGCTGGGAGAGCTTAAACCCGATCAGAAGCAGATGCATTGAAACAGTGTCTTCCAAAATTAGTCTTTTTCTCCTACGTCATCGACAGCTGGAGTCGACGTGTTCCTGAAAACAAGCAAACAGATTATACTGAAGCAGCAAATAGGCTAATTGTCTAACCTGTAGCAAAGAGAACGTTCCCATGACGTCTTTGTCTTGAGACAGTGAGATCAGCGGGACACTGGCAAGTCCAATGTACGTCGTTGTTTTTTCTTCGTTATCATCAAACACGTAGATTTCTAACTCCTACGGTTCAGCAATCAAAACAATTTTACCGATATTGTTTAAGAGCAAAAAAGTCATGTGGTCTGATAAAAAAAATGCTACACAGAAAACAAGTTTCGATGAATGTCATGCGTCTCGCTTACGAACAAAAAACCAGAACGAATCACGGATTGAGTATTATTGGGTAGCTGGAGATATGTAATTATTTAAAAAGAATAAACCAAAAAGAAAGCAAAAAAACGAGCCAATGAGAGATATAATATTATATTAAAAGCGATACCAACACTTACAAGACACATATAAAAGGTAAGATATAGAACGGAAATGAAGAAATTAATTCTTCTTCTAAGGAATATTCATCAAAATTAGCTGCCAGTTGTCACCTCATTTATTGAGACATTAAAATCATTAATGTGGAATAAATTTCTGCTCAAAGATAAAATATGCTCAAAACTTGCTCTAATGCAGCCAACATCGAGAGTATCAATACAATCATGACAAAAATATTGCTCCTTCTCAGACTCTAAAACATCGCTAAGACATTCCATAGTTTTTTTACCGTGTTGCAAATAGAATTTCATAAGGTGAGACATTTTGGCGAAGTCAGCCATCTTGCCCTTAAAAATCGCCTGAGATTGAGTTTTGATACAACATTTACTTTTAATGCCTCATCACAAGGCTTATGGATTGCGACCTTCAATTATTTCTAATAATAACTTCGTAGATGGCCTAATCAAATTTAATTCTACCAACCACGAAATCAAGTATGAATAAGTTTCAAATTGTTTCGCATTTTCCCAAAGTACCGTAAAACGCAGGTTCAACATTTCGAAACTTGGCGCACAAAGCCAACAAACAAAGACTCGGAACCTACCAATCCTATAAAGGCAAATAATGAAAGAAAAATTAGAGCAGCAAAAATTCTGGGAAATTCAACATGTGGCGAGAGAATGTTCACCATAGATATCATTAGAGGTACAGCAAAAAACGTGGTGGCAATTGTAATGTTGTAACATGTGCACACTCTGGGTAATGAGCAAATGTGTGTAATCGGACAATTAAAGATACTCACGGTCGTTTTTAAATAACTATCAAGCTCCTCGCTCATGGAAACAGGAAAAACCTGCACATCATTGAATTCGGGAGCCGATGAGCCCACGATGATTTCAGTATCGTGATCAGCGAAGTCGAAGAATTTGTAGACAGCATACGGGCTTGGTTGTTTACCTAGATGGCGAAATAGAATGATTCCATAGCACGTTTGATAAGGCAGCTGGTACCGTGGGTACGAGTAAGGTAGTTGAATAGAACATCAAGTTTTCACACTTCTAGCCAAAGTTCATTTAATCATACTCTCCTGCAAGCAGCCAGCATTGATCAAGTAGCAGAGCCTGGAGCGTTTTATTTTACAATGGATTCGGTTCGAGGTGTAAATGATTCTGTTATGCAAATAGAAACAGACTTTGCTTTGAAAAAACAAGCAATTAATTTCCAAAATTCTAATAAAAAATGGTTTTTTATTTTCTACACTACGTTTCGTGATTGAAAATTTGATGGTGCAGTGTACAACAAAGCAGAATTTTGAGTTAAAATTAGAGTTCTTAGTCAAAATTTACTTTCATGAACTCTCAGATGCTTAGATATAAATGGTTATAAATACACCATTTCGAAGAAGATGAAGAGGAAAATGAACAAGAAAATGAAGAAGAACAAGAACAGGATGAAGAAGAACAAGAACAGGATGAAGAAGAACAAGAACAGGATGAAGAAGAAGATGAAGAAGAAAATGAAGAAAATGAAGAAGGAAATGAAGAAGAAAATGAAGAAGAAAATGAAGAAGAACAAGAACAGGATGAAGATGAACAAGAACAGGATGAAGAACAAGATGAAGAAGAAAATGAAGAAGGAAATGAAGAAGAAAATGAAGAAGAACAAGGACAGGATGAAGAACAAGAACAGGATGAAGAAGAACATGAGGAACAGGATGAAGAAAAGGATGGAGAGGAAGATGAAGAAAAAAATGAAGAAAGAAATGAAGAAGAAAATGAAGAAGGAAATGAAGGGGAAAATGAAGAAAGAAATGAAGCAGAAAAATGAAGGAGGAAATAAAGAAGAAAATGAAGAAGAAAATGAAGAAAAACATGAACAGGATGAAGAAGAACAAGAACAGGATGAAGAAGAACATGAGGAACAGGATGAAGAAAAGGATGAAGAGGAAGATAAAGAAGAAGATGATGCAAAAGGGGATGACGAAGAGGAAGAATATAAAGAATATGAAGAAGTCGAAAAAGAAGATTGGGAAAAAAGATGATGAATAGGAAAGAGAAAAGGAGACGGAGAAAAAAATGATGAAGAGGAAAAAAAAGATAAAGAAAAAGATGATGAAGAAGAAACAGAAGTAAAAAAAGAAGAAGAAAACAAAACAATACAAGAAAAAAGCAATGATAGCAACAACAACAGCAACAGCAAAATCAGGAAAGACAAGAACAGTACAAGGGTTTAAGCGCTAAGCATTGTGTCGAGTACGATAAGACCGGGAAAGTACCTGCGCTAGACTTCAGTTTGGTGCAGCGATGAATGGCAATCTTTAGCTCGTTGATACCAGATTCAAGGGTCAAAGATTTTTCTTCGTGGACATTGCTTGTAGTGTTTGAAGTTATGTACCCCAATGCTTTTGATCGTTCCTGATATTTAAAGATCGTAACAGTGTAAGAGCAAAGACCAGTGATTACTTGTAGCCTTAATGTGATTAAGTAGCCTTGTCTCCTTAAAGTGCATAATTATATCTAGAAATGTATCAAATGAATGTAAATAATTGGTTCAAATTTTTGCGCCAAATACACTTTCAAAGGAATGATTGTGTCTTGCAGGGAATACTGCAAGCAAACTTAAATCGCTTGCTCAAAAAAAGCTCAAACTATGTTCCGAACAAACAAAAATTAGAAAAAGATTAAAATAGAGAAACTTTAGAAGACTCTGATTGGTATCAGAAGATGTTTTAGGGGGAGTCAAGATTGGACAAGAAATTCTTACCTTGTAGAGTCTTAGAGCCTGCTCCATTGGCACCCGAAGTCGTATCCAATATTCAAGAACGGCCACTTCGTCGTTGTTATCAACCCCTTTATAGAACAATTGGGATGGGATATAAACAGTGCATTTTTCTACTAAAATGGGATGTAGATTACAACAATAGCTTATACAGCCTATAGACCAAACAACATATGAACATATGTTATAGTTCTAAAATACTTAATGCTTTGAATTAACTAAGACAGAACATAGAGAATATCTAAGTCTAGTTACTTTCAAATTTTATCTCAAAGTCATGAAAGAGAAAGCAACGTAGACTTGAAAGAGCATCTAGAAACATGTCATATAGATGATTTAATGATGACATAAAAATGACACATGCACACTGCATAAAATATTAGAAATGGTATACTCCAGAAAAACGACACAAAGGAAAACTAATGATAGCAGTTAAAAGAAAACAGTACCTAGCAACTTGAGCGTGCCATAAACGCGTCCTTGACTCTTGTCTAGTAATCCATTCATACGCAATTTACCAGTAGCTATGGTTTTGTACTCCGTGCCAACGGCCTGATGAAACTCAATACGTATCGACTCCTTTTGAATATAGTGCAGGAAAAAGTCATCCACATTCACAATGTACTGGGAAGTAAATCCAAACACAGGCCTAGAAGAAATCGAAGCCAAAATCAAAATATCGTATAAAAATATTCCAGCGGTTTTACTCTCGTCTTTCAAGCCAGTGCTTATTTAGTTTAGGAGCAGACTTTTCGAAACAGAGAATTTAAACGTTATTGTGTTTTCGTACATAATTTGATCGACATTAGTTTCAAAAGGCAGCTCTTCACAAATGTGAACTGTATCGTGCTTCTATGGCCTCTATTTAATCGGTTATATGCACTCGCAACCATTGTTCCATTCACATAACTGGCACTCTAGGCACCCTATAAAGGCACTCTTCACTTAACTGTTTTTAGTCCAAGGCCACCAGTGCAGTATTACATGATATCTCAAGTTCATCGCACGTGCGCAGTGCAAAGACTGCATGATCAACAAAGGAGTTATCCAGAATCAAACGATAATGTATAGTTCCCACCCATAGAGGACCCTTTCAGTTGTCTTGATTCTTTTCCTATGAGCTGGCTTGATCAGCCTTACTGTGCGTGAGCCCTTGATCCTACAAAATTTCTCTTGCACGCATACTTGGTGGGGCTTTCAAAAGACCCACCTTGCCTAAGTCTCCATCGACCAAAGCATATCCGTTGGACTAGGGATTCGCTCGCAGGTCAACAATTTTATTGGACGTACAAACAACTTCATAGCATTGATGTGTAATCAAATCTAATTAAGTCACTACAAACGGTCTTTTCAAATAAATACGTTTAAGTCAGTAAAAGGTTAACGCTATACTTTCTTAATCGATTCTTGTCCTCTACTGATTCTCTGATAAACTAAGAACATTGACTATAAAATTGCCCTGACGCAGCTAATTTGAGTTCATTTCCAAGATCTCAAAACAAAACAAAGGAAACTAAAATGCAAATCAAGTACCTCTGTCCGCTGATAACTGGAGTTGCTTGCATTTCGAATTCGAAAAATTCCCACGTGAAAAACGTGACTGGCTCTGCATTACCAAATATCGCTAATCCCTGTTTGGTTATGATGGCCTGGAAAGATATGACACCGTTAGGAAACGGAATACGCACATAAGTTATGTCTAAGTCATGTCGCTGATGCCCATGAGGCTGTCATCAGCAGGATTTGAGCTCATGCTCCTTTACAGAAAGACAACAAACTGAAATGCCAACTCTCCAGTGTATGTTCTTTAAAGTGCAGAATAGCAAATAACAGAAACTAGATCCACCAAATGTTCCGAGACCAACAAAACATTCTGAGTGGGTCTCATCACATGCAATAAAGAGTTATGGAAGGACACTTTTAATATACTGGTTTGTAAACCAATTGTTCATTAATCAGTAGCACTGCAGTTGAAGAGGAGAAAATTAAAGCCAATTCCATTGTCTTCAAAAGGGAGTTCATTCGAGAAGCAAAATATGTTAAATACCATTCAAGCATCTAGAAAAATTTCTAAAAAGAAAAAAGCACTAAAATAGTTGCATCAAAGCTTGGAATTTCATAAACCAATGCCGTTTTTCTCATTACCTTCTTCCTCATTTTGCTTCCTCTATTTAAATAATTACAGCTATTTTTCACAAACGATTAAAAATTACTTGCCTTTGCCATGTGTATTTCCAACACGTTCTGGCCTCGCTCTAATTCATAATTTACATCAACTGCATTTTCGTCTTGCGCCGACTCCAATTCATGCTAGAAAATGTTTGCATCAATTGGTTACAAGGCAATGACAAAGGATGTTGCAAGATGACGTCACACAAAAAGCAGAGCCCAGACCCCAATCTTCAGGCTGTGCTCGTCGTAGAAACATTACATAACAACATTCAAAGTATCAATGGAGATACTCGAATACTTTGAAGAGGTATAGCCTTCGCTAGCAACGTGAGCCCTACCATCATAAAACTACCTCATCAGAGTGGTTCTCCTTATCCAAGTTTGAAACTCACAACCACTAAAAACCCGAAACAATCCACAATAACCCAACATAGTACAAAAAGTCCAACAAAATTACTGCATTACAGTAAGTATTACAAGAATGACGAACTTACCAACTCTGCTGGCTCGATTTTGTATTGTTTTGTTCCATAGGCAATGTCTTTAAGCTGAGCTTCCAGTTTCTGAGAACGATAGGTTGAGGCAACAGTTCCAAATACAACAACGTAATTTACCAGCGTATGGGAAACAAGTTGCAAGTGATTTCTGGTGAAGTGATTCTATCGAGTGATTATTCAGCATGAGGTACGGTCCTGTTATAATTTTTGCTAAAAATTCTAGAACATGTTTGAGCAAACAAAATGATCAAACTTCTTTGCAAACGTCTGCAAAAAACACTGCTGTCACTAACTCTGCCTTTTAAAATAGCTGTTTTCGTTTTTCTAAAGCGTGGTTACAGTACACTTACTTCTGAAGTAATGAAACGAAAGATTGAAATTAAATGCCAGTCTACGTTTTTCAATTGAATACGTATGTAGCCACTGGTACTACACTCAAAGGGTGTGAGTTGAGAAATGGTTGCCGCAAACAAACTACTGCGTCAAAATGCTTGCTATGGGAAAAAACTTTGAGTGACCCTATAAATAAACATACTAAACAATACTGTGTTGGCTGTTAGTAACGTCTTAACGTTTTGAGGTGGTGATAAGAAAACGTAAATCAACCATACGCACAAAGAAAAGAATCAGAAATTCCAATATTGCAGCTTCGTGCTCAGCAAGCGAGAAGATACACTTCATTAGCCGAAAGAAAAGATAAAACACTAAAATATGGCTCAAAGTGTTTCACTTCCAGAAAATGTTGTGGAGAGACAGGTTGATGGAGTGAAAACTCCAAGGAAAGCAGCAATGCCGAATCAAGAAAAAGCATGTAGTTGTTCTTTGGACACCGTGTAAACGGGACACTATATTTGATTGGCAGTAAACTAGGGACTTTCAGTGTTAGTTGAGACCATTACAAAAGAACAATATAAAATAAACTGACCATAGCGTTGCTCAAGCTGAGTAAAAGCATTTCATTTTTGGCACGTGCCTGTGTGAAAATTTGCACCTCTGACCAATACTACATTGGAGATTGCTTAATTTCCTGAATATGCACCTTTACTCTTTATGAAACGTGATCTTAACTTGAAGGAACCTTATCCTGCCGGCTAAACCACTGACACTACTCAGCATACCTTGATTCTCTCAGCTCTAATATCAAGCATTTCCGCGTATTCTTTCACTCTTGAGTCGCAATCCCTTTTAAGCTCATCCATATTCCGCGTTGTTATCTCCACCTATGGCAGTTACATAGAGGACAACCATGACCTTGCAATTAAAAGCGCAACAGTTCTGTCAAGTAATGTTCAGAGAAAAGCAAAAGTAGTATGATTTGCAACAGTGACTAAGTCGAGCTAATGCTGGGCGGAAAATGTAAATCTGCTATTCTTGATACGGGCAGGGTCGAAAACAGTGGGATTTAAACATATTGGCAGAATTGGATGGAGAGTCTAAACAGGGCCTTATTTTTTAGATTGTTAGAACACCAACGGAAAAAAAAGCTAGAAAGAGAGGGGACTTAAAAAGAGAGGGGACTTAAAAAGAGATGGGACTTAAAAAGAGAGGGGACTTAAAAAGAGAGGGGACTTAAAAAGAGATGGGACTTAAAAAGAGAGGGGACTTAAAAAGAGAGGGGACTTAAAAAGAGAGAGCACTTAAAAAGAGAAGGGACTTAAAAAGAGAGGGGACTTAAAAAGAGAGGGGACATAAAAAGAGAGAGCACCTCCTTTTGGTAGTCCTTGTTGATCTTGCTCTGCATCTTTAGCATGTTGCGTGTTTTTTCCAACTCGTTTATCGTTTCAGCGTGAGAGGTTTGAAGTTCTAGCAGCTGTTTTCGCAGGTCTTTTCAATAAAAAAATCAAATTCCAAAAAAGACATGAAAAGTTGCGGAAAAGGGTCTTTCACGTTTTCCATGGATCTCAAACATAGACTAAGTAACTATTTATAAAAAATTTTTGCAAAAAAGCCCTTAATTCACTTTGATCAGAATTGACTGCAGTATACAAGCCTTTCTTTTACGGCATTAGATTTTCTTAGGTATTTTGAATGAAAAAAACTAAAACTCACTTCTCATTTATATTCTTACTGCTTTGCACCCTATTAACAACTTATTCAATTGAAAAACCAGAAAAATTAAAACAGTTGAAAAAGCCATCCACATTCATGGCCTGGGAACATATGCTTCCCTTCGAAAGGCTTCAGTGCGCTCACTAAAAATTAAGTAATTAAGTAATTAAGTACTTCTCCCTCCTTTAAGTAATTAAGAAAAAGCCATTCAGAAACAATTCCTCGAATTTCTGAAAAACCCCGAGAGCATTGTTTGGCAAATCTTGGTCTTCTTTTCGTTCAACCTACGTTTCATGCGCAGAACGTGATATAACATGAGACCTGGGCAATAGGGCTTTTAGTGGCTAGGTTAAAGATGCCACGAGGCATGTCATATGAATAGAACGGTTCAAGTAGGACATGAACAAATAGTAAACAGACTTCCTCCAATGCCATGAAAAGTAAAAGCAAAGATTTGGAATATCACCTTGGCTCATTTCCTCTTCGACTTGCCCCAAGAAACTAAGTTCTTGGCTCTGTTTCTCCTTCCGCGTCTACAAGTAGATCATATGGTCAGACTGACTTCGATGGTTATGTCTCTCAGCTCTTGGACATATAAGCGGCAAGTGGAACGGGGCTCATCAATAATAAATCTTTTCAAGCTTTTCATATGCCATACAACATTTTCCCATGACACTTGTTGAAGAAGACAGGATTATGACTTCACTGGGTGATTGGCTCAACTGAAATCCTTTCAAAAGCAACGCAGATAGTTGGGGAACTAAGGGAGAACGTGAGCTGACATAACAACAGAGTTATTAATGGCACATTAAACAGCTTTAAGTGAAAACACTAGCTCAGGCTAGCGAGAGTACCTTGATTAAAATCAATGCTTCCTGCATCTCATCGAAGTCAATATTGCTTTCCTAAAACAAATGATAAGTTAAAAACAGATTCCCTTCATTCACTTATGGCCTACGTTTATGGAGCCGGGCCTACTTTTATGGAGTCGGGCCTACTTTTATGGAGCCGGGCCTACTTTTTCTGGAATCGGGCCTACTTTTCTGGAGCCGGGCCTACTTTTCTGGAGCCAGGCCTACTTTTCTGGAACCGGGCCTACAATTCTGGAGCCGGGCCTACTTTTCTGGAACCGGGCCTACTTTTCTGGAGCCAGGCCTACTTTTCTGGAACCGGGCCTACAATTCTGGAGCCGGGCCTACTTTTCTGGAACCGGGCCTACTTTTCTGGAGCCGGGCCTACTTTTATGGAGCCGGGCCTACTTTTCTAGAGCCGGGCCTACTTTTTTTGGAATCGGGCCTACTTTTCTGGAGCCGGGCCTACTTTTCTGGAGCCAGGCCTACTTTTCTGGAACCGGGCCTACAATTCTGGAGCCGGGCCTACTTTTCTGGAGCCGGGCCTACTTTTCTGGAGCCAGGCCTACTTTTCTGGAACCGGGCCTACAATTCTGGAGCCGGGCCTACTTTTCTGGAACCGGGCCTACTTTTCTGGAGCCGGGCCTACTTTTATGGAGCCGGGCCTACTTTTCTAGAGCCGGGCCTACTTTTCTAGAGCCGGGCCTACTTTTCTGGAGCCGGGCCTACTTTTATGGAGCCGGGCCTACTTTTATGGAGCCGGGCCTGCATGTATTAAGCGGGGCCTTCTTTAATAGAGGCTGCTTTTACTTGGCTAGCTCTCTTTGTCAGCTCGACCAATAAGAAAAATCGCCAAAAATATGTAAGTAACTATAGCTTTAGTGGTACACGGAGGTGGTTGAGAGTATAATAGCGGGATTTCATGAATTAGCAAATTTTAGATTCGGGAGGCGATCACTGATGATTGAAACTGTGAATACACAGACACCGCCAGTGCGCTGTAGGTTGGAGAATTACGTCTTAGAGAAATCAAAAGGACTAAATGATTTAATAATTCATAGAGTTCTGATTCAGTGTCATTCTCAAAACTGTGACACTCTTCAGAGTATGCAAACGAAAAATAGGAGTAACAGCAAAAGTAAAATAACAATTACAATTGTATTTGCAACATCATAAAGAAGTCAGAAAAACAATAAATGTCATACCTTTGAAAAGAATTTCATTTTGTCCGCCAGATCTTCATAAAGTTCCTTTTGTGAGTAATAATTGACCCTTGTTTCTTTAAGATCGTTTTGAATCTTTTCATTTTCGTCTGAATAGGAAAACAAAAACTTATTTTTCTTCATTTTCTGTTTCACTGCATGTCTGTTTTTCCCGCTTCACTTCCCTCTTGTTAAAAGAGGAAAACCAACAGAAACAGTAGCATAGCCTATCTTCTCTACAATTTATATTTAGGAAAAGTAACCTATAAATAAGAGGCAGTCACAATCGATAAAACTCTAAGAATACTTTGCTTTTCGTCGAGTTGTTTTCCTTAGAACAGTGCAGTAGAACACGATCCAAACCTTTTTCGCGCGACAATTTATCAAGCAATTCATTCTTTTCCAAAATATCAGCTTTTGATACGGCTTCAAGTTGCGATATTTTTACCTGAAAATAATGTTATATTTTCAAACACACAAAAAATGAAAAAAAACATTGAAAATTTATTCAGTTATTCTGGGATTGAAAACACGCGGCCATAATCATTGTTCTTAGTCAATTACATAGCAGGAATAAACCTCGACCATTATAATGTATTCTCCAATGGCGTCCTAACGGGCTAAAGTATTCACTGTCTAATTATTTGTTGAATATTACTGTGTATGTATTATCATAATCTAGTACATGTGTATGTAGTGTTACAATTTTACTTTTGGTTTACATTTATATTAACGTACTGTTTTAAGTAATTCATGAATGTAAGTTTGTTACTCGAATGAAAAAAACACGGCCACAAACCCATTTCAATTGCGAGACAGAACTTAATTTTAAACAATGTCCAAAAATGTCCTTTGACACGAAAGACTGGTTACAAAATGAATATAAAAAGGCCCATCTTGGATCAAGAATTCTGGGTGGATTAGAAAAGGCCCTGAATCTAGTTCACAAGGAAATTACTGGCATCGCTTGGAACATCGAAGTCGGGATGAAGAAACAGCCTTGGATTGAAGCTTACTTGATATTCTCTTTCTTTCTGTCTGAACCTACGTTCTCTTTCGGCGTCGAATGTACTGGAAGACAGATTCACAAGATACACGCCTTGTGTGAAAATGATGCATGAATAAAAAGGATATTCACATGATAAAGGCTCCTGAAGGGTTATGGTAAGTAGACGGGAGAACATTTTGTAGCGCATGTCTCCCATCGAAAAAACCAACTGGCCAACTTTTGTATCAGCATATACCCAAATCTTTAATACACAGTCAACGGAATACATCAACACCAAATACAAGTCTTCATTCATGCGACGAAATCCTATTTTTAATCAGAAGATCCCCATTACGACTATAATTTCAAGATTTATACCATGCACTCTTTAAAAAGAATCATGACATACATTATTCCTACTGCATCAGTACAATGCTTAAGTTAGTTTTTTAGAAACATTTAAGGATTCAACATTTAAGTTCTAAGGCTCAGAATTCATAACCAACATTTATAAATAAAGAAGGTTTTACTTCAAATATCTATAGACATAATCATTACAAAGTTATTTACCCGCTTCAATAAATTCTAAATTGCTTGGAAATAAAACTAGAGTTGCATCGGAAGCAGATTAAAACATTAATACCTTTGCAGAATTCTTTCTTGGGCATCTTTGAGGACATCGTTTTCAGCTTTCAAGTCAGCAATCGTCTCATCTTTCTAAGAGCCGAACATATGCACAGTGAATAGCGACTTTTATTTTCACGTAAATACTCTGTGTAGTTTACAAAAGGTAATCTACATCTGTTCAGGCACATGCAATGACTTGTCAATAGGAAAATTCCGAAAATAATGCCAGAAATTACAATTTATAGCCTAAAGGGCAATTTTGCTTTAAAATGTCGCATTCCCCTAAGTGGATGAGAAACGGCTTGGAAAAGAAAATGTTGGTACCTCGGATAACGTTTTCTTCATAAATTCAGCATGTCGTATTTCGTTTTGGAAAGTGGAATTTCTTGCTTGTTCCTGATGAAAACAAACGTATCTATCAGCAAAACATACATATTTGATTTCAGAGTGGTTCCAGATAATCACGCACGATCACAGAAGGAACAGCTTATTGTCCATGAGGGTAATGCAGAACAGATGAGATCAAGAGATTCAAAAAGACACATTAACTGAAATGGAAATTAACAAGAAGAAAACCGCTTTCATCGAGGAAAACAAATCTGGCGTTAAAATAGCTAGATGAAGATATAAGCTAGAAGATGTAAAAAACAAAGATTTAAAGGCGGATCTCCACCAGGTGATTTTTCAGGCGGTTTTCAGAAAATTTCGCAACTACACATGCGCAGTAGGTGAAAATATAATCTCGACGAAAAGTAGAACCGAGATAAACTTTTCGTCAGAGTTCTGACGATTTTAAAATTTGTAGCCATTTTAGCTAAAAAAACTGTTGCCTGTACACCCGTGGCCATTGGGCCAATAAATTGCTACACTTTCACAAAAGAATTAATTATTCCATTGCAGAAATAGGATTTAGGTAGCAATTTTCATCAAACAGTATAGGAAAATAGTTTAAACTTTGCATTAAAAGTATGTCATTAAATAATAGATCTAACTTGTCTTAGCTTACTACATTAGGTACATTTGTATTAAATCAATGCAACTTTTCAACAATAATTTTTCAGCTGTGTGCAATAATCACTTGTACCAAGTTGATATTCTTCGAAAAGCAATTTCATTCTACATAAACTAAGTGTTGACTTGCAATGGGTTCTGCATTTTACACTTCTACAGCTTCTACAGACAGTTAGCTTTTAACGGACAATAAACAACTTTCAATAAAGTTGGCACAAAAAGGTATTGTACCAGTATGACATAGGTGTGCATAGGTGCAGCTCATCTTATTTCAAGGAACATATACTATCTATGAATTTCTAGCTGCTCTCAAATCGTTATCTTCCCTACAACATTGAAACTACTTTCTTTAAGAAGAGCAATCCAACATATGCGAGCGGGAAAGTAGCTGATTATAAATGCAAGGCAAGGAAAAGGATACTTCATTACAATTCAACTAGGAACAGAATCTTTGTACACAGAGCAACAGTAATAGATTTAAGTATCAATTTGAAGGCTTGGTGAGATATAAAAGATACCACAGCTGAGAAAGCCCTCGTGTGAACAAGCAACCGCAGCAGAATCGAGGTTGAATTGTGGCATTTCTCAGTAAAAACTGCAAAAATAAACTGAGAAAAATGTCAAACCTCCTTCAATTTAAAAGTAAGTGTCTCCATTTCGCCAAGTGCCTTCTCGTTGCTAGATTTCAACTTTTCCAACATCTTAAAAGACCCAACATAGAAACATAAGCTTCTTCAAAGCACATTGAATTTGATTTAATAATACAATTGTATTGTAGAATTGTAGAAAATATTTCAAAGCACAATCAACAATATCAGCAAGCAAAAGGATTAGAAGGGTAATGCTCTGGGTGGATCCATTCTTAGAGCCACTAAAGGAAGAACTAGCGCGTGTCATTGCACAACAAAGCATACTTCAGAGAGTGAAATCATACTTTTGCAGTGGAAACACACGGCCTGTGATACAAACTTGGTCAACTAATAAACTCAATAAGACACAGCAAAGAAGAGAAAATCCTTCACTACTGTGCGCTGTACATCCCTACATACGTGACGATCAGAAAGGCCATTTTATTTAGACCAAACGTTCCTGCACCTGTTGGACATTGTAAAATTTCGACTGCATGACTTCGAGTTTATTTGATTTTTCTTTAATTTCCCTTTCAAGGCGTATTAGCTCGACGTTTTCTTGCATACTTGCTCTGAAATGAGTTTAAGTAAAACAAAAAATCATATTATAATCAAATAGTAAATAATATCAACGGCTCTCTTGGGTTTAGAGAGTACGAAAAATTGTTCTTTAGCATTTGCACGCAGCCTGCTTGCATTAGTCTCACAAAAACGTTTGCAAACGCAGCTGGTGAAAATTATTGTTAATTTAATTGATACCAAACTATTGTAAATTAAACTAGAAAACATGGAAATCAAGCCTCGTTTACACTTTAAGCAATCGAGGCCTGTGGACATCGTCATTGGAAAAAGGACCAGCCTCGTTTCTCATCTCTCATCTCTCTTGTCACCGTTGGATAGCAGGCGAGCGCTGGAATTGTGGATCGCACTAGCGAGGTCCAACCGAACGCGTTCAGCACTTGAATCATGGGCACTAGCTTGGCTACATCACGTGCAAAATGCTATTGTCGTTGATACGGTCAGCCCGCGTACGTCTCCCAACTAAACAGCTAGAATAACAGGCCACTTACTTCTTCATTTCGCTTATCTTGGATTCAAAGTTCAGCTTCTCCTCCTCGTGTTCAAGTCTCATTTTGCGACTCTGAAAAAACAAAGATGGGTTTAAAACATGTACACGAGAAAAAACTTCCGGCATAATCCCTAAGTGAACGGCTTTGTAGGTACCGAATAACCATGGCGCGATTTCAGATTTTGATAGTAGAACCACGTTGAAATAGCGTCTTATACATAATACAAATACACTATAAAATTGACAATTACATTGCTCTTCTTTGTGTGTTGATAAAACTAGCGTTAGTTGGCTATGTCCACTAGCACACCATCACTTTGCTGGACAATTTCGACACAACCTCATTACTTTTAAAGAATAATCAAGAGCACTAGGTATGGGCACCTTCTCTCTCAGCTTCTCGCCCTCGTTTTCAAGTCCACGGATCTGCTCGTGCAGTGATGCAACCAGGTCCTCCCTGTCAAGGCAAAGACGTCTTTACGCATGCCTCAAGTTATAAGGTTGGGGTTTCCGGGTGTTAGGCCCCTTGGTCCGCCTGCCTGCTCTTCAACTCGATCAAAAGTACTTGTAGCATAAGTGACTGGGTTTTCTACACCAGTATTGACCAGCCTACGTTCTCATCGACTAGTGATACGTTTTTAGGCATGGCTCTTCATTAACAATATGATCGCTCATAGAAATTAAACGCTGATGATAAACAGTATGACACGTGACACTATTATTTTCCTATGAAACACTGAAACTGGTATGACGTGAGTGCTTAATTAAATAATGACTAAAATGCGAAATTGATTTGAAAATCCATGCATTAAAAACATTGCATTAGAGAAAACGTATACGTTCACTAACATATTTGAATGATGGACTTTCCTTCACCTTTTAGGCAAGTGACGAAACAAGTTTCTAGTAAATATTCAGATTCGACTTCAAAAACGCACTTATTTGGTCGTGGGATGCAACACAAATTTGACTTCAAGATTTGTGGTGGAACAAATGCTCGTTGGCTAGATTCTTGAACATCTGTTTAGTACAGCTTATGGCATCGGGTCGGCGCAAAAAGTAAAGGGTCGGTTGAAAGGGACTTACAGTTCTCTTTTCTCTATCCGTGTCTCTTCAAGCAAGCTGTGTCCGTACCTACAAAAGTATCAAATGAATTCGATTTGCGTTCATATGGCTTTCGAAGAACATTTGGTTGGAGACGAATTAAGATAGTCTAGAGGCTCTCCGGGAATACACACAAAACAAATATTGTGACATTATTCTCGCGCAAAAAGTTTTGGAGAACCGCTAACGAAAAGCAACACAAACTATATATCTAGCTGGATACTAACGAACTGAGGACTTCAAAAAAAGGGAAAGAAGCGCAAGTAAACATAATAATGCATACCTGGGTTGTGGTAGCAGAGGTTGTGGAGTTCTCGATGTCATCCTTAGAGAAAATATTAACAATCACATTGAGGTATTTTAATAATTGCAGTTTTGTAAAATTTGCTATGCACGTCATATGTTGACTCATGATTCATTAAATCACCATTCGTTCATTTCTGCACATGCATATCACTTTTATTCTTGAACTCTTTCTACCTTCTCATTTTCTTCTTTGTTTTTTCTCTTTTATTAATTATCCTTTCCTTTTTCCTTCTTTCCTTCATTCTTTCTATCTTTTTCCTTTATTGAAATAGATGCGCTACGTGAAAAATCATTCACGATACCCAATCAAGTTCAGTCGGTGCCGGACAGATATACAAGTTCAATTTGGACTGGAAAACTTCATTCCAAAAGGTCTACTCTATTACAGCACTTCCATTTTGCAAACAGATTGACCCTATATGACCCACTTGATAATAAAAAACAATTGTTTATTTATAATATATATTTAATATATTTGCCTTCAATCATAATCGCATTAATCGAAATGGATGCCGACTTGAAAAAAGATACCCTCACAATGCCCACTACCTCTGTTCTGTTGGCCCTTGCACACGTATCTGCTCTTTGATGCGTTGTTGTCGAGACGGCGATCGAGCTGGCATTATCCCCTGTTAATCAAAACGACCATTTCACCCGGGAGTACCTTAGAACCTAGCGTAACAGTCTCATAAAACATCGAAAATACAAGGAGCAGCGTTGCATGCCTCCTTATTAAAAATTTAAGTAAGGAAACGTCGGTTTACGAAGTTAAAAAAGTTTATCATCGAAAGCTACAGTATTAAACATTCAATAATACCCTGTATACCCTGTAGCAACGTCCCTTTTCAGTTATAGCCTAAAGCATTAGGTACAACTGCTAGCACCAAGTAGGAGCAAAAGTCTCTATGTAGAGGAAAACGGTTACCATGAGAAATAAAAACTATAACGTGGGGGTGAATAGCATGGACATTGATAGCATTTTTATTGAGGTGATTTCTGCTTCACATTAAGCAAAATATCAACACCCAATGTTAACCAAGAGGTTATAAAATACAGGATGATGAAGCAATTCACCAAGCAACAACTGCAGTCAGTCTGTGAGACCAAAAATAAAAAGGAATGTTTCGTCCTGTTTCAAAGTGGTGGATCACGTAGCAGAAATGTAAGGACGTACCGTTTGAACCCTGGCTTTGACATTGTCATATGGAGTTTGCTTCTTTCCTTGGGTCTGTAGTTGCTGTTTTGTAACAGTCAGCTGTATAGGAAACAATTTCACATTTTGAAGTGCTAAGTTTCATTATGCTTGCAGAATATTCCCAGAGTACCGAAAACATTAAAAACTACATACCCAAGAATGATCTAACAAGTGGCCTTATTAATGCAATAATGCAATCTCTAGTGCTATAGCAATAAGATGTTTTAATAACATTTATTTAGAATGCTTCTCTCTAGAACGCGTAGCTAAAAACAAAATTAACATCAATAATTGAAAATATTCTTACAATTATAAGGGACTATCCTATTCTTAATGGAATATTCTGTTCTCTTTCATATGGTTAACGGGCACCAACTGCTTGAAAGTGCAGATAGCCTTGAACGTAAGACTAACTCTACACATAGTGAGATGTACATAACTAACAACAGAAAGCTGACCTTGTTCTTGAGCGCCTCGTTTGCCTTAACTAGTTCTCTTATTTGAGCTTGCAGATCTTCGATGAACTCGGCAGTCTCCGCATCTCTTCTTGGAACTGAAAAATACAAAGGAAACCAGTAGATACGGTGCTTGCAACTTGCAAACAGCGGCTCCTCGCAAAGAGTGGCGGGCTTAGGCCCCGTTCACACCAGAATGGAACGGAACTTTTTAAAAGGTGTTCACACGACACTGGAACGTTTCTGCTCCTTCACACATACCAGTTAATCTCCTTTGAATGCACCAAAGACATGCTGAGGGCATATGTTATTGGCAAAATCTGTCAAAAAGTGCACAAAATAACACGAAATGGCGACGATGACGAAGAAAATGCTAGACAGCAAAGTGCAGTTATTGCTGTTAAATGGTCAGGTAGCAATGTACAGTTATTGCCTGAAGCCACACGGGACTTCAAAGCACCCCAGGCAACATAGAACTTAGACTGGGCGAATTGAGCATTCCCACATTCTCTGGTCTGGTAATTACTATGCCACGGGGATATGGACCATGGTCGGCAAAGTCTCACTCCCAGTAAACATATCAGTGCACCAATCAAAAACCTCTGCCTTCTTTTGTTAGGATGCTATCGCCGAAGCACCTATGAAACTTGGGCCAAATTTCCTCACCCAGCAGAAAGGCTCCTCAGATAAAATGGTCTTATATAATATCGTGCTGAGAATTGCTTTGCCAATTAAATATCAGGCACATTTAAAGAAACTGCAATGATGAACCATATCATCGATAAAGCTTGAATAAAACAACGGTCTCTAGTCATCATGTTGTTAGATCTAAAATTGCTTTGGTGAAGGTTCATTGCAATCTAATCAAATCTGATCTACTTTATCATTATAATATACCAGATAATTCTTTGTAAACCCAGGCTAGCGAATTCCAAATTATTTTCTAACAGTGGTATTGATAATTGTAATTGAAACTGAAAAATTTCCATTATCATCAATATCATACTATTTGATACAAAGGATGGGTGAAGCTTAGGAATGGATCGGTCCTTTTGGATGTTGCATTAGATGTTGAAGGAATTTTTTACAGGTTACACTGTCGCTGGTGAGAAAATAATTTAATGTAAAATATTGTGGCAGCAATGGAGCTATCAGTTGTGGATAGCAAAAAATTGTTATTTGATAAGCATGCATAAATATATCACCTATGTGGTGATAACAATTTGAAGTTGATTAATCACAGAAGCTCGACCAACCTCCGTCCTGGCCGTCAATTTTCTTCTTATCTTTCACCAGTCTGAGAAGCTTTGTTGCCATCCTAAGACATTTGCATAGATGTAACACATCAGATGAATAAATAATATTCATGAAAGAACGAGAACTATAACACACAAAGCATAAAATTAAAATCAACTGTTGTAGAAATTGAAAGAAGATGGGTAAAAGTTTTAGCTCTGCCAAAATATAGCCATGGTAGGCTATCTAATTAATATAAGACCCAATTTGGTATTTACATTATTACTGAAAATAATTGCATCTGCTTGTTAACCAGCAAACTTCATATTTCTAAGCTCTTGTCATTTAACAGCCTTGGATATAGTGCTTCTGAATGAACTCAACTGATGAATTACAACAAGATTTTGTTTTGAAAAATAGAATGAAAAAACTGACTGTTTCATTTTTTCCTCTTGTGTTCTTGTTAATTTCTTTAGTTCCTGTTGAGATTAATAGCTCTGAAAATTCTTGCTTCTTAATAACATTTGAGAAAGGTTATAGGTCCAACATTTTAACATAAAAACAAATTTAACAACCCACCACAGAATGGATCATAACTTAATGTTGTTAAATTTCCATTCATTAATAGGGTTTTGAAAATAGAAGTAAACATAATCATGAATCAAAATCAAATCAAAATATTAAGCTAAGAACAAATCAGAGGCATACTATGAATACCTTATTCCTTTTAATTATTGTAGGACATAACATAAAATATGTAATGTTGTAGAAATAGCAATTTAATGAAGAAAGAAATCTAGTAACATATGATTAAATTGCTAATTAGAATAAGCAGTGATGGTCCTTGAAGTAAAATGAAATGAAGTAAAAACATACAATGTGTTCCTCTCTAAGTCTGAGGTATCTGTCTTCAAGGTCCTGCCTGCCAAGAGCTGCCACAATTTGTCGTTCTTTTGCTTCACTTATGTTCTTTGTTGGTCCTAAAACAATTCACGTAAAAATCTAACAACTGACTAATATATTTTATTTACAAACTTATTCTTGATACAAGATAAGAGAAAAGAATCTGAATAGGACAGTGCAGAATTCCTACACCAGCAAACTGACTCATTGCTGTCATTGATTTGGACTTGTTTCAAAAAAGATTTGAAAAAACTTATCTTAAGTTAAGCTTGATATTTGATAGAGAGAAATTAAAGCTTAATTAAAGCTCTCAAATTATCTGGCAAGGAAATTTTGGTTCAATATTTAAATGCAACAATCTCTTGAAGAAGAGAAACTGAAAGCTTTTTATTGTTCACAAAAACACTCTAATAGCCTGCACTGGATGTGGCACTTGAAAGTATTCAAAAGATGTTACTTATAATTCATTAAAAGCTAGCTGGCAATAGTCCCTGACAAGACAAGCTTGGTGAAGGTGTATATAGTAAAAACCAGAGCTTCGAAGGATAAATGAGCTCAATTGCATGGTATGCACGTAAACAGAAGTTGGATGCAACCAGGTAGTTTGTTTTTTAAAGCACTTTCAGGGTAAACCATTTATGAAGACTTTTGGTCATCATAATCAATAACAATGAAGGTTATACAGTATCATAACAAAAAGTACAATTAAAAGCTACCTCTGGAAACAGGCATATCTCTCACTGGCAGGTCACCAGCTGTTTGATCTTCTAAACTCATGTTGGGGCTTTGATTTCTTTCTAGTTTGAACACATTGCTAATTCATTGACAAGTTGCTATCTGAATGATAATAAATATGATCATCAAAACATGGTCACTGAAAATGCAGCTAACAAGAGAAAAGGTCATATGTAACTGCAAAGTTGGGATATTAACAGGCATAGAGATTTATTTGTAACAAGCACCAAAACATGTGAAAAGGATAAGAGCTATATAATAATGGATTGAGGTAGAATATACTAGTTTGAAGTTAATTTTCCCATGAGGAATGAAATTGAGCCTTAAACACAAACACAGGCTCAAACCTGTTAGATAGGCAATCATTAGTCAAGGGATTAGAAAACCATTCTTGGATTGATATTATAATTTATACAGTGAATTATTAAGCCCATTATGGATCATTCACTTGGTATAAAACAGAAATAATGCCAAACATACAAATTCACATTGTGGTGGTAAACAATTGATTTAATTGCAAATCTGATCAACCGAACTCTCAATGCTTTGAGGAGCCACCAGCTCCCCTTTCCTTATTTTAAAAACTAGAAAAGTCTGCCTTGCATTTCTTTTCCAATATTCGAACACTACAGTTGAAGTAGATATTTTCGAAATCCTGTATCGATAATTATCAACTTTGAGCAGGACCCTCTCTCAAACGGCATTACTATGAATCAACTTTCGGTAAATTTTCATTGCTTAATCATCCCAAATAACTCTAAATTATTTTATTTTAAAGTTAAGTGGCCTCCAAGATGAACGGCACGGTTTCACTAACCACTTGGCCTAAAGAATACGCGAATTTGCGCGTTCATTGTGGGGTACTTTATGACTGATACAATTCCTTAACGCCTTTCTTGATACCATGTAATACATGTACATAACTGAGATCTTTATACCTCGCTGGTTGTTAGGCTGGACCTTGCTGCTCGAACAAACCGGCAAAACTGCACATCTAGAACAAATTAAGTCCCCTCAAGATTCCATTTTGAAAGCCTCAACAACTGTCAACATCAGCAGTCACAACAACAACAACCTTAATAACACCTGAGTTTCTGTTGGCAACTGAGGGGGTTTTTGCGAAGGATTGCACCTTAACAATGGCTACAAAAACTGTTATTTTTAAATTAAGGCCAACAATAAATCGTGACAGCTTGATATTATCAATAGATACATATCAATATTATCAATAAAAGCAATTATCCTGCTCGGCAGAAAGTTATCAAACTATCACGGAACAGTAGATCCATATTACTTGTACACTAAAAAGAGTACTTTTTTGTTCAGCACAGCCTTAGACTGTGCAATCATCGGAAAATTAACAAACACAGTCGAAAAGCATAACGTTTTGTAGGAAGAAATAGCCAGAATAAACAATTCATTCCTTCTTTAAACTGTTGGTCTTGCTCTCTACTCTACGGGATCCAAAACTCCCTCCATGTCTTTTGCAATTGTAGAAGGCCGAAAACCAATTATTCTTCTAGAACTCAATTATTCTATGAAGAGCTGCAAGTATTCTCACCTATGTTTCAGTTGAATGGCATAGCAGAGGTTTATCACGAGACGTTGTCAAAATATTATAATAAAAATATAAAGGTTTGTTTTCCACAAGGATGATTTTAAGACTGACCGGTCACTGCATTGCAAAGAAAATATTTAACCAACTTTATAAAAAATTCAGTTCCTATTTCCCTTGTATGTTTTGCTGTAGAAAGCTGCCAAAAGTAGAAATCCAAGAACGAGCAAAGTACAGAAGTCAACATAAAGTCGACACAACCGTTTGTCTCTACTTCTTTTTAAAATGTCAAAATGTCCTTTTGTGGAAAAGTTTGTCATAGAACAACACGATCAAAGGCAAACATGAATTTCAGAGGTGTATCAACTATAAAATTCTACTCATTCTTACTCTATAAAATGTTTTCTACCAGCAAAAGGTCAAACGTTATCCAAACATCAATGATAATTTACTTCGCAACATGCACTGTTTATTTAGATTCTGAACACATGAATCTTATCAATACACACTTGAATCACCCCTGCTAAATCTAAGGAAACAAATGTCTTTCGAAAATAATTTCACGATCAAAACAGTTTATTGTCCCCTGACATGCTAAATACCCAAAAGTATCAAGGAGTATCGACCTTTCATCCTTAATTCCCATCAAACTACAACATATAAAATCATAACTGGCATAGCAAAGTTTTAGGACGTATTAAAATTTGGCTCAATTTACACTTCCTGGAACAGTGGAGATTATGTTAAATAAACAAATCGAACAGGTGAACAACAGGCGAACGAAAGCCAAAAGCATTACAACCTGATTGCAGACAATTCTGTAGTCATAACCAAACGCTTCTCCGTCTACATTGGGAATCATTTCTAATATTCTTGATGGTCCAATTTTAGCTCATAGCTCAAACTAGGTGGTAATTTAGTGGCTTTATTTTTGAAAGAGTAACAATTTCAATTTTGTTGTTGAAGGAACTGGCAAAGTGGTTCCCTTTCATGTGTATGATATGTCAACTCAAGGAAGCTGGTTGAAATATGAAAGCTCCTACGGTGACAAATTTGCTAGAGGTATCGGGTAGGGAAACAGCCAGCCGGGATAGAAATACTTTCTAGAATCTAGAATCAGTTACAACTGTGGCCTCAATATTGAGTCCAGTACCATGACACGGTTGCTTTCAGGTGCAATTAATCGATGGCTGCACTGAAGCGAGATAATATCATCGCGAGGCTGTTATAATAATGGGTATAATGGGCAAGGGGGCAGTATTTATGAGGGCGTATCATGAGATAACGAAGGTGTTCATCCTCGTTGGTCTATACTGACTACATGGCTTGAAAAGATCACAATAAACGAAGAATTCTATCCTACGTCAGCCCAAACAACGGGGAGCGCCGGTTTCAGGCGAGGGGCTCAATGTCAACTGCATATGGTCTATGTATACTATCAAGCGAGTACATTACAACCAAAACGGATCCAATAAACAACTACGTAGCAATTAAAGTTGAGCAAACGCTGCGCAGGAGTTGGCGCCCATGGGTGAAATTACCTGCTGGTTGATGCAATGCTCCTTCGTAGGAGATAAATGGGCGTATACCTGGCTCGATCAATGTGTTTAAGTAGAGATCATAGTATGGTACAACACTTTTTATGAACGGTCCCTACATCTCGCATGGCCGGTTTGCCATTGGACGATGCAGCACTGTTTTGCTCCTTCGGAGCTTCGTTTTGAGTCTTTGCATTTGCGCTTGCCTCCGTCGCTTTATCTATCCTTGGCGCCTCGTCAGCTTTCTTCGGTACGGACGGGTCTTCCTCTTGCTGCGCCACCGGAGCGTCTACAACGGGGAAGCAATGCATCACCTAAAGGCATTTACAACCAAAGGAAACCCTGGTCTTACGTCATTGTTTGCAGTCACCTGATAGCAAAGGCACCACAAAGATGTTTAGAATATAAATCACATTGGAATTGAATAAAACACCAATACAATTTTAGCCATATTTCAAACACTTTTTAAGGCTAGTTACTAATTTCATCCGCATGAGATAAAAATGCAATATAAATATATATGTAAGGGAAAATTAATTCGAGTGACAAACAGACACTGGAAAATTTTCAATTTCTTCAAATTTTGGTCATTTGCCTCTTAGTGAAAACATCAACTTACTTAGCATAGGCTAGCCCAGCACAAATCAAACTTATAAACCAAAAATCATAAAGGTCCTTCACTTAACTTTATTCATACCTCTTCATTCTTTATTCATTCATACGAAATTGGCTCACAACAAAATCAAGGTGGTCGTCTTATTTGAAATTTTATGAAGAAGTACGGACAGTTTGTTTGAACATCCGAAGTTTCCTGTACAAGAAGTTACACTTTTCATTTTAAGCCTGAGCCAGCCTTTAAGAAATCAGATACTGGGCAAGTGCATACTACAATAGTCTTTCCTTAGTTCGATTCAGATTAGTTGAAGCAAGCTTTTTAAAAATAAAGATACGACCCGGCAAAATATGGCTTGGGCCTAGGCCACGATCATTTGGCTTCAAGTAATGTCTAGCAGAAAAGAATCTCATGTGATACCTGCTGTAGGGCTGGCGATTTTCCTGTACGACACCAGATGTGGCACTGTTGTGTTTTCTCTTTTGGTTTCTGTTATAGTAATGTTCACGGTACTCTCGTCAACTGGTGCCTTGACGTCGTTGTTTCTCTTCTGTTCGTTCACTTGAATGACAGCAGGTGATGACGCCTTGTCATTGCCTGAATATTCCACTGACTGGCGAGTTACCGATGGAGGTCGAAGTGGGGCTGCAAACAAGCCCCCTTTTGCAGAATTCGACGGGGTATTCTGTCGCTCGGGGGGCTCTGGGGTTTCTGTTGGGTTCCTTTTTAGACTGTCTCGTTTCTGTTCGTCGTCATCCTCCGCCTCGCCCTGATTCCAAAGAAAAACATTGAAAAGAGACGTTGTTATGGAAATTGGCTTAGAAAAGATGATTGATGACAATTAAAAGTGATAACTATGCTTAAGTTAGTACTAGTGAATTCAAGGTGAACTTGCACAGCATTAACACCGACCAAAGCAATGGACTTGCGCTACATTACAACGTGTTTCTTCTTCCCAATCTAAACAAGAACGCGACGAAGGAATGAATAGGGAAAATGTAAAGAAAGCAAGAAACATGATTATCAGTACTTACCGCATTTATCATGACGTTTCTGACCTCGGGCTTCTGGAAAAACATACCTTCGCTCTTCGCATCATTTTTCGATGTAAGATGCTTGTCCACCAAGCTTAATCTTCTGACACAAAGTCTACGCAAAAAACAACGTTTTGCCAATAAACGAAAACTTCTATCAAAGTTTTGATTTTTCCAAGAAGCGTTTGAGAGAAAGCCAATGCGAAAGACGGGTTTTAGGCCTCCAGTCATCAAAGCTGAAGAATTATCGCTAGCGGGTAATGTCTATGTAAAATGCTAACAAGAGATGACGTCACTAAATAAGGCAATCGAATTGTTGCTCCAAAAAAGTTGATTGCAATAGAGTGAAGAAAGCCTCGATGCAGAAACTGTCAACAAACTCACGTTCTTGAGCTACTGCTCTGGCTTCGCTTTACGGACTTCTGGATCTTGCGCCCGGAGTCTTTCAGCTCTTGCATTATCTCAATTAGCTCTTCGTCTTCTGTCAAGTCTGAGAAAAACAAACTGATTGAGTGGCGCAACACTTTGCTACAACTAAACCGAAAGAAACCTGGAAATGTCCTCAAATTATTCCAAATCTATTCGTAAATAAATATTTTACAGACAGTTACGTAAGCCATCAATCCTTTAACTGTTTATGATGTGAAAAATAATAAAAAATATCAGTGTATAAGAATATACTTTAGTGAACACAAAAATTGACACATATTCACAGTGTGAACACAGTGAACAGTCAAAATTCATACCAGTTGCTAGAAAATTTTCCCCAATCGTTTAGTAGAGAATATCATTTCATTGAACTATCTGGATTTTCTAGGTTATAAGAGACAGCAATAGACAACAGGAGCTAGGTTTGCTTATTTTTTAATGAATTGCAAAAATATATTCAATAAAAACCCTCTGGAAAATAAAGGCAAAAGCAAGCAATCAAAAAATATGTGATCTTAAATATTGACTGTATACAGAGTTTTTCAAAACGAGATTTTGAACAAAAATAACCAAAATTTTGTAAATAACAAAAATAATGAGATTTTGAACAAAAATAACCAAAATTTTGTAAATAACAAAAATAATAAGATTTTGAACAAAAATAACCAAAATCACAGAATCAAAAGCAGTTTACAAAGTTACATAGGAATCAAAAGTGTCTTACCAAAAGGAGTTTCTTTTTCATTATTTTTTGCATCTAGGTCTGCACCATGATTGAAAAGTATTTCAATTGCAGCATCCTGGGAATTAGAAATAACAGTGTTCATTAAAAGCCACAATGATAAATCCATATCTATACAGGACATGCTTAGCAAAACAGAATTCCTTATATCTACCAGATACTTTTCTACCTTAAAGCAACCTGGTTTAAATGAGTCAAAAGTCAAGTCAGTAACTTTACAGCTTGTTGATTATCATATCTATCTAGATTACTTGAAAAACAACACAGAAAATGAAATGACAGGCTCTTGCTTTTAATCAATCTGACAAAACACTAGTACTAGTAATATAGAATAAACTGTCCATTATGACAATGAATCACATTATATTTTACACCATTTTGCATGCCCAGACTAACATTGTGGTGCACAATATACTTACATGACCCCAGCAAGCTGCAGCATGAATTGGTTGCCAACCATCTTTGTCAGTAACATCCAACTTTGCCCCATTGTCCAGCAGGAATTCTATTACATCTATGTAGCCATTGGCTGCCGCTATGTGCATCTGTAACAAAGTATATACAGTTTTTGAGAAATTGCCAGAAGCTTCTCACTCAACATCAAAAACAAAGATAGAAGTCATAGATTGACAAAAAAATTCCATCCTTTGCACATTAGGAATCCTCCTCTTTTCACAAATTTGGTGTTGTTGCGGTGTTGGAATTACCAGAATTTGATTTCATAGATATATCCATAAATTTTGACTTTTCTAAAAATTAGTCAGCTAAAGATTTAACACTGGTTTTATTAATTGTTTCACCCAATTATTTCTCATCTATTTTATCATGTGTTTCACATTCATTAATTATTGCTGCTTTCCTTAGCTTTGCATACAAAATAAAAACATAAGTAGAAAAATTAACTATGTATGCATGTGACCACATGTATTTAATAAAACATATTCATTGTTGGACACATGTATAAAATATCAAAATTTGTTTGATAAACTAAATCAAATGAATTTGTAAATTTAGAAATTGTGTACTTAAAACATCTTACTGCTGTAGCTCCAGTTTCATCTTTAAGATCAAGATCTCTGCCTTTTTGGACACTATCACGCAAATCCAGCAACATCTCTTCTGCAACTGCATTGCGGATGCTTTCCAGCTGTTCTTCCGTATATCCTATATGAATTATTGAAAAATTACAACAGTTTAAAACGAAAAACTTGGCAAGCATTGCACAAAGGAATGGTGGATCTAATAAATAATTCCAGGGACAAATCCATATTTTGAGCTTTTACAGGCAAGCAGAATGTAATAAGGGATACTCAATAGGGGTCAAAAGACACAGATTGGAATTTCAAAGTTTTAAGTCATTTAGGTATATTGCTACCAAATTCTATGAACGTTTTTGAATAAGCTTCGAATAAGCTTCAAAAAGGTGTCATGTCAGATGTATTTTCCAACAGAACATCAAATTACTGAATAAATTGCAAATCATTTGAACACATCTTTTAGGCTCTTTTAGTGTACTTTGTAGCAATACTATTCACGATAATATTTGCCATGATAATAAAATTCTTGAATGTCAATACTAACTTCAATGCAAAGCATACCATCACATTATGGTGACTTCCACATTACCAAGTTGAGCTTGTTAATTTCAGCAAAATGCTTTGCATATACTTACAAGAAACATGAAAATATTGTATCAGAAAATTTTGACGGAGGCCAAACTATTCTCATAAACCCAACAATCTAATTACAAAGCCAGACAAAGACCTATATTTTTTATTAAGGGTGTATTCCCTAGTTCTTTAAAATTTGAGACATACCTTTCTTAGTCATGGCATTGTCTAGAAATTCTTCAATTTCTTCATTGTCATCGACAAGATCGATTGGCATGTTTCCATCAGCATTGATCGCAACTAGGTCAGACCCATTGTCACTGAGAAACCTCACCAAATCAAAATTCCCACATGCAACTGCAGCATGCAGAGGTGTCCATAAATCAGCATCCTTGACATTAAGGTTCGCACCTCCCTCCACAAGAACATGCACAACATCTTCGCAATCTTCAATAATGGCCTAGAATGAACATGGTTGAATATTTTTATACATAAAATGTTGCAAATTTATATTTCTTAGTTAAAAGGCAGTATTTTATTTACAGGAGAAATTGAAAACCAAGTTAGTAATCTGTGTCAGTATAGTAACCATACCTACTTTAAGAGCTTCTTATCAGTCTTAAGGCTAAAATATTTTCAAATGATGGCACCAAAAAATTAGCTTTAATAATAAACTGAGGGCATCATAAAGAACAGCAAGCCACAGTACACAATTTTTTAGACACAAAATTCATTCACAATAATTGGTTCCAAGTTCCCTATAAATTAAAGCAAACCCAAGGCATATATGAAAATATTTAAAGTTCATATTTAAAGCAATACTATTTGAAAATTTGAAGAGTACAATTTTTGGTTACAAACAAAGATAATTCATTTCACTGCTGATAAAAAAATTTCTTTGGATTAAGAGAAATTATGGAGAACATTGGTTATAAATCAAACAATTTACTTAGGATTAACCACAATAAATTTAGCTTCAGTTAGCCCATGCAAATCCTTGTATAAACTTTTTGAAATATAAGCACACCTGGTGTAGAGCACTCAATCCGTCAAGGTTCTGTAAGTCTGGACTTATTCCTTCTTTAATTAGTCTTGTTACTGAAAATTTCAAAAAATGCCAACTTTAGTCATTGAAAAACAATGTCATATCAAGGCAATATATTTAAGCATTTAACATGAAATCATTTGCCAGGAACCCGGGCAACAACAGGGAACATTTTGCATTTTATTTTTATCTCATAACTTCTATTTTCAATATCTTTTGTCATTCTACTGCTATGCAAGAAATGAATTGTTTATCTGTGCATCTTCCCTGTAATCTTTTATTGGCTGTAATCAAACATGCACAAGCAAATATGAAAAATGTATAGATAAGGGAACCCAAATATGGAGGGAGGAGTTTGCAGTCCCATCCACATTATAACAATGCACACTAGAGTCATCAGGTACCAGAATATTCTAGGGCAGTAAAACATTTACACAAGCACCAGTTGAAAGATAATAGAAGTGGGAATTTCAATAACAACAAGATATTGAGCAATGTTTATCTAATGAAGACCTGAAATGACCAAGATAAAAATTAATGGTGCCCAAAAATCTCTGTTGTGTTTATGAAGAGAGGAAAAGTTAGAAATGATGATGGAATCAGTTTTAGCTCCACAACCCTATGCGCCAAGAACAAAAACTCAGCAAAATAATATTAACCAGGGCGTATTTATTTTCTAGACATTTATTGAATTGATATATCTCAAATACATCATCTTATAAAAAAGGAATAAAAAAGAATCAATGATTATCAAGCAAATCTTTGAAATTTAGGAAACCAGAATCACAGTTCACATTGAAAATTAACTCTCAAACTCTACTTTTCATTAATTCACATTGCAAAATTTCAATGGATCTACCATTGAAGATTTCAAGATTCAGAATTTTCAGCTTGCTTAAAAACTCAAACAGTTATACAAAGTCATGGTATTTAAAGAAAACATGCAGGATGCAGCCTGCCATGTAAAATTAGTTCAGTCCCATTACAAAAAGGAGAACAGTTTTTAACAGATGAATAGCCTGCTATGTAAATAATAAAATTTAAACATAAGTGCTTAATAGTTTTTGACTTGCTGCAAATTACACATAAATGTTGTATTCAAATGTTTTTAGGAACTTCAGGGTATGGACAAATATGTGCCAAAAGCAACTGGCAATATCACCCTTAAGAGGTCCAAACCTAAAGAGCAAGAGCATTATTTTATCAAAATAATGCTCTTTCCAACATTTTTAACAAGAAGCAGACTTTTCTTGCTTCTCTAGAAAACCCTTGAAAGAAACAATTCAATATTCTGAACATGAAACCCGCCCCTTCCATTCTAGACAACAACAGACATTCTTTTCCAAACAAATTTTAGCACATATTCTAAACGAAGACAAACAATTAAAAAGGTGTCCTTTGTTTCCTTGCAGGCAAATTATATGTGTTTCAATTAAATTAATGACTGTTTTAGATAATGGATTACTGTAATTTTCGTGTAAATCGCACATTTTCCTTACAAAGCAAGGTTCGTACTTTCCTCAAACGGAAGCCGCCGTTTGCACCTAAAAAACTCAACTAGCTATTGCAGTCTAGTTCAACTTTTTTTAACTGGTGCCAAAGCACAACTGAATAGCAGAAAGAAACAGTTCAATACGTTATAACAAAGTGATATCCTATACTCTGAAGCATTCGCATGGTACCCAGGATATTTGCAGTTTGTAAACGTGGTGTGTGTTGTGTTGGTGTCGGGGAACGGACACAAAAATTTGGCTTGAGATATTTTAGACGAAAAGATGTTGAATTAACCTGTTGAAATAACATTTAGGCACGTATTTTACAGAGGTGTCAAGGGTTTTCAGAAATACATACCTTCCTCGGCATCATTTCTGGCGGATGCCTCGATCAATGTAGTGCTGTCCTCAAACCTTATAGGTTTTCCCTTATTTGCCTTTCGAAGGGGTGGAAATAATTCCTCCGATCTTTGCACTTTGCTCCATCTGTCTAACTGTGAAAGCCGGCGCTTCTTTGCTGCCTTTAATCTTTCTTCTGCAGATAGCTTTTCCAACCTTTCTAGCTCGGCGACGAGTTCTTCGTGTTCATCCTCTACAGTCATGACTGATTGTTAACAGAAGGTATGTTAGGCCCTGGCCAACTTCCCCTTCTTGGCGCACAAGCTGAGCAATTTTATCTTGGGATATCACCAGTCATGTAACACATTCAACGATATGGGATCTACTGAAATCCCAGATTTCCAGTGGTTCAGTTGGGAATTAATAATTCACTGCTGTAACGAATAGCTGGTAATCGGAAATAACTCTTTATGAATTCCTATTCGTCAGCCACACTGAGAGAACACATCCAGCTCCGGCTCACATTATTTTACGAAGAGTTGTGCTCATAAATAACGAAGTTGTCTTCATCAGCTAACTTTCATGCTGAAATTTCTGGAATACTTCCGATAAATTAGTGGTGAACGCCAATATAAATGAATTTGACACTAGTCCTATCCATGCCTATCATAATGACACCAAAACAGTCTCCCAGTCTGGGCTTACTTCACAACGAGGGTTGGGCAACTGAAGAGGAAATACGTCATTTTGCGGCTCGTGCTCGCCAATGTTGGCCACTCATTTCTTAACCACACTGCCGTCAACGGGCCACCAATTGTTGATTGGCGTTCAGTAATGAACTTGAATGTGTCTCCTTTATATTTGAATAAAGTTGCATAACATAATGGCGTGATATATTTTAACCCATGCTTTTAAAAAGCTAATATTTTAGCCTTGTTACTCACTTGGGTAGAAAATTTGCAGCCCCCAACAACGCCCCTACACCCATGACAATCAAAGTTGTACTTTTTCTCTATTGGGAAGTGTAACCAACATTAGGGTTGCTTCTTCAAAATGCTAAGTATTTATGCACAAATAATATTGTGTGAAGATTGTAAAAATCTCAGTGGCCTTCTATAATTCAGTTTTTCAATATGAAACCTTGCATACGATCAGTGAGTAAGACTCGAAAATGTCATTCCCAGAACGTTTTATGGCAACGTTTGCTGTTATTATTATTGATTCCAATGAAGCGTGATATTATGTGGTTTGGGGTTATTCGGGTCTTTTTAACGACATTTTATCAACTAATTGGTTCCTTTAACCTTCTTAACAAAAAACCACAATGTCTGAAAAGATAATTGAGGAATTTTCTAGAAAAAAACATCGAAAGGTGAAGAACTTGCTTCAGAAAATACAGTGATTTTGCAAGCTTTTCTTTTTCCTCCTTGAGCTAGCAATTCTACTTTCATCATCAGTTTAAGAATAGCAAAGAGCTTGGAAATAGGGCCTAAGTCACATGAAAACTTGACCCATAATACAAAATGTTTCTAGAACATGTGAAAGTTATCTAACATGGCCTAAGACATTTACAGCTAGCTAGTTTACTAGCCGACAACTCGCGTTCAAAAATTATATCAGCGCAATGAAATCACATTTCGCTTGATGCAATGAAATATTTCTGGATGGTTTGCGAGGCGGACATTCCAAGAAAGTCTAGGCTTCATAACAGGGAGACAAGGCAACGAGGCTGGGTGGAAGAGACAACACATAAATGCAAGGAAGCGACAATGATAATTTGGTAATACAAAAACGTTACCATATTGCGTCATAAACGGTTGCTTGGTTACATATTCACACTGCTGAAGGCGTACTTTGTAGCAAATACTCAAGAATAGATGACAATGGAACAGGAAAGGCAAAATATATTACAGCGTTTATTTAAGAAACGGATAACAGACCCGAACTGCGAGACTGAGGCAGTCAAAGTTATGTTTAATTTCTTCTAGTCCTCTAGTTAATAAGACACGTTCATCTATAGTTTACACTTCTAAAGTTCAATTGTTAGGTGTGGGTCTTAAAAACATTCAAAAAGAATTACTTATCGTATGTAGCTTAAGTGAACAAAAAATTCTCAAATTTCTTTCTGTTGCATCTGGCTGTACTCGTTTGCGCATCCCCATTTGCTCAAACAGGAAACATTCTCTGCTAAATTTTTAAATTCCTAATGGTCGGAAATTCAACAAATCACTGGGACCTAACGTGTGAGTGGAGTCAGTGATAAAAATGGATTTTAAGGAACCATCTGTTTGTGTCGTCTTTGGAAAACATATCAATTCTAGCAGCATTCCTGGCTATTTTGTGAATTTAGGCTTCTCAAAATTGAGAAAATAGTGAAGTTTGATGATTTCCAAAGTATAAGACAGATTTGGAAACGGGTTAAAAGATTAATCAGCATAAAAGCTGCCTGCTTTTGCGAACCCTAGAAACGCACTGGTATTAATGTTGACCTCTCGCTTTCTAAGAATGGCAAGTTAGGAAAAGTAAACAGAAAGCAGATCAAAACTCTCCGAACTTTTGCAGGATGACTAATACCACCTAAAACCTTTGAATATAACATACCGGGCATTGCCTATTTGGGGAACAGCATTATCACTGGAGAACAGTATCAAATGGGTCTATAACAAGATGGCGGAAAAATGAAAGCCCTTTTCGGGAAGTTGGACTGCCCAATCATACTATTTATGCCGTTATCTCGACTGGCTGACAATTTCTTCTTGTTTCTCTAAGAACAAGAGTTGGTCGACTAGAAAACAGTCACGTGGTTTGTCTACAAGATTGCGCAATCCATCCATAATTGATTCTTCGCTCAGAAGAGACTCTTCCGATTCGAATCTGACTTTGTTTAAGTAATCGTAGGCCCTGAGAAAGCCTTCTTTGCCAAGGAGACGAATGCATTCACTGCAAGTTAATTTCAGACTTGAGCTTGTGAGCAAAAATGATTTAAGTACAAATGGATTTCAGCCAATGGACTTAAAGACAAAACTTGGCACCTAAACCTGGAAAAAACGTTTGACTACATGGAAGTAAGGCAAAATTCAATATCAATTGTGCTGCCTTGGTAAAAAATCTTTTCAATTACACAAATTGTATGGCATGCATTCATGAATATAAATGGCATGGATATAAAAAATAAAGTGGATATAAAATTGCTCTTCTCAGCTTGTCCTTAATTTGCAGCTCTAAAACTAGCCTTCACTACAGAAATAACCAGTAACAATGAATGAGTAAATATTAGCAATCAATGTTTGCGTATAAGATGACATCAAGCAAAAATATGCTAGAAAGGATGGAAAGCTTGGCTGTTGTCTGTTGTCATGACGCCGAAGTGCACTGAAGCGAGACCAGCCTCTTAATGAACAAATAAAAGTTTGTCGGCCTACCAACGCAGAGATTCTATCTTCTGGCTTCTGATCATACTCGCCGAGCAGCTGTCGTTGAAATCTTCCGTTCCAATATCTGAGTCGTTAATGGTATCCTTGAGTTCCAAGGCATCATTCATTCGCTCCATAAGATCAGAATACTCGTCATCCGAGTCTGATTCCGACAGTGAGCTCCCGTCGTCCTCAAATTCATCGACTTGAGAGTAATACGTGTTTGCTAGCTCTTCGTCTTCGGGTATCTCGGAGACGGTCGTGAAGTCAAAGGCGTCTGCGGGGCAGAATGTTTATTCAGTTGTGTTTGGAGGCATTTAGCCGGAATGTGCGCTAAAGTGTCACACTAATTCATTGACTGAATACGTGAAAAAGTTATGAATGCATGTCAGCTTGATTTCAAAGCAAATTAGTCTTTTCAAACAGGCAGTTCTACAGTTCCAAATGAAACTGTTATCGTTCAGTGTAATAATGCATTAGAAGTGCAAGCTGAAATTTGAAATCCTTTACCAAATGTAGGCTAAAACATGACTGAAAATTGATACTAAACAGCGTCTTCCGTATTGAAGGATAATGCACTAAACAGCTCAAACTAAAATGAATTGACAAATTTTCAGGTCTTCGATAACTAGACCAGTGTCTAAAGTACCATGAAATTTTGAATAACTGAATTTTGATTGTATCAACAAATACTGTAGAATGAGATGAAGTTCTCTAAATCAAAATCCTTTCTAGTCCAATGTTATCCCTTAACTATTAAACATCAGAACAGTCACAAGGTATTAAAAACTTCCATACAAAAATCTCTCGTAGCAGATACTTGACCAAAATTACACGGACATAGACTTGTTTAAAAAGCAAATCCTTATTCATGAACGACTTAGAACCGTATTGAAACAGAGGTCATTTGCTGAATGAAAAAACAACAGCAAAAAGCCCCTGCAGTGCTTTCACTTTTAAGGTTTAAGGTAAAAGATATTGGTCATCGTGAATTATGAGCCCATGTCTCCGATAAACGAAATAGACATGGATTGCACTTTCAGGTCTGTGTACTATAACCATACATTAACCGCAGCGTAACCTCAAGACAGTAATAACGATAGTTTAACAAACCACATCTACAAACAGATTGTGCATAGTCTGCTAACGTATAACTAGATTAGAGACTGTTGGACGTCCAAACAAATTTCGAGAAACTTACGGGCGTCCAAACAAAGTTATGTTGCTGAGACGTGAGAGTTGGAATTTATTTTCTAATAAGGAAACTTTTTAGTACTGTTCAATTTTGAGTTATTTTAAAATTCGATGCAAAACTGTCACATTACAAAGTTGGGGCCAAAAGCGCCAGACTTGGCCCGCTTCCTGGGATTAGCATCAGGAAATGCAAATCAATTTCTCAGGAGATGAAGATGAAATAAAAATATTCACCTTTAGTTGAATCTTCCTCGTCTGATGTGTGAATTGTTGGAGAGAAGATTTCGTCCGTCGACAAAAATTCTGTCCTTGGTTCTGAAGAGGTATTTGCTTCGTCTGTCCATTCGATTGCAGCATTCACAGTGCTCTGAGGGTTAATTCAAGTTTAATTAACAAGGGTGCAACTTGTAGCCTGCCCATTCTCCATTCATAGAAAAATAAGCAAAATACCTGATTTTCCGCAGAAGTGCGATCGGCTGTAAGTTTTCAACGAGGAAAACAAAGTACAATAAAGAAGCATCGCTATCGCAAGCTTCGTTAATCTGTAATTGGAACACTGTGCTTAGCTATTTAGATCACAATTAAAACAAAATTATCATCAAGATTCCATAATAACAGACGCCAGGGAAAGTTTCACGAAATCAAGAGGAAGAAAAGTAAAAAAATTTTGATGCATGGGAAATGATCCTATTACACTGATCCATTCCAATTGCTAGTAGCATCAGCGTAGTATGAAAAATCTTCCTATCCGAATGCTTGAACAAATCACAGTGAACTATTTCAAATGACTTGCCTGTTTATGCTTAACTTCGGAGTATCTTTGCCTACTTTCGCGGTACGAAGACGCAGTGATTTGACTGGAAAAAGAGACATGATATCAGCTTCAAATTGCATCCATGATCAAGTAAAAGTCAACAATAAATTGAATTGTAATAAACATGAGTTGTCTAGAGAAAAACTAAAGGTCCATCCATATCATTTAAAAATCTACACTTGATCAAATGAAAAAAGCAGCCAAGCAGTGGCATCTTAAGTGAGCCACGGTCGAATGCATGCGCCAATACTCTTCTCATTACATCATCAGCAGGTCAATAAATTAGTAAAAAAAGAAAGCCCTGTGTAAAAATGTTGAACTAAAATGAGCCAGCACAATTGTGGACTTTCAAAAGCCGACTGCGATGACCTAAAAGTGGCAGATCATTGGCCAGGTCACTCTCCTTGAAGAAAGCAGAATCTAAGCAGTCAACGAATTAGGCAATAAGTTACTATCCTGATCCTTAAGTTACTATCCTGATCCTTGAGTTACAGTTGCTTGACATGACTCGAATGCGATGCGAATCTCATTCACTTTCAAATCTCATCATCAAATCTCATCATACAACCAACACAAATACCTGACTCTTCTGGCTTCAGCATCTCCCTTTTCCTGCTTGCGTCGCTTCAACCGTTCACTGCAAGATATGAAAATAGATTAGTTCGCTGTAATGAATCGAGATCAAGTTATCAAACGGCCTGCATTTAAACACTCATTTAGTAATACAAAGATTTTTATAAAGTTTACAATAAAAGTACCATCAGCCGGACTTGGCTAATACACGTTAGAATAAGCGAATAAGCGAAATAATATAGCGGGAATAAATCACAAATATCTGGTTCTATTTCAGACAAGCTGTCTCAAGTTAGGCTTAGCCTTGTCCGTGGTGAACTTTAAGAATCTTTGGTGCAAACTCACAAACGTCGTGGTAAACTTTCAGATACATTATAAACATTATACATTATAAACACGGGCGAATACGTACAGATAAGTCAGGCATATTGTAAAAGGTTTAAGGCCTAATGTTCAAATCATAATTTGCAATAATCCAATAACCAACCCCGGCGTCATTGGTCTGAGTTCTTCAGCATTCTTTTTGGATGGCTTATTTTTCCTAACACTCACAATATCTCCCTTCTTGGCAGATTCCGACCTAAAGCAAGAAAGAGAGAAAAGATTATACCGGAAGGACAAAAGGGTCCTGTTTGAAGGCACTCTCTAGCCATGAAGCAACTGAAAACAGAGTTTGCGCATCTGGTTTCAAGACTAAATAGAGAAATGAAGAAAACAGGGAAAAAGACAAGAAGAAGATAGTTTTCTATTTACTAAATCAATCAAGTAATCAGCCTTTAACCTGAAAGTACTATCGAGAAGACTTAAGCAATGGAGATGTATGATTTTAAAATAAAAACATATAGGATGCTTTTGCTTCGAGATGTTGCTTAACCTTGCCTCATTGTTTACTTGCATATGATAAAAGACACATCAAGGCATACAAGTATCTTTTAAAAGCTAGTCAACTTCATTCATAGGCCCGGAAAGGCTGGAAATTTTTTTAAGGCATTATATTGCTCTACAAGCCCAAGCGATTCATATGATATAACAAAAGTTGCATTGAAATATTTCGAAGTCAATCTTACAAGAAAGCTGCGATAGCTTTTGACTCTTTGTCAACACTTCTTTCCTGGCGAGTTTTATCGTTTATTTTCGTCTTGAGTTTCTAGAAGAGTGAGTTTATGCTCACGAACAATAACATTCTCTACATTCTGTGCTAAAGACAATGAAATTTTGTAAGCGAGGTAAAACTTTAAATCAACCAACATTGGCAAAAGCTGGAAATAGACAGCGCCGGGTCAATACCACCAAAACACCGAACAGAAGTGACAAAATCCAATGTCTTTGCGTATGTCATTAAATAAGTTTTATAAACATAAATTCCATCTGTTTCATTGCTACTGTTGTTGCTGCTGCTATTATTGCTGCTTTTGAGTTGCTGCTGCTGTTTGAGGTGAGGCAAAGATTCTAAATTCTACCGATGGACCAATTTGGCACAATCACGACCATTGCTAGAACCATCACAGGAATTTGTAAATCTCATTGCTAGCAGTTGCCTACTTTTTCACGATCGTTAACTATATTGTCGATTGTCATAAAAAGCTACCACGTCACAGGCTCCAGATAACAACCAATGTCACTAATGATGACCTGTTTCTGCTGTTCCTTTTGTTGTTGATGTTGTTCGTTTGCTGTCTGTCTTCACTAACATTTGCCAACTGATCAAAACATGTATTCTCACATTTGAAGCTAAATGACCATCATTGAGAGGTAAGTCATTTAACAACCTACCTCAAGATGCTTCATAAGAAACGGACTTTTTAAAAGCTCTTTGGCGGATGGTCTTTTCTTGGGATCTTTGCTGACCGTACTATAGCAACGAGAGGAATGAATGCATCAAGTTGTCTAAGTAAAAAAGACCACTAATATTTTAAGTGGAAAGCATTGACCCTTAATTTCAACGTTAATTGCTAAATATATTAATACTTCTAAGTGGCAATGATAAGTAAGAAAGTTATTCAGACGGAGAGAAATGACTACCCCAACTTCCAAACGTAGACGAAATATCAACTATTTGTTAAATGCAATGCGATACCTTAGGTAAATACGACAAAGTTCTGGAGAAGAATATTTCGCCAAAGATGGTGGATCATTCTGAACAATCTTGAACATCACTCCCATTAGATTCTACGAGAATGAAAAGAAGAATTGATATATTAAAGTGGTGAGAGGCAGCGTTACCTATGTCCTACGTCAATGGCAAACTGCCAATACCTATCTAGACAGTAGGGCTTCCAGCCTGGAGTCAAACATGTATCCTTCTGTAGGTGCTGAGCCATAATGACGTGAGAGATCTTCAGGCATAATGACAAAGATCCCCAACAAATGCTTGAATCTTGATAGCAAATAATAGTAAACACGCTCTTTGGGCAAAAAAATACGACTAACTGATAACACAAGCTTAATCAATCAAACAACCAATTGAATTGACATTGCAAGAGCCCACCCATCTAAAAAGTCAGTAACCCCAATAGGGAATGCCATTGAGTTGGTGATTAACAGAAGTTACGGAAAGTTATCAACTGTCATTACTAACTGAAAAGTTATTAAATTTTAAAGTAATTAAAATTCCTTTCAAGCTATTAACATACAGAAAGTCTACCAAATGGCATTGTAAAACAAGAAAATATCTTCAAGGGAAGATAAGTTTACATAAACAGCAACCCGCCTTGGAAATTATAAAAAAAACTTGACATGGTTTAACTTGACATCTACACAAAATTTTGGAAAACGTGATTTAGAGCGAAAGAATTGAGGACATTTCCGCACCGTTTTTCGAAGCAAAAAAATGCATTTTCCCAAGTTACATACCTGCCCATCAAATGCTCGCTTGAGAGAGCACAGCTCGTAGAGAATAACACCAAGAGACCTGCGGAATATTCAATACAAGTGCGATTTAACAAGCTGAGCCTTGTCTTACAGATTGACGACATTCTGGCGCGTTGATTACAAGATTGAGGTTGTTCGAGCAAAAACATTGAGTTAGCCCCCTTGAAAAATGTTATTTGTCAACTGCAATCAAACGCTAGCAACGTAAATTGCGAAAGAAGGTACGATGAAATCAGTCATAAAACTGATGTATTTAAAGATGTGATTGATGAGCCGTTTTAACAGAAGTAGCCATAGATCACAATTAACTGACATGCGTCTGCATTAACCTAAGGGTAGTGAGGGGGGGGGTGTTAAAATTGCTGCTCTCTCTTTCTCTTCACACACTGAGAGGCATAAATAAAAACGAACAATGCATGAAAGACTATCGAATTATACCCTTGGCTTTTTGCAGAAAACTGAAAAAGATGTCCTTAAAACCGAGAAAGACGATTCGACAATTGATTCGAAAATGAAAGGCTGTATCATGGAGCTAGTTTTTTTGACGAAACGGCACTCAAGTAAAAATCTTTTTAAATTAAGACCGTGCTTTTGCAGGTGATTATAACGTAATTTGGAACAAATAAGCAACTAAACAACGTACCATATGTCTGATTTTGAATCATATCCTTCGTGTTTCAGAACTTCAGGGCTCATGTAGTAAGGCGTGCCGGTGAAGGTGGTTGCAATGTCCGTTGTGCCCATCAGAATTCTTGATATACCAAAATCACCTGCATATGGAAAACTGACTTATTCCCCGTGAACAAGATAAGATAATTTCAAAGACAGTATCAACGTGAGAAGCTTTTAAAACATACCTTAATCGCACAAAACAATGCTCAATGCAGCAAGAAAATGATATTACGCCATGCTAGCCTAAGCAACGCGTATGCCCGAGCAATCACGTCACACGCGAAGATGACGTCACACTGCAAATGAACAGTTTAAAACAAATCTACCCTGCGCGGTTTAACAATAATCTCGGAGGACGCAGAATTGACCACAAATAGGATCAGCCCAGATGCGACGAACTCCACTGACGAAAACAAGATTATATTCACGATGGAAATGAAACTGCGTAGAATCCTTAACGTAAGCTGCCAATTATAACTAGGAAGGCGGATTGGGGAAGAGAAACTATTCAGACTTGATCTGAGGGGACGCTGCTCAGCCATGCCAAAAGAAGATTAAGGGATTCGGTTACAGGGGATCGAGGCACCCTCATCAGGGTTTCTTACGATTTCTATTTACTTAAGAAATTCACTCTTTCTATCTCAAGAAATAGTTTTTAAAAAGGAGCAATATGGGTGAACATATCACAGTGACAAGGAAACATAATTTTTGAATACTAAAAATACTTTTAAGCCCGAACCTGCAAAATGGACAAATGTCGGAAAATGACCGAAAGCTGACAATAAGAGGGTTGTAAGGCGAACGAGTGACAAATTAGCACCCATTTTGTGCCTTCTTTTAGAGGGCCCAAGGGAAAAGGCGATGCTTTTCTAGGAAGAATGGGATTTTACTTTCAAAAAGTAGACATACTCTAAAAAACTTAGACAACCTAGCTTGCACAATAACACGAAAATTGTCCAACTGGCAATTCATTTTATTAGCTTTCGGTCATTACCAGACGTATGCATACTCTTGAGGATCGCGAATGAAAAAGTACTTTGAGTGTTCGAGAATTACATTTTCACCATTTCTTTAGATGTGATTCTACAAACCAACCCTCGTAATTGCTGTAAAAAGATGTGGCAAATCCAACAGTCAAAGCGATACTCAGAGATGGGCCATAAGTCTGCATGTTCTCTTTATAAAAAATAAACACTTAAAAGGCATCTTCATGAGGCTTGGCACACGTTAGCCGGTCCAAAATTGTGACAATGACTAGCATTTCGGCTTTCAAATGTCTCAGAACACAAAGCGAGCCAATGTTTTCCCGTTTGTCATGTCATGCAACCGAACAATACCAAATGTAACCATGATTATGCATTTCACATGCCCAGTTTGACCAACCACTTTTATATGACGTGCGTTTTTACATATGACGTGCGCAGTAATAAAGAGAAAGAGAGTATTGTCAATCTGCTGCGCTTGATGCTAAACACAGCTTGCTAAACAGCTGCCTTTTTGGGACGTCACTGCAGAAATATGCACGATTTAACGGCTAATTGCAATTCACACAGGAACAGCTTAAATAGTGTCAAGGCTGCTAAATATGCATCAGGCTGCTTCACCAAAATAAGTACTTAGAATTTATCGGACCCGTCAGAACAGTTGGCTTGTGTTACTCAAGATCGTGAAGAATTCCTGAGCTGCAATCGAATACTCAAGTGGCGAAATAAGATGACGAACAGTGGTGGTCATTTGACACAAAGCAAACTGATACCCTTTTTGGCATTTTGGCTTCGCAGTTCAGTCTAGGTAAGTATGATTGTTCACTTCTAAGTATTCTCCTTTCTCATGATGCTATCAAAAATCATAGTTGATGGTCATTCATTGAATGATAAATAGAAGGTGCTTTAAGATTAACCAAAGTGCCCCCAACCACTCCTGATTCCTACTATTGCCATTATTTGTAATTAGAGCTTTAATCAGTATAATTCTTATCAAATTTATTGTTATAGATGTTGGCCATTTGACAATAGCTATAAAAAATTATGCATGGTTATAATCCACCAGTAAAAGCAATGTACCAACAAGAAGTTGAGATGATCTACAAACTCACCAAGTTTGATCATGTTATTGCGTAGAAAGATGTTTCTGAAGAGGAAAAAAAGACATTTGCCAAACATAATATGATAATTTTAAAAAATCATATGGTTGAGAAATTTTCGAATGAAGATAGTTGTAAGAACAATGGCATCATAAAACTAACTACCTGGTCTTTAAGTCCCGGTGAAGAATTCGCCTGTGAAAAAGAAACATTTATCAAAACACCTGCAAGGAAGAAGCAGAAACAGAAAACAAATATTGACTGAAATCAGGACAATGGAGCTAGTCATTCTATGATAAAAACATCTTTAAAAACAGCTCTTTGTAGCACTGCCAAATTTTGGTAACACTGATGAATAAACAGCAAAATAACTTTAGGGATGAGTTCAACTCTTGATAATAAGTATTATGACATGTTTCATTTTGCCACAACCTTTTCAGATGTGCCATGTTTAGCTCACCTGTCATGCATATACTGGACTGCAAGCAACAGCTGTATAAACCATGTGACAACACGAGACTCATCAAACAGCTTTGCCATTTTTCTTCTTTCATTTATTTTTATATCCAAATCTCCATCCTGCATAAAGTTAAACATTCTACCTTCAAAACTAGATGACATACTTTCCATATAACTAGCAATGACTTTGAAAAAGATAGGGCTTAGAGTAGTTGTGCTAAGGACAGTTACATTCCACCAGAAAACTGTAACAAGTAAGTTATGATTATAAGTAATAATTTTTTTATATTGTCTTTCTGCAAACATGTTGACTTTGCTATAAATGAGTTAAAGTTGATAACTTCAAGACCCAATTTAGGTTAATTGCATGATCTTCTTTCTTTGATTCTTTAGAAGTCAAATATAATCATCGTATAAGCAGCAGTATTCAAATAGCATGATAAAGTGAAATGAAAAGACTAAAACGTAAGATTAATATGAAAACATGTTATGTATTTGGCTACTTTAAATTTTTGTAAAACAATAGCTTAGCTTATTGTAAGCACAGCACAAACTGTCTACAAACATTATATACCTAACAAAATTTGGCCATTTACCTCACAAAATTCAGTCACAATGTAGAAGTGGGTTCCATCAATAAAGCTATCATAAAACTTTACAATGCCAGGGTGGTCAAGCTGAAAATTAGATAATGTGGTGTAACATTGCTTCAATGAAGGCAAATACAACAAATGAGTTCATGATATAGTAATACCATTATGACCCCAATGATTTTAAGCAGTAAAATGAGACTTTCAAAAGCATGTTAATGCTCTGCATAAACATATGTACATCACTTATTTATATTGGCAGATGCCACAGTCAAGAAAATCAATTATCAACCAATCTTTGATCAAGTAACAGTGTTATTCTTACTCTATAAGAACCATGACAAGATATGTCCAAATTTCCTACTTCTTTGACTAATTTTATCAATCCCTGACCCTCAACCGAAATAAATAAAAAGATGAAAAAAGGAACCACACTAACTTGGTTGATTCAAACAGATTAAAGTCAAATCAAACCAGTTAAAAAGAAAAACTAACAATTTCAATGACATGTCATATTACAATGCAAAACATTTAAAACAACAATTCAATTTTCAAATACCTTCGACAGAAGCCTTGCTTCCCTAACTGCATCTACAGTTTCGTCAGGCTGTAGGTCACCAATTGGGATCTCTTTTAGAACTTTCCTTTGTGAAAGAGCAAATGTCAAAGTAAATTATATTTTTTCATTTAAAAATATGTTATTATTTGATATTACAGTAATTATATTTCATTTTTCACATACTTGGACTTCCCATGCACATGAATATTAAAGTCAAGGTAAACAACCAGAGCTCACTTTTAGTCCCATAGATTATTTGTCATTTATCATCTCCTCCCTTGTCAAGACATGTTTTATCTTTTTTTCCAATTAATCCAGCATCGAGTACAAACTTCTTAAGCACAACTAATTGAGACTAAATCTTACCAAAATTTGAAAACTTTGTACTGTTACATTCAATGTTCTTTTAATGTCTTTATCTAGGCAATAAATTTACAGGATAAAGTCTGTTTTTGCAAAGAGTTAAAACAGCCTTCTTATTTTTTAATCTACAACAAGCTTATTGAAATTTATTAGCCTTTTGCTCTCTAAAAATGAAATTATAGTCGAGTTTTCTATATATGGATGCAACATAAATATATAGATTTCAGGTCTTCCGTTTATACCATAGGTCAAATTTCACATGTATTTTCTCTTAATGGCCAAATGTAATGGGGAAGTACAAACTTCCTTGATATCAAAACAGAGCTAGAAACATTTTTAGCAATGCTTGATAGACACATATTGGTGTTTAATTCAGCTCCCTATGAATATTTCTTTCCTTGGGAAATCAAGGATATTGAGACCTCTTGAATAGGATGTTCACCTGACAATTTAATTTTAATCAACACAGAGAGAGTGGCAGTGACTGGGAGATTGATTTATCCTCTACACTTGATAAAACTTTGTACTATCGGGTATATATCGTGAGTTAATCCGGAAAGCACGTGGTCGATTGGCTGCTGCACGGGCTCCTAAAATCTCAACCTTCATGTTTATGAAGTTACATTAAAAATTTAAACATCGAAACAAAAGAAACCATGCAGCTTGTTATACACTCAAAATAACAAACCATTTTTCATCTCCTTTCAAATCCTCCACCACAAAAACAGTACCAAAATTCCCACTCCCAAGCTTCTTGCCTACATTGTAACGATTTGCAAGAATCCTCTCCTTTCCACCTTTATTAGCTGCACCATTTGTCTGAGGCATTGTCAATAAACCAAATGTCTATCCGTCTGTTACTATAAACAAGAATTTGCACGTTCGAGTAACGGACTTTGCAGCTGATCCATGTGCACGGGTTCAGTCTCATCTACCCTTGACTTCATTTACCATTGCAGATAAACAATAATGCCTGCTAAACTGATTTGATCTGATTATAGCTATGTGGCTTCTAAGTCTGCCAACATTCCAAACATGAAACCTTTGCTGCAAAGATGGAAACAGTAACCCCCTGGAAGTAGCGACAATGGTCCCCTGTGATTAATTCACTTCATCGATCGACAACAGGACAAAATGGCGTCGAAAGGCAGCAGCAAAATTAAAATCGCACCCGGAGCTGTTGTTTGCCAAGAAGCAGAAATAAAAGGCGAAGTCACGATCGCACCAAGGACAGTTGTTCATCCCAAAGCTCGTATTATTGCAGAGCATGGACCTATTGTGATCGGAGAAGGAAACCTTATTGAGGAACAGACCTTGATTTGGAACTCCACCCCAGGGAAAACAATGGTGATTGGGAACTACAATGTCTTTGAAATTGGGAGTATCAGTGAAGCTATTGCTGTCGGGAACAATAATGTTCTGGAAGCGAAATGTAAAGTTGGCCCTTTAATTGAACTGGGAGACGGGTGCGTTGTAGGAAACATGTGTATTATGGACGCAAAAGAGAAGCTTGCGAATAATACTGTGATTTATGGACAGAATGCTAGCAGAAGGAAGGCTTCCGAGATGCCTGCACCACAAACACTGCAACTAGACTTTTTGACAAAAATCTTACCTAACTATCACCATCTTAAAAAACCGTTTAGGCAGTAGATATTAAGAATACCAGAGTGATGTCTCCCTAAAGTCCTGTCGCTCAATTTATGCACATACGTTAAGAACTAAGCATGTGCCACAAGAAGAGGGTAATCGACTAGCAAGTAGATGTTGCAAATTTTATTTTGAGGTGTTGTTTCATATAACACATCAAGATCTACTCATAAATTAGGATATTCTGTAAGAGAATTGCGTAGTTAATTTGTCAGTTATTTATTCTCTGTTGTATTCTACTTTTGTTTTCATTCTTCTGTTACTTTGGAATTACCATCTTAGAATCAATGAGAGTGCGGAAAAATAACCGACCTGAGCGGGACTGAAACTCACGACCCTTGACTTTGTAAGCCAAGTGCTCTACCGCTGAGCTATCGGGTCATGCTTTCAAGCCAGCACTTGAGGCCAAGCCATTTATCCACACTGCCCCTCTCTTTTTACTGATTGCACAGGGGAGCCATCCCAGCTCCATCGCAATGTGCAGAGGACCTGTTGAGTGAGAGAGGACTGCCTACACCAGGAGGGCCATTGCAGCCCCACCACTGGATAGGATTGGGGAAGAGAAAAGGGTCATAGGCAACAGAATTTCTAGAAATACCAATACCATCTTGCAAAAGATAACCATAAAACAAATGGAGAAATCGTGTTGGAGAATCAAGCTATCATTTCAAGTTAAAGCTTTTCACCTCGGGCCTGCTCATTTTTGCATGTTCTTTGCAAAATGAAGTCAGGTCAAATAAGGGTTCAAAATAAATTTAGCCAAAATTAAGTTATGTGGCCCCTTTGAGTCTCAATTTAAGTTTCAATGCATGAAATGGTTGTAAGTAAAAATAGCAAAATCTAATGGTATGTGAAAGAGTGAGTTTACAATGTGAAATTATTTTTAGAATAATTATGTGTGACATGAAAAGAGGTAACTTGAGAGAGCTTTCTTTGTTTTGCTTCAGGGAATATCTCCATTACTTTGAAGGGCCTTTAATTTGGTGGCACTATTGCAGCTAAGACTGATTTGAGATGATTTGGTGAATTCTAGCAAATGAATAACACTTCTTCACATGCTTATTTAGCAAGTTGAAAAGAAGCTACTGGTGAAGATTTATCAACAAACAAATTATAACAAAGTAAACAAGTTATACATGATTGCTCTGGGTATAAATGCAATTAAGTTCAAAGGGGCTTCCAATATTAAAAAGCATAATATGTAACATGTTTACATTTCTTTTTTTCTGTTGTTGTAAAATCATTTAAGCTGCTAAACTGTATATCTTTCTGGACTTTCAAAGCCTGAAATGTTTGAATTCTTTACCTCTTACTTAAATTTTACTGCTACAAAGCATTTGCATAACATGGACCTAGGACGAAGCCAACATACTCTTCTCCTCATGCCAAGTGTGGTCAGTTTTTGCTCAGTATAATAGTCATTCAGTGTACAAGGTTCCTTTTTCTTCCGCTGACCCTGCCATCAAAATATCCTCCATTGGTGACGTAAATTCTTCATGATCCTGAGACAATTTCATGTGCTAATGTACGGTTACATCAAGAAAATTCGAAAATGCCACCTTGTTTTTGAGAGTCTCTTTGGGAGCCAAATTCTTATGCAATGAGAGGTAGCAATGTAGTGTAGTACAACCTCGTTTTCAAGCTACGAAAAACTATGAGAAAGAAAGGGCTCTGCTGCTTGCTTCAATAAGAGGCAAAGACGTTCTGTTAACGGCTGCTTTTCCAGTTCTCGAGTTTTTAAGTACCTCTCGCTAGCTATGATCTTATCACTACTACTCACGTTTTACCCTTTGGAATAACGGTTTTTCGTAATTTTAAAGGAAGACGACGCTTAGTTTCTGCAATCTGCCGATCACTTCTTACGTCTGTCCTTAAACCTTGGAGGCAGCTGGATAGGTTTTCTTCTGCAAAAGAAGTTTCACCGTTGCTAAGTACGTGAACCAAATCGTTGACGTAGTCGGGCTTTGCTTACTTAATTCCCAAGCATGCTTCTGTCGACAAAACATTTGCACTCATTGAGGCCGCAGAGCTATTGCAAGTATCGTCTTCAGCTCTGAGCTGCAGAACAATATTTCGTGGTGTTGCAACCAGTAAAAATGGAGAGGGGACAGAAATCTGGATCGATGCAGCATCCGCATTATTGTAGACCTGGGAAGACATTCGGAAATGACCTCGTTGCAAGACTTCGTCAGATCTCCTTGACGTCTACCCTTTGCGAAGGAAAGGTTTGGAACGAGAGAATGCAAGAGTGTTGCAGGACAAGTTCAACGCGGAGATCGCTCCTAAAGACAGACGTTTGCCGGGCAACAACATGTGATGCATCGAGTTTGTATCACAGACTTCGTGACTGGAGGGACCTTAATAGTGCAAGGGGACTGCCTTCAGTGCATCTTTGCATAATAGGCAGGAAGATGACACTGCACAAGCGAAGCAACGATCAAAACAGCTTCTTTGTGCGGGCAAGGAATTACTCGAGGCGTCTAAAGGAGAGGCAAGAGCAAGTGCAGCCTCGAGCTGCAACCGGGAATCAATACCCACCATCAATGTCTACAAATAACTGTAATAATCACGGCGCCTGTCAGCAAAGATTGCCAAGTGTGCGAATTCCTAGAATGTCAGACTTTGTGAACTCGTCAAATTCTGCAAGCACTGAGAGCACGAATGAGCATAAATACGCGCTGTACCATCGGCCTTCGGAAGAAAATCCAAGGGTAGTTATAATGTTGTCAAAAGATCCATCAAGCAAACTGAACCCACGAAATGTGCAGCAAAATAGGCTGGGTCTGGACGAGAGGCAGGACTCGGGCTGTGTATCCAGCATGTCGTTTTCCAGCATCGACTTGACGGCCACATGCAAGTCCCCAGTGGACAGTAGTCGCATCGGTTCACCGCCACCCCCAAAGTTTAAAGAGCTCTACCCCGTAGCCTGCCCAGCATACCCCATGGTAGCATCTTTTCCTCTTTGTGTGATTCCGGAGCCTGATGTCTGACTGGCGGTTGGACAGCTATTTCCTGCAAAGACACAACTGATTGCAATTGAATTTAAATAGAACTGAGGTTAGAAAGTACACTTAAAGGAGTTGTACGCGCAAGTGCAACGTAGCTAAGACTCATCATAGAAACAATTGGAGCTTGTTGCGAAAATGGAAATCGAGAATTGGAAATGCAATATGAAGAAATGAAATAGCTTATGGATTGTAAGCACTGGATTTTTGCGATAAAAGAGGAGCAAATCTGTGTGCATTTCTTGATATTTGTGAAGCTACGTTAGTTTATTACCATTGGGAAATCCATGCAGACAGTTTGAAAGTATGATTACCAGCCTAACATTGCTGCAAGACGCCTAGCAACCTCAATAACATTATGTTGCCAGGGAGCAGATCCGCTTCGCGTGTAAATACCATTCTTGCAGAGAAAGGAAGGTTGGTTAGGAATCACCTGCAGAGGACGTTTTAACTGTCTGTGTGCTTTCCGATAAGAAGTTTTGTATCTCTGTTTGTGAATTATTAACTGCTGAAAATGAGAACAGTATACCAGCATATTCCATTTATCAACGAGTTAATTAATGCATAAGCATGTAACCATTTTGTAGCGACATATTGCTTGCTTCTCTTTGTGCCCAGATCTGCCAGAGAGACATCTTCCCGTGACTGGAAGCTCCTCAATCTGCAACCGCGAAGGCTTCTTGTCGACTAAGGGCCGTGGGTCTAAGGGCCGTGGGCCCATGACTACGTCTGTCTTGCTCTGCAGAACGCCGCCCATTTCGCCAGTGTAGCTACAATCATCTAAAGCTACAAAAAGTGGAAAATCAAACATCCATTTGTGTCTTTGAAGTCGTACAAATTTTGGATCAAATGAAAATTAGGATGAAAGGAAAGGTGACAACACAAACACACGAGGGGCACCACAAAATATATTGTGCAATAGTGGGATCTAGAACCACGCCATGCTTAGACGTGCTCATAAACTTTTGACCTGATCCTCAGTAAAAACCTTCAAACCACAGAAAATGGATACTGCAATGTGTTGCGAGTTATTTTTAATATAATTTCTTTGGAAACAATTTTTAGGGACTCTGTCTGACTTGTCTGTAAGGGTTGTCGACATTCAAAAAAACCTGAATAGAATTTGACGTAAGTCTGCGTGATCTAGAACAGTCAGTTCCACATGTCGTGGAATTCAACTTGCAGTTGGTAACCCTATTGATCTCTTGGGCCAGCTTTTACAGTGAAACACGTTCCTGATTAGTTTCCTCGATAGCAACAATGATCAAACAACCATGGATGATAATAAATTCTCGTGAAGTTTTTCATCTCTGTTTAGAAAGCGCTCTTCATTATGACAAATCTTTCTAAGCAGGGTTTATTAGAATTTTTTAGACGGCATTTTGGACTTGACCCTAGAACCTCGGTTTAATTCAAGGCATCATATCAACAAGAATCAGGTCCACAATTTGCCTATGCCCACGAGGCAATTGATGCTCGTTTTGTGGTGTACAACTAGGACGCAAAGCCAAAAACGACTAAGCACAAAGAAATTTAATACCAATAAAGCAATTTTATCTCAAAAAACGAACAAGCTTCCACCGCTTACTGTCTGTGTATTTAAAATTCAAGTATGGCACATCCAGGCAAATGCTCACGAACATGCTAGTGAAAATCCGCAAATCGGAATCACATCTAACTACGCCAGTAGCAAAGATAGTTACCGATATAGGGGGGTTGGGAGGGGGGTGGTTGTTTTATCAACACAAGGGAGGTGGAGGAAGTGGTGGGAAAGCTGTGGGTCGTGGAGCGTTGAAGACATGTCCCTGATGCAATGCCTGGATCAGTGTTGAGTGAAGTTTCGTGCAAGTGTGCTAAGGAAACTTTTACCATTTGTGAACGATTACGGGCGCAGGTGTGGGAAGGCGCAATGGGACTCATAGAAAATGTAAATAAGCACTACAACAATTAAATAACACTGGAAAAAATAACGTCATATCCATGTCCATTCACCTAGCAGTGTTTACTTGCTAGCAACCGAAAATACTCCATACAAAATGCTTATCATCGGATGGTTGAGTTGAGATTGGATTCAGCACAGAGTGATCGCCACATGTCAACCTGTATATAAATCGGGGTATCGTGGAATTTCAAGAGAACTGATTGCCTTGTGATAGCCAGTGGTCAAGTGATAGCCACACTACCCTGCAAATGGCACCTTCAAGCATAACACATCTGGGCTTGGATTCAAATTGGTGTTGGACTTACAAAAATTCTGCATACTACCTGAGCGGTATCAGGTACGATACACTAGTAATCAAAGTTAAAACTAATTCCTATAGGTGCGAAATATTAAATAAGACTTTTTTACAATCGGACACTAATCAAAAACAATTAGGCTATTTTAAAAGTCAACATATTTCCTATCTTCACTTTCTACATACTGTAAAACGATGAATTCTACTCAATTTTTTCAACAAAATAAAACAACGGATCAAACAAGTTTTTTATTTAAATAAAAGTGCAACAAAAATCTTCAGTACAACGAGACGTTTGCACTGCAACTAAGGCTGCTAACAAACATCGTTCTAAAATGCGGAACAAAAGAGAAAGCCACCAGCCACTAAGTCAACTTTCGAAATGGATCGTTATGTCCATTCCTGACTGTTCCAGCATTTGCACAGGGAATTATGCCCTGCTACTTTGGCTTACAAATAAACTGGTGCAATAGAAAATTGAAATCAGCCGATTAAAATCAGTTTAAAATGCTTTTTGCTACCTAACCGTATCTTAACTATGTTCTCAAACAAGTCTGTTATCGATCTTTCATTAGTTATCTAAATTAACTTTAATCTTACGAAAAAAACCAATACAAGTCTGGCCTCTTGTTGGCGTGATGTCTGTCAATACTCAGCAGCGAGGTCTTCTGCTTTCTAAAGCTACTGTGCTGAGCGCAAGTCCATACACAATGTATCTCTACACAATACTCATTCGAGTAAAAAACAACGTGTATCAATGACCGCACATCACTCACACATCTTCATCGAATTCTTGGGTTGGGGGGTTGAAGATCTTGTTGAGGTTGTCGAACTTGTTGCCCCACTCTCCCAGGAATCCGAAATCCGCATCTTCATCGTCGCTTTCGTCTTCGCTGTCTCCAAGTTCGCTGAGGTCATCGACATCTGAGCCTTCTCCTTCGTAGCCATAATGAAGTAAGGTGTCACGTGGGTAGGCAGCATCCTCGCCATTGGCTTCTTCAAGCCTTGATGTGATGAATCGCGCTACATCGACACTTTCCACGTTAGCTCCTCTAAACTGCTCCTTCCTCTCTCTCATAGTAACGCCACTTGCTGCTACAAAAGCGACGTCCTCTCGTTGGAGCAAAGCCTCTTTTTCAACCTCTTTGGCACCTGCTCCACCGCCAGCAGCACCGTTGGCAAGACGGCCGGCGTCGACATGCTTGAGGAGTTTCTCCAGGTCATAGTTGTGGAAATCATCCTCACCAGCACCTTTGAAGAAAAGGCACGGAACTGGCTTAGCTTTCTGTTCTGGGTAGGTTACGCATGACAGAAGGTTAACAGTAAAGTAGGGGGGGGGGGGGTAATTAAAATGTAATTATGGCAACAATACTGATAAAAATATCATCACGCGTAATCAATTAAGCTTTTGAAAGGAAACGACTGATGGCAGCGAATGCAGGATGACAATCACTACAAACTGAGTTATAAACAGCTGTAAACCCAAGATACCTTCATCGTGGTATGGCATAATATTGTCCCTTGGGTCATCGTCCACGTACACTGGGACAGCCTTCTTTCCGGCGAACTTCGACGCAAGTAGCAACGCAGCCAGCACCAACACGAGCAGGAACACGACCAGAAGCACAGCCATTACCAAGTAGCCGTCTTTGTGAACGACAGCCAACGCACCTGGACACACAACAAGACCGTTAGAGGACATTGAAACGAGTATTTATAAGCATTATGGTGCCAAAGAAGGGTGGAATACTGAGAGACATCAACAGTGCAACGCGGACTTAAAGAATTCGTGAATCGAGCAATCCGCCTTTTACTTTACAAAATTTACACGCCTTTTACTTTATTAACATCATAACGCACTAGCAATGCAACAGCTTGTTTGTCATTAAAAGAATAAAAACATGCTCACCTGCTTCTGGTTTGACCACAGGGGTGCCACAATCAAGCCCTTTAAAGCCAGGAGGGCAGATGCAGTAAGGCGGTGACCCTGCCACGCAAATGCCTCCGTTGAGGCAAACAATGCCAACGCAAGGACAGCCATTCGGCTCAACGTTAACTCTCTTCCGAGAAACTAAAGCGTCGGTATCCAAGTTTGTATACCGAACACGGAAGTCAGCCAAACAGCCTGGAAAAAAATTACGAGATTAACAGCTGCTTTTTTGTTCATTCTCAACGCTGCCATTAATTAGGTAGATGACTTCGTTATATCCATAAAGTATCCATACAAAGAGACTAAATCATAAAGCAACAGTTTTTCACAAAACAATCGAATGATTTGGTTCTCAACTGCGCGAATTCAGCCAATGGCGGTCGCCCCGAATAGGCCAGCGGACGAACGCGCGATCGAATTAATTGCTTGCAACACACAGTTGCGGCAGGAAACTGCCAAGTAACAATGAGGAATTGGAGGACCCTACCTCGCAAGTCATATGGTGGCTTCATGTTGAAGTGGGGTGGAACACCGCCTGCATATATGACGCCGTCCGAGTCCAGCAGCTGGTGACTCCCCTTGGACCCAGCAACCGTTCCTACTCCGTGCATGGTGACCATGGCGTAGTTCCCCTTCTGTCTACGGTGACATTGTGCCATTTGTTATCAGAGGCGTTGAATTCTCCAAGGGTGAGGGTCTGCTCCCCGTCTCCCAGATTAAATCTATACCGCAACTTTCTGTTATGAACCTGAAAGAGTATTTTGAAAGAGGCGATAAATAGTTGCAATCATTTAAAAAAAATGGGTGCGATAAGACCGAAACGAAAGTAAAGAGAACAGAAAAAGAGATCGAAGTGCTGTAATTAACATGTAATTTTCAAAGTGCCACGTGGAAGAAAACTCGTGTACCCAAAAAATTTTCAGCTGCAATAAAGCCAAGGGAATTGTGCTTAATGCTTAAACTCGGACGCATAAAAAAGAAAGGAGCTTGATGCCTACCTCTAAGATGCTGAATTCACTTGGATTGCCGTTGCTCGTGGGGCTGCCTTCGTATACCAAAATGCCATCCATGTTGGTCTGCATCTGCACTTCGTAGAGCGAGCGATACTTGTCGTGCCAAGTGAAAACAGAGGGCTTGACAAAGGAGTACTCGGTGTAGCTGTCCTTCTTGTAATGGTATGACTTAACGCCTGGCAATAGGAAGGATACAGCATTACGATGTGACAGGAAGGATAAGTCTAAAAGCGATGTGACACTTGGAAACATGTGTAGAAAAATGGACTAATCACTGTGGCATTGGCAATTATGAATAACATGCACAACCCTAGGTAGAAATACCACCGTGTGGTAATAAAGAGATTAACATTGGAAGTTTTATCTGACAAGTAAAATCTGACTGAAAACTAAATCGAAGATACAATTGCAACATCAACAAGAATCTTGCGAGCGAAATCATCTTACGAGGGCGCACGATTCCAAACCTTTAAGGAAAAACATGGTTTATAAGTTGGCACAACAAGGAACTGGCACTATACTAAAAGGAAACTTACGTCGGTCACAGTTAGGACCAGTCCATCCAAAATCACAGATACAAACGAACGGCAACTGCGTCACTCTGCAGTAACCAAAGTAGCATTTCGGGCACTTGGCATACAGTGGACACTGGTCTCCTATGTCACGTTCCTCGATCGTCTTTGACAGGTCGTACACGATGCCATTATCGCTGACCTTGCGGATGCAGCCAGCGAACGAATCCTTTGCGGTCAAAGACGGATACGCGAGGTCTTTGTTTTTCATGCCACCGAGCTGAAGTGGATTCAGTCCGTTGACGAACCTGAAAGTGCGTACAAACATCAATCAATACATTTATTCCATGCAGAGTTTAGTACAGAACAAGACATGTGGTTGTGCATTTTGTGAGGCTAAATTGAGAGGCCATATATTACATGAGCTATGTTAATGTGTATCGACCATGGAGAATTAAGTACACCTTTTCATTATAACTGATTAGAAATGGTTGATGATGGAGAAAATGATGACGTAATATGTATACAAAGAGATACTTATCGGCAATGCAGTTGAAAAAGATACCAAATGATGCATGCATCCATGTGTAAGAAGTAATATGGCACTGCCTGGTGAGTGACGGTGCACGGTAAACAGCACTCACCTAAACTTGCCCGGAATGATACCCGTGATCTCACAGCTGCTTCTGTCTTGTGTGGTGGAAGAAGAACTTTCGACAATCTCTGCATCCTTACACTCATCGACAGTCACTTTAATATACTGCGAAGAGACAACCCAACGTAAAAGGATGTAAACTATACAGTCAAGTACTTTATCTAAATAGAAAGTTTTGAAAAAGAGACAAAAACAAAGATTAGTATTCAATTTTGCTTAAATCGTTTGCCAAAGTTTTCTCACCTTGCCTTTCTTATAGATTTTGATGCTGTGGAAAACACCATCATTGAGCTTGTTCTTTGTGTTGACAATTTTGATGAAATTTCTATAGAAATCTCCTTGGTTAACGCTGATTCTCAGTCTTCCATTAATAAGCTCGATGGCGAAATAGTCCCTCGTCTCCGTGGATGAAACTGCAAATGAAACCGGGCATAAGAAACACAACATGTCCATTCATCTTTTACTAGCAGCGACTTATGCTTCGAAGTCTGACCAAAACTTCGGAGCAAGCGAGATATCAGTCGTTAACTGTGATTAATAGTCTTCTCACACGAACAGATAACCAGATTATGCTTTTCGACACGACTGATAAGAAACAAATACTGGACATCGGACATAATTACTAATGCAGTGGATACTAGAAAATAAATAGATTGTGAAACAAAAAGCTTGCTTACTTTTATGAACAGGGCCTTGGTACATAATGAGACCATTGGCCTCCTTAGTGCCGAACTCCAGCTGCAGAGTGCCCTCGAAGAAATAGTTCAGAGGCTTGACCCACAAATAGGATTGTTTTGTTTTGAATGATTTGATGGTCATTTCACATCTCGGGCCATCGTAACTCTTCTTCGTGCAAGAACACGAGAACCCGCCAGTGGCAAGATCTGTACACTTCCCGCCGTACAGCAGGGCTTGTCTTTGCAGCTCTTGGGCACCCGGGGGCCGGACTGGCACGTGGCCACCACGTTCACGTCGATGGATATGAAGGTCTTCGATGCAGGGTTGGCGGGCACGATGCCGTTATCATCGGTTACCACTTGGTAGGTTCGTTGCGGCTGGATGTCGTTGTAGCAGAAGCCGACTTGGCAGGTCTCTTGAGCACAGGGATCGATACCCACCGAGGCAACTTTTCCGCCTAAGGATTAAAAAGGTGGGATCGTAAAAAGAAGCGTGGGCAAATGTTCAGATGGGAGTGCATTTAACAATGCCCACGGGAGCAGGTTTACTTTATTAACATAAGCAAGATTCATTACACGAGACTTTAGTTGGCAGCTGTCTACAGTACACTTTTCAACCAGCACACTACTAGATGCAGGGCGTGGTTAATATCAGAGGCCATCAACACAAGGCAAAAAGGCTTATCCATGAGAAACTGGCGACTCCATGTCTCCAAGTTTGCTTCGTGCCTACAAGGACGGCGTAGCTTCAACCAAACGCTGGTTAGATAATCGGGGTCATTTCAAAACAACAACAACAACAACAACAGCATTGAGCACATGAAAGGGGTTGACAAGAACGACACTACTATTCAACAACAAGGTTTTGCATGCGGAAGACATGTGAAATCTGGAGCAGAGAGACCTACCTGTAGCTTTTTCGATTTCAGCGATCTTCGAGTTCAACAGCGGCACCAGCGTGGACTTGTCTACGTACTCAGCATCGTCGCCGGCGTAACCGGCCTTCGCGGACTTCTTCACTGCGAACCGGACGTCGACCCCATTATACATGCCCTTCACGCTCTGGGCACTGAACACTGTGACTAGTTCCACCGGCACTCCCAAGATCTTGGCTAGTATCTTCTCGAATTCAGGGTAGGGTACGTCGTTACAGGAGCCCGGCTTAACCAGACCCTGCATGCGAATGGCCACGCTGGTCTTGCCTTGCTTCTCTGATATGGCCCGCACAGTGACTGTGACCGTGCTTACGACCTGCTTGCCTCGGTCACTGCCGACCTGGCGGTTGAGCTCCCTTGATCTGAATGCCAGCTTGTACTTTCCATCCGGCACGTTTTCGGCAGCTATGATCTCCCCCGTCTTCTTGTTCACGCTGAAGTAGGTGCCGGGGGACTGTGACGTCAGTGTGTGGTCGTAAACGTCGTGAGAGCCTTTGTCGTCATCTTTGATGTACACCTTACCAACTACACCACCAATGAACTTGCCTTGGTATGAGTTGACCAGCAGAGACAAATCACCGCCACTGCTTGGCACGTTATCATTCTTATCATGCACCTCCACCTTGAGTTTCGTAACGTTGGTCATGGGCGGGCTGCCTCCATCTGACGCTTCGATGTACAGTGTGTAGAGGCGCTTCTTCTCCCTGTCAAATCTGGCTGGTTTCGTCACAATCTCGACGCTGTTACCGTCGGCATTTCGCATCTCAAACAAACTTGTGTCTCCAGACGCGAACTTGAACTTGCACGGGCAGCTGTACTTCGAAGTATCCGGGTCGCTCACTCTGATCTTGGTGACAACTTGCACCTTCGGAGGATTCTGCTCCTCCTCCACCTTTCCGCAGTACTCCGCTTTGTCGAAATGCGGTCCGTTGTCGTTGACGTCAATCAGGGTTATCTCCACGTTTGCGTAGCCGGTCTGTTTTGGCAGCCCCATGTCAGAGGCGCTGACTTTGAACAAATGCTCTGACACATGCTCTCGATCAACGGGATAGGCTAGCTTGATCAGTCCTTTGCTCTTGTTTGTTGCTGAACTGCCAATGCCGAATTGGAAGTTCATTTCTGTGTCCACGATGCCAAAGGTGAAATCTCCATTGGAGCCTTTGTCCTTGTCCACAGCAGTGACTGTCAATAGGGTCTCGCCGACTTTCACATTCTCCTTCACCGAGACTTTGTATGAGTTTGGAATAAACACAGGGCGATTGTCGTTACAGTCTGTTACAATGATCTCAACAGTTGTTGATTCTTCCCTGCCCATAGGCCTCTGCGGGACCCCGCGGTCCTTCACGCCGACTTTGAGCTGATACTTGCCAGATCTCTCGTAGTCCAAGCCATGAGCAACAGTCACAACACCCGTTTGCCCGTTGACATGGAAATACTTCTCAGAGTTGTGGCTGCTGCTGATTACGTAATACATCAGCTGAGCATTGACCGTTGTGACGTCATCTTTGTCGACAGCCGTAACCGTGGTGATCTTGGTACCCGATGGCGCGCATTCGGCCACCTTACCAGTGAAAAGGCTCTTGGTAAACTTGGGGTCGTTGTCATTGGCATCTGTTACAATGATGGTGACGACAGTCTCGTTCATTTGCACCGGGATGCCGGAATCGGTTGCCCGGACGGTGACTTTGAAGACCGGTGATACGTCGGTTGCCTCTCGGTCGAATATCTTTTTGGTCTTTACCAGTCCGGTGACCGAGTCAATTTCGAAGCCCTGGTCAGCACCAACAATCGAGTATTTGATCTTTGCGTTTCCTCCTTCGTTGGGGTCGTCATCATCCTTTGCTGGAACATAACCAACAACAGTGCCGGCTGGCTGGTTCTCCTCGACGTAGCGCGTGTACGGAGCACCCGGGAAGTAAGGCTTTTCGTCATTCACGTCCTTAATAGTGCACTCTACAATGGCCGTGCCTTGGTGCTTTCCATCTGATGCAATAACCGTGAATCGATAAACCTGCTTCTTCTCTCTGTCAAATGGTGTCGTACCTGAAAAATTCCAAAAAATCTTGAAATAAACAGCCTACTCCGACATTCAGTTTAGGAATCAAAATTATTCATATCACAGCGACTGAAAGGAAACAGTCGTGTAATGATCGAGAGGAAGCAAATGAAAACCGGGGGTACCTACCGGTTGTGATTTCACCAGTAACTGGGTCAATGACAAAGATTCCTTGAACTTCTTTACTGAGAGAGTAGCGGATTGGCCCCTGCACAGCGGCAGTGTCTGTGTCGCGAGCTTCTACGCGTGTAACTGAGACACCCGCCTTGACATCCTCCTTGATGCTGCCGAGGTAGAAGTCTTTCAAGAAGACGGGGGCATTGTCGTTGGCATCCGTAACCTGAATGTAACAAGTATCATTAGATGCTTTGAAGTCAGTGAATCGAAGCTAATTCAAAAATGGGAGGGTTCCCAAGGTTCTTCGTCAGCTTAATAGGTTTTAAGTTTAAGGTTAATAGATGATGGACAAGATTGTTCTGTAAGTAGGGGCGAAGAAAGTCTGAGATAAAAACTAAGACGACTGTGTGACTTTACGTGACGAAACAGCATGTGTAGAAGGCGCGGTGATTGAATAAAGAAATGAAGTAATGCCCAAACGAGAATGATGACAAGCAATAGTAATGATGACCGACGTACCTTGACGTTGACAACACCAGTCACACTGAACTTCGAGTCTGACGCGGTGATGTCCAGCTTGAAGGTGTTCTTTCGCTCCCGGTCAAGCGGCTTGGCCACAAGAATACTGGCAGTGCTGACGCCTGCTTTGAATGTCGACTGAGAGGTGCTGAAGTAGCCATCCTCATTACCTCCCGTTATGAAGAAATTCACTTTCGCGTTGTCCCCAGCGTCTGCATCTTTCGCCGTAATCGTCAAAATCTGGTAGCCAATCTTGGCATCTTCCCTCACTTCTCCGTTGTATACACTCGGGTCCAGAACGGGGGGATTGTCATTCAAATCAACGATCTTTATAGCTACGTATACATTGTTACTCAATGACTTGGTACCTCTATCCTTAGCGACCACGTGAATCGTCACAGTCTCCTTCTGCTCCCTGTCAAAGGTGCGCTTTGTGGTGAGAATGCCTGTCTTTGAGTCGATTGAAAAGTCCCTCCTTTGCTCCTCTTTTTCAATGAAGTACTCTAGTTCCGCGTTGGTCGTCGAGTCCTTATCTGACGCATAAATTTGGCCTACAGTAGCACCAGGGGCGTCTGCTTCGTTGATGGTTTGGAATTCAAACTTTGAGAGATGGAAAATAGGCGAATTGTCGTTCACATCCAGTATATCGATGTACACTATAGCATAGCTGACCATTTCGTTGGACTCGTCTTTTGCTTGAACATAAACGATGTAGTTCTTGGTTGTCTCGTAATTCAACTCGCCCGCAACCTTTATTTGCCCGTTTGACGAATCAATAGCAAAAGTGTCCAAGTTTGAATTTACCAGGGTGCCCTTTGGCAAATTGTAGACGATTTTGCCGCTGCCTAAAGTATTCTGTGATGAAGCAGAAACAGCAAGTGACGGTATTACATCGCCTGCCTGCAATGACTCGGCAATGCTGGTCCTGTATACGGGGCTTGTGAACTTCGGTGGTTTGGAAGTGCCTACAGAAATCTTCACATTCACGGTTGAGGCCTGGGTTGTGCCTGGGTTGGCAGCTCGCACCCTTATGTTGAACTGACCAGTGCTCAAGGCAGCCTTGACGTGTATCTTTCCGGTCGTCTTGTCTGGTATCGAGAACAAACTGCTGTCTTCCACTAATGAGTACTCAATGACTGCATTGGGGCCTGTGTCTTGGTCCAACGCAGAGGTGGTCAGAATGACAGCTCCAAGAGAGGTCCGGTCCCACACTGACACTTCATAGCTTTCTATGGCGAATATAGGCTTGTTGTCGTTTTCGTCCAAGATCTTGATGTTCAGCTCGCATGCTGCAGAGTTTCTTTCGAAGTCGGTCCTGTTTTCACCTCCATCGCGGGCAATCGCAATCAGAGTGTATGTGTCCTGAGCCTCACGATCAAATCTCTACAAAACGAAACTCACTGGATTAATAAGAAGCAAAAAGAAGCACAAAATTGAAATCGTGTAGAGCGCCAAATCGATAAATTCAAGTAGGCCAAATAACCTTCACAGTAAATAAGCCTTTGTTTCAGTCAGCACAAATAATGAAACGATGCATTGAAAAGGGAATAAATCAGCAAGGTTCTCAGCTTGTAACTTGATGCTGACTGAAAGACATTATCACTTACCCCGTTAGTTCTGATGTTGCCGTCTTTATCGATATTGAAGTCAAGGGTTGTGGAGGACCCCGTGCCCCCGACGGCCGTCTGCTTGCCAGAGCCGTCAGTCTTACCACCAACTTGCAACAGGGTGTACTCGATCTGTCCGCTGCGGTCGAAATCATCGTCAGAGGCTGTAACCTTAAGGACGAGAGTTCCGGCATCTTGGTTCTCAGATACGACCGGAGTGTAGCTACTGCATTTGGTAAACACGGGCGCATTATTGTTATTGTCATCGATGTTGATAAGCAGGTTGAAGAAGCCTTCGTGTTTGCCATCGGACGCGCTGATTTTTAAGTGGAAGGACCATCCTCTCAAGCGAGTGGACTTCAGGGTGACTAGGCCTGTTTTGGGGTCGATTTGGAATGCAGACGTGTCCCCCTCTTTGATGGAGTACGTGAGTGGGTCATTGTCAACATCAGTTGCCCTCACGACCGTGATCTTGGTTCCAGCAGGGAGTTTCTCGGCAATGTACAGCTTCTGTTGGTTTGGATTGAAGACGGGTGGGTTATCATTGACGCCTTTGAGGGATATAATCACCTTGGCTTGGCCGTGCGTTTTACGAGCCCAGAATCTTCGACTTTCACTTCAAACTCGTACTTTTCTTTTGTGTCAAAGTCCAGGGCCCTTATGTTTCTGATTTCACCAGAAAGCGAATCTAGCCGGAAGGTGTCCTTGTACTGGTCTGTGGAGTATATGAGAGACCCGGGCATGCATTTGTTTTCATCGCCACAATCTTTGTCTGTCGCCTTCACCTTCAGAACCAGCGAGTCGACGGGAATATCCTCCAGAACATTGGTAACCTTGTAAACAAGCTTTTCGAATTTGGGGTCGTTGTCGTTGAAATTAATAAGCTCGACGATCACATTGGTTGTCGCCTTCAGGGAGTTCGTTGCGATTTCTTCTGCCGAAACGACCAGATTGTAGGAGTTCGGGTCGGTTTCGTGGTCTAGAGGTCTTTGCACAAGCAGCCTGCCTTGGCCGTCCACCCTGAACTTGTCATTGGTATTGCCACTCTCAATCTTGTACGCTACGGCGATCCCTGACAAGCTTCTCGCCTTGACAACGCCAACAGCAGTCTCCACGTTTGCGTTCTCAGATACCTTGAACTTGTAGAGGCTTTCAGAGAAATGCGGAGGATCGTTGACGACGTTGATCGTTATGGTGGGCTGCGTGGAGCTCCGCTGCTGAGGCACACCGCCGTCCTCCGCAGCCACCTTGATGTCGTACTGGTCTTTAGTGAGGCCACCTAGCTTGCTTACCTCGATGAAGTGAGTGACCGGGTTGACAGTGAACGGCACACCACTGGTGATGAGGTCGAACGAGATGCGGCCTGCGTCGCCGCTGTCAGCGTCTTTTGCGATCAGCTTGATCACCTCCGTTCCTGGTCGTGCGTTCTTGTTGACCCGGCCTATGAGGCTCTTCATGTTGAATATCGGAGGATTGTCATTGACATCTACCACCTTAACCTCTAGCCTGTAGTTCAAGTACCTGATGTCCTCCTTAAGGTTGTAGTTGTTTTCTTGAACAACCAGATCAAACTTTTCAACCACTTCAAAGTCAAGGGCTTTTCTCAGCGTGATTTCACCCGTCTTTTCTGATATAATGAATGGGTGCGTCTTTGGATAAACGATTTCATATCCACCCAGAGGAAAAACACGCGGCAGATCCGATATGATAGGCGTTTTTGAGACTAATGCATCTTCTGGCACTGACCTCGTTTCTTTCACGTGATCCGGTTTGAAGTAAGCAAAAACAATACGCACAGTTACAGTCTTCGTCTTCGGGGGTGTGCCACGATCGCTAGCCTTCACATCGAATTCTGCGAAATTCTTCTTTGCTCCGACATCTGCCCAGTTCTTCTTTAGCTTGATCTCCCCATTCTTGGCCCCAATTTCGAATGTTTGCCTTTGGTTCTTATCCACGATCTCGTATGTAAGCAGATCCCCGACATCCTTGTCCACCCCTTGAACAGTGACCAGCGTTTCCCCGGCAGTGGCTCTTTTAGACACGACCTTTTCAATCAGTCCGTTCTTGGCGTTTAGGAACATCGGCTCGTTGTCGTTCAGATTTCTCACGCTGATGCTCACCTCCGCCGTGGCACTCCTCTCGCTTGTATCCTTTGCCTGTACCACAAGCGTGTAGTCCATCCCTTCTTCAGCATCCAAAACCGTCACTGACGTAATGTATCCTCTGGCTTTGTCTATCTTGAACTTGTTGTTGATGTTGCCACTCAGAATCGAATACGTCAGGGTGTCCACACTGATGGCCTTGGTTCTGCCATACATTCGCTGGCCCTCGTCATATTCGAACTTGAACTGGCTCAACGCGAACTTTGGAGGCCCGTCTTTCGTCACCGCTTCGATGGTGACGGCAGCCTGCCCAGTGCGGGACGGCTTGCCCTTGTCTGTTGCCATGACTGTTATTGTGAATGTCTCCCTGTCGTAGTTGGCGATAATCTTGTTCAACGTTATGACACCTGTCTTGGGATCAATGCTGAAGATCTCATCCTTGTTATTGGCTAACGAGTAGGTGATTTCCCCGTTGGTTCCGCTGTCCAAATCAGAGGCAAACAGCTGCAGCACTCGAGCACCTTTATTTGCGTCTTTTGGGATGTAGTAGCGGCCACTTGTCACACTGAACACCGGCGCCTCGTCGTTAAGATCGGTCACTTTCACAACCAGGTTCTTCAGTGCTACAACATAAGAGGAGCTTTCTTCAAAACTGTTTCTCCGATGGGATCTGCAAAATTCAGCTGCAGCGACGTAAGGGCCCTTGCTTAATGAAAACTAGCCTGGCCAATTGCAATGTAACTAGCCATTTGCAATCTAACTGGCAACTAGTTATCTTTTGACCCACTGGTTGGCCATTTCCAGCAAAAAACAGACAGCTTTATTGCATTAACAACAATACCACGACTGAATGATATATAATGATATTAATGATAGACTTAACAATATGAATATCAGAAGCCATGTATATATATCTTACACAGCAACTGTAAATTACTTTAAGGAGAAGAATAACCACTCACCATAGGCCGTGGAAGCGTCTTCTTTCGCCATAACTGTGAGGACATGCTCGTCGAGCTTCTCGAAGTCCAAGCGCTTCTGGAGAGTTACTTTGCCATTGACAGAGTCGATTGCGAAATAGTCCTTACTAGCACTGTTCCCGAACTGCTTGAAGCTATACTTGATGTTGCCAGTTGTCGGATTGTCCAAGTCCGTGGCACTGAACTGGTAGATCAGCGTTCCTTTGGCTAGAATTTACAATTAACGAATTAACACAACAAATCCACAGAAAGACAGGTATTGACCAAGATATAATTGCAAAGGAAAGAGGATTTAAAAGCAGTCCAGTAACAAACTTTGTACAAACACATTCAAGCATTGCTATAAAGTAACTTTAGATAATTAAGAACAGCATAAAAAACCAGAAATGGAATTAGGTAAGGTTGAAAATTGAAAAATGAAAGTGAGATTCAATCACCACATCAAATTAGGGAAGCGTGAATGTTGAAAGAATGACGAAATAGTAGATTATTATGTAAGACCACTTGCTAATGGATAACTTGAAAGCCATCCGCTTTTAGTAAAGCCTAAGAAGTGAATCAACTGTCTCCAACGTACCTTCTTCTTCAGGTATCACCTTGTCCACATTGGCAGAGCCTCCTTTGAAGATGGGCACGTTGTCGTTTTCCTTAGTCGCGTATACGTAGAGCTGGGAAGACGAGATGCTGTTCTTGAACTTCAAGGTCACTGTCATGTCATCAGGCTGGGACTTTAAAGCGTCCAGATCCAGTGGCTTTTGCAAATAGATTCTTCGACTGTAGTCAATGCAGAAGTAGTTGTCATCGTTTCCGGACACAATCTGGTACTGGATGAAGTCACTGAGGGTAATGTCTTTAACGGAGACTTCGCCTACACGCTTGCCGGCGTTGTTGTTGTCCTTCAATGAGACTTTGAAGCTAGTGTCTTGGAATGAGGGAAGCGTGCCCCCACTGACCATATTGACTTTGATGTTCAAGGTCTTGACTTTCTTTGTAGGGCCATTATCCGTGGCTTTCAAGACGATATTATACGTGCGGAGTGCTCTATTTGAAAAAAGAACAAGTACGGTAAGGCACATGAGAAGGGCTGTGGTCGAATAATATTCAGATTGGCCAATATTCACTTTGTATTTTCTGGTCCGAATTAAAGAGCGGCATACAATAAAGACTAAAAGCAGAGACTGAAAAACCCCGATCTTATCAAGTGTCTTACGTGATCACGTGGTTAGTCGTAACAATGCCTGTGTTAATGCCAGCGATGAAAGGCACACTCGCATCGCCACCTGGAGCAGGTTCCAGAACGTACGTCAGCCTCCCGTTGTCACCCACGTCTTTGTCGGATGCACGGAACTGAGAAGAAGATGAGAAGAAGATGAGAAGAAGATGAGAAGAAGATGAGAAGAAGATGAGAATAAGATGAGAAGAAATGACAAGATGACAATTGAGACAACACATTCAGATTGATAATTTCTAATTGGGGAGGGGTGTTTGCTTTTACGAATCCCCACAAAATCAGCAGAGGTATCAAGGCAAATATACATGGTTCATCATGATATCTACTGAGAACGTGCCCTCTGCTTACTTTCTCACCTCCAATTTGACTCTAGTCAATATCTTCACAAAATAATGTTGACATGTGATCGTGTCATAAAACTTAAAGAGTGCCTTAAGCCAGTAAATCCATCCAGTAAGGCGAGAACCAAAAGTTCCTTGAAAATATTTGGAGCTCGACGAGGATTTCAATCGGCACCTAAAAATGCAAGGCTGTTTTCTTATGTTTGGACTTTATGATTCAGAGCCTCGACAAGCTCATATGGATACTTCGGTTTCATTTGGTGACAAGGCTAATACACTTCACGGCTTGCTAAGAGAAGCGTGCTCTTGTGCTTGACGTCACTTACCAGGCTCACAACAGTGCCTGAAGGAGCGCCTGTCTGGATGGTGACTTCTGGCGACCCTCTTACATTGAACTCTGGCTCGTTGTCGTTAACATCCTTGATCGAAATAGTGACCGTCTTTTCCACAGCCAAAATTGGGGTCGTACCCTGCTTAGCAGCTCTAACAACCAGCTTATACTCTGGCACCCGTTCGCGATCAAGGGTTTTCGAATTCACGTAGATTGTACCAGAGTTGTCGATTGCAAACTCGTGGTCCTTATTTCCACCAACAATGTGGTACTCAATCTTGGCACCGGCGAGTGTCACTTTGGCCGAAGTTACGACACCACTGTTAATTCCCTCCAAAGCAGGTTGCATGTCGGGCAGGCTGTCGAACTTGGGCATTACAGTGCCATCCGCATGAACACCAATAGTCATCATGGCGTCAGACTGCTTTGGCGAAGACCCTAAAAATGCATTACAAATATAGGTGAAGCGATTGACTAGTATATCACAGTTGTAAACTTGTGAGGCTTTGCTCTTTTATTAGAGATGTTTGTTAAGAATGGGGGACAGTTTGAAGGCGTTCTGAAAATTTAAGCTTTTAAACATCCACAATGCCAACAACGTGCACTGAATATTAGCACACTTTTATGCTCATAAATCTTATATATAAGATAGTAGAGAAATTTGCAGTATAATGAAGTAGAGAAATTTGCTATGAAAAATGCAAAGACTAGTGGTAAAGAGTTTAACAAGAATCAAACCTTTGTCCATGGCCCTCACTGTCACTTTGTATTCTTTGCCAGACTGCAGTGCCTTCTGCACCTTGACAACACCAGTCACTGGATCAATATTGAAGCTGCAAAGTGATGGAAATATGGTGAGATTAAACAGTAGTCAATAAGGTAGAATTTCAACGGACGTTAAGATGGGATAACGGCATCACAATTTGAGGAACACACTAGAATAACTAAGAATTCGTTTTATTAATTTGAGAAACAATTAACATACTAGCATCAGATTTCAAAATCAAATGCACCATTTAGATAGAAGGAGACCTAGGTAGGCCGCTCATATGAAAAATTAATCCAATTGTCTGACAAATTAATTGACAGAATATTGGTGAAGACAGTTGAAAACTATTATCGAAACAGTGATGACCATTAAACCTTAAAAGATACCGTACCTGTTCGCATCATCACTGGCCAAAAAGGCAAATGACACCACGCCGTTTTGTCCACCATCCTCGTCAGTTGCGGACACTTTAAGCACGGATGTCCCAACAGGAGTTGACGAATGGACAGAGGCTACATACGACTCTTGGGACAAGACGGGTGCATTGTCATTGATATCTTGTATGTTCACTGTCAATTCAGCAGATGTTGACTGCAATGCGTTTGTCCTGCTCAGCACCCTAATTGTGAACTTGTACGAAGGAGCATCTTTAGTCCACTTTATCTTGCCAGTTGTTTCAACAAGACAGCTTGTGCTTTGGGTTCTGACCATGAACTTGTTCAAAATGTCTGGCGTGACATCGTAACCGAAGGCACACGTGAATGAGCCTGCCGTTCCAGTTACAGGTAGGTCCTGGACACTTGTGGCTGTTGAGTCTTCTCGGATTGAAACAACATCATTGTATGATCCAAAGTGTGGAGGTTCTGGATTCAGGTTGTCATCGACAACACTAATCTTGACAGTGGCTGTAGTGGTCTTCTTTCCATCTGTTGCTTCAACCAACAGATTGTATGACGATTGTGCTTCATAATTAAGATTCTTCACAGAGAGCTGACCTGTTTCCAAGAAGGATAGTCATTTAAAACCAGACTTTAGCAGTAATCAGAAGACTATATTTAAACGCTTTACACTGGTAAGAAAATAGGCCATTTGGTATCGAAAAAAAAATAACTCAATCGATTTTCTTTTTAGAAAGTCCATATTTTCCCTGGACTTATTCCTATTCACTGTCATAGTACTACATAGTGATTGTAGAATTGATTAAGTAAATTATAGGTTAATTACGCTAATAGTGGGTCTTCTTCTGACACAAAATTGGCCTATAATTTTCATATGTAATGTGATGAAATAAATATGAGATCAGATGACCAGGTATTTCAGGATAACAAGCAGATCACAGAACAGCTGCCAAGAGCCGGCATTTCAAAAGAGTACTGAAGACACTCAAATCATAAATCTTTTCCCATTTCAAGACAATAAAAGCGCAAATTTGTTGCCTACTTGGCCCACAGAGCAATAGCCGAAACTGCAAGCCCGTATTAACCTACATGAAAAACAATCACTTCATGCAAAAATATTGGATTGACCTCGTTGTTTGGGTTTAAACATCCACACACCAGAACTAGACTAAGCTTAAATTCAATAAATGTGATTTGACTGCACAAAGCATGCATATGAAGCATGTTCTTTGTATTTAATGTGCTTGACTGGGTTTCTGAATGACCTAATCAATTATTCAAAGCATCCATTCCCTTTGCGGGGAACAGAAAGAAAGGAATAACATTAATAATGCATTTCAGTATTCCCAGACTACATGGTCTTGGTGTGAAGATACATTAATATAGATGTACATGAGGGAGCCATGAATGCATATCAACCAATGGAGTTGCATATTTCATTGATGTACTGATATGTTGCTTTCACCCCCATCATATTGTGGGTTGGCTAGCAAAAATTGCCATGTTGATGTTATGCAAAAGTAGCTGCTAGATTCTGAACACCCCTGCCATGCAGTTGGGATTCCTGTGATCAGTTTGTTGTCACTAAAGCAGCAGCATTTTGTAGGGTGTCTGTGAACAATTTATCTTTACACCGGACTCCCCCTGCACCACCTCTGTGTTATGCCATCTTTGGCAAAAACACAATCTTTGCAAGGAGCCCTAACCCAAGATGCAGCAAGATCACTTTTTTCTGTATCAATAGTCAAACATAGTAGGTAAATATTCCTGCTAGGACAAAAAAATGAAAAACCATTGTGCGGATTTAAGAATGGTACTATGCAATCTCTTTGATTTATTTTTGATGTAGTGAATGAAACTTGGAAGAACTATTTCAATGCACTGGATGAGAACAGGTGCTGGAAGGTTTTTCAGTGGAAAACTTTAGGAAAAAACAACCCATACAGGTCTGCAAGAAGAAAAGGCTTTTCAAAAGCAGAAAACCATGGCTAATAGAAACAATAACATTATTGAAGTTGTGGTTTGTTGTATACCAACTGAAAAAATTGGAGAATGGATAAAATTAGTGGAGGTGAATAAAATTAGAGTAGCTCAAGGCCCTCCATGGGAAAACTCAGAATTGGGGTTTACTTGTCGACAATGTCAACAATTTCAAAGTGAAAAGGGTATCGCGAGTTGAAAATCATACAAATTGATAAAGGGCACAAATGTCCATTCAAAGTTAAAATCAACCTGGGGGTTCAATTTTATTGACAAAACATTTAATTAAGAAAAGCAACAAATCAAAGGGAGTTGCACCACTAATGCACAGATAGAGTAAGCAGACAAAACATAATTGCTACTTATAAGCTAATCTACCTTATCCTAGCTTATAACTTTCAAAAAATGTTGTGAAAGTTACATAATGAAATGCATCAAACTGCTAAAGTGATTAGAAAAATGCACCCATGATAAATCCCTCATTACAAACATTTAATAATAAGTTATGGAAGTACGACATCTAAATATTATTTTCTTCACTCAAGTGCCATAATTTGTACTATTCAAAATATTCAATTAGTGCATTTAAAGCACAGGTTGCCCTCAATAACCTATATCAGTTTTCATGTACTAATAATTGCAAAAATAACAGCTCAAATGTCAAAATTCTTCATCATTTAGCAAATAAAATATATTATGAAAGTATGACTCATAATTATCCTGAGCAGACACTTATATTGTGTACACAAGTGTTGTATGAAGCAACATATGATTTGTGGAATGACTCTTGTGTCACTGGGCTGGCATATCTGACAAATAAAGAGGCCTATTTGTCCATTTAAGTATACATCCATGCTGCTGAGTTTACTTTGTGTGTGTGTTCAACAAAGCCAGGTTGTCAAAGGCAAGTTTGCCAATGGTAGTAAACAAGACAAGTCGTGAGAACTTTGACGAGTCTCAAGTGTTTCTTGCAGAGATTTAGAACATGAATGTGAAAAAATTTGAATCCTCAACATTATTTAAGAACTAACTTATTGCAATAAAATAATGTTGGAGGTGTTTTGATACAGTGATACAGTCTTGTTGCAAAAAATAAAAAGAGGAAGAAAAAAATAATATTTCCCACCTTATGGTCAATGGACACTTTTTTAGTTTCAGTAGATTATTTAATTTGATATTTGTATAAGCAGGTTTGGTTCAAGACAATACATCAATGTTTCAGAGGAAACAGGTTGGCTTGGTCACATTCCTTTGCTATGATGTGTAAATCCTCAGCCAGGATTAGACAGTCTAGCCAAACTGCCTCTGGTACAATAAATTCAATATGAATGACAAAGAGATACCTTCCTTCTAACCAAAGTCACCATAGCTTGGCAAAAGATAGAAATCATGACCCTTCAGCCAATTTCCATGTTGACTGGCAAATCAAAACTTGCAGTTATATATATATAAAGGACTATGAATTGAAATGGTCATACCTGTTTTTGGATCTATCTTGAAAACACCACCCGTGTTGCCTTGCTTTATGGAGTATGAAAGACCCTCTGATCCATCACCATCAATGGCAAACAAACAAACCAAGTTAGGAATGAAGCCTAGATTTTCAGGCACTTGCATGTTGATGTTCGATCTTGGGAAGTAAGGGTCTTCATCATTCCTGTTCTTAATGTATACTTCAACAAGTGTTTTTGCTGTGGCAGAAGAGCCCTCAATATAGGCCTCAACTTCAAGTGACTTCTTGCGATCTAATTCATAATCAAGAATTCTGTCTATGGTGATGATTCCACTGTTGGGGTTGAGCATTAGGCCAACACTGTTTGCAGTGCTGGTAGCTTTGTACTTTACAACTTTGGCTGGATCTGGGAACTCAGCACGCACTGCTGTCACAAAGCTACCAGACATTTCACCCTCCTCTATGTACCCAGTGTACATGGCTTTTGTGAAGACAGGGTTGGAACCATTTGATGTTTTAATATTTATTCTAGCATACATCTTGGAGCTCATTGGAAATACATTCTTGTCTTTCCCTTCAATATATAAATCATATGTGGCCAGAGACTTGAATGCACCTTTGGAGGAAACAACTCCTGACCTTTCATCGATTTGGAATCGGCCAAGGCCAGTTCCCTCAACAATTGAATAGGCAACTGTATCACCATCTACTGCTTCAGCCGTAAGTACAGGTGTTGTTGCATCTCCGACAAAGTTTACATTTACAGTGCTTTGCTTAAATTCTGGGGGACCCTTGTTTTGATTGATTGCCCTGATTTCAATTCTCACTGTGGCATCAGCTTTCAAAGCACCCCCATCTTGAGCAGTTACTGTGAATTCTACAGTTTTAGGAACTGCAGGCAACTTCTTGCTTACAGTTATAGCCCCACTTCTCTGGTTGATTGAAAACGGGTTGTCGGCTGAGAACGGAGACATCGAAAATGTCAGGCGGCCATTACTGGTTCCAGTCCCATCAGCATCAGTTGCTTTTGGCAGCAGAACGAATGATTTAATAGGCAAATCCCCACGCACTTTGATTTCATAGCTTGACGTAGCAAATTGCGGTGCTGTATTGGTCACGGAAGCTGATGGGTAGTTACTGACTTTCACAAGGGAAATGTGGACTTCGCTTGTGCTTGTTTTGGGGTCTTGCACGGCTCTATCGGTGACGCTAACTTTAATATTATATGAACTTTGCTTGGTGTAGCTAAGCGGGGCTGACACATAAATAACGCCAGTGTATGGGTCAATTATGAAGTCGTCCTGCTCCGTTGGGAAATAATAGTAAAGTTGTTTATTTGAGCCCTCGTCGTTGTCAGAGGCTTTCACTTTTACAACAGAAGTCATAACGGGGGAGTTTTCCTGGATGGTCGCCCTCCAGTTGGTCTCGTCGAACACTGGGCCATTATCGTTTCTGTCTAGAACCTGAATACGGATGCTTGCACTCGCACTTTTCTTCTCAGGACTTCCTCCATCAACAGCTTGGACGTTAAGGGTGATGTAAGGCGTGTTCCCCAAAGCCTCTCGATCAAGGGTGCGAGTTGTTAGGATCTGCAGCAACTTCAAGCCAGAAATATCCTTCACTTTGGCGACAAACAGGTTTCCAGTGTTTCCACTAGTAATAACATATTTAGAAACTCCAGAACTGTCCTGATCGGTAGCGAAACAGTCCTCGAGTCCTCGCACAACGGAACCAGCGGCCAAACCTTCATAAATATGCCCTTGATATTCGCTCTTTTTAAACACGGGAGCATGATCGTTAGCATCGATAACATTAATTCGAGCAACCTCAGCTTTCCCGCCGATTGTCGAGCCATCTTTGCGTCTGACTGCTATAAGTTCATACTTATTTCTTCCACCGCTCACATAGCTCAATTTCTTTTTCACGGTAATTATCCCGGTTGACGAGACAGCAAACAAACTAGCTGCGAGTAGATCGCCGTGGCCAAAAACAGAATAAACGAATCCCGAAGCTGGGGCTGGAAATGATGAAGCCAGATTACTTCCAACTGCAGCATCTTCTTTCACGTTGATATCTAAACATTTGACAATGCTGCTTGCTATAAAACCAAATAACAGAACTGTATACTTTGAGTGATGAGTTCTTTCCGCCATATTTTTGAAAGCTGGCCTAACAAATACGAAAATGAAAGATTGTCTCCGACCAGCAGATCTCACAGCAAAAGCAGCACCGTTCGATACAGTGTGGCTTTATACCGACCTCAGTTTAACAGCATATATCATCTAAACTTTTCCATCGTTTTCTTTCTATTCCAATATTCTCGCAATCTCTCCTTTCAAGATTTCCAATGAATACTTCAACAGTTAGTTTTCGTACTCACAGTCAGCGTCCGACAGACCACGTGATAACAGTCTACCAATCAAATTCAAATTTTGTGAGTAAGGTTCCTATTGTCTTCGCTGATACACCCATAAGATCCTGACGTCACGGAAGCGCCCACCTAATAACATATTTCAAATGTGACTCAGGTATAGAAAAAGAGCTGTTCCAAGAACGACCAATGTGACCAGAACTAGACTGATGCCATTATCACGAAGAAGTTAAGGTAGCCAAATGTTAGATGTCGCTTCGGCATTTAATTTGCCAGATTCTGATCGAAAATTGAACATAGGATTGATGCGAGGCCTAAGCTCACAGTCATTCACATGGTATTTGTCACCTGTAATGTATCAACAATAACGCCATTTATGGTAATCGCGCAATTATGATTTCCTCGTGGTAATAACAAAGTTTTCCGGAAAAGGTTCACCACAGACGTCTTATTGTGACTTTAGATCACGACCGGGTCGTTGTGGAAATCAGTGATGTTTGAAAATGGCCGCGGTTTGAACCAAAACAAAGCCACTCTTTCTCTGAAGCCTTTGTGGTGAGCTCGGGATGGAAGTGATAAACAGACTCAGGCCCTTGTGACGTGTAGCGTACTGCAGTTCTCTCGATAAGAGCTTTCCTGCATTCGTACCAGCGACAATTATCGGCTCTTCTTTTATATTCTTGCTAGGGGGATAGCTGATCCACTAGCAATGGGCAGGGACATCGAGAAGAGGTTAAATGGCAGACTCGGAGTGGTAGATCCACTGCTAAAGGCTAGTATGGAAGTTCCTACTCCATAGTTCGCCACAAGAAAAACACAAGTTCCTACTCTCTTTGATACAGTTTTTACTCCCTTTGACACACAAGTAACTATCGCCCATCATATGGAATGAACGAATGAACAATTGTTTGCGATGTCTTTTTTAAACTGGGTAGGCATGAATATGGTTCTTCTCCTTGATAGGCTTTCGTATGGAGTAATAAGGGCCGGATTTAGAACAAATATACGTAATGTTGGCAAATTTTGCATACTTAACACATTAAGAGACCTTTTCTAAGTGGGTAAAGACACCAATGGATTACAAACAAGTTAAGGAAATGATTTATTATTAAAATCAGCTCTGATGTCTCCTCTCACAGGTTTTCACTACTATAAGCACAACTTCAGATGAGAAAAAAGAGCTCAAAGTAAATTACATTCACTTTCATTGACAAATTAGTTTTGATAAAGATTAGTAAGAGGAGGTTCAGATAAATAATTGAAGAAAAATGCGAAAAAGCAAATGCGAGAAAATTGCCAGAGTCTGAGTACACATTTTCGACAACACCTTCTTTCTATCAAGCGTAACCAACAGGTTTTCACGTTGCATCACAAACGAAGCCCGAATATGCTAATGGACTTTTAATTGACTTTTCAATTGACTTTATAATTGACTTTATAATCGATCTTGGCATGCATCCATTTCACGTCCTGACGTAATCACTAACACTTTCCTGATTTTAAAAGCCAGTTACAAATTCAAAATAATAGCCCCCAAAATTGACGCATGGGTTAACTCCTGAGAACCGAGTTTGTCACTGATACGCACGATAGAGAGCCCCAGTGACCTTTAAGGGAAGATAGAAAGAAACATGCCTTAATGCGTGCTGAAGTAAACTGCTGAAGAGCGACAAAAATGCATTGGAAATCTAAGTAGTATGCTGCTGAAGTGGGAATGATGCTCTTCAGCACTTCTCAGTAAAAAAATGATTATAATAGTGATAGGGTCTTATAAGGAAATGGCCTCTGTTTTAATTCATTTTATATTCTGGCTTTCCAAAAATTGCAAACAAGTTACGGTAGCTCTGTGCCTTGCAAGCTGTGATTAACTTTGAAAATGGAGTAGGCTGCAGTTTGCACCTTTTTCACAGTCTCAACTACGAAAGAAAAGTATATCCGGGTTTAAGAAAATTTAATAAAAAATCTTCAGAAATATTCTGCGACGGTTGTAGCTTGGGCTACATCGATTAACCCTAGACGCGTCATTGATTAACCCCATCTGTAATATTACACGATAAGATTGACATAGGCTGTCTAGCATGATTAGAAGACCAAGAGCACACAACAAATATGAACATCGAGTCAACTTACAAATCAAGTATATCATTGATATAACTCTATAAATCTGCATACGAGGCTGCCAATTCAATATGAGGCTCTCTCAAAAGATTGCTTTATTAATTTTCTTCTCTCAAAAATAATTTATCTAGCATTGAAGCTCTAAACTGTAAGCACCAATTGACATTTTCCTCTACATTATCCACAAATCTACAAATATCTGGTTTACAGGATTCTTGTCAAATTCTAACTGTATGGCTTTCAGCTCTGAGGCTTTCAGCTTTCGTTGTTGATGATTCTAGCTGCCCTCTTTTCCCTAGCTTCCCCACAGTGTGTGATTTAATTGGCATCCCCTCAACTTTTGGTGTCTTTTAGTGTCAAAACCATCATTAGCGTGAATAGCAAAGTCGATGTTCAACCTTGTCATCCAAATGTTGTTAGAGAAATGTTAATCAAGCACTTCAATACAATACAATTTTATCGATAAAAAATTCAAAGCTCCTAATAAAGATATATAGAAACTTAAAGTTGTTTTAAGGATCCATATTATAATCCACCTTTTCGGGAAGTCAAGACGGTGTCAAATGAAAAAAGATATCACTCAAAATTCTAGCGAAACCGTGAATTTCTTCTTATCACAAATTGCCGGTGGCATGTAAATCACTTCAGGGGGTTCGTTACTGACGAGATTATAGACACTGGAATCAACTGTTTGCCAAGAAGGCGTCCATTTTGCAAATTGATTCCCAAGTCCAATGTTCTTAAACAAGCCTTATCACATCCCCGCTCTTGATTTAGATGCCAGTGGCAAAGGAAAGGCGAGCTGATATGTAATCCGGGAGAATCCGGTCAAGAGATTTGTCGTAATTACTGATTTGGGTGTAGGCCGGATTAGTTGCTAGGCGTGTGGCTCTAGCCAGAAAACAAAGCAGAAGAGCTTGATTTCAACCTGAAGAACCGGGCTTTTTCCGACTAAAGACTGAAGAACCGGGCTTTTTCAGGGGCAATCATGACCCTGACCATCTCGATCCTGAGGCTTCGCGCGTCTCCTCAGCTCAGCTGCTTGCGTAGCAGACTCAACAGGGGACAAAGAGCTCTACTTCAGTGTGAAAAGCAACGTGGGCTACGCAGCCTGCGCAAGACCAATCAGATGGCGTAGACTGCAATCAGAATCACTCATTTTAAATCGCATTGCCTTCTCAGACAATCGATGAGATATGAACACAGCGGGCGAGAAATCACAATTGCATTTGAGACAGCAAACTTTTTTACGAGATCCCCCAAGTTAATATGCCTCCCAAGATTAACAGGTTTCCGTTATCTCTTATCACATTCTATTCACAACTACAGACATAACAAAGCCAGGTCCCTTTCACCGAAAACAGTATTTGGAAATATCTCAGATGATATGAATATATTCAAGTATGTGGCCTTGGCAGACAGCAGCTGGCGAATTACTTTCGAGATACTTGTCCCCTCTACCCATCTGTCATACATTTCCAGCTCCTTTAGCTTGCATTTTAAACTTTCAAGATATTAACTTAGTCAAACGATTGTAATGTATATATGGCTTTGCGAAACCAGTAATATAATTCTAAGATAACGATAGCCAGTGGCGTGCCTAAGGGGTTTTGAGTGGGGGGGGGAGGGTTGGGTGTAAAAAATAATAAATTACCGACAGGGTTGATAACAGATAGTTAATCATAGCGCACAAATTTTACACTCTAGTACCGTAGTGGTCTAAGCTGGATATAACAAAAGTGCAAATCTAATTCTTTTTTATAAAGAACCACTTTGTAAGTAACCTAAATGTAGAAGGCCGAAATATTTAAAGAGCTTATACTACTAAAAACGAAATCACTAAGGAACTCTTTGATTTGAACAACTTTTATAACTGCAAACATCAAGAACTAAAAAGCCGGTTCCGTTCATTTGCAACCAATACTCGAATAGATAGTGTACTATTCGTGTGTCAAGTGCTTCATTGAGCAGTTTCCGCATATACACGCATTTTTTATAAGGAACCTACCACAAGGCCTAGTTCGAAAAGTTCCTTATTCGTAGAACTCAAGTCATCAGATTTTAGTACCAAAAGTTCCTTAAAAGTTCCTTAATTTTCATTGCACATCAATATACCTTAACACTTAATAGAGAGAGGGGCGAGATAGAATATGCGGAAACTACTCAATAAAGCATTTGACACACGAATAGCAAACAATCTATGCGAGTATTGGCTGCAAATGAATGGAACGGGCTTTTTAGCTCTTGATTCTTGCAGTTATAAAAAATTTTCAAATCGAAAAGTTCCTTAGGGATTTCGTTTTTAGTAGAATAAGTACTTTATATATTTCGGCCTTTTCCTTATAAAGTGGTTCCTTATAAAAAATAGCGTGTACTGTCTCGCCCCTCTCTCTATTAAGTGTTAAGGCTTATTGTAGTCAAAGCTCCGAAAGTGAGAACTTAAGGAACTTTTAAGGAATTTTTGGCACTAAAATCTGATGATTTGAGGTCTACGAATAAGGAACTTTTGGAACTAGGCCTTGAGGTAGGTTTCTTATAAAAAAGCGTGTAGTTGTTCAACTTTTACCGACAGGCAAAAAATTACAGACGCCTTCTACAAAAAGTGGGGAGGGGTGTGACACCCCCTACTTCGGCACCCCCCTGATGATAGCTGAATGAAGTTTATCTAATCAATTCTCAGATGCAAAAGGGGAGTAAATTATTACCATAACGTTATTCATTGTCTCGAAGGGTTGTTTATGGTTCACGATAATTTTCTTCTAGACATAACAAAATGCAAGAAAAGGTGTGATTTTTCAGATTGCTCTCGGTTCTAATTTCCACTGATTGGTTATAGAAATCATCGGTTATGTTTTAAAATAAAGCCTCGCTCTCAATGGCAAAGAGTTTGGTGTCAATCAAGGTTAGATTCAAATTGTTTTCTGAAGAAATCACTTTTTGAAAAAGGGTAACAAAACCCGAAAAGTCACTTTTTCTAAGGGGGAACAGACTTGATTTCTGAATTTTTAAGGGGGCACCGCCTGGACAATGATGCAAGTAAGCCCTGTTACTGTAAAAACGCGGAAAGTGTCTCAAGAGCATTTGCAGGTATTATATTTAGCTAGTAGACTATGAATGTCATTGGAATTTTTGTAAACAAGTACATAGGCATATGAAAAGAAATTATTGATCTCAATGCTTCATTCTGTTTTTGATTGATGCCCATTTTCATATTCCATCATATTCCATTTATATCAAAATTTATTTCTTTTTAAACAATAAAGCATTACAACATTTCAGGGCCAGTGAAAGGAAGCAATGGCCCTCTTTTTTGAAAAGCAAATATTTTTCAAGGCCATGTAGAAAAAAATAAAAATAAATTATTTACATTTTGCTCCCCCCCCCCCCACCCTTTCTAGAACAAATCGCCTGCCTTGCATTTTGCACCGGTAGAATCAAATTGAGGTGTATTTAATTAAGGTTTATTTATTATTACAACACGAGACTTTGATCGTGATCTACAAAAAACAGGAGTTGATGTCCAGGTTTAGAACCAGCTATAAGTTTCTATGGACACTTTATCCCAATCATCCGAACCCTCTTTGTACGAAACATTCAAAGGAAAATGGCAACATTGTATCGTAATTGTCGTTATACAAAAGTGAGGTGAGTCAGTTTCCAGCGAACTCGCTACAATGATGCATATAGCTACGAATTAAAAGCATCCTCACCCTATTCAAGTAATGGTATGAAGAATGTGAGAAATCATTTGAGTGCATTCAAATCTCGCGAAATTCTTTAAGGTGTGAAGTGATTGTCATTTTCAATCGCTTTTTATTTATGGCTTTTTCAATCGCCCCTCCGAGCAAAATTCGCACAATGCTAAGATTTCAATGTCGTTTCAATGTCCTTGGTGACTGTAGCTCCCACGAAGAATCCTTGGTTATTTTCGGTGTCATTTTGAATACTATATGTTACATAGACGCACTGCTTCGATTTCAAAGACAGAAAACCACCAGGGTCTATAAACTTTCACAATAAAGGAAAGGAGGCAAAATAGTTTCAATAGAGGGACTAAATAGGATGTTTGGAAAGTGGCGCCCGTTCAGTTTTCAGATTTTTAGAAAAGTATAAAACCTGATCCGTGATAAATTCCTGATTCACTTACCGCCATTTGGCCTATGTTATATGCAAATGCGTAAATCCCAAAGCCAGGATCAGCTCCTCATTGAACAATGCAAGCCGCATCCACCCAGAAACGATTTGTGACACCTTTGGTTCCCTTACGTTAGATCCAATTGAAGTCAAAAGAGCAACAAAATTGTTTTTATTCCATGTACCTTTTGGCACGCAATACCCATTTAGACCCCCTTAGTTTCCTGTTCATCAATAACCCTATGTCCAACTACAATTTTTTCATTTTTCTTAGTCAGTCATAAAAAGACCAGAACTTGAAACGTTTCTGATTACTCAATGTACTATAATCAACTATGAAAGAACTGGTCATGTTTATGTTTATGTAAAGTAAGTAAGAGTTCAAGTTATAGTTGGAGTAAGAGTTTGAAATGAATATTGAATATGAATTTGTTATAGCTATAAAAGACGAGTTTTACCTTGTGTGTGAATAAGACGAGCCAAAGCTCTACCACACCACACATATCTATAAGGGGAGGGAATTGTTCATGATAATGTCATATGTTTGTACCTAACAACCTAGAAATGGATAACGGACATGAGATGCAAATCTAACAAATGATGAACACTCGATTACTGATGATTATTGAAGCACCCCTCCTTTGATTCAACTGAATCGGAAACCATTTTGATGGCTTACCCAATGTCAAAAAGGTGTTGACCAAGTTCAATGCACCTACATTGAAAAAGTGTTCTTGTTCTCACTTTATAAAGGTTTAGTTGTGAAGACAAGCAAGACAAAAGTATTTTTAAACGAAACGATAACATTCAAATCTTGAATTTTTATCTTTTAAAAAAACAGCAATCTTCAAGGGGCATAGGATACAGGTAGTTGATTTTACAAGTGTACTGCAGGTTTTTTCTTCGACCCATGAAAACAGATGGGACTAGTGACAATGGCCTTTGGTTGAGTGAGAAATGCATGAGTATTGGCAGCTGCAGTTGGATTGCAAACAAAATGATACAAAATTCAAATTCGTTGACATTCCTTTCATTTATATCGCTGTTTTCCAGGAAACGTTCTTGGTAGCTTTCACTCTTCTTAATCACAACAATTAATCTAACTGAATTGAGTCATCTTGCATCAGTGTCATCACGTGACGTCAGAAGTGATGCGGGAGTTGCCTGGTTGTTGTTCGATTTGGACAAGGGAAAGGGTTTGTCAATGTCCTTGAGGAAGAACGATGTGACAAAAGCAATAACGCCAATGAGTATGATTCAAAATGAAAGTGACGTCATCTTCTGACTAACAACGACGGCCGACCAACATTCCTGATTCACTCATCCACTGTTCGTAAAGAGATGGCTTGATCCTTTGAAAAGGAGACCAGAAATAGTAGTGCTATTTAGATCACGGGCCTTCCAGAGGTCACGACAGGCAAACACACCCGCCATTCAAAATTTGGGCAGCTTTCTTGCCGTCGGCATGTGGTCCTCGGAAAGGGGAGGACGCTTGTCATATTGAAAGCTAGAGAACACAATACTTAAGCCCAAAACACTTGGCCTAAGGCCCTACAGTACTCTGAATGGCCAATGAAGGAGGCCGATGGAAATTGTTAGCATTCAAGATCTTGTAGGGAAGCGGGTGTCACATGCACCCGGAATACGTCATTTTGCAGATGCCTGGAGTACGTCGTTTTGCGAGGATGCAGATGTGAAGAGGAATTCCAGAGAAGGAAACATAATTGCTGCTTTCCCACGCTTCTCCATAATCTTCCATAATCGATCACGTTAACGTTTTCAACTTTAAGCCAGTACGTAAGGGGCAGTGGCGGACTGGCTCGGAATTGCTAATCGGCCATGAAGAACTGAGAGGGTCCCAGGTGGGTGTGGTCTGAAAATTGGGGCGTGGTCAAGTGAACACTTCATCAAAATCGGTCAATTTCTAAGCAATATAACATATGTGGCTGGAATAGCAAAGTTGAGCTGTTGATTACAAATGGGAGCAGAGTATAATTGAAATTTAACATTAATGATGAAATTCGGTCTGATTTGGATTTTAGTAATTTTGCGCAAAATACCTTCTTGTAGAAAAAAAAGATAAAATAAGAAGAAAACTAACCTCAGATTCTTATAGAATAGTAAGTTTAAAATGAAAGAATATCTGAGGTGTGAGGAGGCCTCATCCCTACTAAAATTTGAACTAAAGTTTGCAGACCTATTAGCAAACTATAGAAGAAAGTATACTGATAATTTTTGCAGAAGGTGTGGTTCCCATGAGGAATTCATTGTACGCTTATTGGACTGTCCAAGTTTCTATCAAAAACCGAAAATAGAAAAGGCTTGAAATAGCGAAAAATCAAGCCAAAGTTCGGGAAAAGCCAACAAAACTTGAACTCAAAATAATGGTTTGTTGATACCCAATTGCGGGGTAACTGCTTCGAAATGGAGATTTAGCTTTCTTATTATCACTATTATATATTCTATGGTAACAGTTGGGGCCAGCTTGCAGATATTTTCATCAAATTAATTTTCTATACAGCTGTACGAAAATTTCATGTCTGAATGCTAAGAAAATCATAGCTAAATCATAACAAGAAAGTGTCCTTGAACTTTTGGTAATCGTCCGTTAAAAATAGTTTTCTGTCTGTATTTCAGACTCAATATATGCTTACATACGATATTTTTCACAAAACTTATAGGTTTATCATTTTGAAAACCATTTGAAAAAAATGCTATCAGAAGCTGCATTTTTTCCCTTGCATTCCAAGAAACCAGTTATCAGTCCTGTCCCCTTTTTGCAACAACTTTGACTTCTTTTCTGAAAACCACTTGCGACTCAAAGTTTATTGGTCCATTATGTGCAATTTGGCTAATTCTTGTCATTTTCTTGACATCTTTTTTATGCCAACTTTACATTCCATGAGGCAATACCTTACCAATTCGTGTTAAAACTAGATTTCGCATTGCATTATCTTAATGCCATGGTTTGAGTGAAAGAAATAGTTAACGATGGACTTTGTTTCAAAGTTAACTACTGAATCACAACTCCTTTACTTTGTTGCTAGCTTCGACCCTCGCCACAGGCATAAATCTTAGTGAACTCTACAACTAATGCTGTGGATAGAAACTGCGCCTGGGTCTATGAGTAATAGAAATTACAGAGAATTCCATAATGTTAAAAGATCCAAATCTCTTTTTCCCTTCCATAACCTACACAAGTTAAACTCAAGTTAAAAACATCACAATCTAATTCTAGCCCAATCCTTTCTACAACCACACGAAATGACAATATATTCAACCTCAGTTTTGATGTCATCCATGACATTTATCATTCGCTAAGGGAGACCGTAAGGCCTCATATTCCTAAAATGGGGCCCTTTTTCTGCAAAGATGGGGCCCTTTTCGCCAGGTTTTATAGGGGGCCCACCGGCCACGGGCCAGTCCGCCACTGGTTAGTGGAGCTTACGAGCCATGGTCCCCGGACTTTTTTGTAAAACAATAGAGCTTTTCTAAATATCTTTTGTTATGATTGTTAAAATCTTTCTTGGACCCTCCACTTTCCAACCTGCGTCGGAGCGCATGATTACGAAGTTTACCAGCGGACAACTCAGTAGACTAGACTGAACAGATACAAAAACCGGCAAAACACACCCATGTAGTAACCCAGCTTATCCTTTTATCTTCTCCTTGGAATTGAGAGCTTGCTATATGCTTTTGTTTTTTGCATGTTTTCAGAATCAATTCCTTTGTTATAGATGATTTTAAGACCCAAATAGTTTCTTTATGGTGGCGTTGCGTTGGCAAAAAGTTGCGCTGAGCTGGGTATGTTCCCAGAAATTGGTCTCGATATGCCGGCTGTAAGAGAAAAGCGGTTACGGAAACTGATGATGCCAATTGATAATAGTGAGACAATAAATTGGTCAGTGAAGGGTACCCGAAAGACATATCCCGGTTCCACAAAAAAGACCTACCGGTCTCGGGGATGCGTTCGTTTCGAGAAACAAGAGCGTTTCGAAGCTTTTTTTTTTCGAAGACTGAGTTAGGGTTTTCTGTTTGAAGTTTTCAAAGTCGTGTTTTGAAGTAAAGTGAAGGACTAACAGTGGCACATCTAAGGGAGGGGGGTTGTGGGGGCTACAACCCCCCCTTTTAGGCAAGGAAGTGAATTTTCCCATGGAAATGCCCTAGTCCCATGAAAATCCAATGTCTTTATGCCCCATTTCTACCACGAAACCCCTGCCCTTAAAATATCCTAGTTGCGCCCCTGACTAACATTGCTAAGCAACGGTCCTATGTGGCGATGTGGATGATGTTACGAGAGATGAAGTCCAGGAAGCACAGGTGACCTTCCCTCATCCCATTTCACTAATTGTGGACCATCAGATTGAGAGATATGCCCTTTCCTTGCAATCCCCCTCATTCATTCGTGCTCCTATTGCATGTCACGCGCTGAATGGTCGCATTGGATACACCTCTCTAGCAGAACTTTTTTTATATCTTCAAAGCTATAAAATTGTCATTTTATCCATTAGAAAGTCTAGTTATATGTAATATAATGCTTATTGATCATAGTAATTATCGTGCGTGGGCAGTGACTTGGACATGCACAGCCTACATAGTGTCTTTTTTATTAATATTCAAATGCATAGAATAAAGGAATTAATCGAGAAAATGTGATGCCACAGCTCCTGAAAGATTGATAAGCTGCCATTCCGAGAAAAGTTTCCTACCTGTAGAAATCTGCTAAAGCCAGGCGAGTGTTGTTTGAGATATCTGATTTTCTCACTGTTCGTGCGAAGACAGGATTATCTATCAAGTTGCTGTTAGTACAAAGCTTTGCATGATTAAGAAAAATCGACAAAGTCGAGAAAGAAATTAATATGCTCCATATCCCTTCATAATTCCAATTCATTTCCACAATAACATCATTATGAAATTCAAAAATCCCTAGTTGGATCCCATACCAACTGAACTTATGATATGCGTAAAACTGTTGATAGATTAATTTTTTTCAAAAAAAGAAGTTACTAGATGTGACACAATTTGCGCGTAAAATGAATGAATATTAATATCTATACGTTAGTAGTAAGTTGGGTGTTGTGGTAAAGCACATTCTGTGAGTAATTTTGGAGTGGATTGTGCCTCGTAGGCCTCCACCCGTAATTATGCCAAGTTGACTAGGACGTTCTATCATCCTGATATCAGTTTCTATGAAAGCTAATATCAAGGGTCTTGATTCCTATGATATTCACGTCAATTCTACTAATTTTTCATAAATTTTATAATCATAGGCACCTACTGTAATGGCGCTGCCTATATACAATTTGCGATTGGCTTGATTTGCAACCTTAAAAATTGCATTTGATGTTACTAACAAGGAGTCTGAAGAGCAAGGAACCAATGACGCTTCCTTGCGCCACAGCTCACTACTTTCTAATCCAATTCACAAGACAATGATTGTCTGATCGCGCTTTCTGATCGATCAATATACTCATGTGACTTTATTGGTTGGAGTTGATTGGCTGGAAAGTGGATTTCATCTTCTTTCAAAATACACGTTCCTTTCCTCTACGTTCTTGGATTTGGCACCTTTTTGGTTCGCTTAGACCAAAAATAGAAGATTGGGTCGGCTAAAGGCCCAAGACCAACTATTCTCACTCCAGTTAACAGATAAGGGGCAATATTCTTCTTTGTAACAACCCCAGATTTCTGTAAAGTGAGCATCACCAACAAAGGCAACCACGTTATGACTGTAATCAGCAGAAACGACGTCATTATAGTCATCGCTGTTCGAGTGCTGTCAGCATCTGAGTTCCTACTGCCTGGCGATTTGGTCCGCAGACTGATGCCCTTTCTAATGAACTTTATTGCATTGAAGGCAAGAACAACAATGCAAATCACTTTAACGACTGTGAACACGAGACTGAAGACGGACGTCGGCCATACGACCATTATCATGACGATGATCATGGAGAGGAACCAGCTGCTGGCTACTGCCACCATGTGCATTGTCAAGGAAAGTGTCTTCGATCCTGGCCCGCTTAAAACGTGAATCTTCACAGTCTTCCTTAGCTGAAAAAATAGAATGCAGATCATCGAAAGCTGGTGGACATTGGTGAGCACAATGGTGGAAACGAAGCAGACATCCCTCAGCCAGCACATCTTGGATCCGAACTTCATTAGCACATACGAGAGGTAGCTGATGTTGCCTATACTGAAGTTGCATATAAACACGTTGTTGAGGTATATTCGATGCACCTTCTTCGACTTGAATCTATTTTGGACACTGTACAAAGCATTTGCGTTCAAGGTTGATGATACAACGGCAACCAGCATCCAACACAAGCCCTCTAAAAGACCCCTGTTTATATCTGTGTTGATGATGCGAGCATTGCAAGAGACTTTTGGTGCTCCACCTTGTAATAGAAGTGATGAATTGTTCCTTAACAACATATCCGCCACAGAAAAGGTCTTCTGAGAAGGTGCAATCTGGTGTCGGGTCTAAAAGGGCGCTATTCTCGGCTTGCTTCGAGTCCCATCAGTAGCATCCAAGAGGCATGAACGTGGTTATGCGACCGGTTTCGTAGCTGAGCAATGCGGAAGGAAATATCATGATGCTTGCTGCCCTGGAGACCTTCTCAACTCTGCAGACCGCCAATCGTGAATCTGGCAGCTTGATGTCATACTTTGACGCGGAATCCTGAAGAGACCAGGTCAGAATCTGATTGCAAGACAAATCAAAAGCCCTTCACACCATTTACTGACGACCTGTAGAGAATGACAGAAGCACATGTTAGCAAACACTGACAAAGTTTCCTAGTAACAGTAAGACTGACTATTAAATTCCTTTCTGCCTCAATGACACCAGGTGAATGCAGGCACCATAAATGCGGAACAATGCCTTCTGACATTGTTGAATAATGATCAATCCCTATTGATGCTGTTCTCCCACACGGCCTATGAATCCAAACATAAATCTTGACTTTTTCAAATAGCGGATTGTTTTAAATGCCGTTTTAATAGAGTTCTGAATGGAGGCTACTCCCAACCGGTTACACCCCTATCCAATCAACCCACCCCCCATTCTCCATCAAAGCAGTTATAGTGGTAGTTAAATAAGTAGTTCAGCAGATTGCGAAATTCAAGATTTACCAAGAAAAGAGAGCGTAAAAAAGTGCAAATGAAAGACTGTTGACAATTTTGCGAAATATGCAAAATGTTGACCTTGCTGCCAGGTTCCAGCTGAGAGACCTTTTTAGTTGGCACAGTGTTATGTAGCAGATTCAGTTATGCTCTGCTCTTTTTTCCACAAGAAAGACATATCATAACGGCAACTTCTTTCTTACCATTGAAAGGCAAAAAAATTCAGAAAGTTGGTAAAGGCTTATTTTAATGAAAATTTTAGGTTTATATTTTCCTTTGGTGGCATTTCCCGACATTTGCATACATTGAGGGGTATCAGACGAAAAAGTATTCAAGTATGCAAAAATTTTGCTTTCACTATTTCTCAAAATTGCGAATCCTTGTGCCGCAAAACATTTGTTCGCCTATTATTTTTTATTTTAAATGCACAATCTTCTAAAAGCAGCTGTTATCCAACTCATGATGTGTTGGGCTTCAAAGGAAGAATCCCTTCAAACAAAGTTATTGCATTTCCTTCTACTTTTAAACATATCTATCATAGCGGTGCTGGTTTCACCGCGAACAAAATTCTGAAAATAACAACAAAAAAAATTGCTCTTTTTGGAAATTTTGGCATCTTAGTTAAACTTAACTTACAAAATAACTTAACTTACAGCTTTTCTAACCAACCTTATATCTTATTCTGCAAAGTAGACTAAATCAAGGTTCGGCAAATGTTTGCTTAATAAATCCCACAAGCCATCTGCATGCCAATCACCCCGTATTGGTTACCTTTGACAGATCACAAATGTTTTCATTTATTTCAAACAACAAAACGATAGAAAAACTGAGGCGAGGTGTGAACATAGCAGCGCCCTTCTCCAGTCTGGCAAGCTTTTGACTCAAGTGACTGATTAAAGATGCTACATCATGTAAAAGGCCCTATTTTGGAGTTGTGCTAATTCTTCTCCATAGACTTCATAGTACTATATGTGCATTCCAAATACTGTTTATCTAAGTTCTAATATGGTAGTACCGTAAATCCTCGAATTAGCCCCTCGGGGGCTTATTTATTTTTGATATTTTTGGATGGGGGCTTATTCGAGGGGGGGGGGCTTTTTCGAGGGGGGGGCCAATTCGAGGATTTACGGTATAGAAAACGAAGCTTTAAAGAAACAAGCCAAAGTAGCCTTCTCCCAAACATAGATATCAATCATACCGTTCGACTTCCAGGTATCTTGGAATCTAAACTGTCTTCTCTGTTCCTTATCTCTTTATATAACTATTTTCTTCACTATTTGCTGTAAATACCACCAGTGCTTGAAATCTACAATTTCATGGAAAACAGCTTGCAAAATGTAATCACCAAGTTTGAAGTCTGCAATAGCATCAAAACATCACCTCCTCCCTATTTGTGGGCTAAACTCGCCAGGCCATTGGTCAAAAAGCTTTACTTCTCTTCTAAGCGACGCCTTTGCAACACTCCAAGCTGTAAGTAACGTCTCTGTGTTCTGATTTTCGCCTTCATTGCGAACCGCGCTTGCACTCCATTACGCCCACGAGTATCTGACGTAACGCAAGCTGACCAGCTGCGTTAAAATGTACGCAGTACCTACGCTGTTGGTATTTTGGGTCTTCAAGGACCTCCATTCCGAAAGTCCGCTAGAATTGATGCCAGATACAGTAGTGTAGGAAGAATCTTGATGTGGGGCGAAGGGGGGTATACACTCTTTGGACATTTTTTCAAAAGAAGAGCATTTCAATTTGCGTTGGATTCAAGACTGAATTGAGCTTTGTTCAGTGGAAAATATTGCAAAGTCTGATCGCTTACAGCGAAGTCTAAATACTTCTGACAACGCTTTCAGCGACCATCATAAAGTTTTGATATCTCAAAAGGTCTTTGTCTATAATTGGCCAAGTATATTCTCTTCGTTATCACATAAAATTGATTCAATTTGAGATAGTGTGTATTTGAGCAGATGGTCATGTCGTGGGCATGTGACTGCCGTTTCGAGCGCCTCTAGTGATGCCCTTGCACAACTCCACATTAAGAAGTGGTAATTTTCTACCCTCTAGTTGCAACAACAAAAGGAGAAAAAAAAGCGAAGGGTCAATCAAAGGCGAATTTAACAGGGTATAGTGAGAACGGTAGCGGCATTTTCCTTGATGGAGCAGATGCTTCGCGCAGCAAAACATCGCAATTGCAAGATAAGGATTTTTGCACATTTTTAAGTACATGCCATTTTCTTTAATTCATTAAAACAGATATCAAAAGAGATGTCTTGTCGGCAACATAAATAGTAATCTCAGTGTGAGAATAAAATGCTCTACAAACTGCGTATTGCTAGTGACATCATACATAGTTGGTTACTAAACAGCTTCCTCTCCATTCTCCGAGCGTCAAGTTTCAAATTTTGAGAATAAAGTCGGGACCCTTTCACTAACATAAAAATTGATGAAAAGTCAGAACTAATTATTTCGGCAAGGTTAGGCTCCATCAATGAGTTTCGAAATTACGAACTCTGGATACCCGTGGCGCGAGGAAGTTGAGAAGCTCAAAAGTTGTAGAAGAAACAGAATGCTATGCCAGCACCTTGAATAAACGACACATGACAACCGTTGTAAATAGTCATACCTCATTATCCATCAGCAGCAAAAAACCATCAACACTATTGAGGGCGCTGTTATATTGGAAAAACTTTGCCCTTTCTCGTTTTCAAAAGTTTTCGAAGCTCACGCATGTTTACGAAGCTTGCTTCACTTTATTAACTTATGATATTTCGAATGTTTTTTGCCAAGCAGCAGTCTCGCTTGCACTCGTCGTGATTAAGAGGCCACTGTCTTTGACTCAAACACGTGATAAAAAAGGTTTGGCGAATGAATATTTCCATTACCTACCAATCCAATATATTCCACACACACATTGCTGTACCTTTTCCAATCGCCTTGTTTACTTTTCAGCATCTATGGTGAAGTAATTTAGAAAATATTTCGGCCAACTTGGCTTGCATTCTTAGGTATAACGGCATGCATTATTAAGAATCGAAATCACCGATAATGAGCGAGATAACGTAAATTGGGACCAGACATTAACAAGAGAGTATTGAAGCAAGCCAGCAGGTGCAACCAGTTTACCGTAGATTTACGTCCACCATTGTCACGAAACAGTTTAAAGACTAGAATCGAGCTAAAAGGTGACAATGGAATGATTCTTCCTTGCTCAGCAAGCACCAACTTAGCTTGCTGTTTGGAAAACCAAAACTCGAGCTGGATGTTTTTTGGGAAAGATGTCAAATGACTTACAAGCATGTCATTGCCAGATAGCAGGTTACTCTGTCTCGTTAGAGAACAAGGCTATTCTTTTCATAATTGTCTTCATACCATTGCCTATTCTTTTCTTTAGCCTTTAGCTTTGAAAGGATGCAGCGATGACACTTTTTCTTCCCGTAGTCTTCACCCTAGAAGAGTTGGTGGCATTTCTTGGTCAAAGAAGAGTTCCTGAAATGGAGGGGGGAAGTTTTAAATATGGTTTTAAATACAGTTCACTCTGCATATCACAAACTTTCAAGGTGTTGAAAATTGTCCCAAAGGATGTTAAGCATAAGGTAACCGGTAAAGGTTTTCATGTCATTTCTCTAAAGGCTTTTCATAACTTCACGAAGCCTTACATTGGCTTAAAAGGCTGTTTGTTCCAAATGTCTTTTCTTGCCCGACTTTGGGCCGCTCTGCTAGAACAATGTTAGGATCATAGAGAGTGCGGAAAAATAACCGACCCGAGCGGGACTCGAACTCACGACCCTTGACTTTGTACGTCAAGTGCTCTACCAACTGAGCTATCGGGTCATGCTTTCAAGCCAGCACTCGAGGCCAAGCCATTTATCCGCACTGCCCCTCTCTTTTACCGATACTCTCTTTTACAGAACAATGTTACTAAGAGATTTGTGGATCTTTATTAATTGCTGATCAACTTGCGAAATCGTACGAAGTCTTCCAGCTCGTTAAAGTCTTCAACCAGTTATTGGTGCAAGCTCTGACACGTATTCTCTCCTTTTTCATACAAAGCGATCAGGTAGCATTTTCTAAAAAACTTAAATCGGTTTGACTGATTATGCCCTTGAATGGAAACTTATGCTAACAATTGTATTCACTATGAAAAGGAGAAATTTGGTGCCAGAATTATCGCCTGTGTTGAAGCTGTTTGGCATACGTGTGAAATGTAGCACCACGCCTTTGAAGAAGGAACATGTGACCAAGTCATACAGCATGATCAGCTGCAGTTGCTAAGAAGTTCAACGTTAAAAGCAAGCATGTGGGTTTTTAAGCCAGACTGTACGGAAACGTATGGCATCGGATGCTATTTCATTGGCTAAAGGATGCATAGGCTGCGTTGTTTGAGAGAAGATTCCGCAAAATGTGATCAGTTATTCATCTTCATCTGGTACACCTCCACCTTCTTTAGACGCGTAATGGGTGACGCAGAGGTCCCAAGGCTAAAATCTAGTTGACAATAATGCTCAATGGAATCAGAAACAGACTATAAATAAAGCAATACCACTTATTATTTTTCAACGACCCTTCTGCATTGTCAGTCAATTTTACTTCTTCAAAAGAGCAGTTGCTGATAAATTATTTTTCGCAAAGTGTCGTCTTTTGTAGACTGTCTGAAGCTTGACGTTTGAAAGTTTTGACTTTATCCTCCTGGGTAGTCTTTTGAAATTCATTCAGTGTGTTCTTGTGGGTGGTTGGGAAGAACAATCTAGTTTCTTGCGTGGCCTAACATAAGCAGTCTGTTCAGGTGCGGTTAAAATCGTGTTAATCGGTTGACGTTTAAGCCGTGTCACATTCATTGTGGTGAAAAAATAGTTATCAGAAACAATAAGTATATTAGATTCAAAATCTTATCGGAGATTCATTTCTTGTCCGGATAATTGTTGAAAATCTTGTTTCATTTCAAGATCACTATTATAGCATTTAGTCTAATCATTTTGAAAAGCTACTTCTTAATAATCGAAATATGAATAATATGGTTATTCTTTAAAAAATCTTCCAAGCAACTTTATTAGTAGTAATTATGATACAAAACATAGTGAGCATGATCACTATTCTAAGGTCGTTTCGTGCAGGGGCGGATCCAGAAGAATTTTGAGGGGGGTGGGAGAGTTGATAACAGGCGTGTTAGTGTACGCTTTAAATAACAATTTCAACTCCTGATTAAAAGGTTCTTTCACGTTCTATGAAAATTGTTTCAAATCGATTGCATAGAAGCAGTAATAGATGAACCATAAGTATCTATTTTCAGAGACGGTATCTAATTGGTTTTTTGTTTATAGAAAAAAATTGAGAGGGGAGGATTCACGCTAAAACTATGGTGATAGACGTTAGGGAAAGGAAGAAGGGATAACCATTGTTTCAGATTGCACATCTCAATGATGTTCAATTGACTGAGCGAAATTTCACTTCCTGAACACTTGTGTATCTTCAAGCAATACATCGTGCAACAAAGGTTTGAACATCGTGCTAAGGAGGAGGTGCCTAGAGGCTTCTTTTCTCTTGAAGGGATGTTCAAGAAAATTTTTTCAAAAGGGGTGCAAAACTTCAAAAAGGGGCGTAAGACCAGCTTCAGCTTAGCGAAGGGAGGGGGGCACTGATTCCATGTCGAATATTAGCGATTCTGTGTGTGATTGCCTTTGCGTGATTTGCGCAAGAGGGGCTCGGGTAGAGCTATAAATGCATTCTCATCTCGGCCACTTTTTTCATGCCGAAAAATTTCGTCAGGGAAATCATTTCCTAAGCGAAGGAATTTTGTCCTGTAGAATGCGCCAAAAATAGGAATATCATTAAGTTGAATATTAAATGTGATTAACTGCAGTGTTAACATGAGATTTAGCTAAGAATTTCGTTCACGTTTTTGCTTTTGCTCTTCTTGGTTAAAGTTTCATTTTCTAAATATTACTCCTTAATTAAATATTCTTCATCTTGATCTTTGACAAAAAGATCGAAGGATTCAAAGTTATTCAGTAACTTTGAAAAATTCTTCTTACTTCTTGTAACTTAATTTCAACCGAGAAATTTGTACAAGATTAGCTTTCGCAGCATCTTATAACCTAAGCTGCTTTTAGTCTAATTCGTTTTGTTGGAATTTTACTGAATATGAACTTTGACCTTAAAATTCATGCGTTCCCATCCCAATCTTCGAGGTGTCAAACTTGCAGTAAACTTTGAAATGCCTGAACTACTCAATACTCCGTTAAATCTTGAATTGTTAACTTGTTTGAGGTGTCAATTTAGTTTGTTAATCAAGAACTGTGGCAGATTTTGAGAAAATATTAGTATCAAATTCAAATCCTTTGATTAAGTTGATCTTTGAACAGCTTTTAGATTACCATTTTTCTACTTGTTTAAAAATATGTAAATATGTGATTTGAAATGAGATTTGTCTCACTTAGAAAATTCTTGTCATCGTTGTTAGCGTCTTTTCACTGGTTTATTTACTTGAAGTTCAGGAAATGGCCAAGGTGAACTTTATCGTATTATCCGCAATTGAGTTTCTTATTAGGCTCAGTAGTAGAAGATGGACAGAACTGAATGAAAGGAACGAAATTAAATGAAAGAATGAAGAGCCCGAGTGAGAAGGACGTTTATTATTGAGAAGACACGACAGCTATACTTTTCGTTTCCAGACGACAAAAAACCATGATACAGCATCTTTGGGATGTTTCGGCTTTGGTTTTGTGTTGAGATGTTTTGGCTTTGGGATGGTTCCGCGTTTGGTTTTGTGTTGAGTGAGTTGTAGTATTATTGCCTTAAACCTAATTGGAACAGATTTGGCCACATTAAAAAGCAAGAGATTGGGAAGGAAAACAGCAGTTTTGTGGAAAATTAAAGTTTACCTCGTTTGTATTTGTATACTGTTAAACCGAGGCTGGATTCTATGGCCTAAATGGAGAGGAAAACTGCGATGAGAAATTTTCAATGAACGTTGGGAATCCCTTGTGAATGTAGAAATGAATTGATTGCCAATAACTTACCTTGAAAGTGATAACTGGAATATATTGGTATAAATAATGTCCAAATTTACATCGATCGATCGGCTCGAAGGATCATCAAACGAAGTTGGTGGCCTTATAATTAAGAAAAAGAAAAAGGGAAGTGGCGAAGAAGGCCATGACTTCAAACGTCCTTCAGAAAGCGTTCTTGGCTTAAAGAGGCTTGCAGAAGAGAAGAGAAAACAGAAGGAGGAAGAGAGAAAGTTAAAGGAAGCGGGAAAAGAGCGGCCAAGGTTTAAAGATGACAAAGATTGGGACGATTCTTCAAGCGCAAAGAAACACAAGTCCGATGAGCGTCATTACAGAGCATATAAACCCGAGACACCATCGCATCCTGGAGGTGTAAATGAAGAGGCACAAGCCAGGATAAAAGAGAGACATGAGAGAGGTAAGGATAAAGGAGTGTATGCAGACAGTAGAGGAAGCAGAAAGAAGGACAGGAGAACAGAGGATCAACATGATAAAAGGGCAACTAAGTCTTCAAAGTACTATGAGAGGAGAGAAAAGGAAAGAAAAAGGGCTTCTGATAGAAGTAGGCGCTATGAAAGATCTGAGAGGGGCTATGACAAACATTCAAGTACACGAAGAGGATATGAACAATGGGAAGATACACCAAGTAGAAGTAGGAGATCTGATGGTGGTAATGATGGAAGGACCCCAAGAATTGGCTCTAGAGGTAAATATGTTTTTATGAAAATTATTTGGGGTTATGAATGCTTTACTTTTTACTTCTCAAGTGCAAGGCAGCCAAAATTACTATATAAGTATGTCATTTGATAACAAATTTTCACCCAAAATCTTTGGCCAAAAATTTTAGTTTTCAAGGAAACACTCTACTATTTTTGGTGTCTTGGTGCAGTAAACTGTATTTTGATTCCAATTAATAGAAGTATTTAAAGTTTATTTCTGTTTTAACTTTCTATTTTCAGTTTTAGCTTTCTAATAAAGCTTCTTCAGAATTATACCAACTGCATGGATTCAGACTCATGGCTGAATGATTTATAATAGTGTATGATAAAAATGGTAGGGTATCTCATGTTTTACATGAATACAGTGCAAGGAAATAGCTAGCTAATTATATGAAAGTCCAAAAAGTAGAATATAACTGAACCAAAGCAGAAGATGTACCTAAAGCGTGTTGTAATCAAATGTGTCAACTATTTCTTACTCAATTATCCAAGCCCTTTATAAATTTGTTCACTTATTGATGATGCTCTGTAATTCCTTATCTCCAGCAATCAAGTCACATCATTTATCTTTTCATTGACTCGCAGTGTTAGTAAAAACTTTATGTATATAGAGTATTTAACCTGAATATAAAATATTTCTTCTTCAATGTTCTATGGATGACAAGCTTTACATGCCTAAAAGTAAAAATTGCTTGTTTAAGCAAGTTTCTGATGAAGAAAAGGGCAAACTTGATTATTAAAGTGTATTAACACCAAACAACTGACTTCTCAAGTAGTCTGTCTTACAATAAAGTTACTTAAAATTACTTCAACTCTGAGGAGGTATAGCGTTCCACTTGTTCATATATTGAGCAATAATGTCCAAATAAAGTTAAGACACAGACTTCTGATATATATACATACAATTCAATGACCATTGGTCCCATTTCAATTTGTCATAGATGTCAAGACACCATCACGCAGCACTTGGGATGATGAGACCCCTGGTAAATCTAAATGGGACATTGAGTCACCAAGATACTCTAGCTCTTCAGAAAGAAAGGGAAAAAGGTGAGTTTTGTGTTAGTGTTTTCTCTGTTTGTCTATTTGTGCTAGTGTTCTACAATATTTTTAACTTCCTTTTTCTTTTAACTTGCTTTTTAACTTTCTTTTTTCATGAAATATGATCTTGTTCTGCAACTTAAAGTAGAGTTAGAGTTAAGTTTATTGTTAAAGTTAAGTTATCATGTTTGAAAGGATGCCTGGTGATGGCGAGACACCAAGATTTACTCCAACTCATAAGTACAATACTTGGGCTGATGAGAAAAGGAAACTTGGTGTAACTCCAGGATCAATCAGAAGAGGTATGCTACAAGTTTAGCAGAGCTTCAATTTCGTCTGTTTTTCTTTCATACCTTCAATCCATCTGTCTTTTATGCCTTCATGCCAAAGAAAAGTGTCTTTTGTTGGAATGCTTGTTGTTTTTAAAGCGAATTACTATGATACTGCAGCATTTTATAAGAGCAAGCATTTAAGTGATAGCGTTTCATAATTGCTATAGGTAAAAGGAGAGATTCAGATGATAATGATGATGAAAAGAAACTTCCTGATATGGACAGGCAACAATGGGAGGAGGAACAAAAAGTTTGTATCACTTAATAAAGATCTTAGTTTTATGTTTTCATCGCATTTAATAGTCTGTCAAAATGGCAAAATTAAACTTATTTTGTGACAAAGTTTAAAGAACAGGTTTGGTATCTCAAACATACAAGATAGTGTCGTAAGAAGCTTGAATAACAATCACATCATAGCAGACTCTCAGAGTAGCAATTTACTACCACACTATTTGATATAAACCAGATGCGTTTGGTTTCTTTTAAGTTAATAAATTTGACCAATGTCAGTAAAAAGCTTCTCTGATTAATTGTTAGAAACTTGATCGTGCCTGGTATGACATGGACACTGGCTATGATGAGAACACAAACCCTTTTGCAAATGTGTCAGATGAGTATGCCAAGAAAAGAGAAGAGGCTCTAAAGAAGCAAAGACAGAAGAAAATATCTGCCAGGGCAAGGCAAGTCAGAAAGGTATGAAGTTGTTCTTTTGGCAAGCAAATTGAATTTCAACTGAATGGCTACTTTTAGTTAAACCTTAGTTTTAACTGAATGGCTACTAAGGGTTATTACCTTAGTTTTTAAATAAAGGATGACTAAATTAGTTGTATTTTGAAAGGCACTAGATGGGGACAAATAAGGAACTGAAGATTTCTCTAAGATTCGACAGTTATATTTCCGCTGTTAATCTAATCAAAGTCTGTTAGTTTTTTATCACTGCAATATCTATTTTCAATGGCAGAGTAACTAGTGAATAAACTTTTTGAAGAAAAAAAGTAGGTGTGTGACTCGTGTATAATATCATCGCCTTTTGTCTTGTAGGACAACGAGCTTTGGGAGACGAATCGCCTGTTGACGAGCGGTGTGGTTCAGCGGACAGAGTTCGATGAAGACTTTGATGAATCTGACGAGGCCAAAGTCCATCTTCTCGTTCATAACATAGTCCCCCCTTTCCTAGACGGCAGATTCGTTTTTACCAAGCAGCCTGAGCCGGTTGTGCCGATTAAGGTAATTCTATTTCACTAGCGAGGTGCATTGCAGTGGAAAATACTAAGGGTTATTACGAAGAAAGAAATGGTTTTTTATATGGTGTATCTATCAGATAGTGGTTGATTGGCAGTGTCTTTCAGGGCAATTTAAAGTAGTGCTGATGTTGTGAATGTAGTTTGAACCCAAGAAGTGTACTCCATTGAAAAACAGATAATTTGTTTCATGCATTGTTAACAGCAAAGGCGATGATGACGTAAAATTAACGAAGGACATACACTGATAAAGATAATGCGAAATGCTGCGTTGTGTAGAGTTTGCTGTAGCAAAGAAAGCCTATAGCAAAAAGAAGCTTACCACTTTCATAAATTTTGATAGCATTCTATCACCCTTTTGTAATTAGGCCATTTTTCTCGAGTCCCAACAAGCTTTCTGGCTTTCATCACCTTCAATGACCCCAATGCTAAAGAATTCGCCCAAAATAGCGTTTTAAGAAAACGTTCCAACGCCTCTTGATAAATGGATACACGTGAATGCAATGTCTGTCTCCCCCTAGGGGAGCTCCTGAAGATCACAGCTAGTTGGGGTTTTCAAGTGTGTACGCTACATTTGTTTGGTAAAAATAATTTTTTCCCTCAGGACCCAACTTCAGATATGGCTACAGTCGCGCGCAAAGGCTGTCATGTCGTGAGACTGCACAGGGAGCAGAAGGAGCGACTGAAGGCCCAAAAGAAGGAATGGGAACTTGCTGGCACCAAGCTTGGAAACATAATGGGGATCAAGAAGAGAGAAGAAGACGACCAGGTAGTGATGGCTCTCCTGCGCAGTGTCATTGCACACAGTGTTTTCTGCATTTTAGTTTACCCTTCCAAGTTCAGGAGCACTTTTCCCTTTTCTCTTTTGGGCCACGCCCCACTGTCTCCAAAGGACATAGATATTTGCCAAGTCTTATTCAAAGTATAAAGTTAAAAAATTTAATTACAAGCCGTTACCTGTCTAAAAAAATTGGTTATGGATCTTACATGCAGTAGAAGTTTTTCTTCCTTCTTTTTGACAAGTGCTGTTGAATGAGTTACTTTTTTCTGGATCGTAACTGTTGACAGGATATCTGAAACACGATAATTTATTTTCTGTTTTCAAGCTAGTTTGTTTACGTTTTCTAAGTGGTTGTTTACTCACAAACTCTGCCGTAGGATGGCAACAAGAACGATGTCGATTACAAGTCCAATCAGCGGTATGCTGACGTCATGCATGAGCAATCCGAGGGTGTTAGTGATTTCGCGAGGAAGAAGTCGCTGAAGGAGCAGAGAGAATTTCTTCCCATCTTTGCAGTCCGTCAAGAGGTGGGTTTGTCTGTTTTTTGTCAATGACAAGGCCAGACAGCTTTGTCTTACTAGCTTGGCGTCATCTTTCTGTTCTTTGGTCGACCTACTAAATGCAGTTTCTTAGATGTCATATTCCTGATAGAGCCTAGGCGGACAGTGGCTTGCTTTAACCAGCCCCCTGCAATGTGCGATAATAAAAGCTTTCCTAGTTTGGCTTATCCTTTTATCGTAACACTAATCAATTATACCTCATTCGTGTTTATCGTCGATTAGTTCTTTTCAATGTTCCTTGGGGCCTGGGATGAACAAATTCTTTCGAAAATTATGCAATAACGGACGTGAAGAGCTGTAGGTTATAATTCAAAGCAAATTTAACAAAGTCAGACATTATTCTAAGGGCACCACCTACATAATGATATCAAATAGAAAGACACTTTAGCATACAATCTGCCTTTACGGGAACAATTTTATTTTTTATGGATATTTGAACAAATGCTTTGCGGTATAATACTTCGCAATGGCAAGAAAAAGTGGAAGTATTTTTGCCTACTTAAAGTAAACAGAAAGAGTCTTTTTCCTTGGGCTTTTCTAAAGTTAGATGTTAAGTAATGCTGATTGGCCAATTATAACCAATCACGCGTTCTTCTTATCACCCTCTAATGTTTTCGATCCGCATCTGGCTATTTATTCTGTCAGCTTTTGGCTATTTTCCGACGTTTGCATACTCTTGAGGAGTGTCGGATGAAAAAGTATTCTATGGATATTCTCTGTTTGGGGATGTTCTCTGACGTTGGTGTTTCTGCTGGGTTTCGGCGGTTAAATTGGGTCCCTCCCGGCCTGACAAACAATCGATGATGTTCCCCCTTGAATAGCCCCTGTTGTTGTCTCGTGGTGAAAATTCTTGGTTGTAAATAATTCAGCGATTTCGTTTTAGCTTTTGCGTATAGTAAGAGATAACAACATTGTTGTCATTGTTGGAGAAACTGGATCTGGAAAAACAACACAGCTCACGCAGGTAAATAGAAAGAATCGATATGTAGCATTCTTTTCTTAGTCACTGGCAATGACTCCGACCTATGAAGATTTACGACAAATCGTAAATCTTCATGAAGATTTGTGATGCTTAAAACTGCCATTATCTTTGTTTTCTTCTCAGTATAAGCTAAACTACAAAAGTAATAGGATTTTGCAGGCAGTTTAAACATATCGATCGGAATGTTTCTATTTGGTTCTTTACATAAGCACAATGAAGTTTTGTGTTTATGTAATTACAGTTAAATCTTACACTGCCTTTGTGCCGATTGTGGCTGATGTGTTCCAGTTTATTGCATTTGGTATTTTGAATTTTCTTCACACTATATCAACAATTGTCACATAATACAGTTTATTGGAAGAAGTGCATCAACAGGCCGGATATGTTTTGCTTTTTAATCAAAGCCAGCTAATGTTCTTTGTTCTGAGATAAAAGGAGCTGATTGCCAAGAAATATCCCAAGCCTCCTCCAACAACCTAGCTTAAATTTGCCTCTTTTACTTACAATTCTTACGACAATCAAGTACAATTTCCGTTCTGTGATTAAATGTTAACCCGCATAATAAATCGGCTTGTGGGTGATTTCCCTTGCTAATGAGCCACACCTTGGCAGCTTCGTTGAGCTGTGACGCGTTTCGTAGCCTCTCATTTCTAAGTTCGTGTCATCAGAAACCCGAACCCTTGTTTTGATCCTTTCAAGGTGTGGCCTAATCTGGTTGAATCAAAAAGTGGGACTTTTCTTTCTCTACTAGAAATCTGGCATCTTTGTATTGTGTGCTTAATGTCCCAATTAGGCTTGTGGGAGCCTTATGAACTTTCTTGTCTAAATGACACATTTATGTCAAGGTTTTTGCTGTGTTCAGCACATCGTACAATCATAGTTTTTTCTGGATGTCGGTAGATTCATATCACAAACTGTCAAATGTTTAATTCCCCTCGATTTGGTATTTCGTAGCAAAAAAAGCCCCAGGCAAACAGCTCGTTTTAAAACCTGCAAATAGACTGATCCTTAATTATTTTGCATTGCAATATATTTCTTGGCACAGCCACAATTCCTTAATGGGTGGTAATTGTTAATCACCAAAACAAGAATGTAATGAAGTGGCTTCCCTTTGTGGTCATGGTAGAATAAAACAAACTACTTAATTAATGCTACTTAAGTACTCAAATTACCATCAAGTTAAGTACCCCATGTTTGCACAGAGAAATCGCAGTTTTTAAAATGCTTTTTTCAGACGTTTACTTTGCTGTTTATCAGTGTGTTTTGTGCAAGTTGCATGAATAACGAAATTGGACTAATGATGACAATAGTTTAAGATACATTATTATAACTTGTAAACATGTCAAAGTTCAGCATCGAAGTTTAAGACTAACATAGAAAACACTTGCTTAACCAGCAATTGGTTAAGTAACATAGCTGAGAACCAGCAATTGGTTAAGTAACATAGCTTTAGTTATTGCCCAAACACTTGTTTCCATCATCGGTGTTATTAAACATGTCTATGACTGCAAACCTAGGCCATTATTCTTACAAGAAGGGGAACAGTCCGCATGCGAGGAACGATATCGTCTTGCCAGAAATCGCAAGAGCTCGATAGGTATTATCATGCTTTGGTTATTTATGCAAAGCATTCGCTTAAGAAAAGGGGTCTGAATGCTCTGGTATTTTCAGTACATGCACGAAGACGGCTACACGAAGTACGGAATGATAGGCTGCACGCAACCGCGTCGAGTGGCCGCCATGTCCGTGGCGAAGCGTGTCAGCGAAGAGATGAAGGTCAAGCTAGGCGATGACGTTGGCTACGCCATCAGATTCGAGGATGTCACTAGCGAGGTAAACGTTTCTTTCAAGAAGCAAATTGGCCTAGCTTTAGCTTAGAAAGTGTAAACAGAGCAGAGTCTCAACTGGCTTCTGCCACTGTATGTGTGATTCAAAATCACAAATCATGTTCATAATCACATTCTAATCGCAAATCATATTCATAATCACATTCTAATCACAAGCAAAGGCCTTGACGCCACTTCTTCGTGAGAATGTCATTAAGCATCCCTTGTTATCAATTTTACCTTACGTTAAATTCCTTGATTTGCTGAATCTAGCTATCTTGATAAATTTGCAGTTTTTGTACTACTTATTAAGCAAGTAATTTGACAAATATAAGAAATTAAAGAGTTCTAAGAATCTTTCCTTCCGAATAATCAGCTTTTCCTGTTTGCAAAGTTCTAGGCTTGAAATTCATTTAGCTTATGGTTGTGTTTGAAATTAAGTAGAAATGGCTTGTGGATTCTGTTACTAATTGCCTGTACAAATTCTTTCTAATAGCAGTCTTAAATGTAGAATATATCGATTTCCATTGTTAATGAATTATTGGCGTCGTCTTATGAGTTCTTTCTGTCGAAGAAAACCATGATCAAGTACATGACTGACGGCATTTTGCTGCGTGAATCGCTGAAGGAAGCTGATTTGGATCATTACAGCGTGATTATTATGGACGAGGCCCATGAACGCTCCCTCAACACAGACGTTCTTTTTGGACTTTTGCGAGAGGTAGGCGGCACATTCCTACTCTTGTAGCTCGCCTCATTTTATCAGTCTGTACGCTGTCATATTAGCCGCTATCCTTATTAAAATTGGTTGGGGCGTCACTATAGGGCAGCAGTTAGGCAAATACCTTCTCGGCGCATGTTCGCTGTTTCTCTCTCTTCTCCAGCCCTTCCGCCCCATGCACACCTCATAAAACCTCCTTCGCCACCTTCATACTGCTTTTGCTGCGAAGTCCCTGAGTGTCAACCTCGTGCCTTTAATGCTGATCACGTGTTAGAAATCTAAGTTCTGAAATCTACGTAACTCACCAGACAGGATCCCGTATAAATTGCATCGCTATCTGCACTTTTGTAAAGGTCTGATTCCACTAGGAACGGATGCTTTTAAGTCTATTTCAATTACCATAAAAGCACCCTCTCTTTTAAGCCCCCTTATCGAGAATAAATTTAGAACAAGCCCCCTCTCCTTCAAGCCCCCCATTCGTTAGGCAGACAAAATGTCAAAAATGCTTATTGTGAGAGTTTAGTGATGGCCTAGAGTGTTTTTACTTTTAAAACTTCCAATTTATAATTTGAAACAGAGTGAACATCAAATTCCTGAAATTAAGTGAATCGAAAGTTGTTATTAATATTAAAAGCATTCTTTGTTCATTAGGAGCTAAGGTACCATAATGGTTCTTTTTGTGAACTAAGCCCTGATTGCTGTGTTAGTTCCCTTCTTTTTCTTTGTTTTGCTGGTTTAGATGCTTCTCTCAGGCCGATCTCTATCTACTTAAGTAGTCTGAACTTTCTGTTTTATCTTTTTTTAAATATTTTCTTTCCACTGATACGACATGATAGGCGATGTTTGGCTTTGGATCAGCTCTATCTAGATCTCTGTACGTTTTCACTCAGGCCAACACCTGTCTCTTAAAAAGCCATGTTTCTGATAAGATAACTTGTGTTATCTTTTTGCATTCTCTTTTTAGGTGGTTGCTCGTAGAAATGACCTTAAGCTCATAGTGACCTCTGCAACCATGGACGCTACGAAGTTCTCAAACTTCTTCGGCAATGTTCCTGTCTATACAGTACGTTATTTTCGTTTCATTCATTCCATAAATTCACAATTTATGTGATGCAAAAAGTAATAAATGGTACAAAGACTATTGCACGCCTAGGTGAATTTCTGTATGTAATGTATGAAGCAGTGACCCAATGATGTTAATCGTTTATTCAATGGATATGCTTAGAAAAAAGCAAGGCTGTCAACTTCACCCATGCAATTGCATGTTTTATTTTGTTGTTATAATTTATTGAGTATATTTTTGGGTGAGTTGCTCAGATGATTCTTCTTCTCTCAATAGATGAAACCTTTTAGGTTTTTCTTGTCTTAATAGAATTCTAGACCTTAGTTTAATTTTTATGCAAACAATCTAACTTTGGATACTCGATGAAGTAATGCTAAATGCAATCCAACTGTAAACTGTGTAGACCTTTCCTGGCTCAGGTTGGGTTTTTGAAAGGATGCATGCATTGGATTGTAAATACTAAAAATACTGTAAAAAAAGGGGAAAAGAAGTCACTATTAATTAGTCACTATTTTAGATGTATTCGTATTTTTCCTTTTTGTTTTAAAAAATTTTACTTTGTAGTAGTCTTGCTCTACAATTAGCTTTTATTGTGTAGCTATTTTTGACGCCTATTGTAAGTAAATAAATAATAATGATAATAAAAATAATAAACAACCGTAATGACGAAAAGTGCTTGTAGCCTCTCTGAAAACTACATTTGCAGGCAGCAGACGCTTGCCAAAGAGCATATATGTTGCGCCCAGTTATAATGTTGTCGAACTTCCTCATTCTAGATTCCTGGTCGCACGTTTCCTGTGGATATTTTGTACAGCAAGACGAGCATTGATGATTACGTGGATGGCGCTGTCAAGCAAGCACTCCAGATCCACCTGACGCCGACCAAAGGTTAACCCACCCGAGAATTTTGTAGTTGTTTGCCAAGCAGAGCTGTGAACCCCGAAGCCTTGCTCTCTGCTCTATTTTGTTATAGTCTTAATTTTCAATAGATATCTAGCACCTCTTGCTCTGCTGTGTTGATATCATGATTCGACACTGTCTTTGCAAAAAGCCATATCCATGATGTCTTGTATAGGAATACTATGGCTTGTGGTGTAGTATTAGAAGGATAAGAACAGTAGCTGTTCCGTTTCTATACTGCCTAGTTGAGGAATCATAGATATCACTCTATTACCACTCTACAATATCTCATAAATACACTTTGAACACTCGTTTGCATTTGACGATGAAAGACAAGTCTTTTGCCAGTTTTCTTATGTAGAACTATCATTTAAAGTGGCCTTTTTTCCAGGAGACATTTTAGTATTCATGCCAGGACAGGAAGACATCGAAGTTACCTGTGACTTAATTTCAGGTTAGGTCAAGATTTCAATTGTTTTAGGCAATGTTCATTTCTCTCATGAAGATATTTGTTTTTATTAGATGCACCAGTAAATGAATACTGCGTGTTCAGTTCAGCTTCATTATATATATTGACTATCAAATATATTAGTTTGTATCACTCTTTTCTATTTGCTAAATTAAATATTGCTCAAGTTTGCTAATTTGATGACTTTTGCCTCATGAAATTTCGCTTTGATTCCACAGAGCGACTAGCAGAAGTGGACGAAGCCCCTCCTTTGGCAGTTCTGCCTATCTATTCTCAACTGCCAAGCGATCTGCAAGCGAAAATCTTCGAAAAGGCCCCGGATGGTGTGCGAAAGTGCATCGTTGCTACAAACATTGCGGAAACATCTTTGACTGGTATGTCAAATTGCTTCTTTCAAAAAGCTGTATTTCGACAGACGCAGACCAGGGTCAGGAAGGGTGCTGTCCCTGAATGCTCAAGTCCCCTTTAGAGTATCGAATTTTTCTTCCGATTATTCATAGTTTACTGAACATGTTATCTTTTCTACAGGGGCTAAATTGCTTTTTCAATGCTAAATCAGCCCTCTGCTCCCACCATCTTCAATGAAATACTAATGATCTCCTACCCCAGAATAAAGTTGCAGTTTCAATTTCTATTTCAACCGAAGAGATTTTGTGTCGGATATTCAATACCCAGAGCATTTCAGACTTTCATTTCAGCTAATTTTGAACATTTTTGCAGTTGATGGCATAATGTTTGTCGTTGACTCTGGATTTTGCAAGCTGAAGGTTTTCAATCCGCGTATTGGCATGGATTCCCTGCAAGTATTCCCAATTAGCCAGGTATGTTTGCTTGTCATGTGTAATATATGTTATAAGGCCCTTAAGCAATCCTATGGAATGGTATATGTTGCATTCACTTATTACAGTTGCACTACATGTTTAAGCTGTTTCTAACACAGAGAGTAACGATGACCGCAGAATGTTTCATGTGCATATTCAATCATTCTTTCTACCTATTGGAAAATACTGATGGATTCTGTAATAAACATGATTGATAATCGTATTTAATCCCATTTGATCAAATTTAATCTCGTAATCCTCACTCGTTTCCTGTAAATTGCCTGGTGATGGGATAATGTTTTCCCACATAATAATGTTTTTCTATAAAAAAACTCAAGTATTTACTGGATTTTCATTGACATTTTTGCAGTCGGTCAACTGCAGGAATGAAATTGCACGTTGGAGATTCTGTTGAATTCCGTCAACCTCCACCCCTGTCAAATCTTTTTAACTTTTCTCGAACTTGATCTTGAACTTATTTTAGACCCTTCAGGTCACCAGTAGAAAACTTGTCTAAACTTTAACATGTTCTTTTCTGTCCTGAAATGCGCCTTAGCAGGTTCCAAATGTATTCCTACCCGTCGTAATTCATGCATATCCTGTTTGTTTTATGATTTGATTTTATTTATTTGAGAACGATCTGATATGAAATTTTTTCAACCCTCTTTTTCAAGGCAAACTCCAATCAGAGATCCGGTAGAGCTGGGAGAACTGGGCCGGGGTACGTCATATTTCATCTTGAAACTCATTCCTGCTTGATCCACTTTGCCGCACGTCATTTCTTGTATTTGTTTATTAGGCGCCTTTTGTTATTAGGAATCTCAGGCGCTGCAAGATATTGATAATTACAGTGAAAATTGCAAGGATTGTCTCTGGACTGCAATGATAGTATGAAGGCAGAATCAGAACCTGCGTAGATTCTTCCCAAAGAGGAGGCTGCGCTCATACGAGGCAGCTGTAATTTTAGTTTGTAGCCGCGAGCGCCATTCACTGCCTATATTTGTCTCCAACGCTTTATTAAAAATTTTAATGATATAAAATCCAATAAGACAACTCTTAATGATATTATTGATTTGATTTCAACTGAAGATGCCACTGTGACCGACTATAAACAAAGAACTCTTTCATCCTTGTGCGATCTTCCTGCAGGCAAGCATTTAGGCTGTACACTGAGCATCAGTATAAAGAGGAAATGCTACGCACCACTGTTCCTGAGATTCAGCGAACCAATTTGGCGAATGTCGTTTTGCTTCTGAAGTCCCTCAATGTTGAGAATCTCCTCGAATTTCACTTCATGGATCCTCCTCCCCAGGTAATTCGCAGCTCCTTCAGCGTCAATCGCTGTCATGCGTTGTTCGCTTCTGCCTCGTATTTCTTCACATCTCCACAAAAGAATGGGGCATAATTCGGCCTAAGCTCTTTTCCCAAAATTATCAGGAAGCATTCAGCACCCTACTTGTAACTCGATGGCTGGTAACTTTGCGGTCCTACAGTTCACTGCTAAATCATGCCAGTCAGCTGGGGCCTCTTTGTGAAATATTTGTGAATATTATCGCTTCGTGAAACTCCATTTTCAGCTATGATTAATAGGGATTGGTATATCATTTCAACGTTCTTTTTCGCAGCCTTCTATTTTATTAAACTCCCTCTATAATCCTGCCACAAATCTCAGTTAATGTCATAATTAATACTTTCAATCAAGCGGCAATATCAGCAAATACGATATCAATAAATAGTCATTAGGCCGGCTCATCAAATGAAGCAGTTATAGGCCCTGCATATTTGATTTGTTAGCTTAAAACATTATGATTTCTGTATGCCGGACAGTTATCCACTGTGTTCGGAGCTGGGTGCTAGACTCCAAACAACGAGCTGCCTTGTAGTTTTGCAATTTGAGTATTGTAGATCTGTCTGATTTTGCGGAAACAATGTTTATCAATTTGTACTGGAACTCGCTCGCCGTTCAATCTTTGCTTGTTAGAAGAATTTTGCTACTAACCGACCTGTCCGAAACTATGACAGGTGTCAAAGCTTGCCGATACAAGTGTCAGATGAGATTAAGATAAGATTTGAATTTGGTACTTGTAGGCTTAGTAATTACGGCCAGTTCACGCGAGGTAGTCGTACGTTTTATTCCACATGCGCCAAGTTTACGATTACAGCTTTTGATATGAGTCGAAAGCTACTATGAACAGGAACTATAAGGGCTCCAGCATAAAACTGTCTACAGCGTCAGGAAGTGCAGAAATTTCCTCTTCTTTTAACTAAAAGACTCAATCTCTTGAAACCTTCTCCGTAGTTTTCTGGAGCCAGTTTTCTAAGGTCTCAGTTATGTGAATCATCGTTTCTCGTCATTCCTTTTCTAGTTCTAAGCTCTGGATTAATCGAGAGACCCATTTTCCATAGTTAGTACTTAAGTGCCTAAATTCTTGTATGAGCATGATGTATATCATTGATAAAAGACAAGTTGTTGCACGCCCCATTCAAGATGATTGAAAGGCCAGGCACGTTTTACACTCTTCTTTTTAGGACAATATTCTGACGTCCATGTACCAACTGTGGGTCCTTGGCGCTCTTGACAATACTGGATCTTTAACGAACCTCGGACGCAAGATGGTGGAGTTTCCATTGGATCCAGCGCTGTCGAAGATGTTGATAATTTCACTTGACATGGGATGTAGTGACGAAATATTGGTAAGGAGACTAGCCTCTGTTTCAATACATCTGAACCTTGCATTGAATTTCAAAGTTCGTTCGTTTAGGTTCATCAGACGGACAAGGTTAAGTCCTATTGATTCTGTTACCACACGCATGTCTCTGACGGTTGCTGCCAAGTTGATTTGTGTAACATGCCAACTTTGTGTTGCAAAGTGTTCATTTGTTCGACAGTTATTTTGAAACGTTTCACCATTTTTAAGGCAGTTTCTCTCTGTAATATAATTTTTGCAACTCAATTTTTCATCTGGCATAAATGCAAGTAGCACTTTTTTATTTCCACAAAAAGATTACGAAGTCAGGCAAAAATTTGTGCATGATAAGTCGGAAAAAGTTTTGCTGGATGAAAATGGCAGGCGCATGTTGCCAGAAAACTGCAGTGAAATCAATAGCAAATATTCTTAAAGTGCTATTAATTGGAATATCAGGTTTTCTTCCTTCATTTCACCTCCCCCAGTGACATTTAACATAAAATAATGCGCATTTGGACCTTTGTATTGCTAGTACAAACTTTGTTTTCATCTCTTTAATCCAGCTGCTTCTTAAATTTTAGGTTATCGTCTCAATGCTATCGGTGCCCTCGATATTTTACCGACCGAAAGGACGCGAAGAAGACAGCGACAATGCGAGGGAGAAGTTCCAGGTTCCTGAGAGCGACCATTTAACGCTCCTCCATGTTTACCAGCAGTGGAAAGCTAACGAGTGAGTTGCCATGACAATAGTATTCTATTCTTGCTACCATAGAAATTCAACTACCGCTGCACTTGTTTCCATTTGGCAAATATTTATTGCTACAATTTCAGCAAAACTTCTCTATCTGTAACAGCAGTACCCGCCCAGAACTTTTTATGTATTTATCAAAGTTTGACCTTGAGAATTCTTGCTTTCACAAAATGTGATAGAAGATGGAATGCTACTCTCGAGTTATCATGACAAGAGATTTATCAGTCTAATATTTGTTCGCATTTATTATAACACCAGTGATTTATATTAGTCTTTATTCATATTATCAGTGCCTCTCCTTGTCCCAACTTAGTCGAAAGTGCTCGCCTTAAGCTGCTGTGAACGGGTGTCTTTTTGCAACATGTTCAGTATACCTAGTGATCAAATTTGGAGAGGGGGTGTTCGTCCTTTGCAGCGCATATAATATAGGTAGTTCTTCAAAAGCTGTGGTTTTCTCCATGAAACAAGTTATCTTGAGTGGATTTGCTGTGGTACACAATTAGATTTTGTTGTGTTTTGTCGTCACTCTAAGCCATTTATGAACTTGGTTATTTAGAAATATTTCTAATAGAAGAAACCTCTACCACTGATATCAGTTTGAGATCTGTGATTGCCACAGTACCGTGGGCTGCTTCTAACAAAGAAGTTTCGATATCGGTTGTCGAGAGCTTGTGTTTGTTTTGGCAGGGGTTTCTAAATTACATTCCAAAACTCATTAAAATGCCTCTTGGAGTGTCTGGTCTTTCGAGAAAGCACTTCTTTGGTTAGTGATTGAATAAGAGCAGATCACTCTGCGCTTAGAAAATATGAAGTTTAGTCTTCTTACTAGAAATGGTATCCTAACTTGAATCTTCCTTCAAGGTATTCGGCGAACTGGTGTAATGAGCATTTCATTCACATTAAGGCTATGCGCAAGGTAGGGAACCCTTTTTGATCCACTTCATTCAAGCATATGTTTAGAAATATTGGAGTAGGTCTCGAATTCTCGATTTTTATACTTAAAGGAGTCTTGGTGTCCTTTGAGCAAGGTTCCGTTGATCACTTTTTGGTGCATTTGCGTCACAGGTGAGAGAAGTTCGATCGCAGCTGAAGGACATAATGTTCCAACTAAAGATAGATGTCAAATCATCTGGGTTTGAGTGGGATGTCATCCGGAAGTGTATTTGCTCCGCTTATTTCCACCAAGCCGCCAGACTGAAGGTAGGGCCTAGAGAGGCGCATCATTAGAAAAAAGCTCTTCGTGATAGTAGAGGGACTTTGAGCCAGTTCAGTCCGATCTTAGGGTTTGAAAAAATGATTACAGAACTATTTCACCTTGTGGGTCATACGAGGTCCGTCTTGTTCGTCTGTAAGCTGGTTATCAGTTATCATGTCTAGACCGGTTGATCTGTAAACAAAGTCGTCTTGGTTTATAAGAGAGTCCTCAGTTAATCGCCAAGGATTTCCTTTCAATCAGACGAATTGTAGGCTTGAGTTATGAGCACCAGAGTGGTCTTCCGTACTTGACGATGTTCCACGGGACCCTGTTGTAGGTCCAGCTTGCATAATCGTAAATGACTTGATAAAAGGCACGTGTGTGGCGTCAAATAGTATCCAGACTGATTACACCTTACTTTGGTTGATCCTGATGTTTTCGAATTTGTTTGCTGCATGAGTGCCACGTGTTCTCTTCTTCCTGTTGTGAACATTTCTTTGGAAAACGCGCTGTTGGGTTGACCTTTTCTTGGAAAAGCATTTCAGCTTCTCTTTTATCAATTCTATTAAACGATTCTCTACTTACGAAGGGTGGGAATTTACAACTCGGGTCTAGTTTCTCAGTCGCCATGTATAATTCGTTCAGCCATTCTTAAACTTCAATGTTAACTCTTGAATGTAGACATTGAATAGGAAGAGGTTCTGACGAAGTACCTTGTCTCAGTGCTGTAATTGCAAGTTTATTGCAACTGCGTTTACTTGAATGAATTAGAATGAAATCGGTAAACTACTATAAAGACGGTGACTGATGCTCGAAGACGGAAACCTGGGTTGGAGTCACTAATGCTTAGAAGACGAGTTCACTTTCCTTTGAAATATTTTTGATTGTATAGCTCTTTATTTCCCATGAACAAGACAACGACAAATATAAACATTTCTCATTGAAGCCGATTGTATTTGTTTGTAATTTAAATACACCCAGAAGTCACATTGATAGGTATATTGCCGTAAGACCCTTCCAATTTTAACTGCAGATTTTCTTCCACAGGGTATTGGGGAATATGTCAACTTGCGAACTGGAATGCCATGCCACCTTCACCCCACAAGCGCCTTATATGGAATGGGATACAGCCCGGACTACGTTGTTTACCACGAGCTCATCATGACTGCCAGGGTATGGTTTCCTCTTCATCCATTTGCGGCTGACATTCTCTTTCGCGGGCACTCGAAGGCCCTCAAGTCCCATCAAAAGTCTCTAAACCTCTGATCATTGGAAAGAGTCGAAAAACGATGCCCAATGTCATTAGTAACCCTATACATACGAATCTATATGGCTTAAACCTCATTTTCGGGTGGCTTCAAAGCAATGGTCACATCGTACATTATCGCATGTACCTGTACCGACGTTCGCTACACCTCCATGAGTCAAAGCAATAATCATTTCTAGATCCTTCTTGGGAGTAAATGAATTCTCATTTTCACGCAAATACCCTAAGACCCTGTTTACACTATTTATACCATTTTCGAATGTTTCCTGATTAAATCTCCTGCGAACGCATTTGTGTTGTACCTCAAATTAAGTATGGCCTAAGTTTTGACCTCAATGCCTATGGCAGTTTGTCATCCACTGATTTATGAATTGCTGTTAATGAGCTGCTAGCATTTCCAATGGCAATAACCTACACTTGAAGCTAAAAAAATTGAGTTACCTTTTCTCTGCTTTTTCTAACCTGACTTGTCTTGCCATGCAACCTCTTGCCATATCTAAAAGATGATGGAACCGATAAATCATTAAGCCACGTAATGCTCGGAAGGCTGCTTGTGATGCATCGCCGTCCAACTGCAGATACATGGGCATAAACTTTGTTTTTAATGATTTCACATTAAGATTTTACTTTGTTGACTTCAGGAACAGGACTCCAATGATAACAGTGCATTTCTGCGCTGATACATTATCCTGTATAAATAATATTCGATTTATTACTATTATTAATATTACATCTAACGCAGTTTTACTTCAAATGCAACCATCAGCCTCCAAATGTCTGAGACAAAAATGACGTCACAAGCCGTAAAGGGGAACGTCGGGAAATAGTGCTGGTCTCACTTGCCCGGCAGTTTCGGCTCTGTTTCGAAGCCTCCATTCATTCACTTGAAAGCATTTGCCAGCGAAAGCTTTAATTAAGTTCTTCCAAAGTCGCACATTTTTAGCCACAGTGTTGTTGATAGAAGTCCCTCGATGGCATTTGCACGTAAATTCCTGCAGAAAAAGTCCAATCCGATTTAGTCAGATCTTCTGTGGCGACAAGGAAATAGACATCAAATTCCCGACCTGTCATATATTAAAACCTGTCATATATTAAGCAGATCCAAAAGCATGCGGCCTGTTCCAGCTACTTGAAGCTTGGATTTCCGGGATACGACCGAGCGAGTTTATTTGAAAATGATTAACAATGCAAACAACTTTTCGACCTTGAATGTGTGTGCAAATGGCGTCTTTTTCTTTAGGAATACATGCAGTGCGTGACGGCTGTGGATGGGACCTGGCTGGCGGAGCTCGGTCCGATGTTCTTCTCAGTCAAGGATTCTACAGCAGCTCGGCAGGTGAATTGAGAGTCTTTGAAGCATCACTGCCATGCCCGTTGCTGCTATCAGTTCTACAAAAGATTTTTTGAATTGACGTTAGCCAGATAAACTTGCAATCACTTATTATTGTGATGGGTCTATTCGCATTTTTGCGAGAAGATCGTTATGGAAAACGTGAAAAAATCTCATTGGTAGCCCAAATTAGAGACATGGCAATGGTTTTTGGCTTGCGGGAGAGTGCTAATCCGGGTACCTCCTCCGGCCACTTTTAGACGTGTTGAAAACTCCTACAAAGGATCTACAACTTTTCAAGACTCTCCTTCTATTCTCTATCGGCGAACATTGCATCTAAACTTCTTGAAGAGCATACATGGGACGTATTTCGTAGTCACTTGCTCTTCGAAAGATAGAATTGGTTTTAGGCGCAATGCACTGTTTAAAATTACTTTCTTCTAGTGTGGTTTGTTATTCAGTCAGTTGATTAAAATATCCTCCAGAATAACATGACATTAAAATGAGGGTATTTAACAAATTTAAGCATTTCTAGATCGCTATTGGGAGGACCCAGTTAGTCAGTACGAGAGACGGGATTAAAAAGAGGAACTTAATTTTTTCTCAGCTTTCTTATAGAAATAAAGAAGATATCACCCTTTTTCTATACCATAATGATTCAGTAGATTCTCGTTTCGACGTCAAAATTTGCGTCGTATTATGTAGCAATTCTTTATCAGGAGAAAAGAGCGAAGAACGAAAACAACAAGGAGGCAATGGAAGAAGAAATGAAGGAAGCTAGTCAGAAGATAAAGAACAGGGAGAGTGAGAGGCTCAACATAACGCCATCACCAAAGTACGTTTCTTACCTTGCTCACCTTTTTAAGCCTAGGTTCCCAGATGGGACTGGGGATAATGACGTCATAGTATATGCAATGCTTACTGATTTCGTTGTGCTTTATGGCAAATGTCAAGAATGACCTACGCGTTATCAAAGCTCTCGTGAACCTGCCGTGCCTATTCGCAGATAGCGGCCCGTTCGATGTGTTTGTGCCTCAGAAATAGGAATATGAATAAGGCAAACGACGTGGGCCTTGAGAACGGATGCCGCCTGACAAACGTGTCGGTTAGGACCTGTGATTTAAATAAAGGTGTAAGCAATGGAGGGCAGTCAACAACACCCTCTCGACGCCGATGCAGCACAATCAATTTCCGCACGGCTTCGATTTTCGTGTGACGTTATAGAAGCTTGACGTTCAACTCTCGAACATATTTGGTCGTTGTTCCACCATTGTGGCTCATCTCTCATTGATCTCTGACCGAAAAATATATCTGATTGTCCACACATTAAGGAGGACTCGTGTAATTCGGCCAGGCCAATTTCAGCTTCGTTTGTTTGCCGTGCAAACACATCCCTAGCTTTGTTTTGTTGCAATCCCTAGCAAATACATCCCTAGCAAAGTTATTGAAAGGCAAACAATTCATATCTTTACAATGACCAGATTTCTATCTGGAAGCTATTACACTTGCATAATATCAAGCTGCACTCAATCAAACGACTTTAGCTTTATTCAAACATCCAAATGAATCGAGACAGATTTAGTGACATAAGATAAAGTTTTTATTTTAATCGCAAGGCAAATTCGCGGTCTTCAGAAATCGCCGAAATTTGTTCTTGCTGTTTGCCTTACAATTAGGGTGATGTGCTGATGCATTCTAAATGTTTTCTAAGATTAAACAATGCCCTAGTAACATAGTTTCAATTCCATTAATTACATTTCAGAATGCTTGATTTGAGACGGAGTGTCGTCTTCTCCATGCGGTGATACAGAGTTTTCTTATGACAGTTCTAGTCCAGTACCACATGTCTCTCTTTGTACCACATGTCTCTCTCTTTGTACCACATGTCTCTCTTTGTACCACATGTCTCTCTTTGTACCACATGGCAATTCAGGCGCCATAAGAAGCATCTGACTGCGTTCAGTGCAGGTAGAGATCCCAAGGCAAAAACAAAATAATAAGCAATTTGATGATATCCCCCAATCGGTTTCTATCTTCTAAGGCACTATTGAAGGTTTTGTTGGCTAAAACAATGTCTTGTACATTATTTGTAGAACAGTTAAGCTCAGTTTTGTCATCATCAGAAAAGACTAATAGCGCATCACGGTCTTAAGGCGGGACGTATCGGCTTTAGAAACACCGCCGAGAGGACAGCACCTTTATTTAGCATTGCAAAAACCTCAACCGACCCCTCCCTATTAGAAGCACAAGTTAGTCGTTGACAATATTCCATGATTTAAGCAATTTTCTTTCTGCCAGGAATTCATTGATTTTCATCTCAAGGAGGACGGAGGGAAATCTTGCTAGTAGTGGATTGAAGCTGATGATATGATTAATCAAAATTCTCTCTTTTCCAGGAGTCACATTGCCACACCGGGTAGGAGAACGCCTGCCACACCAAGACGAACTCCCTACAAGTTTGGGCTCTAAGAAATGTTATGAGGCATCTAGGGACGTCCAATGACAAGACGCTGGTTAGGACATTAGAAGGTTGTACATGATTGGGAAATATACGACTTGCACTATTTGGGAACGGCTCTTAAATTGTCATTCCAGATGCCACTGCTGCTTGTAGTACAGGGTAATGCTTTCCACGTGTGGAATCCTTCATCGATGCATGTTATTGGATGCTTGTGCGTTCCAAGTTTCCTGCCGCAGATAAATGACTGAAATGTGCAGTTTAGCAAGAATTTGAAGTACTGACAAGCGATTCCTGTGTATAAAGTTGTTCACTAAATTTTATAACAGAGTGAAAAATAAACTTGAAAAAAGTAATAAGCATTTGAATGTTAGGCGTCGGTGTTTCTATACTGGTTGTTGAGAGCACTCTCTGTTGCTCACTTCGTATCCAAATAAGGCCTGCAGGGCATTGTAAACAAATTATTTTAGCATTTAACTGGCTATATTCATTTCAATAACGGAAAGACTGAATAAAGATATTGAGCTTTGGTGTTCAACAGCAGTCAACGCGAGGGATTAAGAACATTTGAGGGAGAATGCAAAAGAAAGTCAAATAGGATGAAATGGTTTGCAATGAAGAATACTTGAAAAAAGTACGGAGGAAAGGTTTAGAAAGAATGAGAAGGTAAGGAAATAGGGATGAGTAGAGGCAACGTAAGATGGTGAATTGGAGATACATGGCCACAAAAGGACAGAAATATGGAATTCTTTTGATGCAAATTGTTGCCTTTTGCGTCTGCTGTGGCCAAGATGACCAGGGGTGGTTTCCTGCCCTGCCCCATTGTACCCTTGAGGGGTTCATTATTCTGCCCAACAGGTGTGGCGTGCGTTTATGATTTGGCAAACAGTCAGCATGGGCATTCTATAGTATTCATTTGAATGTGCAAAGTTATGCACAGAATTCTGTGGTTATGACAGCTCGTCTGAGATGCGATACTCTCATTCACAGCTTTAGCTTTTGAGAAATCCAAAACCAAAGCCTGCAACGTATTCACCCTGTCTCGGCTCGAGTTATGTCCAAGTGATTCACTTAACCTTGTTGTAGGTCAGTGCACTCATTTAGTAAAGGTGGCAATCATTTGTCATGCATTAACCCGCAAAGCCCCCTTTGAAGTGTGTGGGTGTATTGCAACAGTATCCCCAAATTGCTGTCCTATACAGTTGCTTGACGCAGCAGGTCTGTGACGTCGCACTCCTCCGAAGGCGCTGTTTTAAACTCCACTGATGACGCGGATTGCACCACAGTACTCTGATATCAAAGAGCGAGATGTCTGAACGGTAGAGAGATAAGGCCTATTTAGTGTTGGGAAAAGGATGCAGCTGTTCGCCAAGGACTTCCTGTAGTTATCAAAGCTCTTTAAAGTAATGTTGTTTTAGCTGTGTTCCAATTTGCTTTATGGTTCTCCGGCCTAATTCGATTTAAGTTACTGTTGAGATTGGAGGATGGCATGTGAAAACGCAATTTGCCGACCGCAGTGTTTAGAAAAATCTAAAAAATTAATTACGTTCAGACATAGACAAGATTAAATAGGTGTTTACATTTTAATTGTAATTATAGCTAAGAAGGCAAATCTTGTCGACGGTAAAGAAATTCTGAAAAGGGCAACAACACCGTGTTAAGTTATGTGCCATTATGGCGAAATGTTTGGCTTTCGGCCTTCTGCAAACATGTTTGATCATCAACATTATTCATACCATAGAAAAACGAGTCAGTATCAATATTATGAAACCAAGCGTTTGTGCGTTGAATCGATAATCTCATCTCAGTAAATCCTACCGCTATGGAATTGAAGATTTACTTGATAAACGAATAAGGTTTAACAGTCCTTCGCCTTACTTTTGGATAAACCTGGTTGCTTTTCTTTCATTATTCTCTGAGCAACAAAGTTCTACTTGACGAATTTGTTCGACCATGAGTATTCGAGCACCGTTGAATTAACTATTGACAGAACCTTATAGTTTGGATACTGCTAGTCCTTTGAATTTTTGTGAACACTCTTTCTAGGAAGGAATATTTATATTGCTTCTGAAGGCATGTTTGCCTTTTAGACAAGAGGGGTCTTATGACTTACGAAGGGGGATGGGAATAAAACATCGAGAGACAAACTGCTCCCTCCCTAGATTGCAGGACGTGTTGTAGTGAATGCTTGACACAAATAGTCAAAGACATGCGTTAGTTTCGCTACAAAATGTGACGCAGTGTTCCAGACCAAATCGCTTTCTAGAATTGTCTACATTTACTTGTCCCTAGTTCCTCATTTCCCAATTTCTATGCTAAGTTAGTATTTGAGATCATCTGTATTGAAAAAGTCATGGATTCGGTTTTGCATCTGGAGTTAGTGGGAGCTAAAGACGTGTGACAGTAACGCAACATTGTGAAACCGTTTCTTTTTGTCGTGCTCAACTTGTGGTGAAATTCTGCAGACCTGACCACATAAGTTGTGTGGGAGTCTCAAATTGAATTTGTTCATCATATTTAGGAATAGAAGAGTGCCAAGGATTAAAAGTGACACAATAGACAGAGGCACAGAAGATGGCTCATGGGCGTAGATGAGGAGTGGGATAACGGAGGGCTGAATATAGATGGATTAATAGATGAAAAGGCTGCTTGTCATTTCTCGATTCAAAGGGCACTGAGGACTGTGGAGAAGTGCTCTACTTGACGATCCTTCGGCTCTGTTTGTACAGTACTAAGTACCAACCATATCAAAGAGCATTCTGAGTCTTATGACGTGCAGCCTTTGATGTCTAATGTTTCATCTTTGATATCTAGTACCTTTATGTGCAGAGAGGAAAGCTGATCACCTTTGTTTTTAGGAAGTACCAATTACAGATCAGAATTGCTTCGAACAATACTGCAATCAAATGGTAATCCTTTGGTTAACTAGGTATCGTTCCAGTGGATTAGCGGCAGGCCGTTCGTCTCCTAGGGGATTTTCTGCAGCTGAGTTGGTGAAGATTGGTCACCAATGGTTGATCGCCAATGGTTGATCGCAAATGGTTGATCGCCAATGGTTGGTCGTCATTGGTTGATTGCAATTGGTTGATCGCAAATGGTTGATCGCCAATGATTGATTGCCAATGGTTGATCGCCAATGGTTGATCGCCAATGGTTGGTCGTCATTGGTTGATTGCAATTGGTTGATCGCCAATGGTTGGTCGCCAATGGTTGATTGCCAATGGTTGATCGCCAATGGTTGGTCGTCATTGGTTGATTGCAATTGGTTGATCGCAAATGGTTGATCGCAAATGGTTGATCGCCAATGGTTGATTGCCAATGGTTGATCGCCAATGGTTGATCGTCATTGGTTGATTGCAATTGGTTGATCGCAAATGGTTGATCGCCGATGGTTGATTGTCAATGGTTGATCGCCAATGGTTGGTCGTCATTGGTTGATTGCAATTGGTTGATCGCAAATGGTTGATCGCAAATGGTTGATCGCCAATGGTTGATTGCCAATGGTTGATCGCCAATGGTTGGTCGTCATTGGTTGATTGCAATTGGTTGATCGCAAATGGTTGATCGCCAATGGTTGATTGCCAATGGTTGATCGCCAATGGTTGATCGCAAATTGTTGATCACCAACGCTTCAATGTTGCAAAAAGCATTGCGCAAGATGCCGTGTTTGATAATGACGTAACCCATGTTGATCATGGCCTAAGCAAAAAGCCTTCTCACGGATATTTCACAATAAAACCAATGCGTTCAACAGCTTACATCGAGAAATCTAATTAAATAAGAAGACACAATGACTGCATAAAATCAACAATTTATGGAAAAAGCTCTACACTTGACACCTTCAAATATTATTTGTGATTTATTAATTATTCCATTAGAATAACAGGTTGCCGAGATGTTGTGCAAGATGATTCTTAAGAAAGATTCTTCACAAATGCTTTTCGATTAATGATACAAGGAATTTGAAAGACCTTAATAGTCTTGGATTTTTGAGTGGTTTTTGTGTGAACTTATGCAATTTTCCCAAAATTAGCATAGTTACATCCCACCAATTTCAGGAAAGATTGAAAAAGAGTAAGCCTTGTTTTATTAAAGACAGCCTGGGATGAACTTTACTGGGTTAAAGTATTTATGTCAATGTTTTATAGGCGAGACACTTCATGATGAGATGGACGAGATTAAGAAAGCATGATTACGTTTAAATTTCTTGAAAGATTTAAGAACCATCAACATTTACGACCTTGGTTTGTAGGTGGGAAGACCGCAATGTAAAGGCTGTGAACCAAAATAGCTGCCATTCCTTTTCACGCAGTAAATGGGGCTCAATGGGCCATGGGGTGTCCACTGCAAGTGGCGTTTCCATTTCGGAGCATCGGTTGGAGAATGTCTGGATCTGGGCTTGTTTGGCTCATGGATACTAGCCATGACTCGCGTTTGTTTTCCAAAGTCCCATCCTTTGGTTTGCTTTGCATTAAGACCAAAAAGTATTATGTTATCTTATTGTAACACCAACCTCGTGTTTATTGGGGATAACTCGCGGTTTTTGGTTCGTTAAAGTGGTCTTGTCACGCCCATTCATTCGCAGACAAAAGGGGTCTTTGACACCACGATTTGAGCATCTTCGTTGGGCGCCGTCAGCAGAGGCCGGTCGAGTGGGGGATGGGAGGGGCTGCTGATTTTTAGTAGAGGAAATTAGCATAATATTAACATCTTGAAAAATATTATTGATATCAACCGTCCAATAATATCAGAACATATGACTTTTCTTCTAATCGCCAACAAATCAAGATTTTGATGCCATCTTTTTCGCGAGGGACCAAAAGAATTAGCGACACCTTAATAGTTAGCAAGAGATCTACAGACTTCTTAATGGGAAACACAGATAAGAGATAGTGGGAGCGAAAACGTTTAAAAACCAGAAAACTAATCATATCCAGACCCTAGTATAAGTGACAAACTGCTCTAAAACAGAAGTGTCTTGAAAGAGTGCCATTATATTTCAACAAATGGTGAAATCATTGTTTATTCACTGCCGTCTGAATTTGATAGGTAATACATCCCAAAACCGAAATAGTAGATGCTGACGATTGAAACACCCTATTGACCCTCAATGAGGTTTTTCTCAAGTGGATCTTTTTATAAAAAGGTAGCTGTTGTGAACCTCAAAACTTAAGAAACTTTTAGACAACTCTTATTACTTAAGTAAACCTAAGTGAAGCTATTGTTTGAAGCTATAAAAACTGTTTGAAGCTAAATGAGAATTAAGTATGCAGATTTTCGTTATTTGACCACCTCCGCCGATGTGACTACTACGCCATCATGCCTGCACATCGTAACATCTAGGAATGTCTTGCCATCCTGCCCGATTGTTTGCTCCACTTTGACCAGCTATCAGAGACAAACAACTGTAGCAGACTGGGTAAACTCGCGGCACAAAGCGTTCCGTGTCACGAGGCCGGTGATTGATACGCACCGGTTCCTTCTCAGTCTGGTCACCCGGTCAACCAATAACCGACCCGTGGTACACATTCTACGTGGGAAGGCTCTGTGGATCAGTCTGCGATCGTCAGAAGGGGAACCTCGACGCCTGGGCTGGCTGTGTCTGACAATTCTCCTTCTTTTCAGCCGTATTTCGTCAACTCGTTGTTATTCCAAGTATCGAAATTCTGGCAATTGGCTGTTGACATGGACGTGTCTTCATACGAAATTCCAAACGCTACTTGCGAGTGCAATGTCAGTTTCAGAGCCGACACCAGAAGTCGACAGAGGCGCATCAGCAGGGTGGAGAAACCGCCTTGGGAACAGCAGCAGGCTGAAGGCAGAGGCAGGATCTCCTCGCTGAGCTCTCCTGGGACGTTGCGAAGATCGGGGATAAACAACTGTGGAGCTGGAAATCAACCGAGGAGGTCGCTAAAGAGCTTGTTGTTGTCGTGCCAAAAGAACAGGAACGAATCCTTCGATTACTCCACCAACGACCCAGACGTCGAAGAGGTTGGAAGAATGGACGATTTGCACTCGGCTTTGAAAAGGAGCAGCTCCGTTCCGAATAGGGTATCGTACCCGCTCCACGATGCTATTAGGAACAGCGACGTGAAAGAGCTTGGGAAGTTGTTTAAGAAGAAAAGGCGAATAGATATAGACTTGAAGGACGAAGAGGGCTTCTCGCCATTGCACAGGGCAGCCCAACTTGGCCTCACGGAGGCCGTGGAATTGCTACTAGCACACGGGGCGAGCGTCAACATGCGAAGCAATGCGAATTTGACACCGCTGTACTTCGCGGTACAAAGTGGGAACTTCGAATGCGCGTCGTGTTTGATCGAACACGGAGCGGACGAGTCCGAAATAAAGGACGGCTTTACTGACTCGAAGATACCCGAGTTAAAGGGGCATTCGAGATTGTCCCGCACTCGAATGTCCGTTCACAATTGAGCACCGGGCGCGGAAGCATTCGAGTCCTTGACGCGAGTTGTTCGTGCGAAGGGACCGCTGATGGAATTGAATTCGTGTGCCTAATGGCACAGTTGACTTTGAATCAATATCTGTAGAGGGTTTTAATCTGCCAAAGGCTTACCTTAATTGGATTTTTGCAATCTCCACCGCAATTATTAGTTATACTGCTCGATTGTTACTTAAACAACGCTTTCCATTCGGTCTATAAGTTCTTTGCTTTCCTTGGATACCAAAGAGTTCTGAGAAATGGTTCGTTTTTGGGGTTTCGACCGCTGTCATATGATCTTACCCTTTCAGACAACAATTTATATTGCACTAATTGGGAGCGACAAGAGAAAGTCAACGGTGGGCGCTGAATTTCTGATTCTCATTAACAATTTTTAATTTTTTGAATGATGCAAAAATCTGTAACGCACGTTTGCTAGCACGGTTTAGTTTTCAAATTGGCGTTTGTCAAAAAACTTGTCATTTTTTCTACTGATTTTGGCAATTTGTTCATGCTTAACTCTAAACGTATCATTTTGATAATCGTCCATGTTTGTGAATTAGCTATTGAGGATAGAACATACCCAACCCAACCCCCCTCTAAATCACGCACCTCCCAAGCCGAAAGGACCGCCTTCCAGAACAGGATATCGGTCATGCGCGTGTTCTATACTGGTCCTGACAATAAGATGTGCAGTACGCGATTGAAATTATTCAAGATATGACGGCAATCAGTTCTGGAACTTTTTGTGAAGCTTAAGCCTAAGGAGACTGACTGTTAGGGGCTACTTCATTGGCGCCAACTTACCCTGCTTTACCTCTTTGACTTCCCTTTAACGACGTGTTACTATGCACCAAAGGAAATAACCCAGACGAATCTTGAGTTATGTCCCTCCCACTACTTTTTTATTTTTTATTATATCTATAACACTATACCCCTTGACATTTCCTCGCACTCTTTTGGTCAAACTGGAATCGATTGTCATGGACGTTGACTTTTTCAAATTCAAGAAAAACTCTTCTAATCATACTTCTTTTATTAAAGTATTTTTCATCGCCGCCCCTTTTAACGTTCATGTAATTTGTCAACGTATCGTCGAAACCGCTGGCACTTTTACAAAGGTTGGTACCCTCAAATCTGGGGGCTAATTGAACGCATTATGAAGTTAAACATTAAGTAAATAAAGTCTTCTTTGTATGTTGATTATTACGTCTAAGCTCTCTGTGAGTTTCGAAAGCCAATTTTCGATAAGAAGGATTCATCGATGCAGTCATATTTACAGAATAAAGCTTTATTGATCGCAAGCCACGTCTTTCTGAACAAGGGCATGGTAAATTCTGGGGATTAAAGCCTTCTTCTTCGGGGCAGGAGTAGCGCATGTCGACACATCAGTAAAACCGTGTACATTCTTATACACAAGACTTCGTTATTTGTCTCCAAGTTTGAATGCGTATTTGTGGCCTAAAAAAGCTCCAGATGCATTGCTAATACGTCTATGTAATTCTGTGTAACAGGTTAGATATAACTAATTATACAGCACTGTATAATTAAATGCGAATTGGCAAGCTGCAGTTTATATGGGGATTTGGGGCAGATTCCTGCTCACTGTTGGCTCCATCTGTTCTGAGGCCAAACAGGTTGTCGAATACTTGACTATTCAGAGCAAATAAAGAATCCAAAAAGCAAGGCGCATGTTTAAGCCTAACTACAGAGGTATTCATTTAAATTTATTGTGAAACAGCCGTGTGCCATGTTTTTAACGCTTCCAAAATTAAAGGCTGAGTATCAAAATTTCTTCAGGACTTAAGGCACCAAGAAAAAAAGGGAGTTTATTTGTTATCAAAGTTAAAATTTAGCAAAGGACTGGAATTCTTTGAAAGATTCTTTCCATGTTATCGACAATTCAAAGAGAAATTCGTGACTAAAAGTGCTGTAACATAAAAAGATCGATTCAAAGTGTTCTTGCCCACAATCTGCCAACCTATGGCCTACCAATTTGAAGGCGGCTGTATAACTACACGGTGGAGCAACAACAACAAAACAACGATATTCTACGCCAGTCTTGAGTATAAGTTTAGGCCATTTTCTAAACTCTTCTTTTCTTTGTGTTCTTAATATCTGAATGAAGTTTCAAAATTTTGTAAAAACAATAGTCTCAAATTGAGGCCATCGTTTAGGCCAACTACCGAAAGCGTCTTTGACTGCTGTTGTGGAGAATTTCGAATTCTTGAATTGCCATATTTCCCTTTAGGGTAGCTCGATCAGAGTGGGCATTCATGTGAACTGTAAGTGGTGTGTGTTGCCTTAGAGTGGACGCTGTTTGCTGCTTGCTTTTTTATCAAGCCATTAACCTCTCTGAAACAGAACTAATGCTCGATTTGTTTTCAAGCACACTCTTGATGATGATGACCCGTCCTCGAGTTTTGGAACAGGTCAGGTAGAATAGATAATCGATGTTGTGAACGAAGCCTTGAATTTTGAACAAGCGAAGCAGAATTCAGCTTCCACGGCGAAGGTGCTTTCATAGCACTGGTTGAAACCGGGATGGCTAGTTTTCATGTAACGAAACTGATAACGAAACAGCAATTAGACGTGTAGAATGTAGCCAAATAAACCAACGCATAAATAAACCAATCGTACCGCCATGAGGGGCTTCTTCAAAGTGACTTTGGCTGGAAAACAACACCGCGGTTTACGTCAAACTTTATTTGATGGCTGCGAGTTTAAAGACGTAAACCCAAGAAGTCTTTGGGAAGGATTTCCTCCTTTCACTAAGTAATTTATCAAAAGAATCGACTGCTTAAACTCTAAAAACTTTTGGAATGAATTGTCTTATCATCAGGCAATGCTCTTTCTTAGCATGATTCTTTATCAAAGCCAAAGTGTTTCAATTAATCTTCCATGGTGATAAACAGCAAAGACTTTTATCTGTTGTTGATGGCAAGGGCAACAAATCAAATCGCAGCTTTATCATTTCGAAATTATTCCATTATGTGGCCTTCGAAACAGACGGGCTCGCTGCGTATTCCCTAGACAGAGTGGTAGTCTCTAGAAGATGGAAAGACTCGATGTTCCTGATGAAGATGTAGTCCGTAGCAGACCAGTGGACATTGTAATCTAGCTTGAGACGTAGTCCCTAGCAGGTGAAACAACTTTATGTTCCTGATGAAGATGTATTCCCTAGCAGACGAGTGGACATAGTAGTCTAGCTTTAGTGGTAGTCCCTAGCAGGTGAAACAACTTAATGTTCCTGATGAAGATGTAGTCCGTAGCAGACCAGTGGACATTGTAATCTAGCTTGAGACGTAGTCCCTAGCAGGTGAAACAACTTTATGTTCCTGATGAAGATGTATTCCCTAGCAGACGAGTGGACATAGTAGTCTAGCTTTAGTGGTCCCTAGCAGGTGAAACAACTTAATGTTCCTGATGAAGATGTAGTCCCTAGCAAACCAGTGGACATTGTAATCTAGCTTGAGACGTAGTCCCTAGCAGGTGAAACAAATAAATGTTCCTGATGAAGATGTAGTCCCTAGCAGGTAAAACAACTTTATGTTCCTGATGAAGATGTAGTCCCTAGCAGGTGAAACAATCTTATGTTTCTGATGAAGATGTAGTCCCTAGCAGACGAGTGGACATGGTAGTCTAGCTTTAGTGGTAGTCCCTAGCAGGTGAAACAACTTAATGTTCCTGATGAAGATGTAGTCCGTAGCAGACCAGTGGACATTGTAATCTAGCTTGAGACGTAGTCCCTAGCAGGTGAAACAACTTAATGTTCCTGATGAAGATGTAGTCCCTAGCTGACGAGTGGACATGGTAGTCTAGTTTTAGTGGTAGTCCCTAGCAGATGAAACAACTTAATGTTCCTGATGAAGATGTAGTCCCTAGCAGACCAGTGGACATGGTAGTCTAGCTTGAGACGTAGTCCCTAGCAGGTGAAACAAATAAATGTTACTGATGAAGATGTAGTCCCTAGCAGGTAAAACAACTTTATGTTCCTGATGAAGATGTAGTCTCTAGCAGGTGAAACAATCTTATGTTTCTAATGAAGATGTAGTCCCTAGCAGACGAGTGGACATGGTAGTCTAGCTTGAGACGTAGTCCCTAGCAGGTGAAACAACTTTTTGTTCCTGGTGAAGATGTAGTCCCTAGCAGACGAGTGGACATGGTAGTCTAGCTTGAGTCGTAGTCCCTAGCAGGTGAAACAACCTGACTACCATTAAATATTAACTGGCGCATCTTGCCGGGTATGGACACAAAACCACTCTAAAATGGGAACATGATTCGTCTTGTCCTTCACAATGCAAGCCTGAGTCCTGTGGATCAAGGTTTAACAAGCCCCAAAGGCATGAATATTTTCAAAAGCTAGGTGTCTTTGGCACTGTTTGCTTTCAGCACAGCACTGTTTATATCGTATCTTACAATGAATGTGAGAGAAAATCCCACACCAAGAGGTTTGTTTTTATCGAGTCACACACAGCTGCTTATCTTATAATTCGAGCAAAACCCAGCTTTATTTCCACCTGCCTATAACCTTAAATAACAAAAAGGTTCTTTAATCTCGATATATCGCATGTTTACTGTTCCCAGAACACGATAAACAATACGTTAGCCATTCCGAAAGAAGCTTTTTGTTTGCAATGCATCTATCGGAACATTCGCCCAATTGCTTCACTGGCTTATCTTCGAAAATATAAGCTCGGGTTTAATTTTACGCTACAAAGGCCTTCACTTCGATAAGTATGATATATGCATTGAAGCAGCCCCCCCTTGCTCTATCTTTCCAAAGGAAAATTTTATCGCATAGACGTTTCTGGAAGTTGTATAGATGGCTTTTCCAATATCAACCCGGACAGGACCCTATTGACATTAGACACCCCTTCCCTCATAAACACCGTGGATACCACTAGAAGATTAAAGTACAAGGAGAGTAAAACTGCTGTGCCTACAATCATGGACAAAATTGTTGAGACAAAATGCAATTTCTGGAATTTTCTACTTTATGTCGCTCCTATAAATTCGAATCTTCCCTTTCCCCCCAAATCAACATTGGATTTGGTGTTCTAACATTTCTCCTTGAATTCATTCATTCAACATTGAATTGGGGGAGGGGGGAAGTCATTTTTGAAAGGATAATGAAAAAAAGTTTTCCAAGAGAAGTCTCAACCTTTTATCCCCGGGATTGTAGTTCCCATTCCTTTTTCCAAAAGCTTACGTTCATTAGCAAATCTCTGTAATAGAATGGCATCATTCACTGTGTTTCTCGCAGTCTTTCCTTAACCAGATAAAGCATCTGTGGTAGCTGTTGCGAGCATTACCGCCAAACACAGCCTTGTTTTAACTCGACACAAACCGCAATGAAGGATCACTTGTAACAGTTGCCAGAGCCACTTTTGTCCTGTAAATGTACTGAAATTGTAAGTTGATTGTAGAGAGAATCTAGCGGGAATCTTTCCATAGCGTAGCGACGCGAGAAGCCATATTAGTTACTTCAGAAAAAATTAAATGCTTCCAACCATAATTGTATTTGTTCTAATCCCCAGTGCCAACAAAAAGGACTAATGGACAAATTACCGCGGTGGAAGCATGGAATATAGATATTTAGCATTTGTGGCTGAATCACTTCATTTGCGTATAAAAATGTGAAGCAATAACAACATTAGTGAGTTAAGCAACAAGGAATATGATCTCTAGCAACCAGGGCCTTGTAGAAGTGGGTATAATCGCAACTTCCTTCATCGAAGTACTTCGGATGGGCCTAAATCTTATAGAGTTTGTAGCTTTAAATGGCCTAAACGGACAGCTTGTATCTCAAGTCCCCTTTAATTTTAGACTTATAATGTCCCAACTTCGCTTTTAATGTGAATGTATCTACCTTCAAGAGCAGTTAAGACTGTCTCAACCTATGAAGTGACATGTGCTTTGAAATCCCTTCACCTCTGATCCTTGCTGTTAATTGCGTTTCTCAATGCGAGGACCCTGTTTTAAAGCAAGACCTCCCAAAGTTAATCCTATTACGCCATTGCTTTCGACCAATTCATTAGCACAACTTTTGGGCCGCCAAAAAGCAGGGCCACCATCGAAGAGTCATTTAACAGTGCTTTGTAGCTCTCTTCCTCTGCTAATTGTGTTAGTATTGCCTTAAAAGAAATCTAGATTCTAACTAAGCATGTGAAGATTTATTCCTCACAATAAAGATTTGGTAGAAGAAAGCATTTTACGTCATCGAAGACCGTGAAACTCAGTTGCTTGTACAGACTTGTCAAAGACTAGATATCACTGACTAAATTATGTGCCAGTCTTCAATGTTGTGCCAAGCTGGTGGCATTTAAGCTGGGATTCTCAGAAATTGCCTTATAGGTAGAATCCTTCTGATTCCAGACTTTTCGGTGCCAGGGGTAGTTTGCTTAACTTCCTTTTGATAAAAACGTTTCGAGGTAAATATTGGTTAATTTCATGGAAGTAAGTAACTAAACTTATAGGGGGGGGGGAATAGAATAGAGGGGGGGAAGAAAATTCCGACTTTACTTGATGTTTTTTTTGCAAACTGTAAATCTACTGTGCGTAGGAAATCGATATTTGGGAATTGCCCTAGTTCAAGAAATCTAGTTTATTTACAATTACCAAAATTATACTAATAATAATTTGTCTTAAGCATTAAGACACTAATATGATCAAGGAAATTTCTAAATTTGGATTACCGTGTTTGAAGTTTTTAACAGAACAATCCGCGTTTTAATGTTGTATTGCTTCATTGCTATTTTGGGGAATGTTAGTTGTTGTTAATTAATTGGAGACGGAGGAGTCGAAAGAGACGTTTAAGAATCTTATGAGGAGATCACAACTTCCATGTAAAGAAATGAACTACAAATCTCGCGGATGTGATCCAATTTGTACCTATTTCTTCATCTGGTTTAAATTATATTCTTTAATTATTCATAAACAAGCGTTCACACTATCGCATTCTATATTTTGTGTCCGAGAATTCAATACAGTCCTCTGAAACTCTTTAACTCTATGTTATGTAAAATGATCTTTTCTCTTTATTCAATTCATATAATTCTATCCTATATATGGAGACCGAATTGGAATCATGTAGGATAAACATGCCGTAATCCAGTGATATATTTAACGATACCAGGTAAGAATCTTTAAGTCGATCAACAGCAATTCTTCTCTTTTTCTTTCTTGCCAACTTCTAATTCATATGCTGAATATCAATCTTAAAGGTCGCTTTCACATTGTTGGGGGCTGCATCGCTCATTTTATAAGATATAGCTTTATTTTGTAATAAAAGATGACGATGCTATATTTCGTTTGTAATGTTGGTGAAACTCAGTACCACAAACTCCGCACTGAACTTTCAATTTCGTCATTGGTGGCATGATAGTAAATAAACAATACATTGTTTGTTGGGCAACAGAAATTGAATTGGAATCGTAGTTTCTTAGGATATACCGATTATATTCTTTCTGATCGATACAGGGTATGACCTTTTTTGCTTAAACTCCCCTTCGACAAGAAACAACAACTCAATCAAAAGCGATGAGAGTATAAAAAGACAATAGGGTTAATGAGGTACTACTGCCATTTGAGATCCCGTGTAGCCCCGCGCTTCACAATCAAAAACAATATGGATTGGTTCGCTCCTGTCTCTATAATTTACATCCTTTACATCTAAAATTCTAAAAATTCCTTAAGTGTACAGTTGGTTACAATTTTGGTCTCAAAAATAAAAAAATTCCAAGTCAACTCTTACGTTCGCCAACTTTAATCAGATTTGTCAAGCTTTGGAAGGGGCGTCACGTCCCCTCACGCCCCCTCCCCACCATTTACGTGCCTGGTTAATTTGATTCAAAAGGGCATTTGGTATATCAACTATCATGCATGTACCATACTACTCGATGAAGACTGCAGTGCTGTCACAAAGGTACCCTGTTTTCTACAAAGACCACATTTATGCTAGGACTAACAATATCAGGGCTCGCAGAGAAGGAAGCAAGATGGCAGTGGCTTAGCTCAACAAGGAAAGGACAATGCGTTATTTTATACAATTAGAGAGGAGAGGAAGGGAAAAATAGCATCAACGGCTCGACTGAGCTTCCTTTGAATCGAGCTGTTTCTGCAGCATCGGAATCACCAGTGACTAGCTCAGAATTACAGGGGCTCGAGGGATTCCCATTCGCAGTCAATGGATGAGAGTGACAATAGTGCTTGATTTCGCCAAAGCAATTGGGCTAAGATTTTAGGATGTGGTGAGGAAGAGAGGAGAGAGAGGCACTCGGCTCCCATTCATTCAACTGACCATTGGACCTCGATGTCTTCAGGTGGCTGGCCTAAAATGCTTATGAAACTAGACTACTCCATCTGCCTTACAAATATACTGCGTCATTCAACCAAGCTGCTCCTTGTTTTGGGCAAAGAACAAAGACAAATTTATGTAACTATGACTGGGATGGAACTATATGACACCGGTCTAGTGCAAAAAGCTGAAAACTGACCATAACAAAACACGATGTTTTGGTTGCATTGAATTCAAATATGCTCATTCGCACGGTGCGAAAATTGTTAACAAGAAAGAAACCTTCGAAACTTTCTCTGAGGAGTTTCCTGTTGTGTCATAAGATTAGAAAAAGAACTTTTCATAGGGTGACATTATTTGTCCAAAAAAATATAATATACAAAAGAAACGTTCTAGGTAGTTTTTTAAAATACTGTAGTGTCAATTGAGTGTTGCGAATCCGAATTGGTAGATCCGGAGAATGCTGGAGGAAACCGAGCGCCATTCGCCAGAAATTTACAGCAAAAATCGAATTGTCTAAAGTGAAAGTAAATTAAAAAGATGGTTCAAGCATTGAAGCACTTTTTATTGGATATATAAGCCTTTTTAACTGACTTATGATACTTAATATTCTGACGACAAATTATAAGATGGATAAGTAGCAACAAGAACGAACATTTAAAAATCTGTTTATTACGAAACAATAACACATATCAAGTTGGGACAGTTACTCTGATGGAAGGCGGGTGTTACCAGCATAACCTGGTTACTTTGACGTCTACGTTCATCACAAGACAAGATCCCATGACATATATTCAGCTACTGTTGTCATGTGATGACATTACAAGGATTTAGTCGATAGAAGTTAGTCAGGGGAAAAGCCTGGGGACAAGAACGTAGTCGTGTGCTGTTTACTATAGATTGGATTAATATAAAAGGAGTTTGAGTGATCCGTAATGTACCTTTATCCTTTCCTTCTCAGATGCAATATTCTTTATCCTAAAGACTATTTATTATATTAGAACTTGATTCATTTTGTTATTTTGTTGTCACTTTTCATTTTGCAAGGACAGCGCGGAATTGAGGTGTCAGAAGTGAAAAAACCTCAACTTGAAATTGAAGCTTTCCTAGCACAACTTTAGAAGCTTCCCCTAGTAGTGGCCAAAAACGTACGTGCAAAATTCTTCCTTGCCAATAACAGCATAGTACTGATAGATTGAAGAAAATGTGGCTCTTTTCAAGAACAATGGGAAAGCTTTCACAGTGCATTGCATAGAGGGGCACCATTTGTATGACCAGGAACTGCTTTTAAACTTGTTTCTGTCGAAACATTCTAAAAGTTGAAGGTCTTTGTTATTCTAATGACTAGTTTGTATGAATGAAAACAGAGAAAGGCTCGTATAAGAAATATACAGCGTTTGATTATCCAACCCTATCTCTCTTCTATGCGAATTTTGACACAATCGAAGTTCGACCTTGATTTACGATTAATCGAACTCAATATAAAACCTAAGAAAAGGATGCCGATAAAACTGTGACATCTTGTAGTCATATACCCACTATAAAAAGGATTTTGAGTCTTTCGTTATTTTTCTCAAACCAATACAAGAATAGCTGCGGCTTTAACATCGAGACCAAATGATGCACATTCTGCTTCTGATAGCGCGATTCAGATGGCACGAGAAGGAATGGTCTTCCAAAAACAATTCTGTATATCCTTAGTCTTCTAAAGCCAGACTTCCAGTCCAAATAATGGACACCCAACTACCATTGTCAATCAAAAATATTGGAGACACGCCTTTTTGACCCAGTTAACATTTCATCGTCTTTTTGCGGAATTTTTGTGCTGAACTCACTCTCTAAGCAAAATTTCAGCGTAATTTCAATATCATTTGCATAGCCTGGCTGGGAACCACTTTATATCTCTTTGGTCTATCAATGTAAATTAAAATGCATCGTTTTTTCATGAGTTCTGAGTGATAATGGAGGCACTTTGTTGAAGAAGTTTGAAAAAGTATTTGCGTCCTAATTTAGGCAAGGCTCGAAAGCTGAGACTGTTGGCAGATATATCATTTTAGAAATTGAATGATCCAGGGTTCTTGAGCAAGTCAAAGTTGTTATCTCAGACTGGACTCGCTACGAAGCCTGAAACCGAGATAACAGTGAACAATCTGGTATGCATGTTGTTTTATTAGAAAGCATTAGAAGTTCCCATGGCTAATTGAAGAGTAACATACATACGGTATAGAATACACGAGGCATAAAGAAGGCGCAAAAGATTTAACTCTCACTCACCGTAATTCCTATGTTTTTCTTCTGGTTTCAGCGGGCGGACTTAACTCGCACGGTTGATAAAGATTTGGCCTAGTCTTGCAATAAACACCTAGGCCTAGTTTTGATGTAGAAAGAACAATGAATCCCTCCTGAGATCACTTCTCCGCGTTCTGAGATTCACACAGGAGCGAATCCCAAGCCCATTTCTTTTGAATCCGATGCCTTTGTGCACTCCCAAATGTATTCAACGCGAGCTTATACCATACAATTGAATGCTTCTCGATTGATAAAATCTTACATTCAATATTAATTTTACCTATTTTGTTGGGTCAACTCATTTCTTAACTACTGTTTTGAACAATCGTGCCTCGAGTATTGAAGTTTTCTTAAACCTTCATCATGTCTATTGCTTGGCTCTCAAAGCATGTTTTCGGCAAAATGGTGATAAGGTGCCAATATGATGGCTCCAGAACATTGCCGCTTTGGTCAGTAACAGCTGCGTTCACAGAAAGATTAGATTAGAATCATTAAAGAAGACGAATTCAGGCTGTGGCATTTAACAAAATAGTTAATCGTTTGTGTGAGTTCATACACTTTGGCTTTCCTTCTACTTGGGCCCTCGTCAACGAGTTCAAAACGCCGATTAACAAAAATAAAGAAAGCATTGCTCAGAAATTCAAGTAAATAAATGCAAATAATCTTTCAGATTTTTTACCCTTCGTATAATTCATACTAAAAAAGGAGCGTCAGTATTGGAGAATCACTTCACTATGAGTTCCTTGTTTTTGGGACTTTTTCGTCTTAAAATCTGGAAACACATCTTTGACATTAAATCTCTTGAAGCATTTTCACGGAAGTTTCGAAGCTCTTTAAACGTTCTGGACAATCTCTATTGGTGTCTCTTCATTTATTCTTCGACAGAATATTCCTTGACTGTATTAGATCTGCCAAAGTAATTCCACCCTATAAAAAGGTTTTTCACGAACTGTTCACGAGCGAACTTTGCCATAGACTGACATACTCACTTGGGTGACATCGGCATTGGGACAATGGATATATTTGCTCTATCGATATTCACAATTAAAAGAAGGGATCTTACAACATGAATCTTGATAAAAATGTCGTTCCTGGCATAACCAAGGCTGAATTGACTCCGTACATCCTATGTCCTCGGCCTCCTTTGAATATTATTATAGCTACCTCAGAGTAACCATAAGCCATGCCCTCGTTTGTTGGCAAGGCGTTCGTCAGCCAGCAGTAAATGAACTGAGAGAATCCTTTTTGATTTTCAAAGGCAAGAAGCGCTGAGAATCTTTGATTTCTTCTACTGAAACTTGTGCACAATTAAACTAAATGGCATGTACTAGTTAGGTATCTAACATCCACGAAGAAGGAAAAGTCCATGGGACCAATCTTAGTTGCTTGTGGAGTTCCACAATGACGGATCCCTGGTCCACCTCTGTTGCTAGTTTCCATAAATGATCAACTGCTATACAACTTGCGTCTTATTTGTTTGCATAGGATGCCAATATAAAAACAGATATCATGAACATATGAATTTGATGGGTTAGGTAAGACCAGTTTTCTAACATGGAGAAAGGTACCCGCATCACCCTGGAAAGAATGCTGAATGTTTGAAGATTGGGAATCCTTTATCAAACGTAAATACTACGTTAAGTCCCTTGCCTTCTCGGATATTTTCAAGAAAACAATTTTGCTCACTAGTCGCCTTATCTGTCTTTATACTTTACTTTTCGTGCCTTCGTATGCCTTTTCCCACTACATGATTTATATTTATCTGGTCTGCTTGCTACATGAAAGTTGATATAGTTGGTATACTCTCTGCATCCCTCTTAATGTTCAAAATTATCAACATTGCTTCATTCCTTTTAACTAGAATGACTTTATTTTCTCCTTGTCTTTTGTGTGGACGTGGGGGAGATCTTAAAATAATTACTAGAAGAAGAACAAAAAAAATGTCATACCAGGATTGTGAACTAACGACTCCGTGTTAGTGACAATTGCAGATCAATTTTGACAAATCCAGTGAGACATATCCACATCGATTAAAGGTTTCAAGCAAGCCTCGAGTTTTCAGAGGTTTCAGAAAAAGGACGAACAAGAATGTCTTTATTCTATCAAAATACAAACGGCAACAGCTTGTGAGTATTGTACAAAACTAAAAAAAATTAACACGAAACGAAGTGCTAGAATAGCATTCTGTGAAATCAAAAAACCCCCACTAACTAATAGTTGAAGTTTTTAGAAATTTCCGATCACTCCTCTTTAAAATCTTCCAAAAGGAAACCACTTAATAGTTTTTAAACTTTTACCAATCATTTCTAAGAATGCATTGGATTTTTGACCCGCCTATTTTAGCTTAAACTCAAAATTTGATGTAGCAGTGTATTTTCACATTTATAGTGAACAATTTTCATAATGGCAGGTTTGAAGTTGAAATTAAAAATTGGACGCCCGTTTCTGAAACATCTTTAAAAAAATCGTGCAAAAAAGTCGATCCTTAATCGCTTGGGAAAAAAATTTGACACCACAAAGCTCAATTCTATTGAAGATGTACCCTCATAACCTAAGATCTCCAAAATCAAGATTTTCCGGAATTATTGAAAAATTCATTTTTTGGGAGTCAGTAGCTTAAGATGTAATCTCACTAATACGAATGTGCTCTCTAACCTCTGAGCTCTATATAAGCAAATGCAAGTTCTCTTCCATATTTTAATACCATTAAGACTGTTTACTGGCAAAATCTTGAAAATTTCAGAAATGCGCGAAACAGACTCGAAATTAACAAGTCAAAACCAGAGAATACCTAATTACAAGAAATGGGGACACACAATGAAAATACCGAGGTCTCTACTCGGCACTATAAATGTATTGACAGGTGGAAAGTATTAGGAAATACAGCATTTGCAAAATACAAAATAGTTAGACATTCCTACCTCATCACTAGACTGGGAACCTTTGACACCCAGGTCAGTAACATCTTCATCCACAGTAGTGAAATCTGAGCTCAACTCTAACTCAGAAATCTGAAAGCATAATTGACATCAATGTAGAAGCGGGAGCGGATTGTGTTCCCACTAGCTGCGTTGTTCAGCCGCTATGAACGATCCGATCCATCATTGCTTTATTTAATGTGAAATGGACACGGAGACAGAGGGTGAGAGTGTGGGCAAGGTGTGAGTAAGAGAGAGGGGGGTGATGTGCTGCCTATATTAACTGAACTGACTCCGTATGTTTGTAAGCACATCACTCGGTGTTACCAGTGCACCACATTCACCCTAATGTTTTCTCTAATGGTCCCTGGTTTCCCAGCTCACGAAACCTCAACTAAATTTACTTAAAAGGACTCTGCAGCCTGACAACACATGTGATAAAAAATCCTTCAAACAGCTTGTTTGCATTTTAGAGTTCAAGTACATGACAAAGTAGTACACCAGTCTTGTAATGACCTGGACTTTAGAGCCAGTCAAGCAGCGCTCAGAGCCACCTGGATATGCAACAAGAAGCCGGAAGAAGTTGGTTTTTGCCCAATCTTTTGTACACAAACTCTTTAAGAAGCCTGGGTAGGGTGCGGCGGAGAACTACAACGCAGGGCCATTACTAGTAGCCATGGGGCGTTACACCAGGTACTATATGAGACATCGCAAATATCGTCAATGAATTTTTGAAACAATCAATATTCAAGAAAATGCTTTACACTATATACAATTTCAACGATTTTGGTACATAATGGTTAGACAAACAAGATAAAGAGCGGACGTATTAAATAACCAATACATTTGTAAAATGTAGCTAATTGTAAAGGCGTATCTAAAAGATTTGGTGTAAATACACTTGATGTCGATATCGCCTGAAGCACACAGCGAAATTTAAACTAGAAGCTAAGGCTAAGTAATAAATAGGAAAAGCTATCTAAGAGACACGCTGATTAACGAAAACTACCTATTGCTTGCTTCCCACTTGCGTAGAGTTAGACGATAAGAAATTAAAAGGAAATTAAAATTTCAGTTTAATGTATTAGCTGGGATGAAATAAATTGGAGGAGGGGGGAGTGGGGTTCTCGTGGAAGGAATAAAATTTCAACTTCAGGTCAGGAAATTTTCCTATTAGACTATCAAATCTACTGGATGTACTTAAACAATTCAAAGTGTTTTACTAAGAATTAAAAGTGTAATAGGAATCTTTAACCTATGGGGGTTAGGGGTGATGGCATCACACAATTATATGCGTGCCTAATAACAGCCCAAATGTAATTTGATTACTAATAATTTTTCTTTTGTCCCAAGACACTCTGTTTTTTATATTTAGATGATGTAGTCCATTTAATGTAAATAAACAGATTGTCCAAATTTGTCAACTTAATTACAAAAGTGACAAAGGAAAGGACCTCTTTCTCCATGCAAGCTTAGCTCAAACTAACATATCTAACAGATGCTAGAAATTAAATCTCAACTGGAATTAAATATTTAAAAACCACATGGCTATGTTATTCAAAACAAATAAGAGCTTCATTAAAAATTCTTTCAAAATACAAAAAAATTGCAAAAAATTGAAAACCCACTGAGTAAAGTTTGAGAATGCTTACGTGATACAAAGTTGAGATAAAGAATAGCCTTGGCAGTATAATTACTTTGTTACGTTTCAACCATAATAGTTGTGTGTAGTTAGTTCTATATACAATTTCAAATGACGATGAACTACTCCTGCCTGTGCAGTTTCTCTATTCTTAACAAAAAACTGCAAGTAACCCTTTAATAGATATGCCTTTCTACTTGGTGATCTACAGCATATTGAAATATTTTGGAAGCTTAAACAGTGGTTTCCAAATTTTCATGATTCCATTTTAAAATTTTCATCAATACCAACTGGACATTTTTGCAGCCACAAAGAAATTCTAAAACCAACAAGTAAATAAAAATATCAAAACTTAAGCATAGGTTCTTGTTGAAAAAACAAACTTCTGTATATCTAAAGTTGCAAAATCTTGCAGAATGTCAGCTATTTTGTGAGATAATATCTAAGATTTAAATCACATCAACTTCTATAAGAGAACACAAGAACGAAAAAGTAATATAGTTTTGTTTATTAGACAAGTACAAATGCAATATAAAGGGAATGCTACTTTGGAAAACTTTCCCTTTGTTGTTTGGCACTAAAGAAAACAAGACATTGTCTTTGAAAACATGCTCAACATGATGCGTCACAATCTTTGTTTCTTCATTGATAAACTGTCTTCAGTGTTCCAGATTCCCCAATGTTCAATTTAAATTTTGGAATAAGTCAATATGACTTTAACACTGACTGAAAAATTAAATTATTGCCACCATTCCAAAAAATCATGATTTGGAAGAGCTACATTGTTCCTTCTAAATTAACCAGTATAAAAAGCATTTACATCTGTGAGTCCAATGTGTTCTTCTTGATTCCTTTTTCTTGGACGGTAAATGAAAACGTAGTTGGTCTTGTGCCTCTCCTTCCCAGTCCATAAAAACTGTACAATCATACTGACAAGAAAAAGTGCTGGCCATATGCCCATGATGACAAAGCTATGCCAACAAAGTGGTGCTACTTTTGAATAAAAAATCTTTTGCTCAGAATACTTGAGCAGGAAAAGACCCTCCACAAAATAATCAAGACCACCTGCAATCATTGTTGAACCCAAGATTGCTGTTGATGTGATAAGCATGACCCTCCTCCACCACAATGTGACAAAAATTTGGACAAGACTGATGGATGCAATGATGATGCAAGGTACAGCAATAGAGTGAAGCAGATCAAATGTTGTATATAAAAGTGCAACAGCAAAACCCAGAGACAGCCCAGCAAACAGAGCTGTCACAAAATAGCCAATGTACAGAACAGTTGTAGCAAAAAGACTAAAAAACAGCCCAGCTGCCACTGAAACGAGGAGCAGTATTGTGCCAGAAAAATTTGCCTCACTCACACAGATTAGATAAGAAAGAAGTCCTGAGCCAATGAACCCAACCAGAAAGAATGCCACTCTTCGTTTTTTATAACCTAGAACAAACCAAAAACTCATCAGCTGCTGGTATAGCTATGAGCAAAGGCAAATGGGACTAATAAATATGGCACAGGATTAAGTCCTTGAAATAATATAAGCCCATTAGGACAAGGGGAAAGGGAGCTGGGGAGAAGGGGGGCTGCATAGAATAATGAAACTGCAGTATGTTTCCTGAATAGCTGTGCATTGAATGAGAAGGAATATTTAAATTGAAATAAGGCCAGTCAGGCTTCATGTTTTCTGTTACTATGGTTTACTACTGATGTGCTTTTTCCGTCTCTTATTGTCTCATTTATTGTCTCAGCTGGAGTTACAAGCATCTCTTAGAAAAAGCTACAATTGCTTACTTATCAGTTGTCATCCAGAACAAAAGTTTTTTGAGTGTTTTTTAATGCTGGTAAAAACAATTGCCAAACAATGCATCATCTGGCTTTATGTTACTTATTTTGGAAGCAAGCTGTCATGTATGCAAGATATATTTTGACTCATATCAGTCCAGGTGGAAAATAAAATTACTTTTATTTATCACAATTAAGGTGGACACAAGGAAAATTTTCTCCGCAGTGAAACCACAATTTCCTTATGATTCAAACACACACAAAGGAACTATACTTTTTGAAACAAAAAGGCAATCATTTTTCAGCATTTGAATGATTGTGTATTTCAATAGATTCCCTGTAACAACTTATAGGAATGAAATTATATTAATTTCTTTCTTGCATGCCTTAATACTTTCTGGGCTGTATTCGCTGTACTTCATAATTTTGCAACTAAGGGCAGTATTTGCTTCACACATTGCTGAAGGTCTTGGCAATCCTTTACAGAAAAAGGAAATGGTCATATGGTGGAACACATATCCCAACTTTCAAAGGGGGTGTCTGGTCATGCATTGCATCTTTCTACATACTAACTGGAGAGTGTCGAATTAGTTCATAATTGTCCTCAAATATCATACTATCATACTATTTGTCATTACTTTTGATGCCTAATTTCTTAGAAAAAGTCTGATGAACACAAGTTTCTTATTCTGGGAAATTCATTCAGCTATACACAAAAGCGAGCTCATGATTAATGAAAACATTTGACTTCAAGGAATAAAACATTGGTTACCTAATCACTAAAATCAAACTGTTTTAAATTATTTGAAGGTAGAAATTAGTCAATTTCTCAAATTCATCTTGGCAATAAACAAATTTTATGCAACCTGCTGCCATTCAATTTCAAGACAAACATCTGCTTAAATTTGCAAGAACAAGTTGTTGCTACATTAAATATTCATAAATTCTTTTCATAATTTGGGAATATCGGTTGTTCTTTGATAAGATATAAGACAGGTGAACAGGTGTATCTTTCATGTCAAACTCTTCTTTGCATCAGATTTGATAACATTACCACCTTATGCTATTTCAAGTCAAAATTGCTCCTCCAGCTAATGGGAAAACATAAAGAAGAACATTGTAAAGAGCTATTGCTTTTTATGAGCCTTTTTTTGTTTGCTTTTTTGCCAAAATCTAATTATCATAAAATAAACCACATAAAAAACTGATGTCATTTGACTGTCCGAATTTCAATTATCAAAAAGGTCATGGTTTGTGAATGTATGATCATGCTTACTGACATGTTTAATTGGTATTGGCATTTTCATAACCATTTTGCATCAATTTGAAATATATTGCAATACCAGTGGGCATTGCAAAAGAGGGCAGATGAGGGGTTTGTCACTTAGTATGAGAGCTATGCATAACAGATGCACTTGAAAATGCACATCAAAATTGAAATATGTACAAGATTTGCTTGTGTTCACTATCAATGTTAGAAAAGGTAATGGTAATTGGGAAAAACCCATTGCACACTAAGGAACCAGACGAAACATTTCCATGCCACACAGTTAGGATAAGGATATTTATAAAGCTTTCTTAAAAATTGTTCCCTTTGGTCTGCGTTTAGTTATTTTATATGTTGAGGATTCTGAGCATTTACTTTCCTGAAGAGTCATTCTTTTTTTGTGTAAAATACATTCATTGTCTATAAAAAACCTTCCTGCCTGCAAGATATATTAAAACTGAGGCGAAAAAACCCACTAACATTCCATCAGTTCCAAAAAAAGTTGGATGACACATAAACACTCAACCAAGAAATTGCAAATCCACAATCTTCAGACTTCTGCATACCAAACATATCTGACCTCAGACTCCAACTTATTATTTCTTAGACAGTTCATCACGTTGCCAAAAATGTCTCGGAAAGTTAAAATAAATGTTTTTTCCAAACAATCCCCAAGAAATGATAAATCAATTAAAACTGACAGCATAAATTTTAATGCTAAACCGGCATAAGATCAATTCTCGCGAACTTGAATGTTTGGGGAAGTGCTTACTCTAACCTGAAGCCGATCAATTCTTAATTCGTTAATGGAAAAGACTTTTTATATTGAACCAGTGTCCAGTGTTGTTCCATTAACAAAATATTGCAAATATTCTCCCCCTTATAGATATTTTCATATTACAAAGGGTCGTCGTCTGGTTTCAACATGGTGGTTTGAGTAACGGCCCGTAAATTTCTGTGACCAGAAATTCAATTATGTTATCTTCACTAGATTTCGTCGATCACGTTAGAAGTTAAAAATACGCCATACTGAAATTTTTTCTCCATGAAGCATCAACAATTTTCATACTTAATAAACACCTTTCGCGAAAATGATCACGCGCGGGACAAAGTGGGAATCTTGGGCCTACCAGAACATTTCAACAAAAACCTGTTTGGCAGTTAAATTACTAAATATATGCAAAAAAATAGAAAATTTACCTATTGTCGATATAAACAATCCACTCAGAATAAACACGCCGGCAACAGCAACTTGCGGTATGGTAAAACTGAACTTCCAATCTTCACAAGAAAAATTAAATTCGTTGTTTAGTGACACATTCGTGAGGCCAGATATGTTATGAGGCCTTGAGTTGTTACTTTGACTGCTGTTGTTCCATGATCTGGCAAAGTCAAGATTCATCAAAGTCAAAAATAGAAGTTTCTTGACATGGCCTACATTTCCCATCTCAAAACCAAACAGAGCGACGAGTCTTGAATTCACTTCACTGGTCGATTGGAGAGCAGCGACTATGATAAAAAAGTATAAAGGCTAAATCTGCTTTCAACTTTGTTCAAGAGGAAAACGGTCTACTAATTCGTCAAATATCTCGTCCAGACAAATCAGCATCGTCCGGACATCCTACCCCAATGCGGTCGATCTACAGCCAAAAAATATTCAACTGTTTTCAAGCTGCTTTGCATAATGACGTCATTGTCCATAGGGAGTCCCTAGTTTTGAATGGACGCTTGTTATGGCTGTTCATAAATGCATTGGAAAAAACAAAAACATTTGCCATTACAGACTTTTATTTATCCATAGAGAGAGTGTGCAGTTCAAAAGCCCATACACTTTGCTAATTATCTTTAGTTTAGATCTATTAAACCGATCAAAATCAATTTACCACCAGACTCAAGATAATATATGCATCAGAAGAAATAATCTCGTTCCATTATTTATATTTCGCCAGACAAGTTCTCAAAAGGTATGAATCAGACTTTGACGTAAATCATTAGTCATGCAATTTGAACTGCAGATCGAACTAGAACAAAAGGCTGATAAAAAACGTATCAAAATTGGATTGGAATGGAACAAGTTTCCATCGCATTATTGCTTGAATGACAATATACTATAAAACATGAGAAATAATATTCTAAGGACAGTATCGATACTCAATGATGAGTAACAAACCTACACTACACTACAAGGGAGACACGTGAATGCAACATACGCTGGGGAGGAGAATGTGGGAGGCGCAATTTAGCAATTTGAGCCTTACACACCTTTTTTGATGAGAATAAAGTCTATAAGAATATTGAAGCTCAAAATTGCTAAGTTTAAGAAAAAATTAAGAGTAATGCCAGGCTTAGCATTATAAAATTTTTCTTTAATGTGAGTTCTCTCTCAAAGCAAAAAAACTGTCAGTTTGATGCTATATCTATTATATACATATATTTGTTTGTTGTTGTTGAAATTCATGATGAAGCAACACATCAGGCAAATTACACCTTAAGATGAGCAAGAACGATATAAGAATAATCTTAGGCTCAAAATAAGAATTTTTTAAGAATATTAAGGCTCAGAAAAAATTAGGCATTCTTATAAAAAAGTGTGTATCATTCTTATAGACTTGATTCTTATAAAGATGATTGGCTCCACGAATTCTGAGCATCTTTTGGCCAATCTAGAGAGTTAAATAGAAAAATTTTCTTGTCGGAGCCTCTTTAGATACTAAAGATGTTGACCCGAATGCAAAGATGTCGACTCACCCTTTTATTTTGCTCATGCAATCAGGATTTCTATCAAGAACTTTGCCATGCAGTTTTGTTTTATCCTAAGCGCGGGTAGAGGTAACTATAGAGGCCCTATGGCGGTCCAACTTTGAGAGCAACAGAGCCGGCCGGATATTCAAAGGAATCAGTAATCAGAAAGGTAAGACAATTTAGCAGCATTGTAACGTTTATGACCACAGTCGGCATCAAAGTAAATAGAAATCAGCAATTTGACGTATTAAGCAGCGATTGGAGCGAGAAGCCTGTTGTTTTCTTTCAAACAACACTGCTGTGGTTGCCCTTGGCCGGACCGGGTGCTTTGTGGGTGCCAATAACTATTTTTATGAGCGACTGTGGAATATTTGTCCCGATTTAGAAGGTGCTTGAATTACACGCTTTTTTATAAGCAACCACTTTATAAGGAACCTACATGTAGAAGGCCGAAATATTTAAAGAACTTATACTACTAAAAGCGAAATCACTAAGGAACTTTTCGTTTTGAAATTTTTTTATAACTGCAAGCATCAATGACTAAAAAGCCGGTTCCTTTCATTTGCAGCCAATGCTCGCATAGATTGTTTGTTATTCGTGTGTCAAGTGCTTCATTGAGTAGTTTCCGCATATGCTGTCTCACCCCTCTCTATTAAGTGCTTATTGATGTACAGCGAAAATTAAGGAACTTTTAAGGAACTGTTGGTATCTGATGATTTGAAGTCTATGAATTAGGAACTTTTGGAACTAGGCCTTGAGGTAGGTTCCTTATAAAAAAGCGTGTAGTGCGCGACAGACTTTGGCAAAGCAGTCGTTTCTTCGTGAGAAATTAAAGCCCTTAGACAGTTTCTTTTAAAATTCACGGGGCCACCAAAAGCATGTTTCCTAAATTCTCAAGATTATCAACTTTCTTAAATGTTCCTTCAATTATAGTTGATAGCTAAGTTTCGATGCAAAGCAAGGATGGATAGGACTCGCAAATAGACATACAGATAGGAGTTTAGAGATAGTAGTTGAACTTACTTAATCGAACGATCAACTGAAAGCAAAAAGATAACATTTGTGTGGAAGACGCAGGTTGAGCAACAACAACATCCAATGGTGACATTCTATCCAAATTTCGAAGGAAAAATGAGTTTCCGATTGGAAACCTCTTCAGCGTTCTATCTGCAGGTGTGAGAGTAGTTGTTTGTCAAAAGTTCTTATGGGTATTTAATGTGGGATGGAAGATGCTTCCAATGCTGTTATATTAATATAGGCCTTGAAAGAGGACAAATAGCCGATAATCTTTCTTCCACGTCCACAGTATTTTCAAGAGATCATTTCAGCTGCACGGTAAGCACAAGAAGGGTAATATTGTGAGCTGAGAAGGGTCATCTATCTCTGAAATTGGGCACATACCCTCGATACCCCACTGATTATACATGTATGCCCAGGGAAACTGTGTCCAGGGGAACTGTGTAACTTGGGCAAGGCAACTTGATCCAACAAAAATAATTACGTCCTTGCATTGTACCAGTTCATGACCAGGGGCGACAGTAAAGGGAAGTGTGGGTGAGTTAAACACTCGACAGAAATAATGGCACAATTTAGAGGCGACAGTAAAGGCCGCAGGGCGTCTGAAACCCAAACTCAAAACTAAGTGTGTTGTGGATGCCTCTGCTCTCAACTCGTGTCAATTCAAGGTGTAGAGCTTGACATCTAGGTCTTCATAAAAGTTTGCGCTTATTTTGCGGGTTTTAATTATGGCCGATTAGCCCCGAAATTGGCAAAGTGATTTTGACCTCAGACTGAAGATTACTGACAAGGTTAACGAGGCTGTAATGTGACCAGCTATATTTGTCTAGAGGGGTTAAAAGATAGAGCTTTCTCTATTAAAAAAAAAGACTCTGAAAATGGGCATTGCGTCTACTTGGTTAAAGCAACTATTGTTGTGCTTGAAAAAGCCAAAAGCCCAGAGGGGAAGCGAAGAGCTCGACTTACTATCTTCTATTTCTTTTGATAACCTTGCAAAGGCACTCAGCAAAAACTGACTCTCATTAAAAAACGACAACAGGCTACGGTTAGTTCAAACGGAAGCCGGATATTGGAATATGTCCGGCAAAAGGGTGCTTTATCAAGGAGGAGTGCATAAAAAGTTGATACTAATTAAAAACAAATAACTGTCGGTACTTGTTTGCAGCACTGAAGTACACACAGGCCCGTCGGAACCGGGAAGGGGGTTAGGGGCTGGAGCCTCAACCCAATAATTGTCAAACTACAATATGTTTCCTTCATAACGGTGTACCAAATGCGAAGAAATAACAGCCCCCATCCTCAAGGCCCAAATTTGAATTTCGTTCCAGATCAAATGCAAACTTGTGTGCACAAAAATGATTGGAAACGGGAAAGATAGTCTTTTCACCAATGCATGCTGGAAATTATGGCGTTTGTGCTTCATTTTTGGCGTCTGAAGAATGATATTTATCCCTTGGCTTTGTGATTATAAGATAACAAGCAACGAGTATTTCGCACTTGGTTTTGGTAGAGCGTAAACCCCATATCGTTAGCTCTATCCTCAAATATATCCAAACGTGACTATATACAATCACAACACAAACTTGCTAGTCCACCAATAACGTATGCGTGTCTCGATCGTAAGCTTTACAATTCAGGGCGTGAACACAACACGTGATAAGACTGGGACGAGCATACATGGAGGTAGCATAAAAGCTGGGCCATAGGAATCCCCCAAAGTGACGTGGACTTCGAAACAAATTAACTTGACAATAACAAAAACGCACACGTTTTCATCTATTTGTTCGGAGCGGGGCTTGCAAATGACACGAAGATTCGTTGTTTTGTACCATTCGCGGCCCTAACCACAAATAAAAAATTATCATTTCATTTTACCTTGATTGTCGAAGAAACAATTTGACGGAGATAGAAATGGAAACGGCGATAAGAGTGCTTATCATTCCAATTCTGGAGGACATATAATTCAATCTTGAAGATCGCATAATATCTTCTGGTAAAATCCTTTGACTTCAAATCAGACATAAAGCGCTAAAATCATCTATAAGATAAAGGGCGATTCTTGGACTATAACGGCAGAAACCAAACTATTGGGCAAAATCCATTAAACCAAAATTTGAAACTATCTGATGGCATACTACATTCAGATATTTTTAAGCATAATCAACTAAGATGACGTGATCACCAGAAACTAGGTACCAGACCCACCTCCCTAATGCGGCTTCTTTCACTTCAAACGTAGACAGATGGCAACAGAGGGTCAAGGTTAGTAAGTGTCTAGTATCCCAAATATAGAAAGTTATTTGAAAGGCCGAGGTCAGAAAGTGAGCTAGGTTCAGCTTTTGGCTAGTATTGCGGCACTAACTAATTGAGCAGAGGTTTACCCGCTAGCAATTTATTGACGGGAAGGGTCTTTTTATTGAATAAAATCCATTTGCAAGAGCAAAATAATTATTAAAAAGAAGCGTAAATAATTGAAGAGAAGCGCAGTACCTATCATATTATATCTAAAGGAGAATATAATAAAGTAATATCTGAAGACCTTATCTCATTTCAAAAATGTTATTAGTGATCGCTTCTCAAAAGGTGCACTCTGTTTCCAACGAATTTGAAAGAGAAACCGAAGACAACGCTTGTTGATAAAAGGCCGCTGTTGACAAAGCAGCGAGTTAGCCACAGTTGATGGTAATTAAAACAAGCCCTATTGCGCTTTTTACTGCGTTTGGCATACGAATTTGACATGAGATTTTCAATACGAAGCTATGATGAACGCAGACAAGGAAGAATGAAGCGGCAAACAGTTTGTTGTAAAATCTAAAAGCATGGACCTGGCTGTGGCGGTCTAGGAAAGATAAAAGCAACATTATATTAATAGAGCATAATTTTTTTCGCTAGAAATACGATATCTAGAAATGGCAGAACCAGTTTTTAAATAATTTTTCATCCTACACACCACAGAATATGCAGACATCGAAAGATGACCAACTGACAAAATAAATAGTCAGTTGCGTATTGAAAACATTAGAGGGTGGTAAGAAGAGGGTATGATTGACTGTAAATGACCAATCACAGTCACTTCACACCCAGAAGAGCTCAAGGGAAAAGATGAACTTATTCCGTCTACAAAGAATGTTATTGGTCATAGGAAGGAGGAAAAAGTACTTTAAGTATGCAAAAGCTGTTTCCACTGTTTCTTGCTATTGAGAAGTTCTTTACCACGAAGCACTTGTTCACATAATTTCATTTCTCCATCACATCAAGCAATCTATCCTCGTTCTACCACTAGCCGCGTGCTCTGTCGCGCTGCGTTCTAATTCGCTGGGCATGCCGCTGTGCAGTACCATCAGGATCCAGCCCACCTTACAAACACAGTATCGTTGAAGTCGGTTTCGAGAGAATGCGGGTTGAATAACTGCTAATGACCTCCGCTTGGACGCGTAAAAGTAAGAACGGAAAGTGGATAAAGCCAATTGTTGAAATCAGGAAGCCTCTATAACCCCAAATCCACCCTAGATGAAAACATTAAAGAGAAGGGCTACAATCAACAAACAGTACTTAGTCGGCGATAATCAAGACTATTAGAAAATACTTTAGAGCAAATCTCACTCGCATCTGAAAAACATTAAAAGCTCCCAGTAAACAAAGATGATTAGAATTCAAACAGACATTGAAGCATTTAATTACTTGAAGTTGGCCTTTGTTGCTTGTAAAGGGAATTGATGTAGATCATCATTGACATTCTGGTGTAAAGCGCAAAGCACAATAAACTGTGAATAATCTGTGAATAGGACCAGGACCAGGTTCCTGAATATTCAACTACTCTTCGGTTGCTGGTAAAAGATCGTCAGCAATGATATTTTAACATTTATTAGATGTGCAGACAAGCATAAACCACGATCAACCAATTGTCTTAATGTAGACAATCCAAAATTAAAACGATTTTTTATACAGAAGTATCACTAAATGAAAAAGTTTAAAACAAACGCGTCAAAATGTAAATCAGATTAGTTGAACTGCTTTTTAAGAACTCATAAACCATCAACGAATAGAAAAAAGCGATTGACAGGAGAACTAGAAAAACATGTTGCAGGAATCGAATAAAATAAATGTAAAAACAAAAAAGCCTGTGAGCGTTGAAAGTTTGACGATGGTGCAAACAAAGTGCCTTTATGTGTGGCTGAATAAGGCGACATGATCTAAAAACTTTAGAACCTTCATTTTGCGGCGCAAGTAAATAAACAGTAGTCGACTAATTCTCTGTATAGAAATATTAAAAGAAAACCTTTATGTAGAGCTGTTGGTCAGTATGAGCTTCCTAATGCGTATTGAAATGGGGGTAAATTATCAGAGTCCTATACAGACGAGCTGCAACACTAATCAAGCACCAAAAAGCAAAATACTTCCAAATTAAAAAGTTAGATGATTTCAGGCAAAAGAAAGCTTCACTTTGAATTTCGGGTGAATTTCTAATTAAAAAGGAGCAATCGTACTAACTTCAATCGAATTTCAAAAAAATGTGTTGTTGCAAGGGCACTGATGGGTTTGTTTCGAAAAGGCACGTCAACTTACTTTTTTCAATGTTCCATCAAAAAAGGTAAAGATAAGTTGGCAGACAACAGAGCCAGGCAAGAGGCAGATGCTGAGGAGAAGCAACATAATAAAGAGCAACTGCGAACGTCATCAACGTCATCAACTGGTGGGTGAAAGGCAGTCACGGATTCGGTGAAGGGATGTTTCGACAAGGGAGGTCTTGAGTGGGACTCGAAAAGAAAGGCCAAGGCGTTGCCAAATCTTTACTTGGCAGGGCCTAAATGATTGTTTACTCTCTTTGCAACGGAAGGTCTTGTTAAAAATATGCAAAGAATTACACATGTTTCTCACATCAAAAAGGCACTGAATACAGAGAGTGAAGTGAAGAATTTTTGATGCAAGTACTTTCCTTAGTGCTAACTCTAAGGCGATAGGCAAACGGTTCTTTTGCAGTTCACCTAATATTCGTTTTATCTAGTGTAATTCATTATTCTTTTATTCATATAGAGGCAATAGCACAAATCAGGTATAGCTAAGATGCTATTGTACTGGGGATGTTTCTCACTTGCTGTGTCCATTCACTCTTGCCGTGTATGGCTCCGTAACAATTAATACACATTCTCAAAGTGCCAGTCGAGTATTCTTTCTTTGAATTGTGGCTGGCTTTATTTTCTGCGAATAAAAGATATCAGAATTGGGAGAAAAGATTGATAATAGCATCAAAACTATGATTATGCACGGCCTACTCTTAAAAAGAAATATACAGTAAATCTTCTAAGATAAAAGACTTGAAAAATAAAGAAATAGTGGTGCTTTGAATAACAACAGTGTCAAATGGCAATCGACTGAATTTGGAAAAAGCACAGAGCCAATTTAGATGATTCTCAAGTCTAACCAAACTAACAAACTATGTTAACTATGGCAAGATCATCGGATTCAAAAAAATTAAATTTAAAAAAATCATAAATTCAAAATAACATAAATTCAAAAAATCATCAATTCAAAAAAACTAAGAACAATAGAAGTAAATGCTAATAAAAAGAAAGAAAGAAAGAAAGAAAGAGAGAAAGAAAGTAACATTGTGGAAAAAATTAACAGCAACATGAGTAAACGCTACTAAGTTTAAAAATGATAGAAGAATAAAAACAAGTAATGACACTACATGAAATCAGTTGCATATGCAAATTGGTCAATGAAAAATCCGATATACAGTAACAGCAGTATCAATCTTGTCCTACGAGGAAAGCTGCGAGAGAAATGCATCTAGAATGGCAAACGACTGGCTCACCTGGGGCTACCAGGTTGTCTAAGGTGGTGGAGGGTCATCTGTCTGCTTTTCAGGGTTCTGTTGTGCTTGCATCCTGAAAGGAAACACGACATTTGCAGTCAAAATAATTTTGCATCCTTTATTTGGAGCGAAAGACAGTCTGCCATGAATGGACTTGTCAAACAGTTTGTGTACTTGAACAAGGACAGACATGGTTTAGCAAAAGTAGATCCATGAAAAAGTTACATGGCATAGGCCTTCAACTGAACAATAACAAATTATCTTGTTCGATGATTATCAAATAGGATGCTATATAAACGGAGTACAAAACTTCATTTCTGGCCCACGGCGACCGTGTTTATTAATATGCTTTGTCATGGTGAACATTCAATCATTTCGAACTTTTCTGACTTTATAACAACTAAAGGAAAGGTCCGTTTAAAAACTGACATTGTACCATAAGATATCCAGCAACATTTCATTTTCTTTATCTAATATCTTGAAACTAAAGCGTTTAAAACATCATTTGGAAAATCATGAAACGAATTATAAAGCTTCCACGCATCATCACAACCCAGTAATGAAGCTAAACACTAAGGTATTGAGACTAGCAAGGGAGAAATCTCCTGGGAGGTATAGCGGTGAAAAAGTGTAATACCTTTCAAAATACTGCAGCCGTTTTCTCCGCACCTCTTCAGGGTCAGCTACTTTCGCAGGCTCTAGGGAATAAACAAAGCCTATAGGTGTACTACTCAAAATTGCAATCAACGAAACTGGAGTAAAAAGAAAAGATCTCATGAACAGTGCACGGCCATACGCAAGGAAAAGTCATTTGTAAAATGCATTAGCTTTGAAACTAGGCATGCTAGCAAAGTAAACACCATTTTTTATAATAATAAGTCTATAAGAAAATTGAGGCTCAAAATTGCTAAATTTAAGAATAATGCCAGGCACAACCTTAATCAAGACTAAAATTTTTTTCTTAATCTGAGTTTTCTCCCAAAGCAAAGCAATTGTCACGGGATTAAAATGATCCTTTTGGGTCAGGATCGCATTTGTATCATTAATATCAATTTTTTTGTTCTGTTTGTTCTTGTTTAAATTGATGATGAAGCAACACATAAAAAGATCTAAAACTTTTCTTTGATCTTAAGGCAAATTTACACCTTGTGTTGGGCAAGAATAATTCAAGAATAATCTTAGGCTCACAATCGAAAATTCAGCACGCACGCTATGATAAGAAATTTGATAAACTTGGAGGTAGTTGGCTTGAGGATGGGTTAAGCCCTAGTCAAACGCATCCAATAAACGCATTCATGCCGAAAACAAACGTTGGACGAAATTTAGGATGCGTTTGAGCACTCATGCTGGGTAAACTTCCAGTTCAAAACGCAAGCGTTGAACGGCTGTTGGTGAACGAATTGCCGTCCTTTCGATGGCTTTGTGTTTCTTTGTTTCTTGGAATTGTTTAGGGTCACAAAAAAGCCAGATGATGCAATGTCTGCATTTCACGTGCCTGGAAGTTTGTTGACAGACGCCAAGAAGGAAGCCTCCCCTACCAACCTTGTTTGCGTTCAATTTGTCAATACCTGTGCCAATGTCGAGTAAAACTCGAAACATATGTGGGCAACAGTCGATTTCGAATCCCATTCAGTTAACTAGCTGTTAGTCAAGTGATTCAGCGGAATCTTTAAGAAATAACAGTCTGTAGACATTGGGTACTGCAAAGTTTGTATTTCTGTGCCCAGTGAAGATTGTCACAAATCGGTGTTTGAGGGCTGTGTTGCAGAGCCCTTGTTTGACTATTAAGTATATGACGCCATTATTTGGGTGAAATAGTTCTCGTTCTGGGTCAAATGCTTCTATTATCAGGAGGATGCGAAAACGGGCGACAGCTCCAGTTGGAGCTTTGGAACAAGGCCGTATGTCAGATGAGCTCATTTTCCGAAAGCTTTTGCCAACGTTGATAAATATTCGCTGTTGCATTCTATCTGCAAATGTCCCCTTGCGAATGTAAAAAGATGATTTACATTTATCTTATTCGCGTACAAAGTTGACATACAATTGTATTTAATCTTTGCTCACTAAGAATAGTAATACCTTTTTTGCAATATTACCTGACGCCTGTTCAGTCTCGTTACTTGCTTCGCTCGGTTGTGATAAGCTTTTGGGGTTTTGACGATTCGTTGAAGAAATGGGGTTTAATCGGAGATATTGGTCCGCGTCACAATTTGGTAAATCACCACTGACAATGAATATAGAGTAGCCTGTAAAGAATAATTGCTTTATGAAACGTGTGAAGGATATTCAAAAGCCGAGAGCTTCTAAAAAATATGGAAGTTTGTTTCTGCTAATGACGTAATAAGGGTCAAATGATACTGCAAGGATAACAGATAATTTGAGGCGAACGCGGCTAAATCAAACAGCCAAAACCGTGATTGTTGAATATTGGTAAATAGTGCCGCACATTCTAGTGAATTCTGCACATAAGTATTTACAGTCTGCTCAGAACGTGAAAAACAGTTTGTTAACCAGAAATTTAACAAGCCTAGTTCGCTCTTTGATACCACATTATCAGAAATCAAGGTGTTAGAACTTCTCAAACGGTTGAATAGTCAAACAAAAAAATTTTGGACTTCGGCTGTTAGTTGTGTTTCGGGAGAACTTTATATTTCTTGTGCAAAAGACCATCGTTTTTACGAAGCAAAATTATAATTGATTGGCCTAGCATCTTGACTTCTCTATCAACTTGGGCATCTCATCAGTAGAAATGAATGTCTAAGCAATGTTTACAAAGAACAGAGAGTAATAGAGACATCAATAGTAGGGAGATCGTGATAAAATATTATTTCACACCTTCCTTTTCTAACTGAGCCAGGAAAAGGCTTAGGTATGTTTCTGTGACAAGAGTTGGTCCACTTTGATTTGAGTCCAAGTTGAACCACTAGAAATGAAAAAAATTACGCATTTCTAACTAACTTTTACAAAAAACCATGATACTGAAAATACAAATAATGATAACAGTAGGTCTGTCAAGCAAAATAAATTTGTCAAAGTTTCAGCATTCCCTAGCGGTTCTATCTGTCATTTGTAGTGAATAGAGTACAGCCAATCAGATTTTGCTTTGTGGTCAGGACAACTAACTACAGCTAACTACATAGATTGTTTCCCTAGATCAATCACACTAACCTAGCCTTCACTTAGGGTCCAAAAATTACTTAATTACTTACAGAAATTAAAATAACAGAAGGTTGGTCCATTGTCAAATTCATTGAAAAGATATCTCAAAGAACAATACCTGTTGGCCTAGTTTGCGAATGGTAAACCAATGCTTTTCTAGATTACATATGAAGGCATTCTCAAACCTAGAGGAAATTAACAGGATAATGAAAGACAATTTTAATACACAAAACTATCAGAAATTGTAATTTTGATCTACGCAAAAAAGAAGTGATTTGCAAACTTAAGCTTTTCATTTGTGAAACTGTGTTTTAAAATTTCTTACACAGACCTATTTTGTCACTTTCAGAGGTTTATTCCCACAAGAAGAATGAGGTTCTAGAGCTAGAAGTATCTTTAAATCAGTATGACAAACACTAGCAAAAATGAAGAAATTTAACCTAAATAGTTGAAAGAGAAAGTAGTGCAAAATCCTATATATATAACAACAGAACTGCCTAGTATGATGTGCCTAGTATACTGAAAAATTCAATTTATTTATAATCATAAATTAGTTAAAATCAGACAGCTTGAAAGCCCAGTTACTATTGGACAAATATGGACTTTACTAAAAAGAATGTTTGCATTGTATTTATCCAGGGATTTCAAAATAGAAATTATAAACATTTCTTGCTAGCTGGTGGAGATAGAAAGTGAATAAACATTACCTACTCTAGATATTCCCTTGCAGTTCTTGCATTTTGCCTAGTGGATGATACCAAATCTAGCCCCCATACTTGCAATGCTTTGCATATCACCTAAAAGACAAAAACTCACAATCATTAATCCATGTACCAAAATAATTACCATGATAGCTATATAGGAGCCAAAATAACCCCACAGTAAAACCTATGATCTAAGCAGTACAAGGCTATAGCTTTGAAAAACCAAGAAAAAATCAGATTAAAGGTCAAAAATGGCTAAAAAAAGTGAGGAGTAAAAGTTCATGGTAGAAATTATATCTGTACAAAGGAGTATTATTATTGAATTACGAAATTAGGGGGAAAGAATTTCTAAAAGCCAAACCTGGATAGAGAAAAATCCTGAATCATCCATGTTACTTGAAGGTTGCTGTTGAAAAAAGCAAGTTTAAAAATGGATTTATAAAGTCAATGCCTGCAATGTATTTTTATACAAAAAAGTATTGATACAAAGAAGAAAATCAGCTTGAATGTTCTCCTTGGCTTTTGAAGTTCTTGTAAAAGAAATCCTCAATCTTTTGATTATGCAAAATATAAACACAATGAACCTTTTAAATCAACAAAAACATTTGATGAAAATATCTAAACTGATAATTTTATTGTTATATTCTTTGGTGCCACATTGAATCAACTCTGAATTTTAAACAGGAAATTGTGGGCAGGAGCAGGTAGGCTATAAATTTGACTTGATTTGGTAAATCTTGATAACTCTTTTCTATAGAATACTTACCAATAGTGATAGCAATGTCAATTGAAAAAACTGAAAAAGGGCAACACCAAGAGTATTCTAGAAGAATCACTATAAATACACAAACACAAAAATCCCAGTAGCTACCTGCATGAACTCAAGATATTCAGGAGAATTCACATTTCCTTCAGACATCCTTTCTCGTTCAGCCTCATCTAGCTCTGTTGCAAAATGGGCCAAATCCACTGCATTATAATACTGTCCTATTGGAATGAGAATTACCATTATGTTTGGCAAACATTTATTCAGCTTAATAGGCACTTTATTTTACAAAATTCAAATGCAACAATATCTTGCTTAAGAATTTTGGCATAGTAAAAAATAAAATACTCAATTATATACTTACTTGTGAGGAAAATGATGAGCAAATCATTAAAAGTGCATGACAAATTTAATGTGGTTTTACATTAAAAGAATGGGCATGTATACTTGTCCATCTCAAACAAAAATAATGGACCTTTTGGCACTGTTGCCAGAAAATTGCAACAATGATATGAAGGAGGCAGCAGGGATGTACAAAGTTTAAAATACCTTGGAGTAGAGAGTTCAAACAGTGTTGTGCACAAAGAGCACCTTCTTGCTAGAAAACAATTGAGAATGTGTTCCTTATAAGCTATAATACAAAAGTGCTTTTGCAAATAGAAAGATAAGCGGGAACAACCTTCTAGGTTCTAAGAGGCATTTTAATGGACATACTATTATAAATCAATCCCTCGCATAGTCTAACATCCAATTAGATACACTTTCAATTTAACAAATTATTAATAAATTCGTGAAGCCCGGCGACCAGAAATCTCTGTTAATTATCTGCTGCATGAATAACACCGTAGTGATATGAGTAACCCGTTTTCTCTAAACTTCAACTGAGATGGTTTTCTTGTAGAATCTTTTAACTCGATGAAAATTTGATTGTGCTAGAAGAGAACTTGTTGCTCATAACTCTGATAACTCCACAGAATCTCGTTCAAACCAGAGCTTTAAGTTAGCTGTTAAAATTGAATAGTAGACTTTGTTTATGTTATGGTACAAAGTAATAATGGAATGGAGTGTGCACCTCAAAATGACCCCTAACAGTTTAAAATAAATCACATAAATCAATAATGTTACCTTTTCATGAAAGATCAATTCCATTTTTTATATAAAAAGCGACTTCTTTTCTAGTTTCAAATCTGAATGGCATAACTATTAGGTATCGCTGGCATCCTTCTTGGAAGAAGGGGTCTGGGTGCTACTCACGAAAAGGAGATTGTTGTGTCCTCTTCTTGATGCGAGGTCTTTCTCCCTTGTGATGCCCCTTGCTATCTTCTGCTCGCTCCCGCATGATGCCTTATGGCATAAATTCAAGAAATAATCTTCCGATTGTGAAATCAGTCTCTCAATCAATCTCTCATCATCGAGAGTTTAAAGTTTTGGTTGACCTGAAAAAGCAGAATACTCAGGACAAAATGCTTTTATGCACATGTTTTTTTTAAAATAGTATAAAATTTGAGCACTACTTTGATTTTCTTTATCTAGCAAGAAAAAGAGATACAAAATTGCAGCTCAGCGATAATTGAAGAGCTCTATTCTTCGGAATGGAAAAATTTACCTCTCCTACTTCTTTGTCCTCTATATAAGAGCTATGGGGCCCAGAGCCTCTTTTAAGCAAAACCAACTACTGGGGAAAATCTTAGTTTGGGGCCCAAGCCAGTACACAGAAAAAATAGCGCCATTGTTATAATAACTTTGAATAAAATGTATATGACATAACAGAAATTTTAACATGCAAAACCATTTTAAGTATTCAAATTGAGGTCCACACTTTTGAAAAAGTTACTAATAGCAATTATAAACAACCATTGTCTTTTTGAAAAAACTTTTTAATAAAACTTCTAGTCTGATATATTTCTTGGTCAGGCTGTCTGTCACGCCTCTCTTTTTGCTTCAAAAATTCGGCAACTGCATTTCTTGGATCATAAAAGGCTGTTCCTTTACCATTTAAGGAGATGTGCATAATGCTGTTTATTGACTGTTGGCTAAGTGAAGCTCTGTTTGAGGTCTTGATATTGTTGTAATGAGAGACTGTTCTTTCAGTCCCCATGCTATGTGGGGTTAAGGTTAAAAACGATGCTAGAAATGTTTTCAAAAGACCACAGCTTGCTTGCACCATTTTTCTTAATTTCAATGCGTAAAATGTGCCATTGTCTTCAATAGCAGGATCTTCAATGGCAACTATCTTCCTCCATGACATACATGTGTCAGAGACAAAATCTTCAATCTTTTCTGGGCCAAATAGTTGACTGGCTAAATCTCTGCTTGCTGTGATGAGCTCTGTAGATGATTTGGCATCTAAAATTTTTCATCAAATTTTTTAAAGTTCCATCATATTCAAGGTTCATTCTCTCATCTAAAAAATTTATTGCTGATTGGACAATCTCTGTTCTCACTGCCATGTCATTCCTGTGTGTTGTTGTCACATATTTGTTCATTATGTTTCTTTTCTGTTGAATTAGTTGGAGAAGAAACTTCTTTAAAGTTTCCACGACATTTCTCCTCTCTCCCACCTGGTATTGGTATTTCATTCATTACTTTGAGATTCTCAACTGCAGCATCTCTTGCAGTTATAATATCCAACAAAATTAGGTGTGACTTTTGAACAATTTTCTGGAGATTCTTAAATATTTTGCACAAATCAAACATCAAAGTTGTTAACCAAAACTGTTGACCATCATGTTTCCATTTATCTAAAAAGCCTTGAGCCATTCTTTTTTCAATTTTTTCAGCGTGAATTTCACCAGAACACATCTTTGTCCACACTTGCTTTGCTGCTTCAAGATTATTTAGCACTGCCTTCAGCACATTCAAAGTGTGCTCAGCAAATCGCACTTCAAAGTGCTTAGGAAATGTCAGACATTTGGGATCTTCTTTGTGAAGGTACTTTACTCTGCGAGGTGATTGTCTGAAAAATTTGGAAACAGCAAGTACATTGGTCATCCACAATGACAGTTCAGGAACTTCAGACTGTACAGACTCCAAAGCCAAATCAGAGCGATGGCATATGCACCATGCAGTGAGCAATTCTTCTCCAGTGTAATCCTTTAGAAGTTTCCAGAGTCCACCATTCTTACCAGTGTTGGCATTTTCACCGTCTGTAGTTATTCCAACAAGTTTCTCTGTATCAACTCCCACACTCTTTAAACAAGTGGTAAGTGCATCAAGCAAACCATCTGCACCACCAAGGTCACTACTTGAAATACCCAGAAATACAGTTTTCACAGAAACTTCATTTTGTGGGAGAAATCTTGCAGTGATGAATTTGGAATCCACTTGTTGTTTGTCTGAACTGCCATCAATTTGTACTGAATAGCAGACACATTCTTTTAACAAATCTGCTACTTTTTTCATTTCATGTTCACTGATAATTTCTCTCAGTTCAGCATATGTCATAGGGTCTCTGTAATGGTAGGCAGAGCCTGGTTGATTGTAAGGAACAAAATCAGCATCCCATCCATTATCTCTAAATATGTGCAACAAATTGTTGCTATGATCACCAGACAAAGATCTTGATGCCCAGCTCCATGCACTGACAGTTTCTACTCTGCAGTCATTGTATACATCAACTGCAAGTTTTAGAAGCAATTGTAAGGTCTCAGCTTTACATTTCTTCACTATTCGTACCCAGGGATGGGCATCTGACATATCCTTCCAAGCATCATCAAGCTTTTTGAGTCGTAATGCCTCTTCATGGGCAGCAGAACATAAATGGTCAACTATCAACAAAGCCTGTCCTTACCATCAACACGAATTCCTTGAGCCACAGGTATTCGACCATTGACGGTGAACCTTTTAACATGCATTTCAAGCTGGTTACAAACAAGGCATTTCATGATAGGCCTTTGCCTTTTGTCTTTTCTTTCATATCTAACTTCAAGACAGCTCTCAGACATAATAAGCCAGTTTAAGTCTAATTTCTTTCCTTTGTACCAGTGAGTTCCAAATTCATCTTGTTGTTTTGCATTTTCAGTTGTAACATTTGTAGTGTCACTCTTTGCCACTTTGCTGGGGGGTGGCGAGGATTCATCATGTAGTAGGCCTTCCTCTAGTACTTCTGCTGTATTTTCAACCTCAACAGTGTCGCTATCCTTCTTTCCAAACATTGAGAAAATCGACTTCTGACCCACAGCTGAGGCACATTCCTTCAAAGCTCTTTTCTTGCTTTCGAGTCGCTTTTGGTGTCCACTCTTCTCTTTTTTCTTCATTTTGAAATTACGAGATTAGATATAGGTCATTTGAGATAGGTAGATCGAAAATAAAAATATTAAAAGCACGTGCTTGAGTGGCATGTGTACCAGGCTCGCAGATTGAATTATATATAATCACACATTCCGTTGTATTTACAACATTGTGTACATCAAATAGTGAAAAAAGTTAGTTTCTCAGGCTTCGTTTGACTGTTCTTCGCCACAACACTCGATCCTGCACCGCTCTTTCAGCTTCATTCCATCCATCTAACTGCATATCTTTAAAGTCTTTGGTCATTGTTTGTGTTATCCATATGTACTTTTTTCTTCCCCTATGGGCTCTTCCAGGTCTTCTAGCTTCTCTTAAAGCCTTCTTTACAGGTGTTTCATCATCTAGTCTCAGCATGTGACCCGTCCATCTTCTTCGTTTTTCTTTGATTTTGTCCACCCATGATGTCATACCAGCAATCTTGTCAATTTCTGTGTTCTTTTTCTTTTCTTGCCATTTTACTCCTAGCATCCATCTCAGAATTCGATGTTGGAAGCCTGCTATTTTCTTTTCTAGAGTGGTGGTGACGTTCCATAGCTCAGCATTGTACATGAAGATTGGCTCTACTAAACTTGATAGTATCTTTTCCTTGGTGGTGATGCTTTTTCCTTTTGTCCAAATATGTTGCAGTTTTGACATCGCGGTTATTGTCAATCTTCTTCTGTTTTCATAGTCAGTTTCTGTGTCAAGGTAGCTTCCTAGGATTTTGCATTTTTTCCAATCAGTTGTCTCACCTCTCTTAATCTTGAATATTTCAGTCTTGTCATTGTTCACATTCAGATTTCTGTCTTTTAGCCTGGTGATGGTTTTCTCTATTTTCTGTTTTCCTTTTTCTGCATTTTCATGTATCCAACCACAATCATCTGCATACTGCTCTTCCATCTCAAAGCCTAGTTGATGTATTTCTGGTGCATTGCTTGTGTAGTTGTGATCTTGGCTTGGGTAGGTTGTGCTGTCTTCTTTGAAGGCCTTGGCTAGGTATAGAGTAAATAGAATGGGGCTTAGTCCTTCGCCTTGAGCTACCCCTTCAGTTGTTCGGAATTGCCGTCCAACTTCTCCATCTATTTTCACTTGGATTTCTGTGTCATTGATCATCTTTGATAGTATGTACAGTTCTTCTTTATTTACTATATGTTTTAGGTCTTCAATCAAGGTCTTCCTGTTCACAGTGTCGAATGCTTTGCTCATGTCTATTAGTGTTATAGTGTACTCTGTGTCTTCTGTGGTGATAGCTTTCTGCCAATAGTTTGAATGCTTGCACTTGCCCTGTGGTACTACGTCCCTGTCTGTATGCTGCTTGACTTATTGGTATGTTCTCCTGAATTCTAGGGTTTATTCTTTCTAACATGCATAAAGCTAATGTTTTTCTGAGCATAGTCATAAGCATAATGGGTCTTAGGTTTACAGTTGGGCCTTTTTCTTTACCTGGCTTTTGGAGTGGAATTAGTATCCCTTTTTTGATTTCTTCTGGATATTTTCCTGTTCTTACCATGTCATTGAAGATAGTTGCTATTTCCTCTGCTACAATTTCTGGACTGTGTTTTAGTTGTTCTGCAATGATGTTGTCACAACCTGCAGCCTTGTTATTCTTCAGTTTCTTGATTGCTTTTTGAATTTCTTCTGTTGTGAATGGTTTGGTTATTTTCTCTGGTTTTATAGTTTCTTGTTTATTTTGATCTGGGCCTAAGTTTTCATTGAATTGAATTGACCAATTCCTGGTAATCGAGGTCAAAAGGCGAAACTGAGGCTCTTGAGGGCAGTCAAAGCTTCGAGAGAAGAGACGGGAGAAACTTGTCCCAGTCGCAGACCCTTGCACAAAGTTGAAAGAACAATGGAAATGAAAACAACATAACAAATCATGGTACATAATGTGAAAAGGGCCCCTAACTACTGGGGCAAAATTAGATTTTTTTGCTTCACTACTGGGCCAGATGAAGGGCCTACTGGGGCAGAAACCCCACTAGTTGCAATGTTAAAAGAGGCCCTGATGGGGCCTTTATGCTACGTATCATTCCAACTTTCTTATAACTTCATCTTGAACTGATCTGGCTGTTGCTTTTCTTAGCGTTCTGTTCATACAAGCTGCCAGATCACTAACCAAAATGACTTTCGAATTTTGAAATCTAAGAGAACCGTGTTGAAAATTTTGTGGCAAAAATTTATCCAAGAGAAATAATAGCTGCCTATAGAGTCACGGTCAAGAATAATCCGCAGGATTTCTTCAGGTTACGGTCATGTGGACCAGTTTGTTGATGGGTTTTGCCATGGTCATGGTCAAATAAGATCATGCTGGGCTGCCGCAAAAGGCCGAACAAAAAACTGAGTGTTTCACTGAGTGACGTAATATACTAGCATGTATCTTGCTCGATTTACTGCAGCCATAACATGTTTATTTTCGGTAAGCCTCTTAAGATCCAATAATCTTGCCAAGTTTTATATGTTACTGTCTTCGAAACTGAACAGCCAACAGTTTTTAATGAACACAGAAAATAAGGATGAGGTGGGGGCAGTTATTGAGAAAGTGGGGGTTTGAGGTTTGAAGTATGGCGACCAAACATTTTGAAAAAGAAGTCGCTAAATGCTAGCTCATCTCGCCACTCTTGGCTCAATTTGGGACATTTGGTGGAACATTTGTACGGGTGTGGGGAATCTCGTAAGGTCGTAGTTAAGGCCCTGTTACCTGAATCAAATTCCCAGTGACACTAAAGAAAACTCACTTTCGTTGGTTATGATGATTATTATGCTCACAGAATGACATTCTTACGTGAGGCAACCTCAAACCCTCTCTGTCTTTTACTGATAGTTGCGCTCAATTTATACAATTTTCTAAATAGCCCTGGTCATGGAAACCAGGTCAAAACAAAACCAAACATTACGTAATTTTCTAAAGCTACAATAGATCTAAGTACAAATCAAAACAAAGCAATCGATATTGCGTCAGACAAGCAATTTGTAGCGTTGGTTACAAAACAAAGAAACCACGGTTGATGACAGCGTGCGTTAAGTCTAATACTGTCCCTGACGAAATATATCGTTTTAAGCGATTACCTAACTTTTAAGATTTACCACACCGGGAAAGAAACAGGCTTCCAAAAAATTCCGAGAAATATTTCGTTTACCTTGCATGCACATAAGAACTGTTGATGCCGTTTCATTTGTAACTGCTATCAACACACGAGGTATTCGCAAAATAGAAGAGGCTAATTTTCTTTGGCACAGAGACTACACACTTTTTTATAAGAATACTTTCTGAATCTCAATATCCCTTAAATTATTCTTGCCTAACACAAGGAGTAAATTCGCCTGAAGATAAAAAAAAATATTAATTCTTCTTTGATATGTTTCTTCATGATAAATTTCAACAAAAACAAACAGAACAATAAATTTGATATTCAAATGCAAATCTTAAAGCTCTTCACAATCTTAGAGCGGCTGAGTGTATTTCAAAACATAAAAGTATATATACTAGGTTCAAAGTTACAGTTGTTTTCATTTTGAAAAAAATTAAGATTAAGGAGAAATTTTAGTCTTGATGAAGATTGAACCTGGCATTTTTCTTAAATTATTCTTAAACTTTAGCAATTTAGCCTCGGTAATCTTATAGACTTTATTCTTATAAAAATATGTAATTGAAACCTGAAAGGGATTTCTATCCTTGCATTACTATTCGCCTCCAAACTCCAGATGCCAAGGGAAAATGGCTTGTTGTCTATTTTAAACCGTTACGCCATCTCTCGTGTCAAAAGGGTCTTAGCTTGTTTGACTTTGTCGTATGTGGGAGCTGCCATGATTGAATGAAAGGAGCACGACCTGGATAAAAATTAAATTCGATCTTTGCTTTATGAAAGGAGCGAGACCACGTTTGATGCGATACAATAATGGTTTATCACTGAGATTTCGACTTGTGGAAAAGCAATCAATGCTTTAAACGTGTCATGGAAAACTATCATGTAAATAAAGCTTGATAGACAGGAGCAACGATCAAGTTTGAGCATAGTTGATGTATACCAATCATGGTCTGATTACCACATGGGGCTGACTTATAATAGAACCTGTACAGAATGTGACATTGTTCGCGATGCCTTTGAGAAAGGCATGTACGACAGCAAGATTTTAAGCACGATTTCCATTGGATTTTATGCCATGCTTTTTTGGTGCGCAGTAAATAGACGAAATCTTGACAATTTTCAGACCCACTATTTAATTAGTTAAAAAGCCTGGGCAAAAGGCGCCTTACCAATGAACGCAAAGCTTGCATAAACTTTGTCTTTTTCTTTGATCAAGTTGACAAAGAGTTGCCAAGAGCTCCGCAGTGACATAATCAGTTACCAATCACTTTCGGAGTGTGGACTAGACCGATGGTGTTGCGATAAAACGAATTCCAACCCAGATGCTTGGGGTGCAGCCCCCCTATCAAGGATATATACGATCCCCCTTTCAAGAACTAGCCTTGCGCATCGAAGCAACTGTCTGCATTAAAATGCTATTCCAAGTTGATAAAACCTTGCAGGTCCCCTCTCCTCTAAACCTTTGAACCTCAAACGAAAGCCAATATTTGTCTTGCCACCAGACGACCGAGTCATCAAACGTTCTTCAATTGGAATGATTTGGAAGGGAATACCCGCGTTCACAGCTGGATATTTGGTGTAACAAGGAAGTGATCTACCACGCAACAGCTGCTTGAATTCGAGCATTTGAGACAGAAGACGCTCTCCATAGAAGTATCCTCAGTAAAAGATGAGGATAGTTAAGACAACTGCATGGTTAACTGGATTCACAATTTTCATCAATATACAAGGTAAGTGATGGGCCGTCTTAACTTCAACCGGAAATGTTTTTGCTGAGGAGTTCGCCGCATGCTTGCAGGTTGAAGAAGGCATGACCAACACAACGATCATTAGATTCTTTCACCGAATAAAATGCTCACTTAGAGGCCAAGGATGCTTACGGAAAAAGCAGCCTCAGTTTTTCAGTAAAACTTCGAAGTAGAGAGTGTTAGAAATCTTTGGAAAGTTTAAATTGTTGTACGGTAGTCAAAAGCTGTCACGCACAAACGAAAACATTATCTACAACTTTGTATATCACTCGCAATTAAATATAATCTCTATCATTCCCCGAATTAACATGTATTTCACACAATAGTGAAGGATCTTGCCTGAACATTTTTGTTATCCGTTCGCTGTATTGTTTATAAACAAGGATCAATGACGTGGATTATGTGCACAGCGGAAAGACTAGGGTTTGCGTTACTAGCGTCGAAAATGTGACTTGTGTGCTGAACTAACGAGTCGAACTAGATTTCCAGAAATAAGCAATACTAAATTACGACAGTGCAGGAATATGTTCCTTGATACATAGTGGGTCTGGTACCCAGGGTAAGGAAAGAGCAGCAATGGAATCCATAGAAGGTTTCAAATTGTCAACTCATGTGGAAATATACCTCATGTGGAAGTGTCTTTCCGAACCATTTTCAAAATTATTACAGCAAAGTTTCTTGAAGGAAGAATTTTCATTGCTCTCTGTACACTTAATATTAAAAAAGGTTTACTTCAAGTCACCTCTAATCAAAATATTAGAAAAGCCATTAAAGAGGCGAAGTTTCTCCAGACAAGGTTATGGCCTTTGGTTATTGAAATTTAAGAGCTTAATAGCTATTTGTTCGATTTGTTGTAGCAGACGCTTTTGATTGAAACCAACCATGCATACCGTAAATCCTCGAATTGGCCCCCCTCCTCGAAAAAGCCCCCCTCGAATAAGCCCCACCCTAGAACTAAAATTTTTCAATAAGCCCCCCTCGAATAAGCCCCCTCGGTTTGTTGATTTTTGACTCCTGAGGTTGCCTTTGGCATTTTAGTGAATTAACACAAAAATTTATATTTTTGTTAATAATTTGATCAAATGTTACTTTATACTTAGGTTATTTTTTATATTATGAAAAGAAAGAAATTTCAAATTTTTTTTTTATGTGGCATGTTTCAAGAAATTGTATAAGCCCCCGCCTCGAATAAGCCCCCATCCAAAAATATCAAAAATAAATAAGCCCCCAGGGGACTAATTCGAGGATTTACGGTATATCTTCTGCTTTCAGTAAATATCTTATATACTTCAGCTGCGGTTGGTTCGCTGCATAAGTAGAGAGGGTGCAAAGTACTTAATGGTTATAATGCCAGCTGGACAGTGCATTGTGATGTTCGAAAGTGTGGTTTTCACTAACACGAAGCATGATTTTACTTTGGTTAGTCTTGGGAGAACCAGGCAACCCCGAACATGCGATCGAGAGAGGCAAAGTTTCCCATATGAGAAAGCTGGATCTACAACAATATTGTTGTGATAACAATAGCATTTTTAGTAATCCATAGGTCAAATCCTGGGGAGAGGGGCCCTTCACCTTTGATACTCAATTGATCAAGATCCATATTTCTTCTTGTTCCTTTCATTCAATTATTTCCTTTCCATTCAGGTGTTCACAGTCATTCGTTCATTGTCGTACAGAAAACCCTTCTCTTTGCATCGCCTGCATTCTCTTTTTCTAGCAAGCGACACCTAGACCTTGTCACACACCATGTATACATTTACTCCAGGTCCTATATACGTAAGTCGCATACCCTGCTGGAGAGAGATCAGTGCGTGCAGCATAAATCTGTGATTTTATGGGCAGCTTTTTGTGACTGGATATCTCAACGTAAATTCTTTCCATAATATGCTATAGATACGTTAGGAACATAAGCTTTTGAAGCATTTTTACCTTATTCTAGTATTAACACCAAGCTTGACACAGATGAATCTCTATAAACAAGATAATTGTCAAATTAATTTCCCTTCTTTTTTTTAGTGAATGTGGTTAGGCCAGAAGACAAGAAACAGTTGTGTGATTCACCAGCATCCGAAGGGGGCAACATAAAAGGAAGGTATGCACCTCGAAGTATCAAGCAATTAATCACGGACTGGTAGGAACAGAATGGGAGAAGCAAAAGGGCAGAAAAATATAGGGCTAGCTGCATGTCATAAAGGCCAAAAATGACTATGTAATAAACAATCAAACGCTGTTAGCATTACATGCTGGCACTAAAGCAGAATAGCATATAAGAGTGCATCCAGTAGCGGCGCCAGCCACCAATTAGTGGAGGACGAGGAGGATGTAGGGGGGGGGGAGCCCCGAAATTGAGGGACACGTAGCTTATAAAGCATTTGCTTATAAAAATGCGTGTATAATGAAAGTTTGTTGATGGGGCTATTATTTAAAATATTGATGAACTTAAACAAGTGTTTTGGTGTACAAAACTTTACAATAGCAATAAAAAGCGGAACTAGTTTTTGTATACTTGAAGTACTTTTCGTCCGACACTCATCAGAGCATGCACACGTCGGAGAATAACCAAAAGGTTACAGAATAAATAGCCAGTTGCGGATCAACGTTAATTCATTTTATGTGTTAAGGCTCGATTTGATGACCGTAAAGAGAAATAATAGAGAAACAGAGCCTGGTAAAATGGAACCTTTCTTTGCGCAGGGACTGTGAAAGCAACTCCGGTAATGCACAAACGAGAAGTGAAATGTGTCCGTTCTACAATAACGGAACATGCTCTAAATATTTGAAAAACCGTAGAGTGTATTTGACAGTGGATGGCCAACGAAGGATGGAAGAAAATGTGACAGAAATGTTCTCTCAATTCTACTTGGTACTCGGATGGGCAAGAGACATGAAACTAGACATTCTGGAATATCTTGCCAGGAAAAGTTTTTCTGAAGACCAGAAAGAGGCTCTACGCCGAATCAAATCCAATCGCACCAGAGCTGTAATGTGTTACGAAAAAAGCGTGCAGTATTATTGCTATAAACATTTCTCTGTTTGTGGAATATACGCAGAAGGTAGCCGTTATTATTTCAAAAAAGAAAAACTATGCCGTGAAGCTTGCGCTGACATCCGGCTAATATGTGCAGACGAGTTGAAGTTTCTACCATTTTTTGGGTCACCAGAAGTTCAGAGCTTCTTCGAGTTAAACTGCGAATCGCTGCCAGAATTCAATTCATCATCCACTGGAAAATGCATCTATCCTGGAGTCAATGACAAAGGTAAATGGATATAGAATGCTCTTAGATAAACTTCCTAGGATCAAGGCCCATAGCCTTAAAGCTTACTGGCTTTCTTTCAGATAGTCACTAACTTATCTCTGGTGCTCCCCAAGTACATACTATATCACCTCTTCTGTTTATTACTTTACACGACTAATCTTTTCAAAATCCACCAACATTTGCTCTTTTGATAAAATAATTGAACTGAATTACTTTATTCCTTCTTCTTGAGTCATTTCTTTGATTTTTGGAGGCGAGTAAAAGCACTCAAAATTATCCCTTCTTCATATTCCAAACACTCCTGCCTGTTTCAAGAATGTTGACCTTAATCTTTTCTTTCCTTCTCAAACATGTCAAATAGTTTGTCTCGCACACTTCTTGGCTGATCCTTCCTCCAATCTATCAACTCTGATGGTGAAAGTCGATCAACTTGATATTGTTTATTTTCCCTTCGGTCCGCCTACACCATCCCGTGCACGGAATTGCAACAGGACCCTTTGTTCGTTGATATCATTCAGAAGCTTTCTGCTTATGTCAAAAAGAATGAGAAAGTACTTATTTAAATATGATTCAAATCCATTTGCTCGACGTAGATTACACAACAACTGTCGCACCAGCATCGACGCAGCCTTCTCCACACACCAAACAAACGTTTTCCAAGTCGTCAAAAGGACACACTGTTGTGACAACCACGGATTCGCAAAGGACAGTCACAACAACAACAACTCCAGAAACTACGGGTAAGGCTAGAGTTAGTCAATTTCAAAGCAACATATTGAATACGAATCAAGGCAATACAAAACTGTCGATAGAGTTGAGTTTACTTTGTGTACAGAAGATGATATTTTGGTGGCCACAGCGTACGGTAAACACCGGGGGGTTATTGAAGTTAGCCACCAATGATGGTAAAAAATGACTCTTTTCAACGACGGGGGTGCAATCTTGGTAAAACTTTGATCTTTGATGACACCTGGTTGCCTAGAATTATAATTACTCGATTTGAACATCTCAGATATTCCTTTGGTACCAGATGGCATTGAGACAATAATACAGTGCCACTTGGGCAAGCGGTACCAAAGTTATTTACATTCTTTGACGCTGAAATATCAGGCGGAATTAACATCAAAGTAATATGGCAAGATGGATAGTCGTTGAGTCTATGACGTAAAGTTAACCAGCACCAATGCCACTTTTCCGCATGATTCTGTTTAATTCCTTTTTTGGCCCTAAAAATGGAATCAGCTAAATGATAGCTTTTGCAGGCTTGCTTGAATACTTCAACCTATCAATTTATACCGCCTTGGCGATGCCATTGATTGCATAGCAACTTTTGCAAGCTATTACGGATAGCAGGTAACAATGCTCATCTCTAGCAGTAACAACAACGCAAGCGCGAAGTTCAAGCACGACGGATTCGCCGAAAACGTCCCATCAATCAGATGGTCCAGCCACTACCACTAGAGCCACACCGAAGTCTATACCACAAACCAAGGGGGAAACCTCCCCTAAAACCAAAAGAAGAATCAAGACGAGAACTATCCCCAAAACAGATCCACAAACCAAAGAATGGCCTACAACATCCTCTACAGGTAAAGTGAGCAAATATCAATATCCGGTTCTTTTGTGGATTGATTAGAGGGGCCCTAAGGGACAACCAAGCCAGCGTGTAATACAAGGTTTGGCACTGAAAATTGCTCGCTCAACGAGGTAGGACGCTGTGCCAAAAACCTGTCACAATAAAGTATTCTTTCACAGATTCACTAGCTGTACTGTATTTAGGGGAGAGCAAATGCCAAACTTTAGTGATTAAGACCTTCCAGAATACGCTTCATACAGGAAGGCAGTTTATTTCTACTGGCCTAATGATGCCACCATTTATGCTTATCAAGTAATTTTAAAAGCATTCTTGTGTTGTACTGCTGTTTTACCACACTGAAACTGGCTCCGTAGTCACAATCTTCATCGAATACCTCTGTCATTGTTCTTTTAGGAAGTCACAACGAAACGGCAACGACAACATACGACAAAAAGACAGGAGAGGACCACCAAAAGAGAGAGCAGATAAATTCAGGTTCATGTTAGGCATCAATACGTTCGATATTGCGAATTCGTAAGCACAGGGGGCTGACCGCGAAGCTAGGCACCTGTATATGCAGTACACGACAAAAGTCAGGCTGCATTTGACCAAAGCTACAAAAACCAATCTCTACCTTCACTCAGTATTGTCCGTTGTGGTCATCTCGGTGTCCTAATCCTTGACCAACACCTTACACAGCATCAAACGTACATTATTTGCTTGCATCATTTAAAAATATTTACTTGAACGAGAAGAGATTTGGTTGATTTGTTTATGGGGCTGTCTATCTCCAGATTCGCTTCGGTAAATCTTTCAGTTGGCCTCCCAGTTGCATTTCGGTACGCTTTTCGACGGGCCTTTTAGGACAAGAACGAATTCCCAGTGGAAAATTTAAGCTGAGGTGCATGTACTTATAAGAAACGCCTAAGAATGTTTGGCTTGCTGAAAACGTTAAGAACAGTTCGCCTCATCTCAGATGTTTCATATAAAATGGGAAACGTTTAGAAAGCGCTTCAGTGAATTTTTAAGGGGCCTCCCAGTTCACTATTCGGTGAGCTTTTCGTCGGACTTTCGATAGGTTTTCACCTGTTACTCGCAACTTTCTTCCTTTGAAACAACCCAAGACCATAAAATCTACAATATTTTCATTTTAGATGACGTCACATGGTTTCATTCGCACGAGAAGGTAGTGATATATTCAAGCTGTGCTGCGGGACTGTTTATTATCTTGGTCATAGCTGTTTTGTTTTATTTCAAGAGAAGGTCCAGAAGCAGCTCAACAGAATCCTTCGCTGACGGTAAGGCTTATATCTAATCGATTCAAAAAATATCTCACGAGAAAAAGGGATTGGCTACCCTAAACACAGCAACATAAATTGCATCTTTGCTCAGCTTCATTACATTCAAATGTGAAATAGACCAAAAATGATTATCTATTTTGACAACGGCTCATAGTAGGTAGATAGAGGTACATATAGATATACATGAATATATAAATTGTTCATTTATTAACTTATCTGGTTTATCATCTCCTTAATTTTCTAACCTTGTGAAGAGAAAGGGCTGTCAACAATAAAGCAAATAACTTAGCGCCCCGTTGAAGTACTTGGAATTGGAAACGAAAACATAGCACGGATTAATGGGGATTTTCAGGGAGTAGAGACTCTTATATAACGATTGAATCATATTGATATTGAAAAACAGCAATATGCGGCAACAAATCCTCCCCATGCTTTAATCGCACCCATTGTAGTAGGCCCGTTGTGGTAAGGCTTTTGGAGGGTTCTTCTTGCATTCTGGATTACTGGGGGCTTCGCTGTGTTTACGTTTCTATGGCAACTTATAATGATCCTTAATCCTATATCAATCGGATATTGATCTTTGAACTATGATTAAGTATAGTCGCACAAAACATTTAAGACTCTTGCTAAACGGTGACAATTTCAGCCTATGTTTAAGGCACGACTTTAATAAAAAATAAGTAAAGGTTTTATTGCTTTTGAGCTTTCACATCATCACTGTTTCCGGCATTGTCTAGTGCTATTTCTTTCATATCCCACAGATATAATATCTCCGTATGACGTACAGGCAATAGATAATACGACGATAAGACGGCTAATGCAAAGCAAACCCTCGGAAAGCGACGACGAAACGGCAATGCCACCACCTCTTCCACCCATTTCAGAACGAGGGAGTGCAGACCATATACGCCTTCTTGTGTATCACTAAGAGGCTATTGGAAGATGTACACAACAACAAGTGGAGACATGTGCGGTTGGTAAAAGAACATACACGGGGCGATTGGTAAAAGAACATACACGGGGAGTTCAATTCACGTCTCATAAGGGACAGTCATTGGACGCCATTTTCTAAAATACCACTGGCTAGGCATCACTCTCTTTACGAGCATGAGTTGCAAGTCTGTCACAGGTATTTGCAAACAATTAAAAAGTGTGGTATTTGTCAACAGGCAGCAACAGTCTGAAGCTGCTGCTCTGGTTTTCACAAGTTTCAGCTTGTCGGGCCCTTTTTTATTTGGCAACGTCAAGGGTAAAAGAATGGGAAGGCTCGTCGATTGAAACATCCGGCGAATCGTTCCAAGGTTTGATTGAAGTGTGCTTGACTTCAGGAGATAAATGACGCAGCGCAAAAAGAAACAAGGCAGAACAGATAAATACTTCAACAGTTTCAATACGTTAAACCACTTGCACTTCAGATCACAGACTTAGATGTTTATGAATTAATCTGTAAAAAAGAAATTGATAAAAGAGGAGATACTGACGTTTTGTTGAAACCTCTATTTAACTCGTTTAATTGCTAACCAAAAGAGCTGTTAATATGGATATAAGAATTAATTAGGCCTTGTTGGTACTTTGCCATTTCTAAGTTACAGATATCTCCTTTATCGACTATACGTTTCTGGCAGTATACGTTATGCAAGTACAATACAATCACAAGGGAACTGTCTGATATATCTGACAGCAATATTCCACTATGTTCTTTACGTCACAAACTAGTACAGCTCTGCCATACATTGTGCACTTTATCACTAACAGAAATCGTTAATCTTCATTATGTGTATATGTATATGATTGAAATATGTTGCACGTTTAGATACAATTAACAGATGTTTTGAATGAATGTTTTAGAATGATTTATTAATTCGCTGGTCGAGTAGGTGAATAGCATAAGAGTTATCCGTATCATTTGGGCCGATGTTGAACCCTTTTCGCCTGGACAGAATTACCAAAATTTGAGCTCAACCAGTAATAAAAATTTAACACTTCTTTGCTCAGATAAATTTATCAACTAAATACATAAGGTTTACAAACAAAAACATGGTAAGACACTAATAACAAACACCAACCCATGATGCAAAAGCTGCCATAAATACTTACAAACATATAAAAACCTCTCTAAATGGAAGAGTGGGAAACTGAGAAATGCTTGAAAAAGGGGGTCATTGACTATTGCAGAAATTATCGCTAACCGAGAAGTTTTGGTAGCAAATGCGTACTTAATACGGTAAGAAAAATGTTTTATTTAGAAGAAGGATGCAAATAATTTAACATTGGATGCAAATAAGTTAAATGTTGAAAATAAGCAAAATAACTCTGAAAATGTAGATAAAGTTGAGCTTGGAAGATTTTAAATGGCTAAATGTTCGAAAGTTTGACATGGAAAATCTGAGCTTCTGGTAACAAACAAGAAATTCGATAAAAAATGTTTATCCCCACAACCTTCACAGTAATCATCAAAGTAATCGCCATGGTGATCATCCAGTAATCAGCATGGTAATCATCATGGTGATCATCACCATAACAATCAGAGTAATCATCATGGTAATCATCATGGTGATCATCCAGTAATCAGCATGGTAATCATCATGGTGATCATCCAGTAATCATCATGGTAATCATCATAGTAATCATCATAACAAACAATTTGTGCTGGTTTTTTGGTGGTTCTTCAGAACGGAGTCGGGAAAACAAAAAACGAGAAGGTATCTTTGTATCTTTATTTCAAGGCTGACTAAGAATACCTTTTATCGTATCATATAAAATTCCAGAAAATATAACCAACGCTATAACTATTTCTTTGTGATTAATCCGATTAACTAGACAAGTACGAATAACGATAATAGCATAAAATCACAATTGCCAGTAACCGCAGAACCATGACTTTAGCATACAGATGTACTCTTTCGTCTGGCACTTCTCAGGACATGTAAACGTCGGAAATTGACCGAAAGCTGACAAGATAAATTGCCAGTTGCGGATTGAAAACACGAAAGGATTGCGAGAAGAGCGCATGATTGGCTGTCTAACGACCAATCAGCGTCCGCTTTACACCTTCTTTCTGTGATGGCAGGGAGTTGAAGCGGTCAGGTAAACACAACTTGCACAATTCCAAAAGTTATAATAAATAAAACAAACATCGCGAAAGAGATTACGGAACACAATCTAGCTGATCACTTAGAAATGAATTAGTAAACTAACTACAATGGTTTTACGATTTAAAAAAGAAATATGAAACAAGTAATACAATTTAGCCAGTCAAATTATTATTCAAAACAGGAAAGGTGTGCTTGAGAAAATATAAGAAAAATTAACGAGAGTACAGTAATGGACTAGACAAAGATGCAGAAAGGAGCGAATAGAGGCTATTACATAAAATAATGCGAAAACGAGAATCAGCATGACCAAAACGGAAAAGTAGCTCAGCTGTGAACAGATAAAGAATGTTATGATGGAATAAAGAAAATATCGAGTAAAATGAATGAAGAGGTGCTAACGTGACATATCCTCCCCCTATCATGTAACATTCCCTGTTTCAACTAACTAAATATCATACAATTTAGTAATCACAGATAATCAGTAATTAAATTCAAATAAAATATAAACTAATCGTTGTTACTTTCTATTTCCTTGGTTACAAAACCAGAGACAGTGTCAATTTTATCCGTTGGTCTAGAACGACGATCATTATATGATTTACAGCGGTTAACATTAACGATATACTTTTTAAGTGGTCCATTTTCTAATTCAATGTTTACATCTGAAAACTTAATTTACAACATGGGCCATTCCACAGATGAGGTAATTTACTACTCAATCCCTTTAGGATATAAAATAAACCCTTTTAGCGTATACTTATGGCCTATACAACCACATACTTTAACTTAAGACCTACATCCTTGGCATTCTTACTTGCGTTGTAATTCGCTGCTTGGTTAAACCGAGCGCGTTCTATACACTGTTTTGCTATATATCGTGCTTCGTGCGTTCTCTCTATTCCTTCGTGCTTATAATCACCTACAAAAGCGTACTTACTGATTGGCGCGGAGAGAACAACACCAAATGGTATAGTTGGGTTGCGGCCATAAACGAGGTAGAAGGGGATTTCCTAAGTAGACGGTATGCAGATGGCAAAGCGGTACGGTATGCAAATAGCGCGAAAGGGATAAGCGGTCCCAATCTCTCTGGTGCTTCGACTCATACATAGCGAGCATGCTACATAGCGCGTGGTTACACCGTTCTATAAGACCGTCCGTTTGCGGGTGATGGGCGGTAGTGTTTATCATTTCATAGAGAAAAGATAACAAATATTCTGGACAATCTCTGACAAGAATTTCTTGCCATGATCAGATAATAACGTGCGTGGCACTCCATGCCTACAAATTGTTTCCTCGACAAAGATTGCGCGAAGACGTCAGCTTCTGCGTTCCTTATTGCTTAAGTTTCTGGCCACTTAGAAAGACTATTCAAAGCCATTTAAGGGGGTGATGATCGGTGTAGATGGTGAAGCTACGACAATGAAAATAGTGCTAAAAGTTTTAACTGCCCAAACTATTGCAAGACTTCCTCTTCTATAGTTGAGCAATTAACTTGTGTTGCACATATAGCATTGCTGGCATACGCGACAACTACTTCACTCATTGCGCATTTGGTCCAAAACAGCGCCGAAACTATTGCTACTTGCGTCTGTCTGCACAAAGAAATGCAAACTAAAATCCTGCAAATGGAGCACTGGGGAAGGGCTAAATGCGTTCTTAATGCACCAAAATGCTTTCGCTTGCTCGTGTCACCATACAAATGGTATGTTCTTTTTACTCAAGCAAAACAAGGGCTCTGCGTGCATAGAAAAGACCTGAATGAAGCGCCTATAGTAACCTATCAAACTAGATCAAAGCTGCGCGTGATCTCGTGGCAGCAGTAAAATCAGGCACGGCACTAACCTTATCTTTGTCTGGGCGAAGACCATCCTTGAAAACAACATTACCTAAGTACTTGAATTGCGGCGCGCAGAAAGTGCATTTCTTGGCCTAAAGCTGCTTCGCTTATGCGGGAAAAAACTAGGCCTTCCTAAATGTTTCTCGGAAATGCAGGAAAAAATTATGTCCTTCAAATAGACCAGACATCCCAATTTAAACCGGCGAGCAAAGTTTCCATTTAAGCGCCCACACATCTCCATTAAGAGACAATTGAATGGAAAGAGCGAAGCTGCGAGGCACAAACAAAATGGCCTCCAACAACAAACCAAAAATGGCTGCAACATGTCTTACTCCGGAATGCATCACGGCAATGATTCATTTGTCGACTGTCATGTTTTATCCTGAAAAGAATAGACAAGCAAAATTAAAAATTCATGTCTGCGAGAAAATATCAGTGACATGATCTGAACTCGTTAGCATTTCTCGCATTGCTGATTTTGCAACACTTCACACAGCTCTTGCCGGCCTAATGGGATTCTCACAGGGCCTGCTGCCTTAAACAGCACCTCCCTTGTCTACTAAGATTGTCTAGTGTGCGTGGCAGCTGTTCAACGTTGGAAGCTGTAATGCACCTGAGTCCGCTCTTGGATCAACATTGCGAGCCAGGCGAACTATCAACAATCACATTGGTACGACAGCGGTCTCAGTAGCTCCTCTCTGTCGTCTCAGTCAGGTCTTCCAAGCCCGATCTCTGTCCTAGCAGCCATTCCTTAGCTACGAAAATTGAAAGCGACTGCTTACCTCAATAGTCTGAATTACTGCAACAGGGCACGCACCAAAGCCTTCTATCACACTGATCCTTATGACTAACGCTGATTGACGTTTCTTGACTCTGGTCTTTGCCTCTTCCAATAATAATCTTCATTTTCTTTGACGCAATTTCTTGACACAGCGGCATAGTTCCACAAAAGGAACCTGATTCATAATATACAGCGCCTCTCTCCCCACTCAAGGAGCAGCGAAATCCGATTGGGAAAACGTCAAGATGGCGGCTCCTCTCAGGTAATTTTACTTGGAGTCTTCTACTCCAAAGAGGATTTCGTTGCAGAGTTTTCATGCCCATTTAACAGGGCATATCCACACAAAGCAGTATGGGAAATCAATTTTCTGTTTAAAAACTTGCTTTGATTAAATTTTACTGTAATTACCAACATTGGTAGGGTTTATTAGGAAACAGGCAATAGATTCGCATAAAGACTATCAGTTTCACATCTCATCGATTCGAATTGGCATCAATCACATGAGAAAGGGAGAACACTGGATCCTGTACGGCGCAATTCAATGCTGCAACAAACACAACCTCTGTTATAGTAGGCAACATGTCTTATCAAACTGTTTTGTTCCAGAGGTACATTTGTTCTGCTTCATATTCATTGCCTGGCAAAGAAAGGAACCAAGTCTCTCTAGAGATCTTGTAAGAGACATGGGGGTGTTTTGGTTTCGGCCATAAACCCCTCGCAAATTTTAATATCAAAAGATACTTCAGGAGGAGACTTTCTTTTTCATTGATCGGGCCGTCACATTTCGTTGATCAACCTGTCTGTGTGACGTCAAAACTCCAGCTCTGGGGGCTAATTTCTTACCTTCATAATATCAAATTTGGTTCCTGATCATTTCCATTTTTTCTCAAATATTCTAATGACAATAATGAATCATTTTTTCCGTAAGTTGATTCTTCGTTTTCCTTCCCAGATTCTCAGGTTGGTAATTTGAATTGGCATTCAAATCCTTTAAAACTGTTGATTCAATTCTAGATTGGCTTGAATTAAATTTGACTATAGTACAAATTCTGCTTGCAAGTTGGCAATCCGTTAGCCATGATCAGTTAGCCATTTGCAAAAAATCAGTTCTCTGAGACTTTGAGGACCTTTAACTTAACTTAGACGCTTTCAAGATATTCATTTACTAGTCTTTATTAGCTCGTTGAAAATTTTCAAACGTGCATGATTGTAAGGCTGGGTCCTGATAGCCTTTTGGCAACTTTTCCCATATTGGAGCCAATTAGGGCGATCAAGGCACGTTCTAGAGTGGGAATCGAAGGCACGAATATAATAAGAAAGCAAATGGGTTGTTCTTGGGTTTTAACAGGGTGGTCATTAAACTTGCTTACGTCATCGGCTGTACAAATAATGCAGCGTATCCAGCTGACAAAGGCGCTTAATTTTCTTTAATTCTCACTTTGTTATGTCACTGAATCTGGCTTCTATTCTAATTTGCATTCCAAGTTTGCGCGTACGTGTCAGTCTCTAGTCTCGTTAACAATTCATACCAAAGACTTGTGTGTCTTCGATGCATGCCTTGTGGAACACTGCTGCGCCATAATAAAACTCCCTGACCGAGGTTTATGGAGGTGACATGCGTTAAATCTTTGCCAGCGCTAAAAGTGGCCTGCTCAGAAACGCAGTTGCTGAGTGGATGCCTTATAAATATGACTGCGAATCAAACATCAGGCAGAAATTTATTCTCCAATCTTCTCTTGGCGAGCCTATAGGTTATCTTTCATCGCATGACGGTCTTACAGATTTGGAAAAATACTACATCTCTCACGTCTATTGGGCTTTCGAAAATATCTGTTATGATATTATGGCGTTTCAAACATTGAATCTATATTTGCAGCCATAAAATCTTTGCACCTTCAATGCAATCTTTGCATCCTTTTCAACAACAAAAAGTAAACATAGATGCATACACATGAAATTATCCAAGCTAATGTTAATGTATATAGCAAATGAAAATAATCGTAACAAACTCTGTAAAACCTTAAAATACGAATCCTTAGATTTCGTTCTATGATCAATCCAAAAATGCTTCTGATATTTAAAGGCTTGCAAATCTTCACGACTATACGCCCATTTAGCCAACTAAACTAGAATGTTTAATGGCAAAGCGATTTGTTGCCTACGTATGTGCCATCGTGGGTTGAAAATCGCATAGGCTTTCAGTCTGAAAGAAGCTGACAGTTCTCTGACAAAATGTTCCGCAACCCTGGCAAAAGGTAGTCCAGTCTCATCACGGTTGCATGCTACTCTAGTGGATTACATGAAAAAATAACGCAAATTATGCCAATCTGCTCGTTTACTTTGATGAAAACATCTTAAAGCAGCGTTGTGGAGTTCCTATTCTCCCTCGCTATGCCTACATAATAAACAGCTCGACCTTCCTCTTCCCAATAGGCCTCTTGTTCAGATTGGTGATGGCTCTGTTCGCGTCTCTTCCAGCGCGAAACGTGATGATGGCGTCACCTGAAGATCTGCCATCTTCCGAGTAGTGAATACGAACAGAGTCAGGAATAGCCCCATAGCCCCAGAAGAAGCCGATTATTTCCTCCGGCGTAATAGAGAACGGGAGGTTACGTATGCCGACCACTTTGCCCTCATTGATATCCCGCATGTTGATGTTGGCATTGCGGGCCACCCTCCGTATCACCGGGTCTTCCGTCGACTCTCGCCTGCCCGAAGCCTTCGACGCAGGCTCTGATGACGTGTCATCTACCTGGGATATGGCAGTCTGAAGAAGTTCAAGCAGATTCTGCAGCTGCGCCTTGCTCTTCGGCATTGCCAAATCGTGTCCGGTCGTGGCGGACACCGGACGTTCTCGCTGTTCGGTCCTCTCCTCCTGCCTGGCTAGCCTGATGCCTTCCTTGATCTCGTCCCTTCTTGCACGAGTGACGGAGATTATTCGCGGGCCAATTCTTCTTCCGTCGCGTTCTAGGGCTTCCCTGGCATCTTGCTCAGAGAAGAACTCCACTATGGCCTCCCCGTTTGGTCTTCCGACGAACCTTCCCCCTTCGTGGCGGCAAACATACACCTCTCTAGTCAGAATGCCTCTAAAAAAGTTTTGAATATCGAGATCTGTCACCGTGTACGGCAGCGCACCAGCCTTGATGAACTTCCTTTCACTGAAATCGTCTGTTTCTCCCCTCGGGGGAGGATGCTTGCCAAGCTCGTCAAGGCCACTGCCTCGGCCTTTCCCGCCACGCTGCGTTCGGAAGTCTGAGACGAAGCCGCCTCTCTCCTCCCTACCAATTCCTCTAGGCGCACGGGTGTCAAAATCGCGGCTACTACGATCCACTTCAAAGCGTCCGGGAAGCATTCCACGCCCTCTTCCCCTTCCTCGTCCTCTAAAGGATGGCGTAGGGCGTCCAAAGCCCCCTCTTCCACGACTAGGGGGGCTTCCCCTCAAGCCAGATCCTAGCGATCGTCTACTGAGTACTGCATCCATTTCTGCAGAGCTGCTTAAGGAGATTGTTACCCTGCGGGGACCAATCATTTGACCGCTGCGGGTCGTCGCTCTTCTTGCCTCGTCATCGTCGCTGAAGACAGCAAAGCCTACTGGGACACCTTTGTCACGTCCTACGTGGAGGTCGTCTTCTCTGATCCTAAGGCCCCTGAAGAGGGTCCTTAAGTCTCTTGGAGTGGCATCAAATGGGAACCCAGATAGTTTCAATACAACTACCATCTTCTAATATTCTTCTTCTCCCTCTTAGTAAATATGGACTCACTAGAATTATAAATCAGATTTTTCAGCTCCACCGACATCAATAATGGCAACACTGAGCCAAGAACAGCAACAATGCAATAGAGAGTCGAACTCTTTCAATGCTGCTAAAGCTTTAACATTTTGCCAGGCACCAGTGTGAGGTTTACAAAAGGTATGGCAGTTATCCAGCATTTTGCATCAAATTTCAACAGCCTGATCACAAATATCACAAATTCTCTAATCATTGAAAAACAACACTTTCCATGCATCTTTTAAAAAGAGGCATGTCTTCAAGTATGTGAGATCAATCTCTGAGCTTTGCATGCCTTCTTTATAGCTACTGATGTGGTATGTTCAAACAACATATTCCAATGCTTAATCAGACAATCATAGACTGTCAAAATGCTTTTCACTGTCTCCTTACAAGTGCATTCCTCTTATAATAAACATTTCCAGCTGACTTGACAATGCTGAATATACAGCATTAGCATACAGCACAACTCATAATTTTCTTCATTTGCATCTACTTTTGCTTCTCCTTCATATCATAATTAATCTACAGGAAAACTTGATAGTCAGAAAGCTATTGTATCTATTCTAACATCATCTTGTTTGACTTCTAATTTCTTTGAAATGCAAAGTTTGCAAATATTGCCCTCTTGAATTAGTTCACCATTCAATGCTATTTTGTTGACTCAACAAATATGAATTGCTTTGGTGTTTATTGGTCCTTTTTGCACCATGCTTCAAGCTATGGCCAAATATGTCTCTTTAAAGATAAGTCAGTTTGAGCTGCATTAGCTGAAAACAAACATCAATTGGGTATTTCTTGCTTTTGCACAAAAATCTGCCATCAAATAATGTGCCATTAAGATGGTTCCACTGGCACATGTAATGTTAAAAAATCCTTGTGTTGCATAGGAAACTGCGGGCAGTTACTTCTTTAAAGCTTTTGCCATTGCTTTCCCTTCTAATATTACAATTGCAACATGCATACAAACGTCTTTTAAGAAAGTCACACCTAGTATACCCCTGTGGGATATTTTTCAGAAAAACATAAACTATTTAGAAAAAGCTCTAACAGAAGACTACACACTCAATTGAATCTGAGTTGAACAAAAGTCAGAAAATTTACCTCTGGTAAACTGGCTTCAGAAATGCTTCACCACTGAAAAAAGGAAAACATAAATTCAATGCATGCTTGGAAATCAGCGAATTCAACAGAATTTAAGAAGATTTGGGTTGTTGTATTAGCATTAGGAATCTAGGGGCAATGGTGGGAAACGCCAGGCTTCTCTGGCCTAAAAATTGCTACTGACTTAATCTGGAAAGCATACTGAACTAGCCTTTGCAAAAAGTTGATTTCTTACAAAAATGGCAATTAGAGATCCATGATCTGTTGAAAAATATGTTATATAAATTAAAAATAAGTTTTTAATTTAAATATACCCATATATCTAACTTGCCTTCTTTCTTTAATTCTGCTTAGAGATGTACCAGATATCTGGTAGGCTGGATTGCCAATTTAAAAAAAATCTAATTACAGCTGGATAAGTTCTCAAAATTCGGCCATCAACTGGATTTTTTTGAATTTTATTTAGAACTGTGACAGTGTGCAGAGAAAACCAAAACTAATTCTAACAGTGTAGATATAACAAACAATAAGAATCAGTAATCAAAAGCAGAAGAGTAAAGCATTAGGAACCAAACATTTATGACATGAGAAAGAGAGGAGAATTTATGAGCTGCTATCATCAACATCTTAGAGATGCTTCATAACAGTGGGTTCATAGGTGTTGAGGATGAGAAGGATCTTGATAATTGACTAAGTGTACTTTTTATTTGAAGTGGTAAAAGTGATGAAAGTGTTGAGCTTCACATTTCCTTCTTTTGTTTTGTCAAATATTGTTGTTTGTTGTTGTGTCTGTCATTCCAAGATGAAAAGGGGGTGGGGGGTTGCCATGGAAAATTTAGACATCTTGATGTTGGTTAGGAGAGAGTTTACAACTTTAAGACAAATTTCCAGAAAAGGGAGGGAGCGCAAAATAAGAATGACTTTCAGTCAGTAGAATTTACCCAGTGGCCAAGAGGAAACTGGTCTTGAAGGTTAATAGAATCTGGCCGGATTATTTTTCTGTTCTCTTTTGATCGTAAAGCTTATTGAAGAGAAGAGAAATACTTAAAGAATCCGGTTCTGACCGGGCTCTTAAAATGCTGATCCAGTTCACCCCTTGTTTAGCTTCTGATGTCTCTGGCAGCCTTAACGATTGACACAAGACAATTTTGAGAATATTTGTATAAATTACATTACATAAAATTACATAAAAACATGTTTATTATTTTTACTTTGGTTTTTCAATAGGCCCCCGTTCCTTGTTTAGCAAATATATACATGACTATATGGTCATGGTCTGGACTTGTTATTAAAAGCCTCTGAACTGGTAATTACTTGACAACTTTGCTTCTCTTAGATACATTTTAAGAAAACACGTTAACAAATCTCACACCGTGTGTAACACGACCACCCTTGTTATTTATTAAGCGCCTTGCTTTTTTGTGGTTGGTCATCACAAGCAACCACCAATTTGAAACGTGGAATCCTAGCTTTTTAGGCCGACGTGACTAGGTACGGGGTCTAGTAAATATTCGCACCACATAATAAATAGGGTTAGGCCGATTGCTCTCTTGCTACAGTCCAGATTGCCTCGTTAATTGACTTATCTGTCGGATAGGGAGGGAATGTTGCAAATTTTCTTATTTAGTGCGAATGTTTACTAGCCTTGCGCCGGTTAGTCTTGATTATCGCAAGAAACGAACATTTTTTGGTAGGTTTGACTAATTCTAGGTGGTTTTCTTTAACGCATAACGAGCAAGGGGGCCTTTTGAGCTTAATTTCCGACACTTAGACGACTAGGCTACAACAGGAGGAAAGACGAATAGGGTGCCTTCTAAAGCGGCAGAACAGGTGGAAATGCACATTCCACGTTCCAGTAACGTTTTCTATACACTGAGAATTGATTCAAATTTCTAGTTAAAATGTCACAATGAAGAACACAATGTGATTTTAATTCGCAGCACGTACCTTGAAACGAGAAAAGAAAAGTTTCTTTCAGATCTTGGCTGCTCAACTCCACATTGCAGTGAGAACGGCGAGGGCTGACATGTATTCGTTCCCAGACCCTACAAGCCTCTCCTCCGTCAACGTCATGATAGACGGGTCGCCTGACAAACAAAAGTCCAGGGTTTTTGACGAATTTAAAGAGAGGAGGGACCCCTTACTTTCCGCTGCTCCTTTTTCTTTTTCAAAAGCCACCCTTTTGCTGCAATAAAAATGTCTCGAGTTCCAAGACTTGCATTACTAGTGCCAGTAACTCATTTACTTGACAATATTGACGTAAATTGTGGCTTACCAAATTTCAAACATGAACCTGACCCCAATAAATGGATAAAATATTGCCCAGACAGTTAGTAACCAACTTGAAAATAACTGGTGAGGCCATCGCACATTCCCCCAAAATATTACATGATTATAATCACACAAACGGTTTAGCTCTCATAAAAATTTGGATTCAGAGACAACTGTTATAAAAACTGAATTTTTAAATATCAGGATTATGACATAAAAAGTGGACCATTTTCTTGGCCTTTCAATTTACAGACTATTCTAAATTCTAAACAATACAAACACTCACTATACTCTAGATACCTGAGCAATGGGCCGGAAAAGAATATTCTTCATTATCTCACATTTTTGAAGAAATGTTGATTGTTCAAAATAACACAGAAAATCAGCAACAACAATTATAATGATCAATGCAATTCTATTATAAATTGAGCACAGTCAACATTCAATCGTTAAAATTCAAGAAATGGATTCTAGAATAGAATTTGACCAAGATCCTTTTCAACATGCAATGAAATGATTATTAGCAATTTCTATTTGCAGAAAAGTATTTCTAGCATGAAAGAAGAAGTGAGTCTTTTTAGTATATTTATAGTTTTTATATAAAGACCTTCAGCCTTGTTAACATATTACTTGAGCAGAGACAATATGCTACCAATTTATGTTGGATAGTCAAATGAGTATTTTCATAAAAGCCAAAGAAATTTGTCTGTTGAAATGGATGGATCTTCTGAAAAGTACCCTGCCAAATCATACAATGCACATGGAGGCAAAGCAATTACTACGTTTTAGATCTTACACTGCCCCTTTTTGCAAACAGCTTTCAGAAATAAAGAAACAACAATAGTGAAGTATTGTGAAATGGTAACCAACATTATCCACAATAGAAGTTTAATTTCAAAGATCAGTGTGTCAGGAACTTTAAAACTCCTAAAGCCATATAAAAAAGATTTCCCTATTAAAAGAGTTAGATTAAAACTTAAATTAAATTTTCCACAAACTCATATCCTGAATATAGTTTGCTAAGGGATATATTTGAATAATCAATAAAACCTAGGTATGTGTGGTATTTTACAGTCAACCTTGGGCCAGCATCAGAGTATAGCTACATATCCATTACAACTGTAGTCAGCTTTGCTTGTTTCATATACCCAATATTTGCAACACAATATAGGTATCAGATTTAATCTGATTTATACTCTCTACTTAAATGCCAAATTATTTATTCCATAAGGAAAAAGATGATGGACAAAATAGTCATAAATATACATGTTTTGAATGTTTACATAATGGTAAGTCATTGATTGATCGGAGCAGCAATCAGGCCCTGTAAGAAGAGGGTATTTATCATAAGAGTGTAGCCAATCATCCTTGCCAATATAGCCTGGAATTAGATGGTAGTCCAGAGAATATGGGTGAAAAGTTTGACGTCCAAGTTTGTCTCTCGTGTCTGATGGATGCACGTCATAAACTGCTAGGCACTGTCCAATGGCAACATCCTCAGCAAAAAACTTCAGAGGACATTTCCAAGGATTGTTCATTGCCCGCATGAACTGCCTCACAGCTTTCCTACTCAAGATGTACCCAGCACCACCGCTGTTGTAACCGCCAAATGGAGTGAACCATCTTCCAAAGAAATGGGCTCCATTGGAGTCGTAATTTGAAAGAAAATGGCGAACATTGTCAACCACTACAAATGAGTCATCGTCTGCTTTCAAAAACCAATCTGCGTCATTAAGATGATGCTTATAAATATACTTGAAGGCAGCCCTTGTTTTGCCCCACAAGTTATCCCTGCCTTCCGCTACACCGAGATTGATGGATGGATATGATGGGTCATCTTCAGAGCTCATAAATATCAATTTATTGCAACGCCGACCCCAAGTTTCCTTAACAGCCTTTCCTTTGGACCTAATAGTCTTTGGGCTTGTAAGAATCCAACATAAAACTCGGACATCTCGGTATAATTTCTTTGCGACCGAATTATTAAAAGAAGCGTCCGTTTCTTGGAGGTAGTCCTGATTGTCAGACTCTTCTTTCTCTGGTTGTATATAATCTCCCACTTGTTTTGAGCATGACAAAGTGTCTGGAACTTTGAATATTATTGTCAAAAATAGGCCTACCGTAATACCAAATATAAATACAAACAATTTTAATCTCTGTACGCTAGCCATGTCCGTATGTGAAATGATTCAGCGTGCCATAAACTGCCACAAGTCACTCAAACATTGCGAATAAATGTTGATGGCATCATTTAAGCTGCGCCCTTGTTTGGCTCCAATGTTTTCTGAAAAGCTCGACCAAAATGTCTTTTGATAGCACACCTGATTAAACAGCAAACTAATTGACACGTTGATTCCCACGACCCTAACCTCCTTAGCTTCGATTCTCAGATTGTGTTTGATGTCTCTTTCTCCAAGTTGAGCCGCGCGAAACAAGTCCCGTTGGGGTGCCTCCTGCGCAGCGTACTGGCGGTTGTCTTCCGGAATGAAAACGGGTCAAGTGGGCCACGCCCAAAGCTGCATGCCAAAAAAGTTGCCACACCCTCTCCTGTTATCGACCAACTAAAGGCAGCATGAAGGAGGAGACTGCATCCTTGCGTCCTAAAATTGATATGTTCATCTAAACGCTTGAAATAATGCTTCTCCCAAATTGGAATGAAATTTGACATTATGTCCTGGTCTTCTTGATAGATGTTGATCTCAGTGCTAGCGATTTGTACTAAAAAAGAGGGGGGTTGGCAAAACGTGAATATTTTGATATTTTTTCTATTTCTTTCTACATGGTATTGAAAAATATTTTCCTCCGCAAAAAAGTGAGGGCTGTAGTTTCGCCAGCCCTAGATCTGATTCAATAGCCGATGAAGGTTGTGAGTGAAGCCTGCAATGTGAGACCTTGTCAGTGGTAAATACAATTCAAATTTATCTGAAAGCCGTTCCTGAATATTTCTTTCCATGTTTTCTTGGCAGAAGAAGCAGGTCTTTGCGTGAAATCGTGAATTTCGAAAACAATTCTGTTAATTCATGTTCATACCCCCTATTGGAGGGGGGTGGGTGGTCACTATCAATGAGGTTTTTAAAAAGGTTTTGAAAATGTTTCAAAAACCAGAGCTGGCAAGTTATGACAGTTTCAAAACAACTTAGGAAGGAAGAATGCGTGTATTTAGTAGTCAATGGATAAAAAAGAAATGACCCTGTCAATCAGGACAAGGGTTCTATTCACTGGCCATTTTGGCGAAGAATCTGGCTTGTGGTCAACAATTGGTCAAAACATAGAACCAATCGATTGTGCAATTCATCCTGTCACTAATCAACCACACCTAAAGAAACCCTCTGCCCACCTTGCGGCTGTTTCCAGCTAATTATATCCCGGGGGTCATAAGAAAGGCTTACTGTTTACTGTTGCAGTTTTGCTGTTTTCTGTAACGATATTTTTTCATTGAAACGAAAGGGGAACAAAAGACAAAGGCAAACACCGAAATAATGCAACAAAGTTTGTTTTAGATGATTCGGAAGTTGCAATAGAGATTCTATTCAACAACAGCATATTATGGTATGTTGAAGCACCAGTGCTAGCATGTTGTTGTGCCAAAATTCTACTTGGGAAGGTTGTGTCCCAGCCATACTGCATCATTCCCCAAACTCAATTATTCAGTATTGTGGTCGACGATCCTTCTATGTACCGATTATATGACCACTCTTTTCAAATTTCACTCATGTCTATTGGCTTTAAATCTAACAGACTTATCTCCAATAGGCCCAAAATAATTCCGAAAATTTCAGGTAAGAAAAGTAACTCCGAAAATACCTTGAAATACTCCATATGATACTGAAAACGTAAACAACCATAAAAAACAAAACGAACATAGTGAAAGAGACACAGCGCAAATATTTCTAATGGAGCTTTCATAACATTTGTCGCTTCAAAATAGCCAAATAACACGCGGTTCAGTTCCTATTTTACGAAAAATGCATTTTCTCGGTCTATAAAATATACAAGTTAATCGAAATTTCATACGTTTTTAACAATCGCCTACGCATTGGGATGCGTTCGTAAGGGAATACACCTGTCGGTGGCAAACAAGATACATTAGAACGAGACAGGTCGTGTCCAGGAGACCACATCAAGCAATCACAAGGATAATCGAGGAGCATTGAGGAGACAAGCGGAAGGGGTCTTTAATAGGGCCAGTGAATCACACAGGACCTCTTGGGAGAATGTGCACTACTTCAATTCTAGACTTCGAAACTCCAAAAAACATATCTGCATAGATTCAGCTGACTTCTACTTTTCACAGCCATAGTCCAGTTTGACTTCAAAATATTTTTTTAGGTGTAGGGAAAAACAGTTGGACAGAGGTAGAGTTACTACGCCTATCAACCACACTAAAAGCCTTTGGCTTTGCATTAAAACATCTTACCTGGACAATACACCGTTCCTTGAGACAGATGGTTTTATGAGACCTCGAAGTCATTAGATACTGACTACAGTGGGCAAAGATATTGTGCATCATGACGATTCAATTAAAATCATTTCTAAGTTACAATAGAGTTGGCTTGGACATTTCCTTTCACAACAGACAGCCTGGGCACTATTCTGACGTCATTCCAAATGCCCCTCACTTGTATGACCGTTCCATATCGAACTGTACATCTGGGACGTTCAGTTAGCGGCCAACAATCAGCTATAAGCCAATCGTAGTTATCATTACATGGAAATAATCCATTTGGGCAGTTCCATTCTGAACTTCGATCGATCCATTAGCGGAGATAACCGACTTCCACGAGCTTCTGACAAAGTTGATCCGAACTCGATGACAGCAATTATCAAAATAATATATTCGGTCTAAAAGGAAGTTTTCAAGAGAACTTTAATTCACAGGAATCAACACATGAACGGGTGGTTGGACACCGCAGCCGACTGGCCTAGCCACTCCGATTAGTCCGCCATTTATCAATTGATATTAATCGCCTCGATGAGATTCTCGAGAACTTCTTCGACAATCACTTCTGATGGGCCTTCGCTGATCAAGTTTTCGGCTTGTCCCTGGGGCGTGTTCTCCGACTCCTCAAGGACATCCGCCGTGTCGCTCTTTCGTTTTTCGTCGCTAATATTGCACGTGTCGATATCGGTTTCGTCTTCGTTGGTATCGTCCTTATAGGTCAGCGACGTTATCAATTCGTTTTCCGACGTATTTCCCACGAGCGCGCTCTTCTCCTCGCCCTCGACCCCTTCCTGCAAGCTATCGTCGCCGTACTCTTCCGAGGACTGCCCGTCGTTCTTCATCGCGTCGTCGCTGAACAAGCTCACCTCCTCAAACGACTTCGCGCCCGCAAAATAGCGCACATCCTGGTCATCATCTCCTCGAAGTGTCTCCAACGCCTTCATCACGACCTCGTACAGTTCGTCATCTTCAGTCTTGACACGAAAGAATTCTAGACAAAAGCAAGAACTCGACATTAGAATTGCTCGACTCACTAGCAAAACCAAAACTTGTATCGCAAATGTATCGTAAATTTCAAGGCAATACTGGCATAACTGGCAAATCATAACCTGTTTCTATACTTCTATGCTAATTCCTCTCTGTATCAATGCAAGGTAGCCTGCCTTTTCCGCATGAAATGCAAACAAGTTTACATTCCTCTCAAGTGTTCTTTACAGCAATAAACACTAGATTTCCAATTCTTAAATAACTGAGTAGAAATGGACAAATTCAACGCTTCACAGCCAAATCCAGGGTCATTGGAAAACAGACATACTTCGTGAAAGCAATACTTTCCAGCACATGCTCAATTTTCTCGCTTAGTTCCTTAAAGAGCCTAAAGGGTGGTGCTTAGATCATAACACTATGGACCAGTTTTCTATACGATTTACAACATCAAAAGCTCACCAGGTTGGCTAGGCACGAAAAACATGGCCGAAAAAAAGCGATACCGAATGCTAATTGCAAAATCCAGAGCGATAACTAATTTGCAAAATTCACGGTGTCGCAAAGAGGGCGCATTTTCAAGCACGCAATTTGCTGAACGTAGCAATGACTATAGACACCTTTCAGACCTGTTTCAGTGAACCTGCTCAACGTCTTGGCGGCAACAATGCGGACATTGGGCACCACATCCTTGGCGAGCTCCAGGGTGCTTGGGAGAAAGTCTGTGGCGAACAGGCCTGGATCTTCCGCGCTCTCATTCAGCAGCACCTGACAAATCTGGGCACACCTAGAACAGAGGGGGACGATCACAATCAATTAACTGCCAACAGTGCACCACCCGGCGTTTGCATGAATTAAAACATGAAGCATCAAATGTATAAGCAAGGTAGCGTTTGGCCTGCTTCAACAGTTTGATACTTGTGATTAAAGGGAGCAGCAAAGAAGGCCAATCAATCTGAGCGCCTTTTTCAATTCTGGATTCTGAAGCAGGCACGTGGTTGTGTTCGAATGTGATTGTTAGCACCATGTTTGCATGCCTGGGGCCTGGACGAAGTTTGGTTCTAGCCGCCAATGGATTTTCTCGATGGAAACAAACGAACTAAGCAAACCTAAACAGACCGAACACTCACACTTTGCGTTTCACCCATGACTGTTTGTGACTGCCCATCTTTATGACGTCATTGACGAACGCCTTCACATGGGCCTGGTCGGCTTCTTCAGAGCTGCGGATTTGTTTCAAGATCGTTGCCAGCTGCAAAAAGATTATTATTATTATTATTATTATCCTATAAATAGCGTCCCATCGATCAAAATGGAATCATATCAATCTTTAAAAGCACTAGAGAGACTCTATAGAGAGACTGCAGGTTAAATGTATGATCGCCTTGGTGTGGTTAAAAATGGCAGATAAATAGAGACAGATTCGTATCAAATCGATTTGCTTTTGGAAATAAGGTCGTGTGGCTTCAACTAATAATGCTACGATAAGGTGAACTGCATTTAACAAAGTAAGTTCTTATTTCAAGTGTCACGATTGAAGCAACACCAGAGGATTCCCATTCAATCTTATTGCATAAACGCCGGTAGCCTTTATAAACGCTGGCAACAGTCGACTCTATCTGAACTGACATTACGGAAACTGTGTGTTCCAGTGTTCCATTATTAAGTTCGCTGCCAATCTATTTCGAAATGAAACGTATAATAACAAATGAACGCGTTGGCAAAGAGCTTCTAATCATTTTGTACCGGCTACATTGCGTCACAGGACTTCAAGAATAGAACCCAATTTTATGCTAGGTCACTTGGTTTTTACTATAAAACATTTTTAGATGAAAAGAGTTTTGAGGTCGGTAAATTTCCTTTCGGTTAAAATCGCTATCATACAAAGTTTTGCCTACGTACTCTAATACAAGACCAACTTATATAACACCATGGGATACCCAAGGAGATGCCAATTTATAACTTGCAGCGCTGGCAAAGATTTTTCAAAGGCTCATAAAATGTAGAAGGCTTACGTTTGGGTCATAAAATGCCCATTTCGCTCTCAATAAACTTAACTGTATCAAAAGTTTTTATCTACTCGTCACATATAAAGCAGTTGACAAAGAGCAGAATAGTCTGACGGAGAAGTAGAAAGAAGAACATACCAGGCGGGAGGCCGAAGATCTAACATCCGCAACTTTGTCTCCACAAAGAGCAATGGCGATTGGGAAAATCGACTCGATGACTTCACGAGGCTCATACAGTTGGCTGAGCATGATAAGTTGCCTGAAAAAGTAGACAGTGAACGACGTCTAAAGCACGGTTTGTCATTCTGCACTTCGAGCATACTGATTGAGCATTGAGGATACTGACGGAGCAAAAAATTATTCAGATAACTTTAAAAAAAGATAGATTTTGTTAGGTTTTTTAAAAATTGATAAAGATCATGAAAGTTAAGACTATTCATTATAAATACTATTCATTTTTATTAACTATATTGATTATTCATTATATAAGTTACTATTTAAAAAGTAAGATTAAAATTCCAAGAAATAACTGTCAAGGAAATGTGGTTATGTTGCTCAAGCCAGTAAAGGTTACCCCATTTCCAAATTAAACTCGTAAAATGTTCGACTACAAGTTTTCAATTTTCAAATCAGCTTGATTACAAGCAAAGTACTGTAATTCATTACGAGCCGTTGAAACAACAGCAAAAATACTAACTCGGCTAGCTCTTGGCGAAACCTCCAGTTGCGATTATTATCAGGGTTGAGAAAGTCAGTGAAGTTTGGAAGGTAGTCCTTCTGCAGCTCACTGGGAAGGAGCTTTATGAAGTCGTACAGATGTTTTAAGACGCCGATTCTGACCTAGAGCGAAAAAGGTCATGCAGTTAGGATTGCTGAGCTATTACAACAACACATGATCAGAAGAGCTCATCTGATAGACCTTAATGGTCCAGTCGTTCGAACTAGCGCCCTGGTAGAATGGCCGGACATCTTACTGATGCGGTCGGATGTCTACTTGGGACGGGTGCTTAAAAGCAGCTGGGCGCTATTTGAAGCAACGCAACACGTACGCGATCTGCCATCACAGTTAAATTATCCACGGAAATAGTACTTGACATGACTTATACTTAAAATAGAAGCGAAACCAAGCGCTGTTGGCATTGGGTGGCGATTCCTCTTTGAAAAGCCAGCTAGACCTAACCAAAATTTGACCTACAACGAGGGACGAAAAAACAGGAGAAAGAAACGTAAATTGAACAACGATTTAGTAGGTCATCGTTGCGAAACTCATGCTTCAAAAAAAAAACCTCGAAGCAAAACGTTTCTGACACAGTTGTTTTCGACACCAGCGACTTTGTAGGGCAGTTTAAAGATAGAGACGGGGTTTAACAGTGATGAAAACATTTATTTGCCGACGTCATATAGGTTGGATCTATCTGCTACATTATGGCGGTGGATGAAATTGGGAAATGGACATCAAATTCAAAAGAAAAGGCACAACATTTTTGCTTCTAGTTAGTCGATTTTGGACTTTCGGATGTAAAACGTAAACTAGACCATGTCGACGACTTATCAAAATCCATTAAAATTAAAACTTGTCGATAAATTTTCTAAGCGAGAACATGTACGTGAAGAAAGTTCAGCAATAAGCTTCGGATCAAAAAAAAAGTGAGATACAAAAATAAAGGGCTGATTAGCAAATGCCAATCATAGTGGTAATAGCACAGTAGAAACCCCATACATACTTCGTCAAGGTCCTTCAGGAATCCGTTGAAGATCGGTATCAAGTCGGTTACTGTAATTTCCTCACCGAGCACCAGCGCCAAGTCGTGAATAGAGAACGCCAGTGTCCGTCTTACTTTCCACTACAAAAGAGCAAGCATTTTTGTCAACAGCTTGGAACATTTGAAAGGGTCCAAAGAGATGAAAACTCCTTTCTAAAAAAGGTGCCTCGAGTGGGGTTGAATGGAAGCAAGGGAACCGGCGTGAAAGTTTCACATTTAAAAATCAACATTTTCTAACGATTTTGTTACTTTATAAAGAGATGTCTAAATTCCTCAAAGTAACATCATTTTCGTAACTTCCTTGCATATATTATTGTATTACAAAATTTTACAATTTAAAAAACCTCCATCTCTTTTCCTCGCAACATGTCTTAAGAAACCCTTTGAATAAGCAAACATTTTTTAACTAAGATATGGTATTTCTAAACAAGCCTAAAAAATAATTAAGATTTGCCATCTAGAAGATTTACTGCTTGTTCTTTAACAAAAGGTCTGTTTTACTTTTTGTCCGGAGAGATTAGCATCATATTCAGAAGGAAGGCTAAAGTGGAATACAACAGATAGTGTGACGTAATCCGGTGAAAACGAGACTTGTACTCACTTGCATGTCAGAAGCGAGCAGTTCGTAGGTGTCCCTGAGACACTGCCAGTTCTCTTTGCCAAGAGCGAGAACGGCTCCGGGGAATGTGAAGGCACAGTGACGCGCCAGCTCCGTGTCGATGGTCTGGGCTTTAGTCGGTTCGGTCATCGATATGTAATGCTCGAGAAGGGGTGGCGGGATGACAGTCTGCGAAGAGGAAAGTAATCCTCAATAATCGAGACATTTTAACGATTCGTGGCAACAAACAACGGAACAGCACTCGATATACATTCATTAACATAAATTTGACACTGCTACACTTCTACTACTGGGAAATGAACTCTAGAACTCGTTATTGCCTCCATTGACCATTTTTTGATGCCCCTATGCCCCCATCCAGAGGAAATTCAAATTTCTCAAAATGAATAACTGTAGAATAACTGGGTTTAGAATTTCAGTTGGCCTTAGTGATCGTATCATTGATTTCTAGGCCGGGCCCCCACAGCCTTTCTTGCCAACTTATTCAAACCAGGTTAATCAGTCATGACGAATTAAAGGCATTCCTCAAAGCTTATAACAACCCTGCTTCGATTAGCCTTAGATAGAAGGTAGCAGAGAAGACGGGCTGTTTTTCAGCTAAATCGGCGAAAGTTCAGGGGATGTCAAATCAAAGCAAATCCAAGCAAATCCAAGCAAATCAAGCAAATCCAAGCAAATCCAAGCAAATCATGGCAAATCGAGGCAGCAGTGTTATTGGCATCCTTCCATTTACACCAAACAATAATCGATACAGTACATCCTCGATAATCGAGCTTCAACTCTGATCATTCGAACTTCGATTAATCAAACGCCAAAATATTTTACTTCATCAGTTTTTGCAAAACGAGCTTTTTAGTAACCAGGAAAGGTATCTGCTGTCTGATTAAAGGTGTGCCCTTTATTAAATTAAAATCCAACAGTAAAATCAAATCAAACAAAACCACTAAAATGAAATTGAACAGGAAATTAAAAATTCTTGACTTTTGACTGCTGCAATCATCGTTCCATCTTTAAGTTTGTCTTTCACATATTGGAAGACCATATTATAGACTTTGTCATTTATTGTTTTAAACTCTTGCCCTCGATTTTGCGAATTTTTGGAGCATTCGAATGAACCTAGCAAAGAGTTCAACCTATTCGGATGACCGTGGATGCATTGTACATCAATACACTGAACAATCATGAAAGGTGTTACGAAGCAGCTTGTTTGGGACGCAGTGGCGAGGGGCCGCAGACATTTATGTAAATACGAGCGATTGTATAATAGTTTCTACATGGTGAAAGAAAACTTCTATAGATAACTGAACCCCCATTGGCATAGCCAAATCAGTCGTTGTAAAAACCCATTAGAAGAGGGATTGGACAACAAACGCCCGACCATGCTTTCACAGCACAGCAATGGCATAATGTACAACAATAGGGGTAGGCATGTGCAACCTCAGAAACCACAGCAGACAACAAATACCTCAGATATTTATACGGCTTTGAAAAATCGAAAACGAAAAACCAAAATATTGGCTGCAGTGTCATGGTTACCTGGAAAACACTGAACAACATTCGCATTCCGTTTTTGGACATAACGGCGAGCTAGCGGCGCAACGACTGACAAACGGAGCTAAGTCCTGCAATGATCTCCGCACCCCCAGAGTAAAACGATTGATACTGAAAGCCACTCGAAACAAAGCCTATATCTCTTTCTTTGAACCCAGCAACTTCACGAAACAAACCGGGGATGGCGGCTTCAGCTTTGATTAGTATGCACACTGATTTCCAAAGGAAATGCTCACAGACCAAAGAGCATCAACGGTGGTTATAGTGAATTCCGCCAGAAGAACATCTAGCGAGTGTGTAGTGTCAGAGAGGCAGATCATCAATACAGGCCAGAGGCAGTGGAACAATTTCAACCAATATCCAGCTCCAAGTGAATGAGGTTCTACCACCAACTTTGATTGAGGTTGCGATTTGGTCTTTCTTAAAAAGCCTGTTTCAAGTACCAATTCGTTTGCAACTAGTCGCAAAAACCTAGAAGTCCCTGATTGCAGATAGAAGCGTCGATATTGGCCTACAACAGTCTTTTACAATTGCAAGGCAAATCCAGCAGTCATTGTCATCATGTTTGCAGTGTCTTCGTGCTTACAAATAACGCGTACATTATTTAACTTGAAAACAAACACAGCCACTCCTAACTGAATAACGGAGAAATTCCGAGGCAGTACACTTGGTTACTGTTGTTCTAACATTCTCCGTTGAAATTCCGGTGAGCGAAACTCCTTCAAAACAATCTCCCGTGAAAACGGCTCAACAGGTTTTTCGTTAGTCGCCCTTCAGTCGACTGTTTACGAATGGCTCGTGTGAAAAGAGTCGAATGCCACCAGCGATTACTCCGTTCTTCACAATAAAGGGAGTTTCTAATCCAAGTGGTGATGAGAATAGCACAAGACGGGTCGAATCGCGATGGCCGATCGCTTGTAGCTGCCTCGCACGTCGATTAAAATCGAGTCGCCGCGTACAGCGAGGTCGTCTGCGCTTTTCAATTAAACAGAATCGAGATCTTTATTGTTAATGTTCAATGCACAGAGATTTCATTTCGTAGATCGACCTCTACAGGCAACTATAAGCCACCTGCCTATGCAAACATTTCTGCAGACGATGCTATACAAAAAACCCTTTCAAATGCAAGCCAGTTTCATTAGGAATTAATACGCGTCTACTGTTTACTATTTCAGCATTCTGCAAACGCCACGGCAATTATATCAATGGTAAATGGCTATTAAACGGACATACTCAATCTTGTATTCACCACGTTCAGTAAAGAACAGGTTGCGATCTCCGAAGGATATGACGTCACAACCAGGCCTAGCCAAACAAAATGTAGTAGCAATAACTTTGAGTAACGCAATCTGCTACACCAACATGCTTCGTATACGACGCGTTCAGTAAACAAGCGAGCTGTTAAATTTCTTTCTAAAATTTTTCTTGAGCATTTTGGCCTAAACTCGTCTTGACGAACCAGAAGAATCTGGAATAGATCGCCCACTTAAAATTTTCAGGAAAACCCGAAGTTGAACAGTTTGCAGGTAGATCTACTAATCATAAGATTCTGGCTCAAAGAAAATCACTCAAACTCAATCAGTAAATAACAGGTGTTTGGCGACTAACATCGACCTCCACATAGTTTTTGCTGAAATGGCCAAACAAAATTTAGATTTGAAAGCTATCTGGATTTTCATAATTATCACCTGCAATAAATTTGTAAGAAGCATTACAATAACTCGGCATGTTCTACATTTCCTTAGGTCTTAACCGATTTGGAGACCAACGTTCTTATCAAAACGCTCTATGCAAGAATCACCAAAAATAGAAACCAACGCTTCAATGGCTGGTTTCTCCAATCGTTCTTCCCATCCACTGGAAAACTGGTGAGAAGAAATCCCAGCAGATACACAACAACTAGTGCTGTTAGCATCGTATAAGTGGTTTGAATTTAGCAAAATACCTCATTTCTGCAGAACTGTTTCGCAACAACAGCTAATTAAAAACTGATTTATTAACTTAACAGAGGATGGGTTGAGCTGAAACCTGTCCCGATTCAATCGCATGTGAAGGGGGGCTGGACGGGTCACAATCTTTAGTCCCCCCACAATCTTTAGTCCCCCCACAATCTTTAGTCCCCCAGTGTTTACTTTGGGTGAACATGAGGGGGTACACATCTGTTGCTAGGTATCCAGGAGGGGGCCGGAGGGGATGGTGACGTAATCGCTGGTCGGAACTGATCTTAAAAAGCCTTTTTGAAAAAAGCTATTGAAATAACTTGGGTTCTATTGAAAAGGTCGTTGATTTGAGGGCGTGCATGGCCGGCAATCTCCTTAGATTTAGCATATGCACAAATCCGTGTCGCCATTACGGTGGTAGAATGCTGTTAAAGGCTCCGTCGGGTATTGCCAAAAGAAGCTTTAATGAGCGCGAAAATGGCTCGATCGAAGCGTCTTAGGTAAGAACAGAGCATTTCAAAGCCGATCGCAAGGTTGCATAATCTAAAATGGTGCAGGAAACCGCTTCTTCAAAGCTGTTTTTGATAACAGTAAGCTGCTAGAATACGTCCAGATTTCGAAAAGGAGTCCTGAATTCACAACAGTGCAAGCGCAATATACTGAGCAAAAACCCCCTACAATGTGCGAAATACATCATCAAAGCGCTGCGTTGAAACTAAAAAAGAAACAACTGCCCTGCCATATTTTTATTTGAAAAATGCAGGATGAACTTTTTCGAATCGAAGTTTGTTGGGTTGCGGAATCTTTCTGCACAAATTTGCAAAACAGGAAAGCCGCAATTTCGTGCGACGAAACGCTGAAGCCGCACAATAATTAATTGTCGATTAGACGATAATCAAAGGCGATGGACGCGCATTCACGTGCACATATCACGTGCACATATCACGTGCACATATCACGTGCACATATCACGTGCTTGAATGAATGATGCTACGAAAATGCAATCAAGTTGCTTGAGTGGTATGAGAGCACGCATGCGCGTGAGTCAAGTGGAGGCTGTGATTGTTCAAGTCTCGCAATGCGTTACCAGCTTAAAAACATCTGCCACCTTCGCATGGTGATAACTCACAATCTTAAGAAAATGCTCTTTGCGTTTCGAGACGTTTCATCACATGCAATCAAATTGCACTAATCCATAGCTTCCATTGTCGAGGAAACCGTGCGAACCCACCAACGCTCTACTTTAAGGCCAGCGGGGTTGTGAAACTCAAAATTAACAGCCCTATGGAGCCGAGTCAATATATAGTACGGAGCTCAACGACATGGCATTTGGACTGCAATTAGCGAGATGTTCTCAAATGGGGACCTTTCAAGCTGATTGGACTTCTACTTTAGATGCATTGGTCAATGGAGAAGTAATTTGGCAAAAGGAACCGAATCGAAATGGTGTTGCAAAATTACCTGTGCGCAAATTCTTTGGTGGTCTTGCATGCCACTGTCCTGAAGCGTCTCAGAGCTGTTAAGACTGACTTCTTCTTCGATGTCGAAATCTGACATCGTCTCGCTAAGTTGCTTTGACAGATTGGCAAAACCATTTGGCTGATCCGCATCAGTGACCCTTAATTCGGGCACAGCTGGCCGAACACAGTGTTCGCTACAGAAATCGCCTTCGTCAGAAAACTCGGCATCCAACACGATCTCCGGCAATGGGCTCTTCCAATACAAAAACGAGTTGTACAGTTGGTTTTCTTTGCTGCTGTCAGAGACAGGGTGATCCTCAGGGGATGTAGAATCGTCAGTGGTTGGAATCTCTGGTTGCTGCTCAAACGCGTGCGAGTCCTTCGGCGATTCATCGAATACGTTTTCAGTAGACTCTGTAGATTCTTCCTCCGCAGACCTAAAAGAACGAGAAAATTCAAAGGCCTTTGGAACGGCGAACGCAATTGGGTATAACCAAAATAATGGATAGCGAGATGTTACTATTCAACTGCGATGCCAGAGGTGCGTATTCCCCGATTTGCCCACAGGTTATCTAGGCCACGAAGCATCTGCAGCGTTTATGAAGGACGCTAAACCATGACGCATTATGGCCTAGGAATTTACCTCTCCGCAAAGATAAAATAGCTGCAGAGATTATCTACAATTTGCAATGCCTGATGTGGAAATGGCACGCTGATCCTCAATGCCAAAGTTTCCACAGGTAGATTCCATTGCTACCTTCACATTAATTGAACAGGTAATAAGAGTCGTCAATCAGTCACCAAAGACAACGACAATCAGCAAAGGAAAACAGAGCAAATGTCAGGCACAAGCATGAAACCAACTCGGTCATGGTCGCAGGAAAAGTCCTGCGGGAAGCTCTCTGCAGTTGCTGGGAATTTTGTTGTGGAACCTTGAAAAGGGGGGTGGTACCAACTCAAAAACATCTTGATAGCTGCTAAGACTTCTCCTGAACTTCTCCAAACAAAAACTGAATGCAACTGCCCCAGATGATTTGATAACATATAAATTGAGTGTGACTTTTCCGTTACAAGCAATCACACATTTCCGTTTCATTTAACCTTGAATTTATTTTGCAAGGTTAGCGTAGCATGCTCTTTTCTTTACCACTGAAAAGAAATTTTGTTTAAAAATTTTGTCAATTCATGAAACGAGGGCAGAAGAAATGTCCAAAACAAAAATAGAAAAGGAACCTTTTATGAGTGACTTCTTCTAGAGGTGATGCATCATCATGAGATTCGATCACGTCTCTTACTGTTGTCTTCAAATCCGTGTTAACTTTGGCACATGGTGCAAGCCCGTGTTCTGTTATTCGAAATCCAGCAGTGTCTGGATCAGCGAAAGTCGAAATAAACTGACCAAGAGCCTGGTACGCGGCCATTTGCACCTATAGACAAAGAGATGGGCATGCATAAAAATAGCGACTTGATCAAGCCGATAGATATCGAAGAAACTTGTACTCGAATTCCTTTCTCCTTTGATCAATGAAATCTGAATAACTTGTAGGATCGTGATTTTTGAGCTGGTACAGCTGGATAAGACATTCTGTGAAAGTGGCACGAGTAAAAACGGAAGCATGAATTTAGTATGCTGCAACAGAGCATTTACCGATGCAATTTGAATATTGAATCACTATGTCGACAGAAGGTGAACCAAACAGATCCAACAGTTAGTACCATACGTACCCATCTGGACATGTCACAGAGGAGGTTGACAAACAAAGGAGCCAGCTTTTCGTATCTTGTCTCCCTTGAGCAGGACTCTGACACGGCCATAAACGTCTCTGCACACGACTAAAGTAGACAAATTGGCAACAAAAGGCTAATATGGTGAGGCCAATAACAGAAATATAAGTCATAGTAATACACAACATTATGGCAATATGCAGGGAAACAAGCCCCTGGCGCCTTATAAATAGTCACTGACAGAACAGACAAAATTTCGCAGGCATAATAAAGCAGAGAAATTTGAAATAAATATTATAACTGCATTATTAATTAGGTAAAAGGAGTTTAATGGAGGAATGAGGCTTCTTTGAAGCAGATGTCAATCGCCGTGTGTCCTCCATTCCTCCGTCATAAATGCATCAATAGTGAAATATAATGTAAGATCATAACAAGTAACAAACAAAGACGGCATCGTTCTACCTTTGCCTCTTCCGTATAACAGGACTATTTGGTTTTAAAGAAGTATATATAGAGAGGAACGCTGGAGCATTTCTTTACTTCAACAGAAAAAAATCATCGAGTGAATGGTCTACCTTTCTCACACCCCACACTCCATCTTGGCACAACCTACTGAACAGCTTCAGCTTAATGGAGAGAAGAAAATATTCATTATGACATCAGATTCAACATGCACTTCGTTGCAGCAAACGATAGGAGGAATTGCAGCTTATTACTCAAAAAGGTCAGACTTCAAAGCTTCCTTGGAGGTGCCTTTTTTCAATCTGAAGGACATTATTCTTTCGTTTTTGTATTGATAGTGCCACTTTTAACTCACCACTTTCCTACTTGCTTTATTGTCATATCTCATGTCAAGTTATCATATGACAAGATTGGTTTGCTTCATATGACAACATATGACAAGAAGACAATACTAAGGAAAGTTGGCTCTTCAACTTGACAGTTAACTGGCATCTTGTTTGCATAATGCTTAGGGCTTTTACATGCCAGGTAATCTATAACAATTATGACCATAAATGGGGAATCATATAAAGTCAGTTGACAAGATCAAATGACAAGTGCTTGTAACAACAAAAAGAATCAGGAATGAACAGCAGCTCACCAAAGCTCGCTCTGTCACCTCCTGCCCGACAACATTTGATATATCTCCAAAGTTCGCGGCGCATTCCTTTAAAAATTGAAAAAAATGCAGAATCGATAAGACAGTCACAAAATTAAAGCTTTCTAGAATTCCCAAGTGTAATTTTCACTCATGCTGTCACTTGATAATATAATAAAAAACTTTAGCTGGATTTACCACCAAAGACCAAATAGTTATGCTAATTTTTCACCTTAACCACAATATCGTCATGTACAATAACCTTTACAAAATAAATGGAATTCAACTATGAGAAAAACACATTCGCCCTCCTTTCCAAGAAACAGCTCTACAAAACTGACAACGCGGAAAACAGAGTTAGAAAAAAGGCAGCTGCTGTTAGTAATTCACGTGAAATGTTTACGATGCATGAACTTCGGAAACGGCGGGTCAATGTCACATCAAAATAGAGGCTTCTATTTGTACAAATGCTTAGAAAATACCTTGCGAATGTGAAAGAGCGGGTCGGAGCACAGCTCTCCGAAGCGATCAAGGAATAAGCGTTCGGTGATATCGCCACCAACAAGGGTAGTTATCTTCGTCATCAGCTGAGAAACAACATAAATAATATATCAAAGAAAATTGGCTTTATAGGAAGTGGTGCTTGCTGGAAAAATATGAGCTTTGCCATGACAATCAACAAGTAAAACTGGTCTTCGTAAATAATCGATGCAGCGAGGTACCATGCTCCCAATGCCGAAAATCCTAAAGACAGCATTTGCGGAACCTGATTAATCAACGCAAGCCTGCAGGGGACTTTTTTTAAGCAATCTTTCGGATCTGTACCGAAAAAGCTCTCTGTCATAGGGCAACGCACCGCCAGCAATAAACTTTTTTTTCAGAGAAGGTGTTTACGAAAACGGAGAAAAGGTTCCATGAATTGTACTTGTCTGATACCTTAGCCCATTCTCACACTGAGGCTAGCTACAACATTGGCAAAAATTTAGCACTATTTCTAGAAACTGGACATTTTAACATTATCTATCTTTTCAATACAATATCGATAAACACGAAGGCGCATGGCCAAAAACTAGCTCCCGAATGCACAAATCGACCTTTTGAATCAACCGACCGGGAAGCTAAAGATTTTGGATAAAGAAGGCAAATTTCATTCCGCGCTGGATGCTCTCTTGCTGCAAAGCTCAAAGTGATTTTGACAATTTGGGAAGGCAATGTTCAAGTGAGAAAGTGTTTCGACACTGCTGTTGAAGAGAATTATCTGGCGAGAGATTAAGGTCGGGTAGTGATCTCAAATGAGAGATTAAGGTCGGGTAGTGATCTCAAAATCTTCTGGTCAAAAAACCAGAATTCAAAGATGCCCAAGAGTATTGAATAGGACCAATGGAAATGAAGTGATGCAACAACATGCTAACTATGCTCTTTGTTTTAACATATGGAATCTGATGAAAACGCCGGTGCTTACCAACTTGGTACAACACAAAAACGGTAGCACCTGGGTGTATAATTCGCTAAAAGGCGTGCGTTCACACGTGTGCTACTCTAAACTCCTGAGGTCATTTGCATTTAACAGGGCGGACGGCTTACGCATCTGCCCACGCAGTAGTTCGCAGGTGATTTACCTAGCACCATTTACTGGAATCTGACTTCGCAGTTCGGGTGCAAAGTCCATCATGTTGTTGTTGTTGTTGCTGTTGTTATTGTTGTATCACTTTTCGCACATTCTACAGGCATTTTGATTCGTGATATAATGGTTTTATTAGCAGTGTAAATTCGTTGAAATGTATTATTACCGTGACAGCCTCCGTTCTGAAATCATCACCACTGTCCGGCTCCGTCAATTGCAAGAGGACTGGGCACACCTGTACTTCGACGTCATCCCTCGTGATCAAATCGTGTTCCATCAGCTGCAGTAGTGACCCTTGGCTCGATTTCCGCACCTTGAAAGCAACAACAACCAAACGCACGTAGGTAGATGGCCTTATACAGTGAGGTTATGGCTGCGTCAGGAATGACTTCAAACCAGCAGGCAAGTGACACTCTGGTCAGCCGGCCACGTTACCACTTTTGCTACTGATTTGCCGTTAAATAAATTAAGTTAAGGCCCACTTGCTCAAGATTCTCCATGCTTTTGAAAGAACATGTGTCCATGCTTTTGAAAGAACATGGCCCAGAGATCACGCTCTTTTATTGAATGACAACGACTGGAGCCAACTTATCATGGCACATGGCTAAGCATATTAGCCCAGGCACCTCTTTCTCATACGCAAACACTATCGCAAGAGATTTAGTTCGCTCGAAGAAGAGTTAAATGTCTGTTTTGAAACATAGATTAGAAGTGCTTTAGGCCATACATCCGCTCATCAAGATTCCAGAAGCATAGTCGAATTTGCTGCTCCTCTGACAGCAAGGACTTTTTAGAATCGTTGTTTAGCGCATCTGGGCTACCAAAAGAAACTCCAGCCGGACATTTTCAATTCATGGAAGTGGTTTTCTTAATAACGTGTGAAACTGCATTGAACTTCACTCTCTGTTGCAGCTTTTATGCAAAAGTGGGTTGAAAAATCAACAAGATTCAACGAGACTGTGATTTTCATAAACGTATGGACAAATTTGAGGTCTTGGGCGTGATGACAGGGCCTGCTATTGGGTAGATAGTGGTTACAGGGGGTCCTGATTACAAATGGGGGCCATGCGTGGGGGCCATGCGTGGGGGCCATGCGTGGGGCCATGTGGGGTGCTAGCGAATGCAGACGGAAACCAACTGAAGGCAGTACCTGGCTGTGTTGATCGGTGAGGAATCGGACGACGATTGGCAGAATGTACTTGGGAACGGTCTCGTGGCTCAGCTGCAACTCGGCCAGGACGATGCAGACCGAAGGAAGCTGTTCGACCAATTCCGTCCTCACCGATGGCTCTAGAAGCACAGAAAGTGTCATGAGTGGAAAGCGCAATGAGCAAATACCTCATTATAGTGGTTACGCCCTCTAAAGTATTCGGAGATTCTTCTGATCTTTGAGATCTCCTCATAGTATACTGCAGTATAGAAAATCTTAACAGTGACTCTATGAAACAAACAAATCTACCATCCAAAATCATGGAAGAAATTCTTTGAGTTGAAATAATGACTAGATATTAAAGATTATTATTTGTAAATGACTGAAGTAGAGATCGTGCCTAAAGAATTTAAAATGAAAATCAATTGAGTCCCAAGCTAATTTATATCACTTTGGTACTTCTAAGGAAAAATAAGTTGGAAAGGTTTTACGGTCTGTTTCAAATCTCAGAAAATTGTTGCAGTGTGATTATAGTGTGGTAATGTGATTTGAAAAATGCCTCGAGTTCCCGGTGGAACTGTTACCAGAAAATGAGCTGGCGGCTTTCAAACGAGATGACATCGCCTTCTAAGGATCAGAGAATGTTGAGTGACGTGTGATCTAATTACAAACCTATGTCTTCAGAAAGATGGTGGATTATTTGCAGTACGGTATGGCAATCCTTCTCTGTCGTAACTGTCTGCATCGTTTCCACGACATTCCGGGCCACCATTTGCCTGAAACAAGTTTCTTTAAGTGAGTGACAATGATAAATAAAAATTGCAAAAGTGAACTATCTACAAAACTACGTGGATGACAATTTGTTTCTGAAGCAGATTGGGCTTTTATTAAAAAAACGACTTTCTGTGTTGTTTTCGCAAACGCTTTACGATAGGTTTAGTGGAGGACCAGAAAAAAGAAAAAAAACTGATGGCCAAAATGACCAGGAAATATAACGGTCATGAAAGGACACTAGAAATATGAAAAATTCAGACATGAATCACGTTAATGTTAAACACGTCAAATAAAAAAGAACAGCTGATTTGTACTTGAATAACTGTTAAGAATGACATGCTTTTGGAATGTAATAATAGAGAAGCTATCAACAAGTGTGCTGATAACAACGCAATATCGAGCTATCAAAAATAAATTGGATTCTGATAGATTGAGGGGAGTCACGGGGAGCGGCGAGCAGGTCGAACAGAACAGCAAGAAGCGATTGTATGGAGAACCAATGATCGCCACGATGGTCATTAAAACAGCAAAACAAAGCATTAACCATTAACAACCGAATCTGAATAGTTGCGATTAAAAGAAACGGTAGATGGCGATAACCTGACAAATCTCAGAGCAACATACAACTGATTCACGTAAACAACATTTGATAAACGGAATGACAGCAGCCCAAAACACAAACGCGGATATTAGGGATGATAAATTGTTCATATCTTAATAAGAACTTAGGTCCCCTCATTTCATCGATACTTCGTTATTTGAGCGTCGAAAATAACGGGAAGAATCGGAGCCGAGAAGAAAGCAAAGATACCTTTGTTGCTTCGTGAAGACGATGCAAACCCTCTGGCTCTCTCTGGCAACTGGAACGGAGCTACATCTCCGTACACCATAATCCATGCTATCGAACTGTAACGCTATTAGCGAGTTCATCTTACTGTCTCACGACGTAAGCAAAAAACTGGCCTTTATACAGAACGACCCTGACTTCACTATGAATATTAATGAACTTCTCTCGAAAAGGCATCTGCTTGTCGATGTAATATTCCCAAAAAGAACTTGTCTGCTTTCTTCACCATAGACAACCTTTTCATCATCCGACAAGTCATTCGCCGCTATAGCGCTAAGTTCACAAACGTTATTGCAATCGTCAGCACAGTAAACATGCAATTTTGAGGAACTGCCGTAAATAGATAACATGTAAACAGACTGAAGCACTGGCAAGAACTAAACTGGATCTGGCTATAAGTAAGGAAAGATTTAGAATCACATACACTCAACAGCCCCTTTGCCCCACAAGCCAAAGAGAAAGAGACCGTCTGAGGCATATCTTTGGCCACATGATATAGATGTCAGAGCTTCATGCTGCACAGACAGAAATGCTAATATTAACCGAAAAGGTAAAGCAAGGACGGGTATAGAGAAAAATTATTGGGTAGAAGATGCGATCTTCTTGACAAATCCCATCTCTCAACAACAGGTCCTCTCTGGCCATACTTTATTAACATGAATCGACATTTCTAGGCAAGGACAATTAGGAATCTGCTCGAATCAGCACAAAGATAGGCACCACATGGGAAAACAGCACCCACTGAGATCAAAGCTTCAACTTGCTTTTACCTTACGCTGTATAGAGTAACCTAACTTAGCTGAAATAAGAATGCATTTAGCTGGAAATCGGGTCCAAGAAACAGGTTTTAATACAGGTTTATACATAAACAGGTTTTAGGCATGAAAACTATAAACAATGAAGCTGCCAGTTAGCTACACTTCAAAGTAACATAAGTAGACGGATTTATGGGCGCCATGTGTGAGTGGCCCCTCGGTATAAAATTTAGTGCTAGTTGAATTGAAACAAATTATTTGCAGGGTCAAACGAACAAAACATTACATGACAGCACAACGATATTTTGAACCCAAACAAGTGTGTTCAGCTGTAGTAGGGAACAAGAAAACAGGTTTTAGCTAAGGTTTTCATGCACAAACCAGTTTGAGGCGAAACGACATGCAAACAATCAAATATCACAGCAGAGGATAATGGGGAATTTCCCAAGATCAAGAGCATCTGCAGTAGATCACCAACACAGAGCGGCACCCAGCTTCCATTCACTGTAATCCATTGGTCGGAACACGCCAGAGAGTGCAATGTGCTGGAACACCAAATATGGCTGGGATAAAAGGGCCATGTGGCAAGGACTGAACAGGCAACTCGAATTGGCGTTTCACAACAAACAGAGTAGGTGATCATCATTACTGAGTTACCTGCATTAATTACCATCGAGAGAGCAAGAAAAGATTCTTTGAACAGAAAACCGCCAAAACACAGACATCGGACAGTGCAGTAAGTCGTCAATGGGACAAAAAGGGAAGATTACTTAACCAGTGTATTGTCCCCAGATAGTTCGCAATAAAAAAATCGCTGCGAATTTCGAGATACCTAGTTCGTATCATTATAAAAAGATCTGTCACGAAACACGAAACGTTCAAGGCAGTTTCATCAGGTCCTTGTTCTTGCTTACAGGTCACTGTGAGAACCATTCGAATTCTCGCTTCAAGGTTTATTATTAAGCACCGAAGACTAGACAGATCGGTTAAGCTGAGGATCAATAACATTGAGTTTTACTGGACAACCAATTTCCAGACTGCCTTTTCACACGAAATAGATCATAATCTCATCTTGAATAAAAGGTCATCAACATAAAATGTCCATATTCTCTGGACTACCGCAGCTTTTAAGGGTTGGTCACTTGACTTGAACCTCGTCAACAAAATAAGATGTTGCTTTTATACAGGCTAGCGATTGACATAGAATTATATCTGAGCCAAAGAATCACAGTATTTTGCAAAAAAATTGAATGACAAACCTTGAAACAAAAACTAACAAACTCATTGAAACTAAAAATATTTGAAATTTTTGGCATAAACAAAATAATCAAAAACAGATGATTGGGATAAATTTTATTGCATGGGTTACATACAATACATCAAGGAGTCATTAGAAATTGAACAAGGGGTTTTCTAGTTAGTCACAGCAAAACTTCCCACCTTTCCTTTTTCTATGCCCAACAGTAGCACCATATTAATTTGCAGTCATTCAACATCAAAGTTATAACAATTTGCTCAGGGACATCTACTTAGTTTTTTTCTGGGAGCAATCAATTTATATTTGACAAAAGCTGTCTAATGCTGGAGTCCCATTTTGGTTTCCAAGCCACAAACTATTTATACAGATAGCTTTTGGTCATTTCTGATATTGGCACACCCTGTGGAATTCTGGATGAAAAACTAATTAAAGCAAACAAAAAGAATGGTTCTGGTGGTCTGTGCTATTTTAAAAGGAAAAATAGAATATTTTCCATGGCTGTTCTACTGTTCCACAATTGTTGCATGAACTGTGAGTGTAAGTTTAACCTAAAGGTAAGCTAGATGATGTACAAAGAAATGCAAGCATAGAAAACAAATCCCACCTGGTAAAGATATTTTCACTTATACAGTACTTCTTCATTTTCTCCACAGGACTAAGAAGGTCATCTGGGTTATCCTGATCAAGTATCGATGGTTCATAAAATCCACCATAGTCTGCAAAAAACATTATTGAAATTATTGAATATCGAATAGCAAACCATTAGTGACAAGTTATAAAGAAATAAATTGATGATTGCAAACTCTATTTACATCTGGTACAATTTCTAGCTATGCATATCATAGCTTTTTTAAACAAACTAATGTGAGTTACCAATGGCCAATATAATAAAAAAATAAATAATAAACATCAAATTCCTTGTATGTATATTCATTGCAAAAATTACAGGTACAATTGAACAATATCAATTCTCAGGTCCTTTTCCCGAAAATTTGTAAAACTGGGGAACATCTAATCTCTTTGTTACTGAGTTTCATATTTAGCTATAGCCATATGCTATGGTATAAAATCATACATTTTGTAATGTGCATCAGATGTCTTTAATTAGGAGTTTCTTAAGTAATAAGGACACTTGCTCTTGGCAAAAATTTAATCCACAAAAGGAGGATTCAGGTTGTTAAATGTTATATAATTTTCCATTGCATAATATGTAAATCTTTCTTATGAGAAGTTATTGTTTCATTCTTGGTTAGTGTCCTTTAGAAGCACCCTTTTGACACTAAAGCCAACATGGCTTAAACTCCAGAGAAAGGACAATATTGGAGAGAAATGCCTTTCTTTTGGTGAGACTGTCAGAAAGCAACTCTATATCAGTTTTCCTATGCAGTTATCAGTAATTTGTTACTATGTACTAGGCATAACCACAAGAGATAGCTATAACAAATCTTTGTAAGAGTGGCTATAACAAATGAGAAGCCACCAAGTGCAGAACATTCTGATATAATATTTCTTATTAAGACTGGTGTCTGAAGTCTGTGAGTTGCTTGATGCAGGTGCAGAGTTAAGTGATTGACAACAACAGCTGAGGTCTCATAACACCATGGAAGATCACCTAGCACCTCCCAATGGTAAGAAATGGAGTGAAATAAATGATGGTCAATAGACCAGGTATGGAAGTGAATTCACTTTGCTTCAATAACCAAGTGGTGAAAAAATAACTGTGAGATGGGTCATTATTTGGCACAAATTTTATGTTTTGAAACCTGCCTTAGTAAGCAAACTGCTTCTCTAGGAATTAATGGAAAGAAGGAAAGCAGGTAACTTGATAGACTATGTAGAACCTCAATTAAATAATCATTAATAAAACCTGCAACCTGCAGAGAGAGAGAAATGATGCATTGTTCATTGAATGCAGCCTTCATTAGCTGACTAACATCATGAATAAAATATTCAAAATAATGCAGATGTTATCAAGTCATTCTTAAACTTCAATTATTAGCTATCAATGTTGCTCTTTATCAGTGACAAGGACTTTGTAAACCAAAGATAATATATGACTGAATGTGAACAAATGTGGTATGTTATAGCCAGGTTGTGGAGAGAATTTATGTCACAGATGAAATTAACATTTTGAAAATATTTTCAATTTTTTAATGCTAAAAGTTGACAAGATAAAACAAAGATAAAACATTAGACCTTTGAAACAAGACATAACCTTTATGAAACAGTCATAAATTAAATACCCACATTAAAATATTCTTTCAGAATTTGGAGACAAAACAGGTGTAGTGCCTTCATAATCCAGAAAACAAATATTTCAAAAAACTACCAAACCACTTTCAAATTTAATCATCATTATTGAGGCTCCAAACTGCTATGAACTAAGGTATATAACCATTTTGGTGATTAAACTTTCAATCTTAAAAACAACCCAGGTTGATATGTGTGATTCTTTAGCTTTCATCTTCATAAAAAACTGTTTGCAGTGCAGAAATGACCATAAACTGATAAAGTATAAACTGACTTTTAAGAATCAGTTATATACTTCATATATTCTAAATTGCATCAGTTCACCCTAAAACCTAATCTGTAGGACAAGTTGCATAAGAAACCTTTATTGTAAAATAATGCATCCAATATTTGATGTGGCAGTTAAAATGTCACAGTTGTTACATGACTATTTCCAATAACTAGCTAGGTAAGTCTTTGCCCAAATACTCATTGCCCTCAACCCCCCAGAAAAAAAGAAATATCAAAGATTAAACTTAACTGGACCAAAATCTAGAAATAGAAACAAAGTGGGTCTTGAAAACATTATCATGCTAAAGATGTGTTTAATATGTAAATCAAATATGTGCATCACATGTAGTTACAGAACCCAACAAATGTAGGAAACAACCAAAGTTCAGCATACTTTGGCTGAATGTATTGCATGTAGCATTTAATGACCCCCAAGATTATTAAAGTATTATCAGTAGACCATTCTTTGCAGAATGGTAGGGGGCACTGGAGTACAATAGTGTCCATATCTACAAAATACTTTCCCATGAAACCAATTTTAAAGAGCTGATGTTACATCTGTCTTGACAAGTATGCCTCATTTGTTTGATTTGGGCTCTCAAAAATGTACATATTTATATAAATCCTGAGAAATCTGGAAACTGCAAGAGTATCAGTAACAAAACTTTGAAATTAATGATGGTCTCAATCTTAAGGACCATTCAATAAGAATTACTCAAAGATTCAAAGCAAAATCGCATTACCGTTTAATTCACCTATCAAACTAATAGGTTTAGCAATAATTTATCCCAGCGAAAATCGATATGTTATGTTTCCCTCTATTTAAGTTAAAGACTACTAACTTTTAGGAGTTGAACAAGTCACATCAACATAGACCCTCTAGGGCCAACTGCTTACAACATATTCTGCCAAACTAACGACTCAGTGGTAGTTGCTTGGGAGGGGGTGGTCCCGCTAGATTTCTTGCCAAGCGGCCACAACGAGTATCTTGAATCTCGTAACTTCGCAGGTTTTTTCGATTAGAAACTGCCATAAGATGCTGTTCTTGATAATTTTTTATTAGCCACGAGAGAGACTAACAAGAATTCCCTGGCAGTGTGACCATATATCAGTTTCAGAAGTGGGGACATATCGATAACGATCGGCAACTAGGCCACTCGGGAAAGGCATATAGTAGGCATAATTTCAGCTGCGGCGTACACCCTGTTTCCTATATATTTACAACATGTCCCGCTATCAGATGCAATGATCAAATATAGTCCTACGAAAACGCAGTAATGTTCGAGAAAAATAGTAACTATAACTATATTTTGAAAACTGAGCTTACCGTTACTGTCGTAGTCTCCTTGATCATCGTCGTCTTCATTCCGATAAACTGGCAGTATAGAGCTTATATCTGCGCAAAAAGCACAAATAACATCAAGCATATATGCACTCAAACATAAAGTGATTCATATGCTTAATGTCGAAATTAAAAAGCAGACGGCAACGACAGGAAGGAGTATTTCCTAAAGACGCGAAACGGTACACTTACCCGCCATCTTGAAAAGAGTGACGACATGAATGAGGCAAGACTATGGGTGCTTCTGGTATGCGGCCTTCTTAGTTGGAGATCTGACATAAAACATTTTGAGAATTCTTTACTTGAGCAATAGAGTCTAGATAAGTCGATTTTTGAATTTTAGGAAAACTCCTTTAGCACAAAGAAGCAAACATTCAGGAGAAATCTCCATTGACTTAGAAAAGATGTCTCAGAAGGGGTGATCTCATGGAAGATATTTGAAAAAAATTCCTCCTTACTGTGTGTAGTATACGTTATGACTAAAATAACTCCATAATAGCCAAATGAAATAGGCGTAGCTTACAAGCATCGGTGGCGTTTCTAAGGGGAGGGGGGAGCCCAGGATTTTCGTTGGCCCCTTCACTTTTGTAAGAAGAGTTTTTGTCATGGCTAGTTTTTCCACCTATTCGCTCTCGAGCATTCTCTCTTAACTGCGGCATGCATTAAATTTATACTCTAAATTTTTTAAATAAGTAGATTAAGATCACCAGTAAGGCTGTATTTCGTAAATATATTGTGTCCGTAAGCTACATTCCCAGGGTTTTCGGTGATGCCTCCCCCCCTCCCCCCAGTTTTGTCAAAAAGAGGTAAACTCCTAAAGCTCCAGTCAGCTCTAAGAATGGTCGGTACTATTTGTAACTCTGTCTGGCCTTAGCAGAAGCACTAGAGCGAATGGTTTGGTAAGTTATGAAATAGTCATAAGTTATATACCGTAGCCACATACTCCAATAACTAAAGTTGTTTGTTTTCACTGATAGGAGGGTTCTAAACGGATGAGAACGCTCAAACATAACATTTTATCTTGGTACAAATCTCGGGAACGAGCCCATTATCCTATGACACCCTTTGTTAACACTTAACGACTATATCCCTGAATAACTCCGTAGACGAAAGGCAATTAGAACACTTGTTTCTATTGCAAAGCAACAGCCAAATAACATAAAAAGTCAGATCCATTTAAATGCACTTAAAAATAATAATAATGGAGGAAACTTTTCATTTTCAATTCAATTAAAACTACAATTACAAATTTCACTATTACAAAGGTAATTTGCCATCGGTTAGCCAAGGTTTACAAAGAAAAATACTATTACAAGCACAAACAAAAGAAATTAACAAAAAGAAGGAAAAAGTGTTCGTCATTTTTTGTTTTAGAAGTTGTCAGTAGCAAAGGTCGTTAGAATTGAAGACGTTCAGGATTATTCCAAGACTTGTCTCTGTGACAGAAAATGTAATAGGTAGGATAGTTAAGTTGAATAGTTTAGAGATCACGAAGCAGAGATGATTCTCGCTGATATGATTTTCTCGATGAAACCAAAGTGGTTTTCTTGTTGCTTAAGTTGCCAGTAGCGGCAAACGCAGAGATCCATTACAAAATTTTAATATTTTTAGTGTAAACACTTTTGCAAGAAGGAACAGCAAGCAATTATAAAAAATTTCTAGAGATCAGTTCACCATATACATTATATACACACTGCCATTTATAGTCATATTCCTTCCATTCATAGGATCTTTCAAAGGAAAAGCAATAAGCAGTGTCTCCAACTTCTGGTTATGTGCAAAAATGTAAACTACCAACTAAACATAGGTTATCACATTAATGTTTCTCTGAGCACCAGGTTCCAAGTAAAAAAGTTTTGAATTTTCTTAACCAATATAAAACCTATCTAAATTTAGCCAATCAGCACACATTCTTACACAACAAAATCACTTAGCAGCTAGAATTAGGCCCATTTTGGCCATTTCAGTATGTTTATGAACCAAAAGCAAAGAGATATTATTAAGCCTACAAAAATATGAAGCTTTGGCTTTTTTCAAAAGGATGCAAGAGCAAGATTCAAATAAGTTTCAGCTGTAGAAAATACTTGTCTCCAAACTTGGAGACAAGGTATAGACTTCAACATGCATCATATGTGCTTTTAAATGCAACAAATGAGGTAACTGTATAAATCTACTGTATAAGAGCGATTAAGCAATACAAATAAATTGGCAATAAATTCACAAAGAGTGCCTAACCAAAAAGAATTTTGGATAAGTCTCAAATTCAGCAAAAAGGATAAACAAGTTTGACCTTAAAAATGCATTACAACAGGGACACTCAAACAAAGGACTTACTGATCAAGTTCAATGAAAATGAATATCTTCAAACGTTTTAGGTAGTATCAGGTCAAGGTTGCATCTATTAATTGTTTTAGAAAAAGTCAAAATAAGGTTAAAGCACATAACATTTCAACAAGAAGCCATTATCACTGATGCAGCTAGATACAAATCAACAACACTAACAAAAACACTAAGGGCTGATATTCTACTAGAAGTATATATCTTAACAACTCAACTCTGATAAAAACAACAAATTAAATAGTAGAAAAATTAAACCAAAAATTAAATATGTAATGAAATGCAAAGTGTTATATTTGAAAATCATCTCATGAATACAATACATCACAAAAACATTGTAACAGATTTGAAATTTTTCACTTTTTGTATTAATTCAAATGTTACCAGAATAAATTATTATTTTTCTCTCTATAAAAGGGCATATCAATTACAATAAGCAATTTAAATAAAACTAAAAATGTCTATCTAAGATTTCATACTTAGCCTTGCTACATCCTGTGGAAAAAACCTTCCTTTATTGGTAAAAAACTAACTTGCATCAATGAATCTGGTGTGTGTCTCTGTGAATGCTGTCAATTTTCATGGGAAAGAGATGGTGGAAATACACCTAGTTTCACATAGTCATCAACAATCTCTCGTAAATATTCTACTTTTACTTGTGGGTGCTCATAACTGAAACCAAGTGACTCTATCTTTGATCCATCAATGTGTAGATTATTATTGTAAAGCAGCTCCTGATCGAGGTAAGGACTCAGTGGAGTGTTGGATATTTTATCTCTTGCACATGCTTCTGACCAGGGTGCCAAGTGCTTCTCATTGGAATCTTCCACCATCCCAGACATATTAAGCTTTGCCATATTCGAGATCATTGAGCCAAAGAAGTCATAAGAAATGTTGAAAATCTGACACACCAATTCACTAATTGACCCTTGAGTGGATTCTGCTTTGTCTGCAAGGTTGTAAATTTGTCCAGCCTGTCCCTTTTCAAAAAGAAACCAGATAGCCCGGGCAACATCTTTCACGTGTACAGTGTTCATTTGGAGATCTTTCGACCAGAGGAGCTTCATTTTCTCCCCAAGCTGTTTGTACACTGCCCCAACGATTAGTCTTGGCGTAAGGCCATCAACATCACCAATCCCGTAAATAATAGAAGGTCGTAGAATCAGATAATTAAGTCCTTCAATTTTCTTAAGCTCTTCCTCGACCTTGTATTTATATTTGGCCACAAGTGTCCATGGCGATATTTTAGAGTTTTCAGCACTGGCTTTCTTGTCACTCGAGTAGACTTGGCCAGACGAAATTTCTACGTACTTCTTGACATTTAACTCAGCAGCTTTCCTTGCACAATTGACTTCCAGCTGTAAGACCCCCTCCTTGTAAACCTCTTCAGCTTGACCGTATTTAATGCCTACACCACAGTTAACAACATAATCGAAAACACCACCGTCAAGCACAAAGGCCCGTTCGAGGTGAGCAGGGTTGAGAAGATTGGCCTGGCGAAAATCAACTCGCTCGTCCTCGAAGATTTTTTTATGATGGCTGTTGAGCCATGCTGTTTGAGGTGGCATTTTGTCTGCAACCCGAACCATGCTCACAAGATCATTCTCAATCAAGTAGGCGACCAAATTCCGCCCAACAAAACCACAACCACCAAGAACGAGGACTTTTGGTTCAGCCATGATTACAAGCGTTAGGCCTTTCGGACTTCCTCGGTACTCCTCCTAAACTGGGTGTATTGTTTTATTTTCGCAAGGTAGGACGCCTTGGATGTGTCACAATGACAGCTATACAGAAATAGTACCTCGCTGGTGTGAATTCTTTTCGGCCCGCTCTTTCGCCGCGCTCTGACAGCCACAAGGCCTCCGCTAGCCTCACTTCCTTGTGGAAACGTGACAAAAAGTATCTTCCTCCGCAAACTCCTGCGCAGCATCACTTTCACACCTGCGTATGTCAAAAAGTAACCAAAGTGGTTAGCATCATAACTTTGGTTGGCTATCAGACTTTTACAGGTAAGTTCGTTGCTTGAACGTGGCTAAAAGCTTTTTGATTCTTGACTCATCTGTGAAGGACAACTATATGGGCAATCAAGAAGGATAATTGTGAGAAAAGAAAATTCATGTTATGCCAAAGTTGTCCTGACGTTTGATGCTCTGAGGAGAGACGAAAAAGTACTTTTAGTATGCGCAAACTGTTTCCATTATTCCTTGCTATCGTGAAGTTCTGCATCGGAAAGCACTTGTCCACATATTATTGTCCTGTTAGGAAATTAAAATAGAAGCTATATGAAGAGCTATCGAATGCTAGTTCAGGGCCTGTGTTTTTGTAGGATCGGGCTCTAAGAGGGTAAATTTGGGGCGAATTTCAGAAAAAAAACATGCATTAGCACGCCCTTTATACTCCAAGGGAAGCAGGGAAACGTCTTATTTAGAGAAAATCGTTGAGGAAAAACGGTTTTAATAGCAACATTTTGTTTTGATAAAATTGAAATATGGAGATCAAGGCCTTAAAACTTGAAACAACATTAAGCGGGCTGTTGAAAGATTTTGCTGTTTTTAAGAACTAAGAGAAAAAGTTTTCTATCAACTGATATTTTTACCGAATTCTGGTCTTCAGGCCTCTGGACATTTTATCCTTCTTCTCAACGCTCCTGACTATGTTGGAGTCATCCAGGCACATGTTGTTAGCATTGAGGGTTCCCAACGTATTGTGCAATAGCAGAGGAGGCGTGGGCAAGGGAATTTCACATACGGCCTTGCGCTGAAATAGGGAGTAGAATCTGTCTCTCTGTAGTCAACGGAGGTGGAGACGTAGAAATCTGATTCACTGTTAGCATAAGGGGGGGGGGGGGGGGGGGCGGTAGGAGTTTTGCCCGAGTACAGAGGCATGCATATATTTATGAGCCTGTTGGTGATAAGGAACTTTGACATAGGAATATTTACATTACGAGTTCTTTTTCACCCAAATATCTAAAGTAAAAATGGTCAGTTGAGAGTAGAACAAACCAATCAGAGACATGTTTGGGGGGACATGCTATCCTTATCGATTCTTCTATAATGCCTACTGTTCAGATCTAAAAGTTTGATCTAAGTTTCTCATAGATAAGTTTCTCAGCAATTTATAATATTTTCCAATATTTTACTTAATATCACTTAAAATACTACTATTAACTCTTGAATTCGACCAAGTCAAAAGAAATGTGAGTCCCGACTCTTTCTATGTCCAAATGTATCAATCATCGCATTCATGTCACTTTTCAAAACTTCGTTTGAAAAATTTTTTCTCGATGCTAAGTAGTGCCAAATTGCTCAGCCGTTCTTGGCCCATGGTTGATCTGAGATATGTTTTTAGCCGTCGAAGACCACTGAATGATCTTTCAGCTGAGCAAGATATTGCTGGAATCGTTGCCAGCAATGATGCTGCTTCATACAGGAATGGCAGTACTTGATGCAAACCTTCTTGAAACATCTTTTGGACAAGCATTGCTGCATTATTACCATAAGATTCAGAAGTGCTTTGCTTCTTGTAATTTTCAAAAACCACCTTATCATTTTTAAGGCACTCTTGGTCGATTTGATAATGCAACGATATTGACTCGTAGCTTTCATTCTTTGGGTTATTTAAAAATACCACGTCTGCCAAAGCACATAGAATTTGCTGGTCATTTTCTGCAAAGCGGAACTGTATTTCAGCCATAGCTGTGTCAACACTTTCGTAGTACGCTGTAACACGGTGATGGTCCTTTGGACTGATCTCTTGATGGTTTTCTTGGTTTTCACCAACAAGGGTCTGTTGTCGCTTAGATGGCTTTCTTCGTGGCAATCTTGGATCTCTAAACGAAAAATTTGTGTCGTTGATCCCTTCCTTTATTTGTGAGACTATTCTACCAGCTGACTCCCAAAATAGCTCGAAGCTCTCTTCGTTACGGCATCCATTTAGCGTAAGGACGACCGCATCAGCTGTTCTCTTTGCAGTTATCACGCTATGTCTTTCCCTTGCAAATACCTGCTTAAGGCATCCGTACTGGACAAGATCAGCCTTAGTATCAGCAAGCCAAAAACAAAGTCAAAGTTGCATATGGCTTGTACCAAAGAACTGCTCTCGTTATAACAGGATGGATCACTGTTATCTGTAAGAACGAGCAGCGCCTTAAGAATCACTGGGATTTGCTCAGTTATGGCTTTCACAGCTGACCAACGGCAAGACCATCTTGTTGCACTCAGGGACTTCAAGGTACGTCTATGATCATTTTCCTCCAACTGGATGTTCGTTAAAATAGCATGTCGCTTTGTGCTACCCTCAAAGAAATTGTAAAGCTTCTGGACTGTACCAAGTGCATTGCGTAAGGGCTCCAGCTCTGTGAGGGCATCTTGTAAGGCTAGGTTCAGTAGGTGACCATAGCAGTGATCATAAATAGCCTTTGGAGAACATTCTTTCATTCGGGTCGCAAGACCTTTGTGCACCCCTCTCATGTTAGCTGCACCGTCGAAACACTCAGCAATGATGTCACTCAGCGTGAGGTTGAACTTCTTAAACACCTTCTTCACAAGCTCATACAAAACCTTACCCTCCGTGTTTTCTGTATCGAAGAATCTAAGGAAAGTTCCTTTGTTGTGCCTTCAAATACATATCGAATGCAAATCGAAACTTGCTCCACCTTGCTTATATCAGATGTTTCATCCATGATGATGCTGTAAAATTTGCAGGACTTAATTTCTGTAAGAATCCTCTCCAAAACTTGGTCTGACAGGATACCTATGAGCTCGTTTTGTATCGAAGGAGAGGTCCATTGTGCATGGGATTTGAGCTGGTTTTGCAGCTTCACCTTTAACCAAGGCAAATCTCGACACCTTAAATGTAGAAGCTCCAAAAAATTTCCTCGATTGATGTCAGACACCTCCCAAATATTCTGCCTTGATTCTTCGTGACCACGAACAGCAATATTTTGTTGTGCAGCAAACATCATGCATTCAATGATGATTTGCAAGTACTGGCGATTGCTCTCTACCTTTTCGCAGTGGAAACTGTCCAATTGCTGCAGAACTGAGGAAGAATTATTCTTTGCGGCTTTGTATAGGACTCATTTTGTCATCGAATCTAGATGCTTTTCACTTGCTTTATGTTTACTGAGTTTGTATGGCTTCTTCCAGTTGTTAAAAACAAATGAACTTTCTTTGCTGAATCTTGAACATGCGAAGCAAGTGCTTTCATCTTTTCCTGCACTGTACGATAACCAAGTATACGTCTTGTACCATTCAGGCTTGAATCTTCGTACAAAGTTCTAATTGCCAAATTTTCGTCCTGGGAACTGTCGCAGCAGTGGCTGTTGAGGACGTTCAAGGTCAACTTCCTTATTCACAGTGGAGTCCAGGCTTGCATTAGATTGTTGCTCATCTTGACTAGAGGTCTCATCGTAATCATCCTTTGTTAATGAAGTAGACATCTCGATTTCTTTGTCACTTTCTTCATGGGCTTGTTGGTCCTTAGCCTGCTCTTCTTCTTGAATTACAGAATGGCATTGTTCACTATCAGCTTGCTCTTGCTCTTGTCCGCTCTCTCCAGCAGTACACTTAACGGAAGCCTTAGACTTCGCAAAGTATCCACTCAGTGTTGACTGTGGTGCTACTTGTACGGCAATGCATTCAAAATTTTGGCCATTGTGCATGTTTTTCATGTGTGCAACCTTGTAGTCAGAATCAAAGACACTGTTACATTCTTTGCATTCAACTGAGTATCGGTATTTTCTTTTTCTTGTTGTCGAAGCCATGACTGTCAGATGAAAATATCTTGCTCTTGTCAATTCTCTTTCTTATAAAGACTTCACAATACTCCACCACTTCAACTCAAATCTGAATTATCATTTCAAGTGAGCCCTATTTATCTGTTAAATGATTGTGATAGCATTACATAGTTTTCTGAATTTGAGATTCGAAACGATTGCGACATTCTTATTCTTCGTGTACTGAGCCAGTAAGAGCGAGTTGGCCCATTTTATTCAGTTTACATACAATTAATCTCATCCTTGGTCAAAACCCAAGCTACGTAATGCCAGCTCTCAAGACTTTACATATCTAAGCTCATATTATCAGTTGCTTTCTGATTGTCTCGTTAAAGTTAGGATGCTTAAATGTTGGCCATACACTCATTAAAATATACGTGGCTGGAGCAAAATCAAGCGACAGCCAATTATAAATCTAAACAGGAGTAGAGTTATTTTATTTCCATAGAAAAAAGAGAAGTTTTGCCCTTTGGATGACGTGCATGCCAAGACTTGAATGTCCATGTTTTTGTGCTTTCTGTGAAGGTTTCATATTAAGGCTGAATCGGCAAACAAAGCTGCAATCGGGGTAGTTGCTTCGTGGAAGTTAACTTCAGTCATAGAGATGCATTCAGCTAAAACGCAAACTGAATATGCCACTATTAATTCCACGGCTTCAAATGGCTTGAAAAAAAATTCTACAGAATGACGATGAGTCCAGATGATTTCAATGAGTAATTAGGCCCAGTTAAATGCTAATAAGCAAATTGAGCTTTGATTATGAAGCAAATGGTAGAAGATTCTAAAAGAAACTTCTAAAGCAAACCTGAATTTTTTATGCTGATGAGAATATTTTCTGGGATAGTTTGAAAGCCATTCCTCAGTTTCTGTATTGAGCGTTGGTCATAACTCTGAAGCCCAAAGACTCACTACAGAGTGTGTATATGCTTAGTGAACAAAACCACAGTCCTTTGCCAACAAATAATTAAAGGCAGTAGTAAGGGATTCAAATTATCTAACCGTTTCGAAAAGCTTGTTCTTCATAAGGAGCTGGAAGGAATTCAACATCCAGCGGCTTCATCACCCACTTTCAAACGATCTCTCACCCAAATCAAGGAAACTTGTTACCCTCGGAATAAAACGTTTAAATAGCAACAACATGACGAAATTATGCTAATTAGAAAACCTTTCGACAAGAACTTAACAAGCTAGAGAAAAAAGCATGATTCTATTTTTGTTAAAATGTCTGACTTCTTCTTTAGACAAGGAAATTCCCTATCTTATCTACCGAAGAAATAACTAAAACTACCATGAAGTACACACAAAGGGCTGTAACAAACACAAGAAGATAATAATTATTTCGTTGGTTCGCACCATAGGCACGTTTTCTATGATAAGAAGACTTCAAATCGGTAAAAAGTCAAATTAAGGGCCTTTTATAATGTTATAATGATAGATTGATGAGAATCGACGAAAGTGATTTAAACTCCAAAATAACAAAAATTGGCTGGTATCGTTTTAATGAAGCAGAGATTTATATTAAGCATTCAGTCATAATTAGGAACGATTACCGGTCGCATTTGGCCACTAGCCAGGCCGTTAGCGCCCAGGCCGCTTCTGTTCTGAAAGGACGCGACAACCGAGAGCTTTATTAATGTGACGTCACGATATGATTTGCTCAACACAAACGATCTCGCAAAACTGACTTCGCCAATTTGCTTGCGGGCGTCCGCAGCAAAGGAGCGGTGGGGATGTTCTTCAAGTTTTTTCGCCGCTCGACAGCGAGCACAAATGAAGATGGATTAAACCTTTGGGATCTCCCAAGGCTGCATCGTGTCGCGTACAAAAACAAAATCGAGAAACTCAATCGTCTTCTAAAGAAAAGACGAGCTAATATAAACAAAAAAGACAGCGATGGAAGGTGAGTTGTGCAAGCAAAACAAAACTCAAATTAAGAATAAGTGAGCAAATGTCCTAGAAAGATATAGATTCACGTCACTTTTTATTTGGCATTTTCAACCTTGCTCTCCCAGTGCAAACGAATGAAAGACAGCAAACATTTTAGACCGTTTAAGTATTGACGAAGAGAAATGCTAATCAAAGCTTAAACGAGGCATCCCTTCAAGAATGACAAAAGTACACAAATATGAGATGCTGTCAAAAAAATAATATCAAAAAGCAGGGCCTCCAATGAAGGGGGGCCGGGGGGCCATGGCCCCCGCACTTTAATGTAAAACAATAGGGCTTTTCTAAATATCTTTTGTTATGATTGTTATAATCTTCCTTGGCCCCTCCACTTTCCATCCTTCGTCGGAGCCCTTGAAAAGTAAAACAATCAAGCAAACCAATAAAAATCAGATGTAAAAATGTGATAAGGGAAAGTATCTTACAATAAAATACGAAAAAGCTTATAACCTAAGTCATTAAAGGATATGACGGTCAAATCAAGGTTTTATTAAATACATAGTGGACAGTCTGTAAACCTTCTAGAACAGTTAAGCCAAGCAATCGATTGTTGTTCTGTACCTTGAGGTATATCATATGTTTCAATCCGTTCTAGAACTGCTTTGCATTATGGCTGCCTCGCTGGTAGGATCCAAGTGGTACAATTCATTTTGGATGCCGATGCCAAAATCATTGTTGACAGATTCGGACGGAGTCCCGTATTCATGGTGAGCCAACTGTTTTCTTCTATAACCCTAGTGTCTATGAAACTTGCTCCACAAACTTAGGAGTCATGAAATTCGACTACGGACCCCGTTACTAAACCACATCTTTCCTTGAACAGGCAATTAAAAACGGACACGTGAACATAGTGAATCTGTTCTACGGAATCAAGCTGGACTTTAACAGGCCGGACCATGCAGGAGTAACACCACTGCAATACGCAATACTGCGAAAGGAATTGCAGATCGTCCACTTCTTGGTGGAGCGAGTTAACGTCAACATCAATGTCACTGACATGGTGGGTCATCTTCTTCAGCAACTTTCTAGGGTCATTCTTGTCATTAATAATGATCTTCCGAAGTAAGTTGAATGTCAACAAACCGAAATTGATAGCCACTAGATCAGTTAATTTATAAAGAAGTTTATGTTCCAAGTATCAATTTTCTGTCTCTTTCATAGCATAAATGTACACCAATGCATGAAGCAGTTCTCGCGGGGCTACCAAATGTCGTCTCGTTGCTTTTGGAGAACGGAGCAGACATTGAAATCAAAGAAGTAACTGGACAGTAAGTAAATGCATATTAAGATTATCGAAGTAGTCATATCAAGGTCTGACCATATCATTCGATGTCATCTAGAAAACGCAAAATCATATACGTATACTCATGGCTTGAGGAAAAGCTCCAAGACTCAAAAGTGAGAAGGTTAGAAGATATCCTTAGGTATATATCGCATAAAGATACATAATGATATTACACACAAGCAGTGTTTCGTAAAGCTGGATGATGTGTTTTGATGACAGGACACCGTTGATACTGGCAATTGTCAAGGGAGAAGAAGAATGTGCAGAGATTCTGTTGCAAAGTGGGGCCGAAATCTACCGGACAAGATACAGTAGCGTCGCGGAAGACAAGGCCCTTGAATTTGGTCACCAAAAGTACGTGAGATTCAATGACAGTGTTTAAAATACTTGTGAAAGAATATGGATGGCTTGACTAAAAGTAACTTTAAAACAAATTCTGATTAAATCTATGAAGGATTAGTCAACAAGTAATGATGTACTGCGATATAAAGAAACAATGACAGTAGTTATATCATTTCATCTTTAGCCATGAACGGTCAGAGGAGCCCAGCTGATGTGTAAAGATCGTAATTATCTGTTGATTCTGTCGCTGATGAAACAGTTTCTCAAAAATCTATACATCAAAATAAGAAGGAATTATTTCAATTTTAGGTTATACGACATGATTCAAGCGTACAGGTCAACTTGTGAACGCAGAATCGAATTCAGAGGTAAATTAATAAAAATAAATCATTTCTAAATGGCTGAATGACTCGTTTCTTCACATTCAATTTGTATCATTCTTCATATATCCCATGATAGCAAACTGTTATCAAGAATAAAGAAAGGAATAAGAACAATGCTTCACTTTACTCATTATGAAATCTCAAATGCTAATCATGAATTAAATTTCGTATTTAAAATTAATTCATTTTCTCTCCAGATTCGCGCCAATTGAAGATCAAATGTTTGTTGATGCATGGCGACAATGGAAGCATACCAGAGGCCGAAGATGATATCACAGATGACTGTGAGAATGAACAGGCAAAGAAAGAAGGCGATTGCGACCCAGAGGGTGCTTGCATTACTTCAAATGACTATAATCAAGAGCAGAGTGTGATAGAAGGAAACGAAGAGATGGTTGAAGATGCTGTCTCCGATGACTGTGATCAGGTTAAGATAGAAGTGGAAGATGAACCAGAGATCGAAAGTCTTACATCTGATGAAGTTGGGCACAAAGTGAGAGAAGAAATCGAAGAGGCGATGGAAGATGCTTTCTCAGATGACTGTGATCACGGCAAGATAGAAGTGGAATATCAGCCAGGGCATGAAAGTGCTACATCTGATGAAGATGAGCACAAAGTGACAGACGCAAGCGAAGAGGCGATGGAAGATGCTGTCTCAGATGACTGTGATCACGGCAAGTTAGAAATGGAAGATCAGCCAGGACATGAAAGTGCTACTTCTGATGAAGGTGAGAAGAAAGTGACAGAAGAAATCGAAGAGGCGATGGAAGATGCTGTCTCAGATGACTGTGATCACGGCAAGATAGAAGTGGAATATCAGCCAGAAAATGAAAGTGCTACATCTGATGAGGATGAGCACAAAGTGACAGAAGAAATCGAAGAGGCGATGGAAGATGCTGTCTCAGATGACTGTGATCACGGCAAGTTAGACGTGGAAGATCAGCCAGGGCATGAAAGTGCTATTTCTGATGAAGGTGAGAAGAAAGTGACAGAAGAAATCGAAGAGGCGATGGAAGATGCTGTCTCAGATGACTGTGATCACGGCAAGATAGAAGTGGAATATCAGCCAGAAAATGAAAGTGCTACATCTGATGAAGATGAGCACAAAGTGACAGAAGAAATCGAAGAGGCGATGGAAGATGCTTTCTCAGATGACTGTGATCACGGCAAGATAGAAGTAGAATATCAGTCAGAAAATGAAAGTGCTACATCTGATGAAGATGAGCACAAAGTGACAGACGCAAGCGAAGAGGCGATGGAAGATGCTGTCTCAGATGACTGTGATCACGGCAAGTTAGAAGTGGAAGATCAGCCAGAAAATGAAAGTGCTACATCCGATGAAGATGAGCACAAAGTGACAGAAAAAATCGAAGAGGCGATGGAAGATGCTGTCTCAGATGACTGTGATCACGGCAAGATAGAAGTGGAATATCAGCCAGAAAATGAAAGTGCTACATCTGATGAAGATGAGCACAAAGTTACAGACGCAAGCGTAGAGGCGATGGAAGATGCTGTCTCAGATGACTGTGATCACGGCAAGATAGAAGTGGAATATACGCCAGAAAATGAAAGTGCTACTTCTGATGAAGATGAGCAGAAAGTGACAGAAGAAATCGAAGAGATGGTCGAAGATGCAGTCTCAGATGAATGTGATCACGGCAAGATAGAAGTGGAAGACCAACCAGAGGATGAAAGTGCTGCACCTGATGAAGATGAGCAGAGTGTGACAGAAGGAAAGAAAAAGGTGCTTGGAGTTGCTGTGTCAGATGCCTGTAATCAGGTACAGACAAAACATGACCCTGGCCAGAGGTCAAACGATGATGGACACATAGCTGATGATACTATTGCCACCTCATCTACATATGACACTGAGCAGATGCCAAATGATTGTGGAAACATAGCTGATGATGCCATTGAAACCTCATCCAGATATGACTCTGGCAAAATGCCAAACGATGATGGAAGCATAGCTGATGATGCTATTGCCACCTCATCCAAACGTGACCCTGACCAGATGCCAAAAGATGATGGAAGCATAGCTGATGATGCCATTGAAACCTCGTCCAGATATGACCCTGACCAGATGCCAAAAGATGATGGAAGCATATCTGATGATACTATTGCCACCTCATCCATATATGACCCTGACCAGATGCCAAAAGATGATGGAATCATAGCTGATGATGCCATTGAAACCTCATCCAGATATGACTGTGGTCAGATGCCAAAAGATGATGGAAGCATAGTTGATGATACTATTGCGACCTCATCCATAAATGACACTGACCAGATGCCAAAAGATGACGGAATCATAGCTGATGATGCCATTGAAACCTCATCCAAATGTGACCCTGGTAAGATGCCAAAAGATTACAAAAGCATAGCTGATGATGCTATTGCCACCTCGTCGAAATGTGACTTGAGGCTGGATATAAATTGCAATGGTAACCTATTAGACCATTGCACTGCTGTCTCATCTGGGTACGACTATATGGAAACTGCCTCTGATATCAAAGACGACAATGATACCATTACCTTGTCTGAGTATGACATCGGAAGATTTTCTGGGGGCCACGGATCGTTGCAGCTGAGCCAGGCGGCAATCTTTGACTGCTCATGCGACTCTGGCATTGGTATAAAGGCCTCTAGCAGAAAAATCAGTATTTGCAACAAAGGAGAACTTTCTTCGAGCATCCAGAAATCCGTTGCTTCTACCACAGGCCTTCTTAAAGGTTAGCAAGACATTTTCAAGGCTTTTCTCTGCCCTAAATATAGCGAGATCTATCAAGATACATTGTTCAGAATTCGTTAAAATATAACACTTTATTGTCTTTAGCTATTGCAAAAATCTTGATGCAGTTGAATTGAATTACTCACCTCGAATCTTAGAAAACACTTTTCTCCAGTTTTATTTTCAGAAGCCACTGTTCTTAACTTATAATCTCAGGTTATCCGTGTTAACAATAAAGGTCGCTTTTCTGACCAAAGTATATACAGTTAGGGTATCTTGAGCTACTATGACCTATATATCCAGGATACCATTAAAAGGATCCGCATATAATTTTCATATGGTCAAAGTGCATCAAGCTAATAATTTGCACAATACCATTTACAGGACAGTTGATCGCTAGTGAATGTCGCAAAATGAAAGTGGTCGGTGGAAGATGCACCACGGTTGGAACCCAAACAGAAGCAACAACATCTTTCACGTTTGACGAACTCACTGTCTTCCATGATGCACTTGAAAGGTTAAGAGCCTGTTACGGAGACATCAGTCTGCTGCGAACCGAGATGGACGCTTTTGTTACTTATTTGGAATCGAAATGCCAACGAACAGGCGATGCTACCAAGGCAGCAGCCAAGCAGCTCGAAGAGAAGAACCACGTGGTCATAGAAAACAAAAGATTGGTTAAACTGAACGGTGAGATGCAGAAGAAAGCAGATGATCTTAGCAACCAACTGGAACAAGAAATTGAAAAGAATAAGGAAATGAAAGGATACGTATTCTCCTTAGAAAGGCAGTCCGAGCTTTTGGAAAAAGACCTAGAGCAGTTACGCAATCAGACGAAGATGGACGAAGAGAGAAACGTAATTAGTAAACGTCCAAAAGAAATCAATCCAGATTTCGAAAACTCAAACATTGATTTAGAAGCTAGTGGCAACGAGGTAGAAAACTGGATGGAGCTTGCAAGAAAGATGTTGAAAGAAAATGAGAAACTGCGATTGCAAGTTGATTCGTTGGAGACGGAGAGGAAAGAGAATAACAACATCCTTGGGCTTCTTGAAAAGGAAAATGAGAATCTTTTACAGAAGACACTTCAAGACAGAAAGCAAGAAGAACTGATTGAAGAGTTTAAACACAATCTTCACAGGGCTGAGCAAGGTCTTAGACACCACGAGGAAGAAGAAAAGAGACTCAACCGAACGATACTGGACCTAAAGGAAAAACTTAGAACTGAACAAGCCAGTCATCAAGAGACACAGGTGGAAAACAGCAAATTGAAATCAGAAATATCTGACAATCACCAAAGGATTGACGAGCTTAAAGAACAATACATGCTGATCGAGCAACTGTCCATGGAACAACAAGGGACAATTTCGTTCTTAAATTTAATCAAAGCGGATCTTTCTATTGAAAATGAGAACTTGAAATTTCGTCTCCAAAGCTTTGTGGAAATGGATGAGAAGAATGAATCCTTGAACAACGAAGTTCAAAAGGCCAGAAGAAATTTCGAAATCGTTGAAGGCTTTTACACGGTGGCACAAGCGGACGCAGTCAAATACCGTGAAAAGTATGACGAAGCATGGTGTGAGTTGGAGAACACAGCTGCCAAAGTTGACTTGCTTTCAGAAGAGAAAAGTAGGCTAATGGCAGACTACACAAGACTGGAAATTAATATGAATACAATGAAATTGGAGTACGAAGAGAAATTAAGTCGTGCTGAGAACACAATCAAGGCCCTTCAATTCACAATGGTATGTTGGATTAGATGCTGTATGCAATTGCGATAGTTGAATGGCCTTTTAGTATCTGGTAACTAAAAGTGGCAGCCAATTGATTTGATTTTCAATTGATGAAAAGATTGCAAATTAAGGACGCGTGTAATGTCGTTAAGAAGAGTTGTAAATGTAGTCAAGTAGTAAAAGAGAATATAAGAGTTATATAAGTGGAATCTCAATTAATAAATTAGTGAGAAGTTATCAACAACGGTTTCTCTGGACAGAGGCAAACAATTGATTAACTGGGAATTTGATCTTTTTCAGAAGGACGTTTCAGAAGACGACCACGGTATGGAAAAATATAGAGATGATGAAAGTGTCCAAACGAATTTTGATTAAGAAGAAAATGGAAAATGATTTAAACATGCAAAATGTGATATTTAAAAGAATGTAGAAAAACATATGTTATGTAAATATATTACACTCAGTTAGCGGACGTTAAAAAGTTAGGGCATGAAAACAATAAAGTACTGTTTTATTAAAATGAGAATCATTAAGCAAATAGATTTTTGACTCCAACATCTGCACAGTTTTCTCACGCAGGTAGAGACAAGTCGAATCTCAAAAACCAATTAATGGAATTGTTATCCTTGACTTCAATCAAAAAGTTAGAATGACAAGAAAGTTTATAACCTTTGATCTTCGTCGACAGGAAAATCTTTAGTGAGACACAAAATGGCTGGTCTTCATCTTTATCAAAATACTCAATGTCCCAACTGTTTATTTTTTATTTGTTTATTTTTTCCAAACACAGTTACCTACTCAAAACTAAAACTGTTAAAAACAGAAGATAGATGCCAGTGTCAAATGAAGAGAGTCAAACTTTGAATTGCAGCAATGCAATGTTCAGTGGGCCTAAACGAACTTTGGCCCAAATAGATAAAACCTAATTATAAACCAGAAGTCAACACAATCTTCCAAAGTAAAAGCGTAGCTACCTAGTTGTAAATCTAGCAATCGTTCCCACAATTATCAAAGAATAAGTAAATGGTGTCTCATTTGCCACAGTGATATCAACTCAAGTAGCAATCCACTATTTCAAAATAATCGCAAGACTCTTTGCTGGCAAGATTGGTACGCTACACTTATTAACCGATCACTTTAGATGTTTGAAATACTGGTCGTAGATACCCCGTTGATTTCTAAAATGCAACAGAGTATTAGCAAGTACCGCAGCCCGCACAGCCAAGACCATAAACAGTACACCATAAACAGACTACTTTTTCTTAGTTTCTAAACAGCAAACAAAATATAGACTTGAAAGACCATCTGAAGAGATTTCACCTTAATTTCGGACCCTCTTCTCTTCGGAGCCTGATTGAAATGATTGGTACAATGCTAACTTAAACTTTTTCATTGTTTTTTAAATAAAAAATCTCTCTGCATACAGCATGTTCCAATGCTACACAGCATTCAAGTGAAACAAAAAACCTTTCCCTCCTAACGCTGAGAAAACAATATGGGATTTCAACCTTGAATCGATCTTCATTTATTGTGAATGATGCTCTTTGGATTCAATGAAGAAGCCTTCAGCGTCACTCAAAATGCGGAATCATTTTCAAGTTTGTGACGTTACCGGTATACAAATTTGTTGTACCAAGAGATCCAATATGACCGATTTCTAGAAAGTATTCTGATTTTAATTTGTATCCAATTAGTGACGGTTACCCGACATATTGGAACGCAGAGGTAAGCACTTCTTGAAAGATAATCAATATCAACTCCACCTGTCAATCTATAATCAATTTTCCATGACTCATCGATATATCGCCTCTATAAAATCGCATCGTTTAATGCAATATGGGTATCACCGCCAAATTATGCTTGAAGATGAATTACGAACCGAAAAGCTTCTTTGCACAATATATTTAGCTACATTGATGTTGTGTTCAATGAGGAAGCCAAGGTTTTTCACACGATCAATTGGCAAATCTTCATTTAACTTCATCGTGAAGGAATCTTCAATTAACTTCACTTGACACCCACTCCAAAAAACTATGAACATTTTATAGTTGAGTGAAGCAAACGCAGTAAAAGCCTGCATTCTTAAGAACTCTTTATTCGAAAGGCCTCAGTGCATCATTTGGATAAAATACAAAAAGCTGACCAAAAAAAAGCCAGTTGCGGATAAAAACTAGAGGAAAATAATAAAATTTTAAATGAACATCCACTTCTCATCATTTTTTAAGATGAGAAAAATTGTATTCTTTCTGTCTAAAAAGAGTGATATTTTTCATCGCAAAGGAGACAGACCCAAAAACCTTTCGATGCAATGAGAAACTAGCTTCCTCAAATAATACAAAGATTTTCCTCAGTAGAGGTTTTGGCACAAACTGGATTCCGTACCACATGTTGCTATATTTCAAATCAAACTTAATTTGGAAATTGCATGTTGTGCAGTTTCGAGGCGGCTGCTTTCTTTTCAATGTATAATAGACAGGATGCTTTATAGAACCGATAACCTTTAACTGTTTTTCCTCAATGAAACATGTGAAAATAATCTAGGATATGTTTTTTGTGTCAGGCTTAGAACTCACTTCATTGTTAGAGCAAATCATAATCATTCTGTACACAAACATTCGACTACAATTCTTATATGCGACTACAATTCTCAAGAGAATATAGACCATTCGAATTTTTCTGTTTCTCATAATTTCAATATTTTGTACCACTTAGTATTTGTAAATGTGAGATAATTATCTTGCCATTATTCCGGCAATATGGTGCAAGGGTTCGCAGAAGACCATTTTGATTACCAATTTATCGCAGAGTACCAATCCTGGCAGAGCCTAAATTCAATTAGACTTTCTTTCCAAAGATTAAAAACACGTCACTTTGAAATTAAGCTTACAAAAGTATACCTTTAAAAAATGTTACATGCCCTTATATGATGCACTTTCAATGTCAAGGATTCACAAAGATGAAACATTTTTGTTGATTCCAAAAAGTAACAATTTAGACTTCACATTAATTGCCCTACTAATAACAACTATGTTTGGACAAGATAATTGTTATCAGTTTCTGATTGTAATTAGATGGACATTTTCTAGTTTCGTTTTGATCATACTTTCAAAGAACTTGAAACGACGTTTTTATGAACGCAGCACCGTGAACTTTGATGTTCCTGTCATTTGATCTGGAGATACCGAAGAGACGAGTTTGCTTAAGGAGTGAAAGACAATCATTCCATTGTGCCTACAAGCTCCTCGTCAGTGGGAATCTTCGAACCAAGTATAGACTTAAAGAATTGTGGCATTCTAAAATTACTTACGAACTTCTTCTCCTTTCTCTAATCTCCAATTATTTTCGAGGTCAAGATATCATCTAGTTGACAACTTCTCTCAATGGATATTTTAATTCATCATGGCATGCTCCTGAAAAGAAATCGGACTATTAGAGTCTGCAAATATAAAGAGTTGCTCTTTTTAGTCCAAACTGAGACACAAGTATTAGAAACCTAATTACTGGCCTAAAAACGAATGGGTCGATTAAATCGACTTTGCCTTGAAAAACGTACAGCGGCCATTTGAGCATGACCACATTATCAATCTTGTTGCGAAACTGAGCAAGAAAATCGCCAAAATTGAAAAAAATTGATTTCACGTTTTATATATAAATAATTTCATCTAATTAACCAAGATCAATAGAATACACGTTTCCTAGCGTATTTGGGCTTCAGACTTCAGACATTAACCCTTTACTTGGAAATGATGCCATATAGCATCATTCACAAAAGATGTCCATATTTTTTTCAGCCTCTTACTGAACAAACAAATATATTGTAATTTCTGCTTTCCATTTACATGAAGTATCTTAGGCAACCCTTAGTCTCTTCCTCTTCTTAACCCTTTACTTGGCAGTTTATGATTGTAACATGGAAAAAAATATCTTTTTGCATTTTGCAATTAATATCTGATACTTTGAAATGAAAAATAAAAAATCTTACATTTTTATGCAAATTTGCCGAAATTTTTATCTGATGCATATGGCATCATTGCCGAGAACCAATCAAGAAAAACATAAATAGAAAACTCAATAGAAAATAAAACTTTTTCGTTATTTCACGATCAAACAATAACATTTTAATGAATTTTACTGTTCTAAAAGTTTATGCCTCTGTGTGAAACTTCTTGAAGCAATTTATGTCAGGCAACAAACAAAGCGACATATTGCATTTTTCGCAAGTCACTCTTCCGTTAGCATGGCAGACTCTGCACCGTTTTTTGTCATGGGTTGGAGCTGGCCAATGTGTTACGTTGTCGAAACGAACATCTGCTACTGGCAATGCATTGCTAGATCTTTTACCAACAGTTGGTGCACATTCTAAAGATGCGATTGGAACAGATAGTCTTCCCCGTGTTGGTTTTTCTGGGCCTTTATTGGCATAGATGAGAGCCTCACCCATTTGCTCATAGTGCCTTCTGTAAAGCAACCATGCATTAACTTTGCATCTATCTATCAGATGCCAAAATATTTTTATGTACCAACTCTTTGTCTTGGCTTGAATGCGGTACAGACTGATTAACATGTCAGCAAGATCAACACCCCCCATTTTTTTTTTGTAAACACACTATTTATGGGCATGGTACATCACATCTCTCTTTCTTTTTACTACACCATCTTTCAATAACACTTTCAGGCTTAATTCCAATATAGTTGACACAAGTGCTATTGTCAACCCATTAAACAATAACTATACCAGAATTCAAATCAATCCTGTTGTCACTGCTCCCTTTTCCTTCCTTTTCAAGATCTTTATTGGAAGCAAGTGGGCATTTGTGTAACAGATTTGCTCTTATTGTTCCAATCCCCAAGATGCCTCTATCTTGGAGATAATGTATAACATCCAAAGTAGAGAACCAGTTGTCATAGCAAACTTTCAAACCAGCGTTGGTTGGCAAATCTCTACAAAGCTTGGCAACAACTTGGGCACTCTTTTGAAGATTGTTATATTCAGTCTCTTCTTCTTCTGATGCTTTGCCAGTATAAATGTAAAAGTCATACATCATGTCTGAGGCTCCGGCACGAACCAGATTTTGTAGAGGCTTTTTAGGATTGTACTGCTTTATTTTTGAAAACTTTTTTTCCGAGGGAATAATTTGCTCATCCTCAGCATTGAATTCCTCTGGCTCAACATTACGGCATTGTTGAGTAACAGCGTCAATTATTGGCCTTATCTCATTATTGTTAACAAAGTGAAAAAACCTGCGATTATTTTCGAAACGCTTTTGCGGCATAGCATCTGCAATTTGAGGACTTCTGATTTGCCTTGTCCAGTAGCTTGTGTATGAAGGGTTATTTATTATCCCCATCAGTACATGCATCCCTATCAAAGTTGACATCTCATTTTTACTCACATTTATAGAGGAGCAAGTCATTTTTGTGCTGTAGAGAATTGTTTGATTTGTTATTAAATCAATTGTCTCATCAGACAAAGAAAATTAAAATATTGGAATGCTGTCAGCTCTTTTTCATTGGAATCTGAGAAAGAATGATTAAATGTATCCGATACTTGAGGAGAGCATTTTTCCAGCGATATGTGTGTGCGGACTTCTTGGCAGCACATATAGCAGCAGCAGGCTCAACATTGTCTTCTGCATTAAGATCAGCTTCTTCTGCCAGGGATTCATTAGCAGGAAGCACATCTTCATTATCACCATCATCATCACTCAAATTTGATAGTTCTGAATCACTACCAGTTATAAGGTCTAGTGCATCAACAACATTATACCGCCGTTTATTGATTCGATCTTGACTGATCTATAAAATAATATTAATAAAGCTTAAAAATGAGTGATGCTGACAGAAACTGAAATGCTGAAAATGTGCAGTTTATATATATAGTTTTTACATTAATTTGACAGGTACATTTGGCATGTTTTTAAAAATTATGGGATGATTATAATGAAATGGGCCTAAATTTTTGAATAACTTTAATAAAAGATTTGAGTTTTTGTTCATGTTTGAGATTTTTATCTATCATTACTGTAACATTTTGTAACAGTTGTAATATTACGAGATTCATTTTACATAATTTGTATTTTTATGAACAGTTCTTGGCAATGATGCCATTTGGCATCATCAATCAAAATACGGCCTAAAATTGTCATTAAATGTGATTTTTGAACAGAATATTTGTGAAGGTATTTACAATACATTAAAGATCATAAAATAAAATTATGATTCAAATTACCTGAATACTCTCCATAGTAACAAAGCTATTATCTCTTGTAACTTGATGTCAAAGATGCTCGAAGATTTCGCGTAGTTATGTTCCTGATAAAATTTCTTTCCGTTAAAATACCTGATTCATGATAACCTAGATGATAATGAAGCAAAGATTCGAACCCCAAAATGATAAACAAAATAAAAGCGATCAATTTTACCGATATGAGCGATTTCCGACATTAATTAGTTTAAATCTCTCACTAACAGAACAAAACGAAAGACTTCCGAATTAAAAGTCCTATGACGCTGACTTTTCACCTGTGATTTCTAACCTAAACTTTCCTATCATTCCTCGATTCAACCGTCCCAAACTTACTTTTTCTCCACAATCAAAATGTTTTCTTTCTTTTTGCAAATATTGTTTCAAATTCCATAACATTGAATTGCAGAAAATTTTCTCGCCAAGATGGCATCAACTAAGTAAGATTCAAATTATGGCGCGCAAATCTCGATCCAGTCTTTTTCCAAATCAGCAACCTCTTTTAATGTGACGTCACAATATTGTTCATCCAACATATATCATCTCGCAGAACTGACTTCGCCAATTTGCTTGCGCACGCCCGCAGCAAAGGAGCGGTGGCGATGTTTTTCAAGTTTTTTCGCCGCTCGACAGCGAGCACAAATGAAGATGGATTAAACGTTTGGGATCTTCCAAGGCTGCATCGTATCACGTACAAAAACAAAATCGAGAAACTCAATCGTCTTCTCAAGAGAAGAAGAGCGAATATAGACAAGAAAGATAGCGAAGGGAGGTAAGTTGTGCAACCAAAATAAAACACAGATTAAGAAACGATCATCTATCACAAGTTGGTTCGCAGTCTTTCGGTTTGAAAAGATGTAATTTGCATCTTTTGCCATGGATAAACATCAGATTTTTATAGTGCAACCATCTTTAAGCTGATTTGTGAGATGTATAAAATAGTGTCCAAGGAAATGGAATAATCGTTTCACTAGTTATTGTCTATTTTGCAAATAGACCTAATTAAAAATGACTCAATTACAATGTTAAAAAGTGCAAAGTGCTGTCAAAACTCAAACAGCCGTAGAAACATCAGACCACTTTTTCGAAACCAGATATGAGAATATAGGATAAGTAATTACACCAAGTTAATATTCTACAATAGATCTGAAAAGATGTAAAACCAAAATCATTAGAGGACTTCCCAATGTTAAGTCAAGCAATCGATTGTAGTTCTGTACCTTGAGGTATACAATACGCTTGAATCTGTTTTAGAACTGCTTTGCATTATGGCTGCCTCGCTGGTAGGATCCAAGCGGTACAACTCATTTTGGATGCCGATGCCAAAATCATCATGGACAGATTCGGACGGAGTCCCGTATTCATGGTAAGCCAACTGCTTTGTTCTATAACCCTAGTGTCTACTAAACTTTTTTTCACAAATTCAGGAGTCATGAAATTCGACTACGGACCCCGTTACTAAACCACATCTTTCCTTGAACAGGCAATTAAGAACGGACACGTGAACATAGTGAATCTGTTCTATGGAATCAAGCTGGACTTTAACAGGCCGGACCATGCAGGAGTAACACCATTGCAATACGCAATACTGAGAAAGGAATTGCAGATCGTCCACTTCTTGGTGGAGCGAGTTAACGTCAACATCAATGTCACTGACATGGTGGGTCATCTTCTTCAGCAACTTTCTAGAGTCATTGTTATCATTCATAATGACCTTCCGAACTAAGTCCAATGTCAACAAGCCGAAATTGATAGCCACTAGATCAGTTAATTTATAAAGAAGTTCATGTTCCAAATACCAACTTTCCTGTCTTTTTCATAGCATAAATGTACACCAATGCATGAAGCAGTTCTCGCGGGGCTACCAATTGTCGTCTCGTTGCTTTTGGAGAACGGAGCAGATATTGAAATCAAAGAAGTAACTGGACAGTAAGTAAATGCATATTCAGATTATCGAAGTAGTCATATCAAGGTCTGACCATATCATTCGATGTCATCTAGAAAACGCAAAATCATATACGTATACTCATAGCTTGAGGAAAAGCTCCAAGACTCAAAAGTTAGAAGGTTAGAAGATATCCTTAGGTATATATATAGCATAAAGATACATAATGATATTACACACAAGCAGTGTTTCTTAAAGCTTGATGATGTGTTTTGATGACAGGACACCGTTGATACTGGCAATTGTCAAGGGAGAAGAAGAATGTGCAGAGATTCTGTTGCAAAGTGGGGCCGAGATCTACCGGACAAGATACAGTAGCATCGCCGAAGACAAGGCCCTTGAATTTGGTAACCAAAAGTATGTTGGCTTTAATGACAGTGTTTGCAACACTGATATTGCATTGAACACGCAGAGAGGCGTATTTAGATTCTTCTTGTCTGTATGGATATGGGAAAACATAAGGATGGCTTGACTAAAAGTGACTTTGAAAATAACTCTGATTAAATCTACGAAAGATTATTCCACATGTACTAATGTACTGCGATATGAAGAAACTATGACAGTAGTTGTATTATTCGATCGGAAGCCATGAAAAGTCAGAGCTGATGTGTTAAGATCGTAATTATTTTTCGATTCTGTCGCTGATGAAACAGCTTCTCAAAAATCTGTTCTTCTAAATAAGAAGGAATTATTTTAATTTTAGGATATACGACATGATTCAAGCGTATAGGTCAACTTGTGAACGCAGAATCGAATTCAGAGGTAAATTATTGAACATAAATCATTTCTAAATATTTGAATGACTCATTTCTTCATATTCAATTTATATCACTCTTCTTATATCCCATTATAGTAAACTCTTATCAAGAATAAAGATAGAAATAAAAAAATTCTCATTATGTTAGAACATCAAATGCTAATGATAAATAAAATTTCTTATAAAAAAATAATTCACTTTTATTCCAGATTCGAGTCTATTGAGCATCCAATGTTCATTGATGCAAGGTGCCAATGGAAGCATACCAGAGGCCGATAAAGAAATCACAGATGACTGTGAAGAAGAACAAACAAAAAAGGGAACTGACAGTTGCGGCCCAAATAAAGCTTGCATTACCTCACATGACTATGATCATGAGCAGAGTGTGATAGAAGGAAGCGAAGCAGTGGTGGAAGTTGCTGTCTCAGATGATTGCGATCAGGTCAAGGTAGAAGTGGAGATGAACCAAGAGGATGAAAGTGCTACATCTGATGAAAATGAGCAAAAAGTGAATAAAGTAAACGAAGAGGTGATTGAAGATGCTGTCTCAGATGACTGTGACCAGGCCAAGAGAGAAGTGGATGATGAGCCAGAGGATGAAAGTGCTGCCACCCATGAAGATCAGCAGAAAGTGACAGAAGGAAACGAAGAGATAGTTGCAGATGCTGTATCAGATGATTGTGATCAGGCCAAGATGGAAGTGGAAGATGAGCCAGAGGATGAAAGTGCTACCACTCATGAAGATCAGCAGAAAGTGACAGAAGGAAACGAAGAGTTGGTTGAAGATCCTGTCTCAGATGACTGTGATCAGGCCAAGATGGAAGTGGAAGATGAGCCAGAGGATGAAAGTGCTACCACTCATGACGATCAGCAGAAAGTGACAGAAGGAAACGAAAAGTTGGTTGAAGATCCTGTCTCAGATGACTGTGTCCAGGTCAAGATAGAAGTGGAAGATGAGCCAGAGGATGAAAGTGCTACATCTGATGAAAATGAGCAAAAGGTGACAGAAGGAAACGAAGAGATAGTTGCAGATGCTGTATCAGATGATTGTGATCAGGCCAAGATGGAAGTGGAAGATGAGCCAGAGGATGAAAGTGCTACCACTCATGACGATCAGCAGAAAGTGACAGAAGGAAACGAAAAGTTGGTTGAAGATCCTGTCTCAGATGACTGTGTCCAGGTCAAGATAGAAGTAGAACATCAGCCAGAGGATGAAAGTGCTACATCTGATGAAAATGAGCAAAAAGTGAATAAAGTAAACGAAGAGTTGATTGAAGATGCTGTCTCAGATGACTGTGACCAGGCCAAGAGAGAAGTGGATGATGAGCCAGAGGATGAAAGTGCTGCCACCCATGAAGATCAGCAGAAAGTGACAGAAGGAAACGAAGAGATAGTTGCAGATGCTGTATCAGATGATTGTGATCAGGCCAAGATGGAAGTGGAAGATGAGCCAGAGGATGAAAGTGCTACCACTCATGACGATCAGCAGAAAGTGACAGAAGGAAACGAACAGATGGTTGCAGATGCTGTATCAGATTAATGTGACCAGACCAAGATGGAAGTGGATGATGAGCCAGAGGATGAAAGTGCTACCACTCATGAAGATCAGCAGAAAGTGACAGAAGGAAACGAAGAGATGGTTGCAGATGTTGTCTCAGATGATTGTGACCAGGCCAAGTTAGAAGTGGAAGATGAGCCAGAGGATGAAAGTGCTACATCTGATGAAAATGCGCATAAAGTGACAGAAGGAAACGAAGAGGTGGTTGAAGATGCTGTCTCAGATGATTGTGACCAGGCCAAGATAGAAGTGGAAGATGAGCCAGAGGATGAAAGTGCTACATCTGATGAAAATACGCATAAAGTGACAGAAGGAAACGAAGAGGTGGTTGAAGATGCTGTCTCAGATGACTGTAATCAGGTCAAGATAGAAGTTGAACATCAACCAGAGGATAAAAGTGCTGCCACTGATGAAGATGAGCACAAAGTGACAGAAGGAAACGAAGAGGTGGTTGAAGATGCTGTCTCAGGTGACTGTGACGAGATCCAGACAAAAGACGAATGTGACCGGATGCCAATGAACGATGATGGAAGCATAGCTGATGATGCTAATGCCACCTCATCCACATATGACCCTGGCCAGACGCCAAAAGATGATGGAAGCATAGCTGATGATGCTATTGCCACCTCATCCAGATATGACCCTGGCCAGATGCCAAACGATGATGGAAGCATAGTTGATGATGCTATTGCCACCTCATCTAGATATGACCCTGACCAGATGTTAGACGATGATGGAAGCATAGTTGCTGATGCTATTGCCACCTCGTCGAAATATGACTTGAGGCAGGATGTAAATTGCAATGGCAATCTATTAGACCATTGCACTGCTGTCTCATCTATGTACGACTATATGGCAACTGCCTCTGATATCAAAGACGACAATGATACCATTACCTTGTCTGAGTATGACATCGGAAGATTTTCTGAGGGCTACGGATCGTTGCAGCTGAGCCAGGCGGCAATCTTTGACTGCTCATGCGACTCTGGCATTGGTATAAAGGCCTCTAGCAGAAAAATCAGTATTTGCAACAAAGGTGAACTTTCTTCGAGCATCCAGAAATCCGTTGCTTCTACCACAGGCCTTCTTAAAGGTTAGCAATACATTTTCAAGGCTTTTCTCTGACCTAAATATAGCGAGATCCATCAAGATACATTGTTCAGAATTCGTTAAAATATAACACTTTATTATCTTTAGCTATTGCAAAAATCTTGATGCAGTTGAATTGAATTACTCACTTTGAATCTTAGAAAACACTTTTCTCCAGTTTTATTTTCAGAAGCCACTGTACTTAACTTATAATCTCAGGTTATCCGTGTTAACAATAAAGGTCGCTTTTCTGACCAAAGTATATACAGTTAGGGTATCTTGAGCTACTATGACCTATATATCCAGGATACCATTAAAAAGGATCCGCATATAATGTTCATATGGTCAACATGGATCATTGTAATAATTTCAACAAACACCATTTGCAGGAAAGTTGCTCGCGAGTCAATGTCGCAAAATGAAAGCGGTCGGTGGAAGATGTACCACGGTTGGAACCCAAACAGAAGCAACAACATCTTTCACGTTTGACGAACTCACTGTCTTCCATGATGCACTTGAAAGGTTAAGAGCCTGTTACGGAGACATCACTCTGCTGCGAACCGAGATGGACGCTTTTGTTACTTATTTGGAATCGAAATGCCAACGAACAGGCGATGCTACCAAGGCAGCAGCCAAGCAGCTCGAAGAGAAGAACCACGTGGTCATAGAAAACAAAAGATTGGTTAAACTGAACGGTGAGATGCAGAAGAAAGCTGAAGATTTTAGCAAGCAACTGGAACAAGTTATTGAAGAACAGAGGAAATGAAAGGATACGTATTCTCCTTAGAAAAGCAGTCCGAGCTTTTGGAAGAAGACCTAGAGCAGTTACGCAATCAGACAAAGGTGGATGAAGAAAAAGGTTTTAGTAAACATCCAAAAGAAATCAATCCAATTTCAAAAACTCAACATTGATTAAAGCTGTGGCAACGAGGTAGAAAACTGGATGGAACTTGCAAGAAAGATGAAAGAAAACGAGAAACTGCGATTGCAAGTTGATTCGTTGGAGACATACATCAAAGAGAATAACATCATACTTGGGCTTCTTGAAAAGGAAAATGAGAATCTTTTACAGAAGACACTTCACGACAGAAAGCAAGAAGAACTGATTGAAGAGTTTAAATACGAACTTCACAGGGTTGAACAAAGTCTTAGAGACCACGAGGAAGAAGAAAAAGGACTCAACCGAACGATACTGGACCTAAAGGAGGAACTTAGAACTGAACAAGCCATTCATCAAGAGACACAGGTGGAAAACAGCAAATTGAAATCAGAAATATCTGACAATCACCAAAGGATTGACGAGCTTGAAGACCAATGCATGCTGATCGAGCAACTGTCCATGGAACACAAGGGACAATTTCGTCCTTAAATTTGAAGAAAGCGGATCTTTCTATTGAAAATGAGAACTTGAAATTTCGTCTCCAAAGCTTTGTGGAAACGGATGAGAAGAATGAATCCTTGAACAAGGAACTTCAAAAGGCCAGAAGAAACTTCGAAATCGTTGAAGGCTTTTACACGGTGGCACAAGCGGACGCAGTCAAATATCGTGAAAAGTATGACGAAGCATGGTATGAGCTGGAGAACTCATCTTCCAAAGTTGACTTGCTTTCAGCAGAGAAAAGTAGGCTAATGGCAGACTACACAAGACTGGAAATTAATATGAATACAATGAATTGGAGTACGAAGAGAAATTAAGTCGTGCTGAGAACACAATCAAGGCCCTTCAATTCACAATGGTATGTTGGATTAGATGTTGTATGCAATTGCGATAGTTGAATGGCCTTTTAGTATCTGCTAACTAAAAATGGCAGCCAATTGATTTGATTTTCAATTGATGAAAAGATTGCATATTAAGGACGCGTGTAATGTCGTTAAGAAGAGTTGTAAATGTAGTCAAGTAGTAAAAGAGTATTTAAGAGTTATATAAGTGGAATCTCAATTAATAAATTAGTGAGAAGCTATCAACAACGGTTTCTCTGGACAGAGGCAAACAATTGATTAACTGGGAATTTGATCTTTTTCAGAAGGACGTTTCAGAAGACGAAGACAGTATGGAAAAAGATAGAGATGATGAAAGTGCTCAAACCAATTTGGATTAAGAAGAAAATGGAAAATAATTTAAAAATGCAAAATGTGATATTAAAAAGAATGTAGAAAAACATATGTTATGTAAATATATTACACTCAGTTAGCGGACGTTAAAAAGTTAGGGCATGAAAACAATAAAGTACTGTTTTATTAAAATGAGAATCATTAAGCTAATAGATTTTTGACTCCAACATCTGCACAGTTTTCTCACGCAGGTAGAGACAAGTCGAATCTCAAACACCAATTAATGGAATTGTTATCCTTGACTTCAATCAAAAAGTTAGAATGACAAGAAAGTTTATAACCTATGATCTTCGTCGACAGGAAAATCTTTAGCGAGACACACAATGGCTGGTCTTCATCTTTATCAAAATACTCAATGTCCCAACTGTTTATTTTTTATTTGTTTATTTTTTTCCAAACACTGCTACCTACTCTACCCAGTGTCAAATGAAGAGAGTCAAACTCTTAATTGCAGCAATGCAATGTTCTGTGGGCCTAAACGAACTTTTGCCCAAATAGATAAAACCTAATTATAAACCAGAAGTCAACACAATCTTCCAAAGTAAAAGCATAGCTACCTAGTTGTAAATCTAGCAATCGTTCCCACAATTATCAAAGAATAAGTAAATGGTGTCTCATTTGCCACAGTGATATCAACTCAAGTAGCAATCTACTATTTCAAAATAATCGCAAGACTCTTTGCTGGCAAGATTGGTACGCTACACTTATTAACCGATCACTTTAGATGTTTGAAATACTGGTCGTAGATACCCCGTTGATTTCTAAAATGCAACAGAGTATTAGCAAGTACCGCAACCCGCACAGCCAAAACCATGAACAGTACACCATAAACAGACTACTTTTTCTTAGTTTCTAAACAGCAAACAAAATCTAGACTTGAAAGACCATCTGAAGAGATTTCACCTTAATTTCAGACTCTCTTCTCTTCGGAGCCTGATTGCAATGATTGGTACAATGCTAACTTAAACTTTTTCAATGTTATTTAAATAAAACATTTCTCTGCATACAGCATGTTCCAATGCTACACAGCATTCAAGTGAAACAAAAAACCTTTCTCTCCTAACGCTGAGAAAAAAAATATGGGATTTCAACCTTAGATCGATCTTCATTTATTGTGAATGATGCTCTTTGGATTCAATGAAGAAGCCTTCAGCGTCACTCAAAATGCGGAATCATTTTCAAGTTTGTGACGTTACCGGTATACAAATTTGTTGTACCAAGAGATCCAATATGACCGATTTCTAGAAGGTATTCTGATTTTAATTTGTATCCAATTAGTGACGGTTACCCGACATATTGGAACGCAGAGGTAAGCACTTCTTGAAAGATAATAAATATCAACTCCACCTGTCAATCATAATCAATTTTCCATGACTCATCGATATATCGCCGCATCGTTTAATGCAATATTGGTATCATCGCCAAACTATGCTTGAAGATGAATTACGAACCGAAAAGCTTCTTTGCACGATACATTTAGCTACATTGATGTTGTGTTCAATGAGGAAGGCAAGGTTTTTCACACGATCAATTGGCAAATCTTCATTTAACTTCATCGTGAAGGAATCTTCAATTAACTTCACTTGACACCCACTCCAAAAAACTATGAACATTTTACAGTTGAGTGAAGCAAACGCAGTAAAAGCCTGCATTCTTAAGAACTCTTTATTCGAAAGGCCTCAGTGCATCATTTGGATAAAATACAAAAAGCTGACCAAAAAAAAGCCAGTTGCGGATAAAAAACTAGAGGAAAATAATAAAATTTTAAATGAACATCCACTTCTCATCTTTTTTAAGATGAGAAAAATGTACTCTTTCTGTCTAAAAAGAGTGATATTTTTCATCGCAAAGGTGACAGACCCAAAAACCTTTCGATGCAATGAGAAACTAGTTTCTCAAATAATACAAAGATTTTCCTCAGTAAGATTTTGGCACAAACTGGATTCCGTACCACATGTTGCTATATTTCAAATCAAACTTAATTTGGAAATTGCATGTTGTGCAGTTTCGAGGCGGCTGCTTTCTTTTCAATTTAATAGACAGGATGCTTTATAGAACCGATAACCTTTAACTGTTTTTCCTCAATGAAACATGGTAAAATAATCTAGGATATGTTTTTGTGTCAGGTTTAAACTTGCCTTATTGCAAGAGCAAATCATAAGCATTCTGTACACACACATTCGACTACAATTCTTATATGCGAGCAATTTCCCTTTCTTCAGGACAAAAGGATTTCATGAGAATATAGACCATTCGAATTTTTCTGTTTCTCATAATTTCAATATTTTGTACCACTTAGTATTTGTAAATGTGAGTAATTATCTTGCCATTATTCCGGCAATATGGTGCAAGGGTTCGCAGAAGACCATTTTGATTACCAATTTATCAGAGTACCAATCCTGGCAGAGCCTAAATTCCATTAGACTTTCTTCCAAAGATTAAAAACACGTCACTTTGAAATTAAGCTTACAAAAGTATACCTTTAAAGAATGTTACATGCCTTATATGATGCACTTTCAATGTCAAGGATTCACAAAGATGAAACATTTTTGTTGATTCCAAAAGTTAACAATTTAGACTTCACATTAATTGCCCTACTAATAACAACTATGTTTGGACAAATAATTGTTATCAGTTTCTGATTGTGATAAGATGGACATTTTCTAGTTTCGTTTAAATCATTTATCTTGATGTCAAAGACCTACTCAGACTTTCAAAGAACTTGAAACGACGTTTTTATGAACGCAGCACCGTGAACTTTGATGTTCATGTCATTTGATCTGGAGATACTGAAGAGACGAGTTTGCTTAAGGAGTCCATAGCAAATGTGAAAGACAATCATTCCATTGTGCCTACAAGCTCCTCGTCAGTGGGAATCTTCGAACCAAGTATAGACTTAAAGAATTGTGGCATTCTAAAATTACTTACGAACTTCTTCTCCTTTCTCTAATCTCCAAATATTTTCGAGGTCAAGATATCATCTAGTTGACAACTTCTCTCAACTGGATATTTTAATTCATCATGGCATGCTCCTGAAAAGAAATCGGACTATTAGAGTCTGCAAATATAAAGAGTTGCTCTTTTTAGTCCAAACTAAGACACAAGTATTAGAAACCTAATTACTGGCCTAAAAACGACTGGATCGATTAAATCGACTTTGCCTTGAAAAGAGTACAGCGGCCATTTGAGCATGACCACATTATCATCCTTGTTGCGAAACTGAGCAAGAAAATCGCCAAAATTGAAAAAAATTGATTTCACGTTTTATATACAAATTATTTCATCTAATTAACCAAGATCAATAGAATACACGTTTCCTAGCGTATTTGGGCTTCAGACTTCAGACATTGACCATTTACTTGGAGATGATTCACAGATGTATCATTTTTCAGCCTCTTACTGAACAAACAAAGTATATTGTCATTTCTGCTTTCCATTTACATGAAGTATCTTAGGCAACCCTTAGTCCTTTGCTCTTCTTAACCCTTTACTTGGCAATTTATGATTGTAACATGGAAAAAAATAATTTTTTGCATTTTTGCAATTATTATCTAGTACCTACATTTTTATGCAAATTTGCCGAAACATTTATCTGATGCAATATGGCATCATTGCCGAGAACCAGTCAAGAAAAACATAAATAGAAAACTCAATAGAAATTAAAACTTTTTCGTTATTTCACGATCAAACAATAACACTTTAATGAATTTTACTGTTCTAAAAGTTTATGCCTCTGTGTGAAACTTCTTGAAGCTATTTATGTCAGGCAACAAACAAAGCGACATATTGCATTTTTCGCAAGTCACTCTTCCGTTAGCATGGCAGACTCTGCACCGTTTTTTGTCATGGGTTGGAGCCAATGTGCTATGTTGTCAAAACGAACATCTGCTACTGGCAATGCATTGCTAGATCTTTTACCAACAGTTGGTGCACATTCTAAAAAGGCGATTGGAACAGATGGTCTTCTCCGTGTTGGTTTTTCTGGACCTTTATTGGCATAGATGAGAGCCTCAGCAATTTCACAACTGAAACTCATCAAAGACTTTCTTTTTCTGGCTGGCACACCCATTTGCTCATAGTGCCTTCTGTAAAGCAACCATGCATTAACTTTGCATCTATCTATCAGATGCCAAAATATTTTTATGTACCATCTCTTTGTCTTGGCTTGAATGCGGTACAGACTGATTAACATGTCAGCAAGATCAACACCCCCAATTTCTTGTTGTAAACAAACAATATTCTTGGGCATGGTACTTCACATCTCTCTTTCTTTTTACTACACCATCTTTCAATAACACTTTCAGGCTTAATTCCAATATAGTTGACACAAGTGCTATTGTCAACCCATTAAACAATAACTATACCAGAATTCAAATCAATCCTGTTGTCACTGCTCCCTTTTCCTTCCTTTTCAAGATCTTTATTGGGAGCAAGTGGGCATTTTTGTAACGGATTTTCTCTTATTGTTACAATCGCCAAAATGCCTCTATCTTGGAGATAATGCATAAGATCCAAAGTAGAGAACCAGTTGTCAAAGCAAACTTTGAAACAAGCGTTGGTTGGCAAATCTCTACAAAGCTTGGCAACAACTTGGGCACTCTTTTGAAGATTGTTATATTTAGTCTCTTCTTCTTCTAATGCTTTGCCAGTGTAAATGTAAAAGTCATACATCATGCCTGAGGCTCCGGCAAGAACCAGATTTTTGAAGCCCCATTTATGAAACTTTTTAGGATTGTACTGCCTTATTTTTCAAAACTTTGTTTTCGAGGGAATAATTAACTCATCCACAACATTGGCCTTATCTTTGCAAGTTTGTCACCAGAGTCTATCTCATGATTGTTAACAAAGTGCAAAAACCTGCGAATTTTTTCGAAACGCTAATGTGTCCGATACTTGAGGAGAGCTACATTTTTTCCAGCGATATGTGTGTGCGGACTTCTTGGCAGCACATATAGCAGCAGCCGGCTCAACATTGTCTTCTGCATTAAGATCAGCTTCTTCTGCCAGGGATTCATTAGCAGAAAGCACATCTTCATTATCACCACCATCATCACTCAAATTTGATAGTTCTGAATCGCTACCAGTTATAAGGTCTAGTGCATCAAAAACATTATACCGCCGTTTATTGATTCGATCTTGACTGATCTATAAAATAATATTAATAAAGCTTAAAAATGAGATGCTGACAGAAACTGAAATGCTGAAAATGTGCAGTTTGTATATATAGTTTTTACAACAATTTGACAGGTACATTTGCCATGTTTTTAAAAATTATGGGATGGTTATAATGAAATGGGCCTAAATTTTTGAATAACTTTAATAAAAGATTGTAGTTTTTGTTCATGTTTGAGATTTTCAACTATCATAACTGTAACATCTTGTAACAATTGTAATATTACGAGATTCATTTTACATAATTTGTATTTTTATGACCAGTTCTTGGCAAGATGCCATTTGGCATCATCAACCAAAATACGGCCTAAAATTGTCATTAAATGTGATTTTTGAACAGAATATTTACAATACATTAAAGATAAAATAAAATTATGATTCAAATTATCTGAATACTCCCATAGTAACAGAGCTGTTATCTCTTGTAACTTGATGTCAAAGATGCTCGAAGATTTCGCGTAGTTATGTTCCTGATAAAATTTCTTTCCGTTAAACTACCTGATTCATGATTACCTAGATGATAATGAAGCAAAGATTCGAACCCCAAAACGATAAACAAAATAAAAGCGATCAATTTTACCGATATGAGCGATTTCCGACATTAATTAGTTTAAATCTCTCACTAATAGAACAAAACGAAAGACTTCCAAGTTAAAAGTCCTATGACGCTGACTTTTCGCCTGTGATTTCTCACCTAAACTTTCCTATCATTCCTCGATTCAACCGTCCCAAACTTAATTCTTCTCCACAACCAAAATTTCTTCTTACTTTTTGCAAATATTCTTTCGAATTCCATAGCATTGAATTGCAGAAAAGTTTCTCGCCAAGATGGCGTCAACTAAGTAAGATTCAAATTATGGCGCGCAAATCGATAGCTTGCTCGATCCAGTCTTTTTCCAAATCAGCAATCTCTATTAATGTGACGTCACAATATGGTTCATCCAACATATATCATCTCCCAGAACTGACTTTGCCAATTTGCTTGCGCACGCCTGCAGCAAAGGAGCGGTGGCGATGTTTTTCAATTTTTTTCGCCGCTCGACAGCGAGCACAAATGAAGATGGATTAAACCTTTGGGATCTTCCGAGGCTGCATCGTATCACGTACAAAAACAAAATCGAGAAGCTCAATCGTCTTCTCAAGAGAAGAAGAGCGAATATAGACAAGAAAGATAGCGAAGGAAGGTGAGTTGTGGAAGCAAAATAAAACACAGATTAAGAAACGATCATCTTTTACAAGTTTGTTGGGTGTCCTTCGGTTTGAAAAGATGTAATTTGCATCTTTTGCCATGGGTAAACATCAGATTTTTATAGTGCAACCATCTTTAAGCTGATTGGTGAGATGTATAAAAAAGTGTCCAATAAAATGGTATAATCGTTTCACTAGTTATTGTCTATTTTGCAAATAGACCTAATTAAAAATGACTCAGTTAAACAAAGTTAAAAAGTGCAAAGTGCTGTCAAAACTCAAACAGGCGCTGAAACGTCAGACCACTCCTTCGAAACCAGATATGAGAATATAGGATAAGGAATGACACCCAGTTAATATTGTATAAGTACAATCAATTTGAAAAGACGTAGAACCAAAATCATTAGAGGACTTCCTAATGTTAAGTCAAGCAATCGATTGCAGTTCTGTACCCTGAGGTATACAATACGCTTGAATCCGTTTTAGAACTGCTTTGCATTATGGCTGCCTCGCTGGTAGGATCCAAGCGGTACAACTCATTTTGGATGCCGATGCCAAAATCATCATGGACAGATTCGGACGGAGTCCCGTATTCATGGTAAGCCAACTGCTTTGTTCTATAACCCTAGTGTCTACTAAACTTTTTTCACAAATTCAGGAGTCATGAAATTCGACTACGGACCCCGTTACTAAACCACATCTTTCCTTGAACAGGCAATTAAAACGGACACGTGACATAGTGAATCTGTTCTATGGAATCAAGCTGGACTTTAACAGGCCGGACCATGCAGGAGTAACACCATTGCAATACGCAATACTGAGAAAGGAATTGCAGATCGTCCACTTCTTGGTGGAGCGAGTTAACGTCAACATCAATGTCACTGACATGGTGGGTCATCTTCTTCAGCAACATTTTAGGGTCATTCTCCTCATTCATAATGATCTTCCGAACTAAGTCCAATGTCAACGAACCTAAATTTATAGCCACTAGATTAGTTAATTTATAAAGAAGTTTATGTTCCAAGTATCAATTTTCTGTCTCTTCCATAGCATAAATGTACACCAATGCATGAAGCAGTTCTCGCGGGGCTACCAAATGTCGTCTCGTTGCTTTTGGAGAACGGGGCAGACATTGAAATCAAAGAAGTAACTGGACAGTAAGTAAATGCATATTTAGATTATCGAAGTTGTCATATCAAGGTCTGACCATATCATTCGATGTCATCTAGAAAACGCAAAATCATATACGTATAGCTTGAGGAAAAGCTCCAAGACTCAAAAGTGAGAAGGTTAGAAGATATCCTTAGGTATATATATAGCATATAAATACATAATGATATTACACACAAGCAGTGTTTCGTAAAGCTGGATGATGTGTTTTGATGACAGGACACCGTTGATACTGGCAATTGTCAAGGGAGAAGAAGAATGTGCAGAGATTCTGTTGCAAAGTGGGGCCGAGATCTACCGGACAAGATACAGTAGCGTCGCGGAAGACAAGGCCCTTGAATTTGGTCACAAAATGTACGTGAGATTTAATGACAGTGTTTGGAATACTTATATTGCTTTGAACACGCAGAAAGGCGTATTTAGATTCTTCTTGTCTGTGTGGATAGGGGAAAACATAAGGATGGCTTGACTAAAAGTAACTTTGAAAATACTTCGAATTAAATCTATGAAAGATTAGTCCATATGTAATGATGTACTGCGATATGAAGAAACTATGACAGTAGTTGTATTATTCGAACTGAAGCCATAAAAATTCAGAGGAGCCCAGCTGATGTGTTAAGATCGTAATTATCTTTGGATTCTAACGCTTATGAAACAGTTTCTCAAAAATTCTATTCTTCAAAATAAAAGGAAATAATTTTAATTTTAGGATATACGACATGATTCAAGCGTACAGGTCAACTTGTGAACGCAGAATCGAATTCAGAGGTAAATTATTGAAAATAAATCATCTCTAAATATTTGAATGACTCATTTCTTCATATTCAATTCATATCACTCTTCGTATATCCCATTATAGCAAACTCTTATCAAGAATAAAGATAGAAATAAGAAAAATACTCATTATGTTAGAACATCAATGCTAATGATGAATAAAATTTCTTATAAAAAAAATAATTCACTTTTACTCCAGATTCGAGTCTATGGAGCATCCAATGTTCATTGATGCAAGGTGCCAATGGAAGCATACCAGAGGCCGAAAACGAAATCACAGATGACTGTGAGGAAGAACAGACAAAAAAGGAAACTGACAGTTGCGGCCCAAATAGTGCTTGCAATACCTCACATGACTATGATCATGAGCAGAGTGTGATAGAAGGAAGCGAAGCAGTGGTGGAAGTTGCTGTCTCAGATGATTGCGATCAGGTCAAGGTAGAAGTGGAAGATGAACCAGAGGACGAATATGCTACAAATGATGAAGACCAGCACCAAGTGACAAAAGGAAAAGAAGAGGTGATTGAAGATGCTCTCTCAGATGACTGTGACCAGGTCAAGATAGAAGTGGAACATGAACCAGAGGATGAAAGTGCTACCACTGATGAAGATGAGCTCAAAGTGAAGAAGGAAACGAAGAGGTGGTTGAAGATGCTGTCTCAGATGACAGTCATCAGGTCAAGATAGAAGTTGAAGATCAAACAGACGATGAAAGTGCTACATCTGATGAAGATAAGCACAAAGTGACAGAAGGAAACGAAGAGGTGGTTGAAGATGCTGTCTCAGATGACTGTGATCAGGTCAAGATAGAAGTTGAAGATCAACCAGTGGATAAGTGCTACATCTGATGAAGATCAGCAGAAAGTGACAGAAGGAAAGAAGGTGGTTGAAGATGCTGTCTCAGATGACTGTGATCAGGTCAAGATAGAAGTTGAAGATCAACCAGAGGATTAAGTGCTACACTGATGAAGATGAGCACAAAGTGACAGAAGGAAAGAAGAGGTTGAAGATGCTGTTCAGATGACTGTGATCAGGTCAAGATAGAGTTGAAGATCAACCAGAGGATGAAAGTGCTACCACTGATGAAGATAAGCACAAAGTGACAGAAGGAAACGAAGAGGTGGTTGAGATGCTGTCTCAGATGACTGTGATCAGGTCAAGAGAGTTGAAGATCAACCAGAGGATGAAAGTGCTACATCTGATGAAGATCAGCAGAAAGTGACAGAAGGAAACGAAGAGATAGTTGAAGATGCTGTCTCAGATGATGTGTGAGGCCAAGAGGAAGTGGAAGATGAGCCAGAGGATGAAAGTGCTACACTGATGAAATCAGCAGAAAGTGACAGAAGGAAACAAAGAGATGGTTGCAGATGCTGTCTCAGATGATTGTGACCAGGCCAAGATAGAAGTGGAAGATGAGCCAGAGGATGAAAGTGCTACATCTGATGAAAATGCGCATAAAGTGACAGAAGGAAACGAAGAGGTGGTGAAGATGCTGTCTCAGATGACTGTGACGAGATCCAGAAAAAGACGAATGTGACCGAATGCCAATGAACGATGATGGAAGCATAGCTGATGATGCTATTGCCACCTCATCTAGATATGACCATGCCAGATGCCAGAAGATGATGAAGCATAGTTGATGATGCTATTGCTAACTCATCTAGATATGACACTGGCCAGATACCAAAGATGATGGAAGCATAGATGATGATATATTGCCACCTCATCCAGATATGACCTGGCCAGATGCCAGATGATGAAGCATAGTTGATGATGCTATTGCCACCTCATCCAATATGACCCTGGTAAGATGCCAGAAGATGATGGAAGCATAGTTGATGATGCTATTGCCACCTCTAGATATGACCCTGACCAGATGTTAGACGATGATGGAAGCATAGTTGATGATGCTATTGCCACCTCGTCGAAGCATGACTTGAGGCAGGATGTAAATTGCAATGGCAACCTATTAGACCATTGCACTGCTGTCTCATCTGGTACGACTATATGGCAACTGCCTCTGATATCAAAGACACAATGATACATTCCTTTGTCTGAGTATGACATTAGAACATTTTCTGAGGGCTACGGATCGTTGCAGCTGACAGGCGGCCATCTTGACTGCTCATGTGACTCTGGCATTGGAATAAAGGCCTCTAGCAGACAAATGAGCAATTGCAACAAGGATGAACTTTCTTCGAGCATCCAGAAATCCATTGCTTCTACCACAGGCCTTCTCAAAGGTTAGCAAGACATTTTCTTCTAATCTAAATCTATCGAGTTCTATCAAGATACATTGATCAGAATTTATTAATAATTAGCATGTTATTGTCTTTAGCTATTGCAAAAATCTTGATGCAGTTGAATTGAATTAGACTTGCCTGAAAATCGCAATTTGGCAACATTGATAAACTAAAAGACACCTGACTAATTTTACACTGTGATGAGCACCATGCATCTTAGAAAACACTTTTCTCCAGTCTTATTTTCAGAAGCCACTGTACTTAACTCATCATCCCAGGTTATCCTTGTTAACAATGAAGGTCTTTCCGACTGAAGCATATACAGTTAGGGTATCTTGAGCTAGTATTACCTATATATCCGATTTATAATAACATCGGCAGGGTTCGTGTATAATTTTCATATGGTCAAAGTGCATCATGCTAATAATTTACACGACATTGTTTGCAGGACAGTTGCTGCGAGTCAATGTCGCAAAATGAAAGCGGTCGTGGAAGATGCACCACGGTTGGAACCCAAACAGAAGCAACAACATCTTTCACGTTTGACGAACTCACTGTCTTCCATGATGCACTTGAAAGGTTAAGAGCCTGTTACGGAGACATCAGTCTGCTGCGAACCGAGATGGACGCTTTTGTTACTTATTTGGAATCGAAATGCCAACGAACAGGCGATGCTACCAAGGCAGCAGCCAAGCAGCTCGAAGAGAAGAACCACGTGGTCATAGAAAACAAAAGATTGGTTAAACTGAACGGTGAGATGCAGAAGAAAGCAGATGGTCTTAGCAAGCAACTGGAACAAGAAATTGAAAAGAACAATGGAAATGAAAGGATACGTATTCTCCTTAGAAAACAGTCCGAGCTTTTGGAAAAAGACCTAGAGCAGTTACGCAATCAGCAAAAACGGATGAAGAGAGAAACGTAATTAGTAAACGTCCAAAAGAAATCAATCCAGATTTCAAAACTCAACATTGATTTAAAGCTGTGGCAACGAGGTAGAAAACTGGATGGAGCTTGCAAGAAAGATGTTGAAAGAAAATGAGAAACTGCGATTGCAAGTTGATTCGTTGGAGACATACAAAGAGAATAACATCATACTTGGGCTTCTTGAAAAGGAAAATGAGAATCTTTTACAGAAGACACTTCACGACAGAAAGCAAAAAGAACTGATTGAAGAGTTTAAATACGAACTTCACAGGGTTGAACAAGTCTTAGAGACCACGAGGAAGAGAAAAAGGACTCAACCGAACGATACTGGACCTAAAGGAGGAACTTAGAACTGAACAAGCCGTTCATCAAGAGAACAGGTGGAAAACAGCAAATTGAAATCAAAATATCTGACAATCACCAAAGGATTGACGAGCTTGAAGACCAATGCATGCTGATCGAGCAACTGTCCATGGAACAACAAGGGACAATTTCGTCCTTAAATTTGAAGAAAGCGGATCTTTCTATTGAAAATGAGAACTTGAAATTTCGTCTCCAAAGCTTTGTGGAAACGGATGAGAAGAATGAATCCTTGAACAAGGAACTTCAAAAGGCCAGAAGAAACTTCGAAATCGTTGAAGGCTTTTACACGGTGGCACAAGCGGACGCAGTCAAATATCGTGAAAAGTATGACGAAGCATGGTATGAGCTGGAGAACTCATCTCCAAAGTTGACTTGCTTTCAGCAGAGAAAAGTAGGCTAATGGCAGACTACACAAGACTGGAAATTAATATGAATACAATGAGATTGGAGTACGAAGAGAAATTAAGTCGTGCTGAGAACACAATCAAGGCCCTTCAATTCACAATGGTATGTTGGATTAGATGTTGTATGCAATTGCGATAGTTGAATGGCCTTTTAGTATCTGCTAACTAAAAATGGCAGCCAATTGATTTGATTTTCAATTGATGAAAAGATTGCATATTAAGGACGCGTGTAATGTCGTTAAGAAGAGTTGTAAATGTAGTCAAGTAGTAAAAGAGTATTTAAGAGTTATATAAGTGGAATCTCAATTAATAAATTAGTGAGAAGCTATCAACAACGGTTTCTCTGGACAGAGGCAAACAATTGATTAACTGGGAATTTGATCTTTTTCAGAAGGACGTTTCAGAAGACGAAGACAGTTTGGAAAAAATAGAGATGATGAAAGTGCTCAAACCAATTTGGATTAAGAAGAAAATGGAAAATAATTTAAAAATGCAAAATGTGATATTAAAAAGAATGTAGAAAAACATATGTTATGTAAATATATTACACTCAGTTAGCGGACGTTAAAAAGTTAGGGCATGAAAACAATAAAGTACTGTTTTATTAAAATGAGAATCATTAAGCTAATAGATTTTTGACTCCAACATCTGCACAGTTTTCTCACGCAGGTAGAGACAAGTCGAATCTCAAACACCAATTAATGGAATTGTTATCCTTGACTTCAATCAAAAAGTTAGAATGACAAGAAAGTTTATAACCTATGATCTTCGTCGACAGGAAAATCTTTAGCGAGACACACAATGGCTGGTCTTCATCTTTATCAAAATACTCAATGTCCCAACTGTTTATTTTTTATTTGTTTATTTTTTTCCAAACACTGCTACCTACTCTACCCAGTGTCAAATGAAGAGAGTCAAACTCTTAATTGCAGCAATGCAATGTTCTGTGGGCCTAAACGAACTTTTGCCCAAATAGATAAAACCTAATTATAAACCAGAAGTCAACACAATCTTCCAAAGTAAAAGCATAGCTACCTAGTTGTAAATCTAGCAATCGTTCCCACAATTATCAAAGAATAAGTAAATGGTGTCTCATTTGCCACAGTGATATCAACTCAAGTAGCAATCCACCATTTCAAAATAATTGCAAGACTCTTTGCTGGCAAGATTGGTACGCTACACTTATTAACCGATCACTTTAGATGTTTGAAATACTGGTCGTAGATACCCCGTTGATTTCTAAAATGCAACAGAGTATTAGCAAGTACCGCAACCCGCACAGCCAAAACCATAAACAGTACACCATAAACAGACTACTTTTTCTTAGTTTCTAAACAGCAAACAAAATCTAGACTTGAAAGACCATCTGAAGAGATTTCACCTTAATTTCAGACTCTCTTCTCTTCGGAGCCTGATTGCAATGATTGGTACAATGCTAACTTAAACTTTTTCAATGTTATTTAAAAAAAATTTCTCTGCATACAGCATGTTCCAATGCTACACAGCATTCAAGTGAAACAAAAAACCTTTCTCTCCTAACGCTGAGAAAAAAATATGGGATTTCAACCTTAGATCGATCTTCATTTATTGTGAATGATGCTCCTTGGATTCAATGAAGAAGCCTTCAGCGTCACTCAAAATGCGGAATCATTTTCAAGTTTGTGACGTTACCGGTATACAAATTTGTTGTACCAAGAGATCCAATATGACCGATTTCTAGAAGGTATTCTGATTTTAATTTGTATCCAATTAGTGACGGTTACCCGACATATTGGAACGCAGAGGTAAGCACTTCTTGAAAGAATAATATCAACTCCACCTGTCAATCATAATCAATTTTCCATGACTCATCGATATATCGCCGCATCGTTTAATGCAATATTGGTATCATCGCCAAACTATGCTTGAAGATGAATTACGAACCGAAAAGCTTCTTTGCACGATACATTTAGCTACATTGATGTTGTGTTCAATGAGGAAGGCAAGGTTTTTCACACGATCAATTGGCAAATCTTCATTTAACTTCATCGTGAAGGAATCTTCAATTAACTTCACTTGACACCCACTCCAAAAAACTATGAACATTTTACAGTTGAGTGAAGCAAACGCAGTAAAAGCCTGCATTCTTAAGAACTCTTTATTCGAAAGGCCTCAGTGCATCATTTGGATAAAATACAAAAAGCTGACCAAAAAAAAGCCAGTTGCGGATAAAAAACTAGAGGAAAATAATAAAATTTTAAATGAACATCCACTTCTCATCTTTTTTTAAGATGAGAAAAAATGTACTCTTTCTGTCTAAAAAGAGTGATATTTTTCATCGCAAAGGTGACAGACCCAAAAACCTTTCGATGCAATGAGAAACTAGGTTTCTCAAATAATACAAAGATTTTCCTCAGTAGAGATTTTGGCACAAACTGGATTCCGTACCACATGTTGCTATATTTCAAATCAAACTTAATTTGGAAATTGCATGTTGTGCAGTTTCGAGGCGGCTGCTTTCTTTTCAATTTAAAATAGACAGGATGCTTTATAGAACCGATAACCTTTAACTGTTTTTCCTCAATGAAACATGGTAAAATAATCTAGGATATGTTTTTGTGTCAGGTTTAAAACTTGCCTTATTGCAAGAGCAAATCATAAGCATTCTGTACACACACATTCGACTACAATTCTTATATGCGAGCAATTTCCCTTTCTTCAGGACAAAAGGATTTCATGAGAATATAGACCATTCGAATTTTTCTGTTTCTCATAATTTCAATATTTTGTACCACTTAGTATTTGTAAATGTGAGATAATTATCTTGCCATTATTCCGGCAATATGGTGCAAGGGTTCGCAGAAGACCATTTTGATTACCAATTTATCGTAGAGTACCAATCCTGGCAGAGCCTAAATTCCATTAGACTTTCCTTCCAAAGATTAAAAACACGTCACTTTGAAATTAAGCTTACAAAAGTATACCTTTAAAGAATGTTACATGCCCTTATATGATGCACTTTCAATGTCAAGGATTCACAAAGATGAAACATTTTTGTTGATTCCAAAAGTTAACAATTTAGACTTCACATTAATTGCCCTACTAATAACAACTATGTTTGGACAAAATAATTGTTATCAGTTTCTGATTGTGATAAGATGGACATTTTCTAGTTTCGTTTAAATCATTTATCTTGATGTCAAAGACCTACTCAGACTTTCAAAGAACTTGAAACGACGTTTTTATGAACGCAGCACCGTGAACTTTGATGTTCATGTCATTTGATCTGGAGATACTGAAGAGACGAGTTTGCTTAAGGAGTCCATAGCAAATGTGAAAGACAATCATTCCATTGTGCCTACAAGCTCCTCGTCAGTGGGAATCTTCGAACCAAGTATAGACTTAAAGAATTGTGGCATTCTAAAATTACTTACGAACTTCTTCTCCTTTCTCTAATCTCCAAATATTTTCGAGGTCAAGATATCATCTAGTTGACAACTTCTCTCAACTGGATATTTTAATTCATCATGGCATGCTCCTGAAAAGAAATCGGACTATTAGAGTCTGCAAATATAAAGAGTTGCTCTTTTTAGTCCAAACTAAGACACAAGTATTAGAAACCTAATTACTGGCCTAAAAACGACTGGATCGATTAAATCGACTTTGCCTTGAAAAGAGTACAGCGGCCATTTGAGCATGACCACATTATCATCCTTGTTGCGAAACTGAGCAAGAAAATCGCCAAAATTGAAAAAAATTGATTTCACGTTTTATATACAAATTATTTCATCTAATTAACCAAGATCAATAGAATACACGTTTCCTAGCGTATTTGGGCTTCAGACTTCAGACATTGACCATTTACTTGGAGATGATTCACAGATGTATCATATTTTCAGCCTCTTACTGAACAAACAAGTATATTGTCATTTCTGCTTTCCATTTACATGAAGTATCTTAGGCAACCCTTAGTCCTTTGCTCTTCTTAACCCTTTACTTGGCAATTTATGATTGTAACATGGAAAAAAATAATTTTTTGCATTTTTGCAATTATTATCTAGTACCTACATTTTTATGCAAATTTGCCGAAACATTTATCTGATGCAATATGGCATCATTGCCGAGAACCAGTCAAGAAAAACATAAATAGAAAACTCAATAGAAATTAAAACTTTTTCGTTATTTCACGATCAAACAATAACACTTTAATGAATTTTACTGTTCTAAAAGTTTATGCCTCTGTGTGAAACTTCTTGAAGCTATTTATGTCAGGCAACAAACAAAGCGACATATTGCATTTTTCGCAAGTCACTCTTCCGTTAGCATGGCAGACTCTGCACCGTTTTTTGTCATGGGTTGGAGCCAATGTGCTATGTTGTCAAAACGAACATCTGCTACTGGCAATGCATTGCTAGATCTTTTACCAACAGTTGGTGCACATTCTAAAAAGGCGATTGGAACAGATGGTCTTCTCCGTGTTGGTTTTTCTGGACCTTTATTGGCATAGATGAGAGCCTCAGCAATTTCACAACTGAAACTCATCAAAGACTTTCTTTTTCTGGCTGGCACACCCATTTGCTCATAGTGCCTTCTGTAAAGCAACCATGCATTAACTTTGCATCTATCTATCAGATGCCAAAATATTTTTATGTACCATCTCTTTGTCTTGGCTTGAATGCGGTACAGACTGATTAACATGTCAGCAAGATCAACACCCCCAATTTTCTTGTTGTAAACAAACAATATTCTTGGGCATGGTACTTCACATCTCTCTTTCTTTTTACTACACCATCTTTCAATAACACTTTCAGGCTTAATTCCAATATAGTTGACACAAGTGCTATTGTCAACCCATTAAACAATAACTATACCAGAATTCAAATCAATCCTGTTGTCACTGCTCCCTTTTCCTTCCTTTTCAAGATCTTTATTGGGAGCAAGTGGGCATTTTTGTAACGGATTTTCTCTTATTGTTACAATCGCCAAAATGCCTCTATCTTGGAGATAATGCATAAGATCCAAAGTAGAGAACCAGTTGTCAAAGCAAACTTTGAAACAAGCGTTGGTTGGCAAATCTCTACAAAGCTTGGCAACAACTTGGGCACTCTTTTGAAGATTGTTATATTTAGTCTCTTCTTCTTCTAATGCTTTGCCAGTGTAAATGTAAAAGTCATACATCATGCCTGAGGCTCCGGCAAGAACCAGATTTTTGAAGCCCCATTTATGAAACTTTTTAGGATTGTACTGCCTTATTTTTCAAAACTTTGTTTTCGAGGGAATAATTAACTCATCCACAACATTGGCCTTATCTTTGCAAGTTTGTCACCAGAGTCTATCTCATGATTGTTAACAAAGTGCAAAAACCTGCGAATTTTTTCGAAACGCTAATGTGTCCGATACTTGAGGAGAGCTACATTTTTTCCAGCGATATGTGTGTGCGGACTTCTTGGCAGCACATATAGCAGCAGCCGGCTCAACATTGTCTTCTGCATTAAGATCAGCTTCTTCTGCCAGGGATTCATTAGCAGAAAGCACATCTTCATTATCACCACCATCATCACTCAAATTTGATAGTTCTGAATCGCTACCAGTTATAAGGTCTAGTGCATCAAAAACATTATACCGCCGTTTATTGATTCGATCTTGACTGATCTATAAAATAATATTAATAAAGCTTAAAAATGAGTGATGCTGACAGAAACTGAAATGCTGAAAATGTGCAGTTTGTATATATAGTTTTTACAACAATTTGACAGGTACATTTGCCATGTTTTTAAAAATTATGGGATGGTTATAATGAAATGGGCCTAAATTTTTGAATAACTTTAATAAAAGATTGTAGTTTTTGTTCATGTTTGAGATTTTCAACTATCATAACTGTAACATCTTGTAACAATTGTAATATTACGAGATTCATTTTACATAATTTGCATTTTTATGACCAGTTCTTGGCAATGATGCCATTTGGCATCATCAACCAAAATACGGCCTAAAATTGTCATGAAATGTGATTTTTGAACAGAATATTTACAATACATTAAAGATATAAAAAAAATTATGATTCAAATTATCTGAATACTCTCCATAGTAACAGAGCTGTTATCTCTTGTAACTTGATGTCAAAGATGCTCGAAGATTTCGCGTAGTTATGTTCCTGATAAAATTTCTTTCCGTTAAACTACCTGATTCATGATTACCTAGATGATAATGAAGCAAAGATTCGAACCCCAAAACGATAAACAAAATAAAAGCGATCAATTTTACCGATATGAGCGATTTCCGACATTAATTAGTTTAAATCTCTCACTAATAGAACAAAACGAAAGACTTCCAAGTTAAAAGTCCTATGACGCTGACTTTTCGCCTGTGATTTCTCACCTAAACTTTCCTATCATTCCTCGATTCAACCGTCCCAAACTTAATTCTTCTCCACAACCAAAATTTCTTCTTACTTTTTGCAAATATTCTTTCGAATTCCATAGCATTGAATTGCAGAAAAGTTTCTCGCCAAGATGGCGTCAACTAAGTAAGATTCAAATTATGGCGCGCAAATCGATAGCTTGCTCGATCCAGTCTTTTTCCAAATCAGCAATCTCTATTAATGTGACGTCACAATATGGTTCATCCAACATATATCATCTCCCAGAACTGACTTTGCCAATTTGCTTGCGCACGCCTGCAGCAAAGGAGCGGTGGCGATGTTTTTCAATTTTTTTCGCCGCTCGACAGCGAGCACAAATGAAGATGGATTAAACCTTTGGGATCTTCCGAGGCTGCATCGTATCACGTACAAAAACAAAATCGAGAAGCTCAATCGTCTTCTCAAGAGAAGAAGAGCGAATATAGACAAGAAAGATAGCGAAGGAAGGTGAGTTGTGGAAGCAAAATAAAACACAGATTAAGAAACGATCATCTTTTACAAGTTTGTTGGGTGTCCTTCGGTTTGAAAAGATGTAATTTGCATCTTTTGCCATGGGTAAACATCAGATTTTTATAGTGCAACCATCTTTAAGCTGATTGGTGAGATGTATAAAAAAGTGTCCAATAAAATGGTATAATCGTTTCACTAGTTATTGTCTATTTTGCAAATAGACCTAATTAAAAATGACTCAGTTAAACAAAGTTAAAAAGTGCAAAGTGCTGTCAAAACTCAAACAGGCGCTGAAACGTCAGACCACTCCTTCGAAACCAGATATGAGAATATAGGATAAGGAATGACACCCAGTTAATATTGTATAAGTACAATCAATTTGAAAAGACGTAGAACCAAAATCATTAGAGGACTTCCTAATGTTAAGTCAAGCAATCGATTGCAGTTCTGTACCCTGAGGTATACAATACGCTTGAATCCGTTTTAGAACTGCTTTGCATTATGGCTGCCTCGCTGGTAGGATCCAAGCGGTACAACTCATTTTGGATGCCGATGCCAAAATCATCATGGACAGATTCGGACGGAGTCCCGTATTCATGGTAAGCCAACTGCTTTGTTCTATAACCCTAGTGTCTACTAAACTTTTTTCACAAATTCAGGAGTCATGAAATTCGACTACGGACCCCGTTACTAAACCACATCTTTCCTTGAACAGGCAATTAAAACGGACACGTGACATAGTGAATCTGTTCTATGGAATCAAGCTGGACTTTAACAGGCCGGACCATGCAGGAGTAACACCATTGCAATACGCAATACTGAGAAAGGAATTGCAGATCGTCCACTTCTTGGTGGAGCGAGTTAACGTCAACATCAATGTCACTGACATGGTGGGTCATCTTCTTCAGCAACATTTTAGGGTCATTCTCCTCATTCATAATGATCTTCCGAACTAAGTCCAATGTCAACGAACCTAAATTTATAGCCACTAGATTAGTTAATTTATAAAGAAGTTTATGTTCCAAGTATCAATTTTCTGTCTCTTCCATAGCATAAATGTACACCAATGCATGAAGCAGTTCTCGCGGGGCTACCAAATGTCGTCTCGTTGCTTTTGGAGAACGGGGCAGACATTGAAATCAAAGAAGTAACTGGACAGTAAGTAAATGCATATTTAGATTATCGAAGTTGTCATATCAAGGTCTGACCATATCATTCGATGTCATCTAGAAAACGCAAAATCATATACGTATAGCTTGAGGAAAAGCTCCAAGACTCAAAAGTGAGAAGGTTAGAAGATATCCTTAGGTATATATATAGCATATAAATACATAATGATATTACACACAAGCAGTGTTTCGTAAAGCTGGATGATGTGTTTTGATGACAGGACACCGTTGATACTGGCAATTGTCAAGGGAGAAGAAGAATGTGCAGAGATTCTGTTGCAAAGTGGGGCCGAGATCTACCGGACAAGATACAGTAGCGTCGCGGAAGACAAGGCCCTTGAATTTGGTCACAAAATGTACGTGAGATTTAATGACAGTGTTTGGAATACTTATATTGCTTTGAACACGCAGAAAGGCGTATTTAGATTCTTCTTGTCTGTGTGGATAGGGGAAAACATAAGGATGGCTTGACTAAAAGTAACTTTGAAAATACTTCGAATTAAATCTATGAAAGATTAGTCCATATGTAATGATGTACTGCGATATGAAGAAACTATGACAGTAGTTGTATTATTCGAACTGAAGCCATAAAAATTCAGAGGAGCCCAGCTGATGTGTTAAGATCGAAATTATCTTTGGATTCTAACGCTTATGAAACAGTTTCTCAAAAATTCTATTCTTCAAAATAAAAGGAAATAATTTTAATTTTAGGATATACGACATGATTCAAGCGTACAGGTCAACTTGTGAACGCAGAATCGAATTCAGAGGTAAATTATTGAAAATAAATCATCTCTAAATATTTGAATGACTCATTTCTTCATATTCAATTCATATCACTCTTCGTATATCCCATTATAGCAAACTCTTATCAAGAATAAAGATAGAAATAAGAAAAATACTCATTATGTTAGAACATCAATGCTAATGATGAATAAAATTTCTTATAAAAAAAATAATTCACTTTTACTCCAGATTCGAGTCTATGGAGCATCCAATGTTCATTGATGCAAGGTGCCAATGGAAGCATACCAGAGGCCGAAAACGAAATCACAGATGACTGTGAGGAAGAACAGACAAAAAAGGAAACTGACAGTTGCGGCCCAAATAGTGCTTGCAATACCTCACATGACTATGATCATGAGCAGAGTGTGATAGAAGGAAGCGAAGCAGTGGTGGAAGTTGCTGTCTCAGATGATTGCGATCAGGTCAAGGTAGAAGTGGAAGATGAACCAGAGGACGAATATGCTACAAATGATGAAGACCAGCACCAAGTGACAAAAGGAAAAGAAGAGGTGATTGAAGATGCTCTCTCAGATGACTGTGACCAGGTCAAGATAGAAGTGGAACATGAACCAGAGGATGAAAGTGCTACCACTGATGAAGATGAGCTCAAAGTGAAAGAAGGAAACGAAGAGGTGGTTGAAGATGCTGTCTCAGATGACAGTCATCAGGTCAAGATAGAAGTTGAAGATCAAACAGACGATGAAAGTGCTACATCTGATGAAGATAAGCACAAAGTGACAGAAGGAAAGGAAGAGGTGGTTGAAGATGCTGTCTCAGATGACTGTGATCAGGTCAAGATAGAAGTTGAAGATCAACCAGTGGATTTAAGTGCTACATCTGATGAAGATGAGCACAAAGTGAAGAAGGAAAAGAGAGGTGTTGAAGATGCTGTCTCAGATGACTGTGATCAGGTCAAGATAGAAGTGAAGATCAACCAGAGGATGAAGTGCTACATCTGATGAAGATCAGCACAAAGTGACAGAAGGAAAAGAAGAGGTGGTTGAAGATGCTGTCTCAGATGACTGTGATCAGGTCAAGATAGACGTTGAAGATCAACCAGAGGATGAAAGTGCTACATCTGATGAAGATAGCACAAAGTGACAGAAGGAAGAGAGGTGGTTGAGATGCTGTCTCAGATGACTGTGATCAGGTCAAGATGGAAGTTGAAGATCAACCAGAGGATGAAGTGCTACATCTGATGAAGATCAGCAGAAAGTGACAGAAGGAAACGAAGAGATGTTGAAGATGCTGTCTCAGATGATGTGTGAGGCCAAGATGGAAGTGGAAGATGAGCCAGAGGATGAAAGTGCTACCATCTGATGAAAATGCGCATAAAGTGACAGAAGGAAACAAAGAGGTTGGTTAGATGCTGTCTCAGATGATTGTGACCAGGCCAAGATAGAAGTGGAAGATGAGCCAGAGGATGAAAGTGCTACATCTGATGAAATGCGCATAAAGTGACAGAAGGAAACGAAGAGGTGGTGAAGATGCTGTCTCAGATGACTGTGACGAGATCCAGAAAAGACGAATGTGACCAGAATGCCAATGAACGATGATGGAAGCATAGCTGATGATGCTATTGCCACCTCATCTAGATATGATCATGGCCAGATGCCAGAAGATGATGAAGCATAGTTGATGATGCTATTGCTAACTCATAGATATGACTCTGGCCAGATAAAAAGATGATGGAAGCATAGATGATGATACTATTGCCACCTCATCCAATATGACCTGGTCAGATGCCAGAAGATGATGAAGCATAGTTGATGATGCTATTGCCACCTCATCCAAATGTGACCTGGTAGATGCCAGAAGATGATGGAAGCATAGTTGATGATGCTATTGCCACCACATCTAGATATGACCTGACCAGATGTTAGACGATGATGGAAGCATAGTTGATGATGCTATTGCCACCTCGTCGAAGCATGACTTGAGGCAGGATGTAAATTGCAATGGCAACCTATTAGACCATTGCACTGCTGTCTCATGGGTACGACTATATGGCAACTGCCTCTGATATCAAAGACACAATGATACATTCCTGTTGAGTATGACAGAACATTTTTGAGGGCTACGGATCTTGCAGCTGAGCAGGCGGCCATCTTGACTGCTCATGTGACTCTGGCATTGGAATAAAGGCCTCTAGCAGACAAATGAGCAATTGCAACAAGGATGAACTTTCTTCGAGCATCCAGAAATCCATTGCTTCTACCACAGGCCTTCTCAAAGGTTAGCAAGACATTTTCTTCTAATCTAAATCTATCGAGTTCTATCAAGATACATTGATCAGAATTTATTAATATAGCATGTTATTGTCTTTAGCTATTGCAAAAATCTTGATGCAGTTGAATTGAATTAGACTTGCCTGAAAATCGCAATTTGGCAATATTGATAATAAAAGACACCTGACTAATTTTACACCTGTGATGAGCAATGCATCTTAGAAAACACTTTTCTCCAGTCTTATTTTCAGAAGCCACTGTACTTAACTCATCATCCAGGTTATCCTTGTTAACAATGAAGGTCTTTCCGACTGAAGCATATACAGTTAGGGTATCTTGAGCTAGTATTACCTATATATCCATTTATAATAACATCGGCAGGGTTCGTGTATAATTTTCATATGGTCAAAGTGCATCATGCTAATAATTTACACGACATTGTTTGCAGGACAGTTGCTCGCGAGTGAATGTCGCAAAATGAAAGCTGTCGATGGAAGATGCACCACGGTTGGAACCCAAACAGAAGCAACAACATCTTTCACGTTTGACGAACTCACTGTCTTCCATAATGCACTTGAAAGGTTTAGAGCCTGTTACGGAGACATCAGTCTGCTGCGAACCGAGATGGACGCTTTTGTTACTTATTTGGAATCGAAATGCCAACGAACAGGCGATGCTACCAAGGCAGCAGCCAAGCAGCTCGAAGAGAAGAACCACGTGGTCATAGAGAACAAAAGATTGGTTAAACTGAACGGTGAGATGCAGAAGAAAGCTGATGATCTTAGCAGGCAACTGGAACAAGAAATTGAAAAGAATAAGGAAATGAAAGGATACGTATTCTCCTTAGAAAAGAAGTCCGAGCTTTTGGAAAAAGACCTAGAGCAGTTACGCAATCAGCAAAGACGATGAAGAGAGAAACGTAATTAGTAAACGTCCAAAAGAAATCAATCCAGATTTCAAAACTCAACATTGATTTAAAGCTGTGGCAACGAGGTAGAAAACTGGATGGAGCTTGCAAGAAAGATGTTGAAAGAAAATGAGAAACTGCGATTGCAAGTTGATTCGTTGGAGACATACATCAAAGAGAATAACATCATACTTGGGCTTCTTGAAAAGGAAAATGAGAATCTTTTACAGAAGACACTTCACGACAGAAAGCAAAAAGAACTGATTGAAGACTTTAAATACGAACTTCACAGGGTTGAACAAAGTCTTAGAGACCACGAGGAAGAAGAAAAAGGACTCAACCGAACGATACTGGACCTAAAGGGGGAACTTAGAACTGAACAAGCCGTTCATCAAGAGAACAGGTGGAAAACAGCAAATTGAAATCAGAAATATCTGACAATCACCAAAGGATTGACGAGCTTGAAGACCAATGCATGCTGATCGAGCAACTGTCCATGGAACAACAAGGGACAATTTCGTCCTTAAATTTGAAGAAAGCGGATCTTTCTATTGAAAATGAGAACTTGAAATTTCGTCTCCAAAGCTTTGTGGAAACGGATGAGAAGAATGAATCCTTGAACAAGGAACTTCAAAAGGCCAGAAGAAAACTTCGAAATCGTTGAAGGCTTTTACACGGTTGGCACAAGCGGACGCAGTCAATATACCGTGAAAAGTATGACGAAGCATGGTATGAGCTGGAGAACTCATCTGCCAAAGTTGACTTGCTTTCAGCAGAGAAAAGTAGGCTAATGGCAGACTACACAAGACTGGAAATTAATATGAATACAATGAAATTGGAGTACGAAGAGAAATTAAGTCGTGCTGAGAACACAATCAAGGCCCTTCAATTCACAATGGTATGTTGGATTAGATGTTGTATGCAATTGCGATAGTTGAATGGCCTTTTAGTATCTGCTAACTAAAAATGGCAGCCAATTGATTTGATTTTCAATTGATGAAAAGATTGCATATTAAGGACGCGTGTAATGTCGTTAAGAAGAGTTGTAAATGTAGTCAAGTAGTAAAAGAGTATTTAAGAGTTATATAAGTGGAATCTCAATTAATAAATTAGTGAGAAGCTATCAACAACGGTTTCTCTGGACAGAGGCAAACAATTGATTAACTGGGAATTTGATCTTTTTCAGAAGGACGTTTCAGAGACGAGACAGTATGGAAAAAGATAGAGATGATGAAAGTGCTCAAACCAATTTGGATTAAGAAGAAAATGGAAAATAATTTAAAAATGCAAAATGTGATATTAAAAGAATGTAGAAAAACATATGTTATGTAAATATATTACACTCAGTTAGCGGACGTTAAAAAGTTAGGGCATGAAAACAATAAAGTACTGTTTTATTAAAATGAGAATCATTAAGCTAATAGATTTTTGACTCCAACATCTGCACAGTTTTCTCACGCAGGTAGAGACAAGTCGAATCTCAAACACCAATTAATGGAATTGTTATCCTTGACTTCAATCAAAAAGTTAGAATGACAAGAAAGTTTATAACCTATGATCTTCGTCGACAGGAAAATCTTTAGCGAGACACACAATGGCTGGTCTTCATCTTTATCAAAATACTCAATGTCCCAACTGTTTATTTTTTATTTGTTTATTTTTTTCCAAACACTGCTACCTACTCTACCAGTGTCAAATGAAGAGAGTCAAACTTAATTGCAGCAATGCAATGTTCTGTGGGCCTAAACGAACTTTTGCCCAAATAGATAAAACCTAATTATAAACCAGAAGTCAACACAATCTTCCAAAGTAAAAGCGTAGCTACCTAGTTGTAAATCTAGCAATCGTTCCCACAATTATCAAAGAATAAGTAAATGGTGTCTCATTTGCCACAGTGATATCAACTCAAGTAGCAATCCACCATTTCAAAATAATGCAAGACTCTTTGCTGGCAAGATTGGTACGCTACACTTATTAACCGATCACTTTAGATGTTTGAAATACTGGTCGTAGATACCCCGTTGATTTCTAAAATGCAACAGAGTATTAGCAAGTACCGCACCCGCACAGCCAAACCATAAACAGTACACCATAAACAGACTACTTTTTCTTAGTTTCTAAACAGCAAACAAAATCTAGACTTGAAAGACCATCTGAAGAGATTTCACCTTAATTTCAGACCCTCTTCTCTTCGGAGCCTGATTGCAATGATTGGTACAATGCTAACTTAAACTTTTTCAATGTTATTTAAATAAAAATTTCTCTGCATACAGCATGTTCCAATGCTACACAGCATTCAAGTGAAACAAAAAACCTTTCTCTCCTAACGCTGAAAAAAATATGGGATTTCAACCTTGATCGATCTTCATTTATTGTGAATGATGCTCTTTGGATTCAATGAAGAAGCCTTCAGCGTCACTCAAATGCGGAATCATTTTCAAGTTTGTGACGTTACCGGTATACAAATTTGTTGTACCAAGAGATCCAATATGACCGATTTCTAGAAGGTATTCTGATTTTAATTTGTATCCAATTAGTGACGGTTACCCGACATATTGGAACGCAGAGGTAAGCACTTCTTGAAAGATAATCAATATCAACTCCACCTGTCAATCTAATCAATTTTCCATGACTCATCGATATATCGCCGCATCGTTTAATGCAATATTGGTATCATCGCCAACTATGCTTGAAGATGAATTACGAACCGAAAAGCTTCTTTGCACGATACATTTAGCTACATTGATGTTGTGTTCAATGAGGAAGCAAGGTTTTTCACACGATCAATTGGCAAATCTTCATTTAACTTCATCGTGAAGGAATCTTCAATTAACTTCACTTGACACCCACTCCAAAAAACTATGAACATTTTACAGTTGAGTGAAGCAAACGCAGTAAAAGCCTGCATTCTTAAGAACTCTTTATTCGAAAGGCCTCAGTGCATCATTTGGATAAAATACAAAAAGCTGACCAAAAAAAAGCCAGTTGCGGATAAAAAACTAGAGGAAAATAATAAAATTTTAAATGAACATCCACTTCTCATCTTTTTTAAGATGAGAAAAAATGTACTCTTTCTGTCTAAAAAGAGTGATATTTTTCATCGCAAAGGTGACAGACCCAAAAACCTTTCGATGCAATGAGAAACTAGTTTCTCAAATAATACAAAGATTTTCCTCAGTAGAGATTTTGGCACAAACTGGATTCCGTACCACATGTTGCTATATTTCAAATCAAACTTAATTTGGAAATTGCATGTTGTGCAGTTTCGAGGCGGCTGCTTTCTTTTCAATTAAAATAGACAGGATGCTTTATAGAACCGATAACCTTTAACTGTTTTTCCTCAATGAAACATGGTAAAATAATCTAGGATATGTTTTTGTGTCAGGTTTAAACTTGCCTTATTGCAAGAGCAAATCATAAGCATTCTGTACACACACATTCGACTACAATTCTTATATGCGAGCAATTTCCCTTTCTTCAGGACAAAAGGATTTCAGAGAATATAGACCATTCGAATTTTTCTGTTTCTCATAATTTCAATATTTTGTACCACTTAGTATTTGTAAATGTGAGATAATTATCTTGCCATTATTCCGGCAATATGGTGCAAGGGTTCGCAGAAGACCATTTTGATTACCAATTTATCGTAGAGTACCAATCCTGGCAGAGCCTAAATTCCATTAGACTTTCTTCCAAAGATTAAAAACACGTCACTTTGAAATTAAGCTTACAAAAGTATACCTTTAAAGAATGTTACATGCCCTTATATGATGCACTTTCAATGTCAAGGATTCACAAAGATGAAACATTTTTGTTGATTCCAAAAGTTAACAATTTAGACTTCACATTAATTGCCCTACTAATAACAACTATGTTTGGACAAAATAATTGTTATCAGTTTCTGATTGTGATAAGATGGACATTTTCTAGTTTCGTTTAAATCATTTATCTTGATGTCAAAGACCTACTCAGACTTTCAAAGAACTTGAAACGACGTTTTTATGAACGCAGCACCGTGAACTTTGATGTTCATGTCATTTGATCTGGAGATACTGAAGAGACGAGTTTGCTTAAGGAGTCCATAGCAAATGTGAAAGACAATCATTCCATTGTGCCTACAAGCTCCTCGTCAGTGGGAATCTTCGAACCAAGTATAGACTTAAAGAATTGTGGCATTCTAAAATTACTTACGAACTTCTTCTCCTTTCTCTAATCTCCAAATATTTTCGAGGTCAAGATATCATCTAGTTGACAACTTCTCTCAACTGGATATTTTAATTCATCATGGCATGCTCCTGAAAAGAAATCGGACTATTAGAGTCTGCAAATATAAAGAGTTGCTCTTTTTAGTCCAAACTAAGACACAAGTATTAGAAACCTAATTACTGGCCTAAAAACGACTGGATCGATTAAATCGACTTTGCCTTGAAAAGAGTACAGCGGCCATTTGAGCATGACCACATTATCATCCTTGTTGCGAAACTGAGCAAGAAAATCGCCAAAATTGAAAAAAATTGATTTCACGTTTTATATACAAATTATTTCATCTAATTAACCAAGATCAATAGAATACACGTTTCCTAGCGTATTTGGGCTTCAGACTTCAGACATTGACCATTTACTTGGAGATGATTCACAGATGTATCATATTTTCAGCCTCTTACTGAACAAACAAGTATATTGTCATTTCTGCTTTCCATTTACATGAAGTATCTTAGGCAACCCTTAGTCCTTTGCTCTTCTTAACCCTTTACTTGGCAATTTATGATTGTAACATGGAAAAAAATAATTTTTTGCATTTTTGCAATTATTATCTAGTACCTACATTTTTATGCAAATTTGCCGAAACATTTATCTGATGCAATATGGCATCATTGCCGAGAACCAGTCAAGAAAAACATAAATAGAAAACTCAATAGAAATTAAAACTTTTTCGTTATTTCACGATCAAACAATAACACTTTAATGAATTTTACTGTTCTAAAAGTTTATGCCTCTGTGTGAAACTTCTTGAAGCTATTTATGTCAGGCAACAAACAAAGCGACATATTGCATTTTTCGCAAGTCACTCTTCCGTTAGCATGGCAGACTCTGCACCGTTTTTTGTCATGGGTTGGAGCCAATGTGCTATGTTGTCAAAACGAACATCTGCTACTGGCAATGCATTGCTAGATCTTTTACCAACAGTTGGTGCACATTCTAAAAAGGCGATTGGAACAGATGGTCTTCTCCGTGTTGGTTTTTCTGGACCTTTATTGGCATAGATGAGAGCCTCAGCAATTTCACAACTGAAACTCATCAAAGACTTTCTTTTTCTGGCTGGCACACCCATTTGCTCATAGTGCCTTCTGTAAAGCAACCATGCATTAACTTTGCATCTATCTATCAGATGCCAAAATATTTTTATGTACCATCTCTTTGTCTTGGCTTGAATGCGGTACAGACTGATTAACATGTCAGCAAGATCAACACCCCCAATTTTCTTGTTGTAAACAAACAATATTCTTGGGCATGGTACTTCACATCTCTCTTTCTTTTTACTACACCATCTTTCAATAACACTTTCAGGCTTAATTCCAATATAGTTGACACAAGTGCTATTGTCAACCCATTAAACAATAACTATACCAGAATTCAAATCAATCCTGTTGTCACTGCTCCCTTTTCCTTCCTTTTCAAGATCTTTATTGGGAGCAAGTGGGCATTTTTGTAACGGATTTTCTCTTATTGTTACAATCGCCAAAATGCCTCTATCTTGGAGATAATGCATAAGATCCAAAGTAGAGAACCAGTTGTCAAAGCAAACTTTGAAACAAGCGTTGGTTGGCAAATCTCTACAAAGCTTGGCAACAACTTGGGCACTCTTTTGAAGATTGTTATATTTAGTCTCTTCTTCTTCTAATGCTTTGCCAGTGTAAATGTAAAAGTCATACATCATGCCTGAGGCTCCGGCAAGAACCAGATTTTTGAAGCCCCATTTATGAAACTTTTTAGGATTGTACTGCCTTATTTTTCAAAACTTTGTTTTCGAGGGAATAATTAACTCATCCACAACATTGGCCTTATCTTTGCAAGTTTGTCACCAGAGTCTATCTCATGATTGTTAACAAAGTGCAAAAACCTGCGAATTTTTTCGAAACGCTAATGTGTCCGATACTTGAGGAGAGCTACATTTTTTCCAGCGATATGTGTGTGCGGACTTCTTGGCAGCACATATAGCAGCAGCCGGCTCAACATTGTCTTCTGCATTAAGATCAGCTTCTTCTGCCAGGGATTCATTAGCAGAAAGCACATCTTCATTATCACCACCATCATCACTCAAATTTGATAGTTCTGAATCGCTACCAGTTATAAGGTCTAGTGCATCAAAAACATTATACCGCCGTTTATTGATTCGATCTTGACTGATCTATAAAATAATATTAATAAAGCTTAAAAATGAGTGATGCTGACAGAAACTGAAATGCTGAAAATGTGCAGTTTGTATATATAGTTTTTACAACAATTTGACAGGTACATTTGCCATGTTTTTAAAAATTATGGGATGGTTATAATGAAATGGGCCTAAATTTTTGAATAACTTTAATAAAAGATTGTAGTTTTTGTTCATGTTTGAGATTTTCAACTATCATAACTGTAACATCTTGTAACAATTGTAATATTACGAGATTCATTTTACATAATTTGTATTTTTATGACCAGTTCTTGGCCAAGATGCCATTTGGCATCATCAACCAAAATACGGCCTAAAATTGTCATTAAATGTGATTTTTGAACAGAATATTTACAATACATTAAAGATAGTAAAATAAAATTATGATTCAAATTATCTGAATACTCTCCATAGTAACAGAGCTGTTATCTCTTGTAACTTGATGTCAAAGATGCTCGAAGATTTCGCGTAGTTATGTTCCTGATAAAATTTCTTTCCGTTAAACTACCTGATTCATGATTACCTAGATGATAATGAAGCAAAGATTCGAACCCCAAAACGATAAACAAAATAAAAGCGATCAATTTTACCGATATGAGCGATTTCCGACATTAATTAGTTTAAATCTCTCACTAATAGAACAAAACGAAAGACTTCCAAGTTAAAAGTCCTATGACGCTGACTTTTCGCCTGTGATTTCTCACCTAAACTTTCCTATCATTCCTCGATTCAACCGTCCCAAACTTAATTCTTCTCCACAACCAAAATTTCTTCTTACTTTTTGCAAATATTCTTTCGAATTCCATAGCATTGAATTGCAGAAAAGTTTCTCGCCAAGATGGCGTCAACTAAGTAAGATTCAAATTATGGCGCGCAAATCGATAGCTTGCTCGATCCAGTCTTTTTCCAAATCAGCAATCTCTATTAATGTGACGTCACAATATGGGTTCATCCAACATATATCATCTCCAGAACTGACTTTGCCAATTTGCTTGCGCACGCCTGCAGCAAAGGAGCGGTGGCGATGTTTTTCAATTTTTTTCGCCGCTCGACAGCGAGCACAAATGAAGATGGATTAAACCTTTGGGATCTTCCGAGGCTGCATCGTATCACGTACAAAAACAAAATCGAGAAGCTCAATCGTCTTCTCAAGAGAAGAAGAGCGAATATAGACAAGAAAGATAGCGAAGGAAGGTGAGTTGTGGAAGCAAAATAAAACACAGATTAAGAAACGATCATCTTTTACAAGTTTGTTGGGTGTCCTTCGGTTTGAAAAGATGTAATTTGCATCTTTTGCCATGGGTAAACATCAGATTTTTATAGTGCAACCATCTTTAAGCTGATTGGTGAGATGTATAAAAAAGTGTCCAATAAAATGGTATAATCGTTTCACTAGTTATTGTCTATTTTGCAAATAGACCTAATTAAAAATGACTCAGTTAAACAAAGTTAAAAAGTGCAAAGTGCTGTCAAAACTCAAACAGGCGCTGAAACGTCAGACCACTCCTTCGAAACCAGATATGAGAATATAGGATAAGGAATGACACCCAGTTAATATTGTATAAGTACAATCAATTTGAAAAGACGTAGAACCAAAATCATTAGAGGACTTCCTAATGTTAAGTCAAGCAATCGATTGCAGTTCTGTACCTGAGGTATACAATACGCTTGAATCCGTTTTAGAACTGCTTTGCATTATGGCTGCCTCGCTGGTAGGATCCAAGCGGTACAACTCATTTTGGATGCCGATGCCAAAATCATCATGGACAGATTCGGACGGAGTCCCGTATTCATGGTAAGCCAACTGCTTTGTTCTATAACCCTAGTGTCTACTAAACTTTTTTCACAAATTCAGGAGTCATGAAATTCGACTACGGACCCCGTTACTAAACCACATCTTTCCTTGAACAGGCAATTAAAAACGGACACGTGGACATAGTGAATCTGTTCTATGGAATCAAGCTGGACTTCAACAGACCGGACCATGCAGGAGTAACACCATTGCAATACGCAATACTGAGAAAGGAATTGCAGATCGTCCACTTCTTGGTGGAGCGAGTTAACGTCAACATCAATGTCACTGACATGGTGGGTCATCTTCTTCAGCAACATTTTAGGGTCATTCTCCTCATTCATAATGATCTTCCGAACTAAGTCCAATGTCAACGAACCTAAATTTATAGCCACTAGATTAGTTAATTTATAAAGAAGTTTATGTTCCAAGTATCAATTTTCTGTCTCTTCCATAGCATAAATGTACACCAATGCATGAAGCAGTTCTCGCGGGGCTACCAAATGTCGTCTCGTTGCTTTTGGAGAACGGGGCAGACATTGAAATCAAAGAAGTAACTGGACAGTAAGTAAATGCATATTTAGATTATCGAAGTTGTCATATCAAGGTCTGACCATATCATTCGATGTCATCTAGAAAACGCAAAATCATATACGTATAGCTTGAGGAAAAGCTCCAAGACTCAAAAGTGAGAAGGTTAGAAGATATCCTTAGGTATATATATAGCATATAAATACATAATGATATTACACACAAGCAGTGTTTCGTAAAGCTGGATGATGTGTTTTGATGACAGGACACCGTTGATACTGGCAATTGTCAAGGGAGAAGAAGAATGTGCAGAGATTCTGTTGCAAAGTGGGGCCGAGATCTACCGGACAAGATACAGTAGCGTCGCGGAAGACAAGGCCCTTGAATTTGGTCACAAAATGTACGTGAGATTTAATGACAGTGTTTGGAATACTTATATTGCTTTGAACACGCAGAAAGGCGTATTTAGATTCTTCTTGTCTGTGTGGATAGGGGAAAACATAAGGATGGCTTGACTAAAAGTAACTTTGAAAATACTTCGAATTAAATCTATGAAAGATTAGTCCATATGTAATGATGTACTGCGATATGAAGAAACTATGACAGTAGTTGTATTATTCGAACTGAAGCCATAAAAATTCAGAGGAGCCCAGCTGATGTGTTAAGATCGTAATTATCTTTGGATTCTAACGCTTATGAAACAGTTTCTCAAAAATTCTATTCTTCAAAATAAAAGGAAATAATTTTAATTTTAGGATATACGACATGATTCAAGCGTACAGGTCAACTTGTGAACGCAGAATCGAATTCAGAGGTAAATTATTGAAAATAAATCATCTCTAAATATTTGAATGACTCATTTCTTCATATTCAATTCATATCACTCTTCGTATATCCCATTATAGCAAACTCTTATCAAGAATAAAGATAGAAATAAGAAAAATACTCATTATGTTAGAACATCAATGCTAATGATGAATAAAATTTCTTATAAAAAAAATAATTCACTTTTACTCCAGATTCGAGTCTATGAGCATCCAATGTTCATTGATGCAAGGTGCCAATGGAAGCATACCAGAGGCCGAAAACGAAATCACAGATGACTGTGAGGAAGAACAGACAAAAAAGGAAACTGACAGTTGCGGCCCAAATAGTGCTTGCAATACCTCACATGACTATGATCATGAGCAGAGTGTGATAGAAGGAAGCGAAGCAGTGGTGGAAGTTGCTGTCTCAGATGATTGCGATCAGGTCAAGGTAGAAGTGGAAGATGAACCAGAGGACGAATATGCTACAAATGATGAAGACCAGCACCAAGTGACAAAAGGAAAAGAAGAGGTGATTGAAGATGCTCTCTCAGATGACTGTGACCAGGTCAAGATAGAAGTGGAACATGAACCAGAGGATGAAAGTGCTACCACTGATGAAGATGAGCTCAAAGTGAAAGAAGGAAACGAAGAGGTGGTTGAAGATGCTGTCTCAGATGACAGTCATCAGGTCAAGATAGAAGTTGAAGATCAAACAGACGATGAAAGTGCTACATCTGATGAAGATAAGCACAAAGTGACAGAAGGAAAGGAAGAGGTGGTTGAAGATGCTGTCTCAGATGACTGTGATCAGGTCAAGATAGAAGTTGAAGATCAACCAGTGGATTTAAGTGCTACATCTGATGAAGATGAGCACAAAGTGACAGAAGGAAAAGAAGAGGTGGTTGAAGATGCTGTCTCAGATGACTGTGATCAGGTCAAGATAGAAGTTGAAGATCAACCAGAGGATTTAAGTGCTACATCTGATGAAGATGAGCACAAAGTGACAGAAGGAAAAGAAGAGGTGGTTGAAGATGCTGTTTCAGATGACTGTGATCAGGTCAAGATAGACGTTGAAGATCAACCAGAGGATGAAAGTGCTACATCTGATGAAGATAAGCACAAAGTGACAGAAGGAAAAGAAGAGGTGGTTGAAGATGCTGTCTCAGATGACTGTGATCAGGTCAAGATAGACGTTGAAGATCAACCAGAGGATGAAAGTGCTACATCTGATGAAGATCAGCAGAAAGTGACAGAAGGAAACGAAGAGATAGTTGAAGATGCTGTCTCAGATGAATGTGGTGAGGCCAAGATGGAAGTTGAAGATGAGCCAGAGGATGAAAGTGCTACATCTGATGAAAATGCGCATAAAGTGACAGAAGGAAACAAAGAGGTGGTTAAAGATGCTGTCTCAGATGATTGTGACCAGGCCAAGATAGAAGTGGAAGATGAGCCAGAGGATGAAAGTGCTACATCTGATGAAAATGCGCATAAAGTGACAGAAGGAAACGAAGAGGTGGTCGAAGATGCTGTCTCAGATGACTGTGACGAGATCCAGAAAAAAGACGAATGTGACCAGATGCCAATGAACGATGATGGAAGCATAGCTGATGAGGCTATTGCCACCTCATCTAGATATGATCATGTCCAGATGCCAGAAGATGATGGAAGCATAGTTGATGATGCTATTGCTAACTCATCTAGATATGACACTGGCCAGATACCAGAAGATGATGGAAGCATAGATGATGATACTATTGCCACCTCATCCAATTATGATCCTGGTCAGATGCCAGAAGATGATGGAAGCATAGTTGATGATGCTATTGCCACCTCATCCAAATGTGACCCTGGTAAGATGCCAGAAGATGATGGAAGCATAGTTGATGATGCTATTGCCACCTCATCTAGATATGACCCTGACCAGATGTTAGACGATGATGGAAGCATAGTTGATGATGCTATTGCCACCTCGTCGAAGCATGACTTAAGGCAGGATGTAAATTGCAATGGCAACCTATTAGACCATTGCACTGCTGTCTCATCTGGGTACGACTATATGGCAACTGCCTCTGATATCAAAGACCACAATGATACCATTCCCCTGTTTGAGTATGACATTGGAACATTATTTGAGGGCTACGGATCTTTGCAGCTGAGACAGGCGGCCATCTTTGACTGCTCATGTGACTCTGGCATTGGAATAAAGGCCTCTAGCAGACAAATGATCAATTGCAACAAGGATGAACTTTCTTCGAGCATCCAGAAATCCATTGCTTCTACCACAGGCCTTCTTAAAGGTTAGCAAGACATTTTCTTCTAATCTAAATCTATCGAGTTCTATCAAGATACATTGATCAGAATTTATTGACATAAAGCATGTTATTGTCTTTAGCTATTGCAAAAATCTTGATGCAATTGAATTGAATTAGACTTGCCTGGAAAATCGCACTTTGGCCAATCATTGATAAACTAAAAGACACCTGACTGATTTTACACCTGTGATGAGCAATGCATCTTAGAAAACACTTTTCTCCAGTCTTATTTTCAGAAGCCACTGTACTTAACTCATCATCCCAGGTTATCCTTGTTAACAATGAAGGTCTTTCCGACTGAAGCATATACAGTTAGGGTATCTTGAGCTAGTATTACCTATGTATCCAGATTTATAATAACATCGGCAGGGTTCGTGTATAATTTTCATATGGTCAAAGTGCATCATGCTAATAATTTACACGACATTGTTTGCAGGACAGTTGCTTGCGAGTGAATGTCGCAAAATGAAAGCTGTCGATGGAAGATGCACCACGGTTGGAACCCAAACAGAAGCAACAACATCTTTCACGTTTGACGAACTCACTGTCTTCCATGATGCACTTGAAAGGTTAAGAGCCTGTTACGGAGACATCAGTCTGCTGCGAACCGAGATGGACGCTTTTGTTACTTATTTGGAATCGAAATGCCAACGAACAGGCGATGCTACCAAGGCAGCAGCCAAGCAGCTCGAAGAGAAGAACCACGTGGTCATAGAAAACAAAAGATTGGTTAAACTGAACGGTGAGATGCAGAAGAAAGCAGATGGTCTTAGCAAGCAACTGGAACAAGAAATTGAAAAGAACAATGGAATGAAAGGATACGTATTCTCCTTAGAAAAGCAGTCCGAGCTTTTGGAAAAAGACCTAGAGCAGTTACGCAGTCAGGCAAAGACGGATGAAGAGAGAAACGTAATTAGTAAACGTCCAAAAGAAATCAATCCAGATTTCGAAAACTCCATTGTTGATTTAAAAGCCTGTGGCAACGAGGTAGAAAACTGGATGGAGCTTGCAAGAAAGATGTTGAAAGAAAATGAGAAACTGCGATTGCAAGTTGATTCGTTGGAGACATACATCAAAGAGAATAACATCATACTTGGGCTTCTTGAAAAGGAAAATGAGAATCTTTTACAGAAGACACTTCACGACAGAAAGCAAAAAGAACTGATTGAAGAGTTTAAATACGAACTTCACAGGGTTGAACAAAGTCTTAGAGACCACGAGGAAGAAGAAAAAGGACTCAACCGAACGATACTGGACCTAAAGGAGGAACTTAGAACTGAACAAGCCGTTCATCAAGAGAAACAGGTGGAAAACAGCAAATTGAAATCAGAAATATATGACAATCACCAAAGGATTGACGAGCTTGAAGACCAATGCATGCTGATCGAGCAACTGTCCATGGAACAACAAGGGACAATTTCGTCCTTAAATTTGAAGAAAGCGGATCTTTCTATTGAAAATGAGAACTTGAAATTTCGTCTCCATAGCTTTGTGGAAACGGATGAGAAGAATGAATCCTTGAACAAGGAACTTCAAAAGGCCAGAAGAAATTTCGAAATCGTTGAAGGCTTTTACACGGTGGCACAAGCGGACGAAGTCAAATACCGTGAAAAGTATGACGAAGCATGGTATCAGCTGGAGAACACAGCTGCCAAAGTTGACTTGCTTTCGGAAGAGAAAAGTAGGGTAATGGCAGACTACACAAGACTTGAAATTAATATGAATAGAATGAAATTGGAGTACGAAGAGAAATTAAGTCGTGCTGAGAACACAATCAAGGCCCTTCAATTCACAATGGTATGTTGGATTAGATGTTGTATGCAATTGCGATAGTTGAATGGCCTTTTAGTATCTGCTAACTAAAAATGGCAGCCAATTGATTTGATTTTCAATTGATGAAAAGATTGCATATTAAGGACGCGTGTAATGTCGTTAAGAAGAGTTGTAAATGTAGTCAAGTAGTAAAAGAGTATTTAAGAGTTATATAAGTGGAATCTCAATTAATAAATTAGTGAGAAGCTATCAACAACGGTTTCTCTGGACAGAGGCAAACAATTGATTAACTGGGAATTTGATCTTTTTCAGAAGGACGTTTCAGAAGACGACCACGGTTTGGAAAAATATAGAAGTGTCCAAACGAATTTTGAATAAGAAGAAAATGGAAAATAATTCAAAAATGCAAAATGTGATATTTAAAAGAATGTAGAAAAACACATGTTATGTAAATATATTACACTCAGTTAGCGGACGTTAAAAAGTTAGGGCATGAAAACAATAAAGTACTGTTTTATTAAAATGAGAATCATTAAGCTAATAGATTTTTGACTCCAACATCTGCACAGTTTTCTCACGCAGGTAGAGACAAGTCGAATCTCAAACACCAATTAATGGAATTGTTATCCTTGACTTCAATCAAAAAGTTAGAATGACAAGAAAGTTTATAACCTTTGATCTTCGTCGACAGGAAAATCTTTAGCGAGACACACAATGGCTGGTCTTCATCTTTATCAAAATACTCAATGTCCCAACTGTTTATTTTTTATTTGTTTATTTTTTAAAAACACAGCTACCCACTCAAAACTAAAACTGTTAAAAATAGAAGATAGATGCTCAGTGTCAAATGAAGAGAGTGAAACTTTGAATTGCAGCAATGCAATGTTCAGTGGGCCTAAACGAACTTTGGCCCAAATAGATAAAACCTAATTATAAACCAGAAATCAACACAATCTTCCAAAGTAGAAGCGTAGCTGCCTAGTTGTAAATCTAGCAATCGTTCCCACAATTATCAAAGAATAAGTAAATGTTGTCTCATTTGCCACAGTGATATCAACTCAAGTAGCAATCCACCATTTCAAAATAATTGCAAGACTCTTTGCTGGCAAGATTGGTACGCTACACTTATTAACCGATCACTTTAAATGTTTGAAATACTGGTCGTAGATACCCCGTTGATTTCTAAAATGCAACAAAGTATTAGCAAGTACCGCAGCCCGCACAGCCAAGACCATAAACAGTACACCATAAACAGACTGTTTTTTCTTAGTTTCTAAAAAAACAAAATCTAGACTTGAAAGAACATCTGAAGAGATTTCACCTTAATTTCAGACCCTCTTTTCTTCGGAGCCTGATTGCAATGATTGGTACGATGCTAACTTAAACTTTTTCAATGTTATTTAAATAAAAATCTCCCTGCATACAGCATGTTCCTATGTTACCCAGCATTCAAGTGGAACGAAAAACCTTTCCTTCCTAACGCTGAGAAAACTCCCTTCATATGGGATTTCAACCTTTGATTGATCTTCATTTATTGAGAATGATGCTCCATGGATTCAATGAAGGAGCCTTCAGCTCCACTCAATTTGCGTAATCATTTTCAAGTTTGTGATGTGACCGGTCTACAAATTTGTTGCACCAAGAGGTCCAATATGACCGATTTCTAGAAGGTATCCTGATTTCAATTTGTATCTAATTAGTGACGGTTACCCGACATATTGCAACACAGAAGTAAGCACCTCTTGAAAGATATACAACATCAACTACACCTGTCAATCTATGATCAATTTTTCATGACTTTTCGATATCTCGCGTCTATAAAATAGCATCGTTCAATCCAATATGGGTATCACCGCCAAATTAGGTTTGACAATGAAACACGAACCGAAAAACTTCTTTGCACGATACATTTAGCAACAATGATGTTTTTTCAATGCTTAAGCCAAGGTCTTTACACGATCAATTGGCAAATCTTCATTTAGCTTCATTGAAAAGGAATTAATGAAATTTGAAGAATTTCTTATTTACGACTTTGTTCCTGTTCGTCTTTGTTTAACAATCGTTCAATGATGAAACTTCAGTCTGAACTATTTCGAACAAATTCTAAAATATGATTGATATCCTTTGTAAACCAATTGAATTTCAGGGCTACTATCAAATAGCAAATTCACTTTCAATATTCTGATAAAGTAGAATGAGAACATCCAGAGTGTGCAGATAAATATCTTTCCTATAATTATTACAGTGTTTGGTGAATGGAACTTTGCAAAGACACTGGGGAAATGTATTTGACCTTTCCCCTAGCGCACTTTTCTGAAATCTTGACAAGAATCGTAAAAACCTTACTCAACAAGCGATGGTCTTTCAAAACGCCTCTGTCCCTATCATTGCAAGGGTGATACATCAGATTTCAAATATTTTGAAAAGCCTTATTTTCATTTTGTAATGTTAAGTATAAGAACACTACAACAGCTTTCATCTATCAAACTTCTACAACTAAAAAACAAATTAGATCTCATTTAGGGAACATAAACTCAATAATTAGTTCCTACTTGTTCCATTCCATCGACGCCTTGATACGCCTAGTGCGTTCGTGTCTTTCTAACTTCACTTGACACCCACTCCACCCTTGACACCCACAAAACTATTAACATTAAGAGAAACAGCTGAAGCACAATTCTGCATTCTTAATAACTTTTCATTCGAAAGGCCTCAGTGTATCATACCGAACAGAATACGAAAGGCTGACATAAAAGCCTAAGGGCTGCGAGAAGGGCACCTGTAAAATTTCCAATCAACCTCCAATTAACATCTTTTTTCTAAGACTTGTTCGAGAATAAAGATGAACTCCTTCTGTCTAAAGAAAATGATATTCCGCATAGCAAGCTAGACAGACCCAAAATTCCTCAGATGCAATGAGAAACTAGCTTTCTCAAATAATACGAACATTTTCCTCAATAGAGATTTTGGCACAAATTGGATTCTGTACCAGATGTTGCTCTGTTTCAAACAAACTTAATTTGGACATTGCATTTTGTGCTATTGAAACTAGTTCACCCTTAAAGAGAGTTGGTTTTTGAGATTCTTGCAAAACTGATGACAAATCACAGGGGATGGGGACCCATGGTATAAAACTACGTTGTGTAGCGAGAAGGAAACTTGTTAACTGCAAATACTTTACCAACTCAAAAAGCGTGACCGTTGTTATCTAATGCCTTTTTAATTTCCAGGGTTCACAAAAATGGAGAATTTGGGATGATTCCAACTGCGACACTTTTGACTATCGTTGCTTTGCTAACCACAGCCTTGTTTGGACAAGATAACTGTGCATTATCAATTGATAAATTATCAATTGACACTACCGGATTCTAGGCTTCAAATAAAATCAATGTTAAGGAGTTGAGGCATTCTAACTTACTCACAAACTTCTTCTCCTTCCTCCAATTTCCAAATTATTTCGTTGTCAAAAATCATCTAGTTGAAAAGACTACTCTTGACAGGATATTTTAAATCTTCATGGCATGCTCCTGAAAATAAATAGGATTTTCAGAGTCTGCGAATTTAAGTTACATTGCTAGATTTGAAGAAATATATCCAGGGCAAAGTTGATTTCTTATATGTTCTTCGGATTAAAAAAATGAATACAATTAAACAAAATGAAATCTGAAAGGAAAGAAGATTCTACTCTGACAGCAAGTGGTTCTTTTTGGTCCAAAACAAGACGCAAGTATAGCAAACCTAATTACTGGCCTAGAAACGACAGGGTCGATCAAATTGACCTAGAGCTATTACAGCGGCCATTTGAATGTGACCGCTTTTTTCTGCTAACATGGAGCCACAAATACCATCCTACTTGGGAAACTGAGCAAGAAAATCGTCAAAATTGAAAACAAATCAATGACATGTTTTGTAAAGAATTCATGTTTCCTAGCGTATTTGGGTTTTGGACATTAAAGTTCTTTGGCGAAACATAACTATTCGGTATTCATCGAAAGAAAACTGACTGATTTATGATTCTCTTGATAAAAGTAAAGCAAATATTCGAACCCCAAAAAGAAAAGAAATCATTAGCGATCCTTTTAACCGACCTGAGCGATTGATTTGTAGCTCTCACTAATAGGACAAAACTAAAGTCTTTACTAAAAAATCATCTATCAAACTTCTACAACTAAAAAACAAATTAGATCTCATTTAGGGAACATAAACTCAATAATTAGTTCCTACTTGTTCCATTCCATCGACGCCTTGATACGCCTAGTGCGTTCGTGTCTTTCTAACTTCACTTGACACCCACTCCACCCTTGACACCCACAAAACTATTAACATTAAGAGAAACAGCTGAAGCACAATTCTGCATTCTTAATAACTTTTCATTCGAAAGGCCTCAGTGTATCATACCGAACAGAATACGAAAGGCTGACATAAAAGCCTAAGGGCTGCGAGAAGGGCACCTGTAAAATTTCCCATCAACATCCACTTAACATCTTTTTTCTAAGACTTGTTCGAGAATAAAGATGAACTCCTTCTGTCTAAAGAAAATGATATTCCGCATAGCAAGCTAGACAGACCCAAAATTCCTCAGATGCAATGAGAAACTAGCTTTCTCAAATAATATAAAAATTTTCGTCAGTAGACGTTTTGGCACAAACTGGATTCTGTACAAGATGTTGGTCTATGTCAAATCAAACTTCATTTGAACATTGCATGTTGTGCAGTTTCAAGGCGGCTGCTTTCTTTTCAGTGTATAGTAGACAGGGTACTTTTTAGGCCCGAAAAGCTTTAAAGGTCTTTTTCCATGAAACATGTGAAAATAATCTAGGATATGTTTTATTGCGTCAAGTTTAGAACTTGCCTTATTGGAAGTGCAAGTCATAAGCATTCTGTACACAATCCTTCGACTGCAATTCTTATATGCGAGTAATTTCCCCTTCTTCAGGACTAAAGGATTTCAAGAGAATATAGACCATTCGAATTTTTGTGTTTGTCGTAACTTCAATGTTTTGTACCACTTAGTGTTTGCTAATGTGAGAAAATTATCTTGCCATTATTCCGACAATATGGTGCAAGAGTTCGCAGAAGGCCAATTTAATTACCAATTTATCGCAGGGTACCAAGCCTGGCAGTTTACAACATTGTTAAATACAGCCTATTATTCGTGAATATTCTTTCTACCGATTAAGAATACGCCACTGTGAAATTAAGCTTACAAAATTATGCAAAAGCATTACAAAGTTTTCCTTTAAAAATCATTACATGCCGCTATGTGGTGCATTTTTAATGTCCAGGATTTACAAAGATGGGTCATTTGAAGTGATTCTAAAATACAACAATTTAGACTTCACATTTATTGCTTTGCTAATAACAACTATGTTTGGACAAGATAATTGTTATCAGTTTCTGATTGTAATTAGATGGACATTTTCTAGTTTCGTTTTGATCATTTATCTTGATGTCAAAGAGCTACTCAGTCTTTCAAAGAACTTGAAGCGACGTTCTTATGAACGCAGCACCGTGAACTTTGATCTTCTTGTCATTTGGTCTCGAGATACTGGAGAGACCAGTTTGCTTAAGGAGTCAATAGCAAATCATTTCATTGTGCCTACAAGCTTCTCGCTAGTGGGAATATTCGAATTAAATATAAACTTAAAGAGTTGTGGCATTCTAAAATTACTTACGAACTTCTTCACCTTCCTCTAATCTCCAAATATTTCCGAGGTCAAGATATCATCTAGTTGACAACTTCTCTCAACTGGATATTTTAATTCTTAATGGCATGCTCCTCAAATTAAATCGGACTTTTAGAGTCTGCAAATATAAAGAGTTGCTCTTTTTAGTCCAAAATAAGACACAAGTATTAGAAACCTAACTACTGGCCTAAAAAACGACTGGGTCGAGCAAATCGACTTCGTCTTGAAAACAGAACAGCGGCCATTTGAGTATGACCACTTTGTTCTGCTAACATGAGGCCACATTATCAACCTTGTTGCGAAACTGAGCAAGAAGATCGCAAAAATTGAAAAAAATCGATTTCACGTTTTATATATAAATTATCTCATATAATTAACCAAGATCAATAGAATACACGTTTCCTAGCGCACTTGGGCTTCAGACTTCAGACATGAAACTAACCGATTCATGATTCCCTAGATGAGAATGAACCAAGTATTCGAAACCCAAAAAGATAAACAAAATAAAAAAGGATCAATTTTAAGGATACCAGCGATTCCCAACATCAATTAGTTTGAATCTCACACTAATAGGACAAAACACTTCACTTCCCAATTAAAAGTCCTATGACGCTAACTTTTCGCCTGTGATTTCTCACCTAAACTTTCCTATCATTCCTCGATTCAACCGTCCCAAACTTACTTTTTCAAAACAACCAAAATGTTTTTTCTCTTTTTGCAAATATTGTTCCAAATTCCATAGCATTGAATTGCAAAGAAGTTCTCTCGCCAAGATGGCGTCAACGTGTCTAATTAAGATTCAAATTATGGCGCGCAAATCGATAGCTTGCTCGATCCAGTCTTTTTCCGAATCAGCAACCTCTATTAATGTGACGTCACAATATTGTTCATCCAACATATATCATCTCGCAGAACTGACTTTGCCAATTTGCTTGCGCACGCCCGCAGCAAAGGAGCGGTGGCGATGTTTTTCAAGTTTTTTCGCCGCTCGACAGCGAGCACAAGTGAAGATGGATTAAACCTTTGGGATCTTCCGAGGCTGCATCGTGTCGCGTACAAAAACAAAATCGAGAAACTCAATCGTCTTCTTAAGAAAAGACGAGCGAATATAGACAAGAAAGATAGCGAAGGAAGGTGAGTTGTGGAAGCAAAATAAAACACAGATTAAGAAACGATCATCTTTTACAAGTTTGTTGGGTGTCCTTTGCTTTGAAAAGATATAATTTGCATCTTTTGCCATGGGTAAACATCATATTTTTATAGTGCAACCATCTTTAAGCTGATTGGTGAGATGTATAAAAAAGTGTCCAATAAAAAGGAATAATCATTTCACTAGTTATTGTCTTTTTTGTAAATAGACCTAATTAAGAATGACTCAATGACAAAGTTAAAAAGTGCAAAGTGCTGTCAAAACTGCAACAACTATTCAAACATCAGACAGCCCATTCGAAACCAGATATGAGAATATAGAGTAAGGAAAAACACCCAGTTAACATCAAAATAAATTTATAGATTACATTATACAATAGATTTGAAAAGACGTAGTACCAAAATCATTAGAGGATGTGATTTCCCAACATTAGGACAAGCAATTGGTGGAGGTTTTGTACCTTGAGGTATATAATACGTTTCAATCAAGATTTTAGTAAACACAATTTTAGTGAACAGTTTGTAAACCTTCTAGAACAGCATTGCATTATGGCTGCCTCGCTGGTAGGATCCAAGTGGTATACCTCATTTTGGATGCCAATGCCAAAATCATCATGGACAGATTCGGACGGAGTCCCGTTTTCATGGTGAGCAAATTGCTTTGTTCTAGTGTCTATGAAATTTGAGTCACAAATTTTGCAGTTATGAAATTCGAATACGGACCCCGTTATTTAACCACATCTTTCCTTGAACAGGCAATTAAAAACGGACACGTGGACATAGTGAATCTGTTCTACGGAATCAAGCTGGACTTCAACAGGCCGGACCATGCAGGAGTAACACCATTGCACTACGCAATACTGCGAAAGGAATTGCAGATCGTCCACTTCTTGGTGGAGCAAGTTAACGTCAACATCAATGTCACTGACATGGTGGGTCATCTTCTTCAGCAACTTTCTAGGGTCATTCTTGTCATTCATAATGACCTTCCGAAGTAAGCTAAATGTCAACAAACCTAAATTGATAGCCACTAGATCAGTTAATTTATAAAGAAGTTCATGTTCCAAGTACCAATTTTCCTGTCTCTTTCATAGCATAAATGTACACCAATGCATGAAGCAGTTCTTGCGGGGCTACCAAATGTCGTCTCGTTGCTTTTGGAGAACGGAGCAGACATTGAAATCAAAGAAGTAACTGGACAGTAAGTAAATGCAAATTCAGATTATCGAAGTAGTCATATCAAGGTCTGACCATATCATTCGATGTCATCTAGAAAACGCAAAATCATATACGTATAGCTTGAGGAAAAGCTCCAAGACTCAAAAGTGAGAAGGTTAGAAGATATCCTTAGGTATATATATAGCATAAGGATACATAATGATATTACACACAAGCAGTGTTTCGTAAAGCTGGATGATGTGTTTTGATGACAGGACACCGTTGATACTGGCAATTGTCAAGGGAAAAGAAGAATGTGCAGAGATTCTGTTGCAAAGTGGGGCCGAAATTTACCGGACAAGATACAGTAGCGTCGCGGAAGACAAGGCCCTTGAATTTGGTCACCAAAAGTACGTGAGATTCAATGACAGTGTTTGGAATACTTATATTGCTTTGAACACGCAGAGAGGCGTATTTAGATTCTTCTTGTCTGTATGGATATGGGAAAACATAAGGATGGCTTGACTAAAAGTAACTTTGAAAATAATTCTGATTAAATCTACGAAAGATTATTCCACATGTACTAATGTACTGCGATATGAAGAAACTATGACAGTAGTTTTATTATTCGATCGGAAGCCATGAAAAGTCAGAGCTGATGTGTTAAGATCGTAATTTTTTTTCGATTCTGTCGCTGATGAAACAGCTTCTCAAAAATCTGTTCTTCTAAATAAGAAGGAATTATTTTAATTTTAGGATATACGACATGATTCAAGCGTATAGGTCAACTTGTGAACGCAGAATCGAATTCAGAGGTACATTATTGAAAATAAATCATTTCTAAATATTTGAATGACTCATTTCTTCATATTCAATTGATATCACTCTTCTTATATCCCATTATAGTAAACTCTTATCAAGAATAAAGATAGAAATGAAAAAAATTCTCATTATGTTAGAACATCAAATGCTAATGATAAATAAAATCTCTTATAAAAAAAAATTCACTTTTATTCCAGATTCGAGTTTATTGAGCATCCAATGTTCATTGATGCAAGGTGCCAATGGAAGCATACCAGAGGCCGAAAACGAAATCACAGATGACTGCGAGGAAGAACAGACAAAAAAGGAAACTGACAGTTGCGGCCCAAATAGTGCTTGCAATACCTCACATGACTATGATCATGAGCAGAGTGTGATAGAAGGAAGCGAAGCAGTGGTAGAAGTTGCTGTCTCAGCTGATTGCGATCAGGTCAAGGTAGAAGTGGAAGATGAACCAGAGGATGAAAGTGCTACCACTGATGAAGATCAGCAGAAAGTGACAGAAGGAAACGAAGAGATGGTTGCAGATGCTGTCTCAGATGACTGTGACCAGGCCAAGAGAGAAGTGGAAGATGAGCAAGAGGATGAAAGTGCTACCACTCATGAAGATCAGCAGAAAGTGACAGAAGGAAACGAAGAGATGGTTGCAGATGCTGTATCAGATGAATGTGACCAGGCCAAGATGGGAGTGGAAGATGAGCCAGAGGATGAAAGTGCTACATCTGATGAAAATGCGCATAAAGTGACAGAAGGAAACGAAGAGGTGGTCGAAGATGCTGTCTCAGATGATTGTGTCCAGGCCAAGATAGAAGTGGAAGATGAGCCAGAGGATGAAAGTGCTACATCTGATGAAAACGCGCATAAAGTGACAGAAGGAAACGAAGAGGTGGTTGAAGATGCTGTCTCAGATGACTGTGACGAGATCCAGACAACAGTCGAATGTGACCGGATGCCAATAAACGATGATGGAAGCATAGCTGATGATGCTATTGCCACCTCATCTAGATATGACCCTGACCAGATGTTAGACGATGATGGAAGCATAGTTGATGATGCTATTGCCACCACATCCAATTATGACCCTGGTCAGATGCCAGAAGATGATGGAAGCATAGTTGATGATACTTTTGCCACCTCATCCAAATATGACCCTGGTCAGATGCCAGAAGATGATGGAAGCATAGTTGATGATGCTATTGCCACCTCATCTAGATATGACCCTGACCAGATGTTAGACGATGATGGAAGCATAGTTGATGATGTTATTGCCACCTCGTCGAAGCATGACTTAAGGCAGGATGTAAATTGCAATGGCAACCTATTAGACCATTGCACTGCTGTCTCATCTGGGAACGACTATATGGCAACTGCCTCTGATATCAAAGACCACAATGATACCATTCCCTTGTCTGAGTATGACATTAGAACATTTTCTGAGGGCTACGGATCGTTGCAGCTGAGCCAGGCGGCCATCTTTGACTGCTCATGTGACTCTGGAATTGGAATAAAGGCGTCTAGCAGACAAATGAGTAATTGCAACAAGGATGAACTTTCTTCGAGCATCCAGAAATCCATTGCTTCTACCACAGGCCTTCTCAAAGGTTAGCAAGACATTTTCTTCTAATCTAAATCTATCGAGTTCTATCAAGATACATTGATCAGAATTCGTTAAAATATAACACTTTATTGTCTTTGTTTTTATTGTTTGATGCAGTTGAATTGAATTAGACTTGCCTTGAAAATCGCAATTTGGCAAGCCATTGATAAACTAATTTCACATATTTGAAGAAGAAAATTTTAGAAAATACTTCACTCCACTCTTACTTGCAGAAGCCATTTAACCTGACTAATTTTACACATCTGATGAGCAACCATGCTTCTTAGAAAACACTTTTCTCCAGTCTTATTTTCAGAAGCCACTGTACTTAACTCTTCATCTCACGTTATCCTTGTTAACAATGAAGGCCGCTCTTCTGACCAAATTATATACAGTTAGGATATCTTGAGCTAGTATTACCTATATATCCAGGATACCATTGGAAGGATCCGCATATAATTTTCATATGGTCAACATGGATCATTGTAATAATTTCAACAAACACCATTTGCAGGACAGCGGCTCGCGAGTCAATGTCGCAAAATGAATGTGGTCGGTGGAAGGTGCACCACGGCTGGAACCCAAACAGAAGCAACAACATCTTTCACGTTTGACGAACTCACTGTCTTCCATGATGCACTTGAAAGGATAACAGCCTGTTACGGAGACATCACTCTGCTGCGAACCGAGATGGACGCTTTTGTTACTTATTTGGAATCGAAATGCCAACGAACAGGCGATGCTACCAAAGCAGCAGCCAAGAAGCTCGAAGAGAAGAACCACGTGGTCATAGAAAACAAAAGATTGGTTAAACTGAACGGTGAGATGCAGAAGAAAGCAGATGGTCTTAGCAAGCAACTGGAACAAGTAATTGAAAAGAACAATGAAATGAAAGGATACGTATTCTCCTTAGAAAAACAGTCCGAGCTTTTGGAAAAAGACCTAGAGCAGTTACGCAATCAGAAAAAGATGGATGAAGAGAGAAACGTAATTAGTAAAAGTCAAAAAAAAATCAATCCAGATTTCAATAACTCCAACATTGATTTAGAAGCTAGTGGCAACGAGTTAGAAAACTGGATGGAGCTTGCAAGAAAGATGTTGAAAGAAAACGAGAAACTGCGATTGCAAGTTGATTCGTTGGAGACAGACATCAAAGAGAATAACATCATACTTGGGCTTCTTGAAAAGGAAAATGAGAATCTTTTACAGAAGACACTTCACAAAAGAAAGCAAGAAGAACTGATTGAAGAGTTTAAATACGAACTTCACAGGGTTGAGCAAGGTCTTAGAGACGACGAGGAAGAAGAGAAGAGACTCAACCAAACGATACTGGACCTAAAGGAGGAATTTAGAACTGAACAAGCCATTCATCAAGAGACACAGGTGGAAAACAGCAAATTGAAATCAGAAATATCTGACAATCACCAAAGGATTGACGAGCTTGAAGACCAATGCATGCTGATCGAGCAACTGTCCATGGAACAACAAGGGACAATTTCGTCCTTAAATTTGAAGAAAGCGGATCTTTCTATTGAAAATGAGAGAAATTTCGTCTCCAAAGCTTTGTGGAAACGGATGAGAAGAATGAATCCTTGAACAAGGAACTTCAAAAGGCCAGAAGAAATTTCGAAATCGTTGAAGGCTTTTACACGGTGGCACAAGCGGACGCAGTCAAATACCGTGAAAAGTATGACGAAGCATGGTATGAGTTGGAGAACACAGCTGCCAAAGTTGCCTTGCTTTCAGAAGAGAAAAGTAGGCTAATGGCAGACTACACAAGACTTGAAATTAATATGAATACAATGAAATTGGAGTACGAAGAGAAATTAAGTCGTGCTGAGAACACAATCAAGGCCCTTCAATTCACAATGGTATGTTGAATTAGATGTTGTATGCAATGGCGACAGTTGAATAGCATTTTAGTATCTGCTAACTAAAAATGGCAGCCAATTGATTTGATTTTCAATTGATGAAAAGATTGCATATTAAGGACGCGTGTAATGTCGTTAAGAAGAGTTGTAAATGTAGTCAAGTAGTAAAAGAGTATTTAAGAGTTATATAAGTGGAATCTCAATTAATAAATTAGTGAGAAGCTATCAACAACGGTTTCTCTGGACAGAGGCAAACAATCGATTAACTGGGAGTTTGATCTTTTTCAGAAGGACGTTTCAGAAGACGACCACGGTTTGAAAAAAGATAGAGATGATGAAAGTGCTCAAACCAATTTGGATTAAGAAGAAAATGGAAAATGATTTAAACATGCAAATTATGATATTTAAAAACATATAAAAACAAATTTTACGTAATTATATTACACTCAGTTGACGGACGTTTAAAGATATGGCATGAAAACAATAAAGTGTTGTTTTATTAAAATAAGAATCATAAAGCTAATAGATTTTTGACTCCAACATCTGCACAGTTTTCTCACGCAAGTCGAATCCCAAACACCTGTTAAAGGAATTATTATACTTGACTTCAATCAAAAAGATAGAATGGGGGGTTTAACCTACGGTCCTTGCCGGTAGGATAATATCCAGCAAGGCACAAAATGGCTCGTATTCTTCTTCTAATTTCTCAGTTTTTGATAACGTCTCAAATACTCGTTTCATCCAAACACTACATCTAAGCACAATTTTTACTTGTCGTTATGATTCTCGACGTAATCAAGTTAGAATGACATGAACGAGTACAAGCTATCTCCAGTGAGGCACACAATGGCTGGTTTTCGTCTTAATCAAAATACTAAACGCCCTAACTGCTCGTTCTTCCAAGGTACCTACTCTAGACTAAAACTACAAATGTACGCTTGTCGCGACAAAACCTAATGTACAGCAAAGTTTTGTAAAAACCAATTCTAAAAAATCGAAATCGAGTAGCAATCCACGATAAATGTCAAATTAAGAGCGTCAAACTCTGATTTGCAGAACCTGATGCAATCCTCAGCGGCTCTAAACGAACTTTCATCCAAGTTGATAAAACTTAACCGACCACTCATTAACAGACCACGTTAGATGTTTTGAAATATTGGCCGTAAATGCCCCCTTGTTTTCTGAAATGCAACAAAGTTTTAGTAAGTACCGCAGCCCGCACAGCCAAGACCATAAACAGTACTCCATAAACAGACTACTTTGTCACTGTTTTTCAACGGCATACGAAATATAGACTTGAAAGACCATCTGAAAAGAAACCTCCTTCATTTCGGACCCTCTTCTATTCGGAGCCTTATTGCAATGATTGATACGAGGTTAGCTTGAACGTTTTCAATGTCTGCATACAGCATTGTTATAGTGTCTGCATACAGCAAACTTTTTCAATGTTCCCGTGTTGCACAGCATTCAAGTGAAACAAAAAACCTTTCCTTCCTAACGCTGAGAAAAAAAATATTGAATTTTTAACCTTTGATTGACCTTCATTTATTGAGAATGATGCTCCATGGATTCAATGAGGGAGCCTTCAGCTTCACTCAAATTGCGTAATCAGCTTCAAGTTTGTGATGTGACCGGTCTACAAATATTTTGTACCAAGAGATCCAATATGACCGATTTCTAGAACGTATTCTGATTTCAATTTGTATCCAATTAGTGACGGTTATATTGGAACGCAGAAGTAAGCCCTTTATGAAAGATATTCAACATCAACTCCACCTGTCAATCTATGATCAATTTTCCATGACTCTTCGATATCTCGTCTCTATAAAATCGCATCGTTCAATCCAATATGAGTTTCACCGCCAATATGAGTTTCACCGACAATGAAACACGAACCGAAAAACTTCTTTGCACTATACATTTAGCCACATTGATGTGGATTAGCCACACGATCAATTGGCAATTTCTCATTTAACTTCACCGTAAAAGATTTCATGAAATTTAAAGAATTTCTCATTTACGACTTTGTTCTTGTTGGTATTTGTTTAGCAATCGTTCAATGATGAAACTTCAGTCTGAACTATTTCGAAAAAAATTCTGGAATATGATTGATATCCTTTGTAAACCAACTGTATTTCAGGGCTACTATCAAATAGCAAATTCACTTTCCATATTCTGGTAAAGTAGAATGAGAACTTCCAGAATGTGCAGATAAATATCTTTCCTATCATTCTTACAGTGTTAGCTGAATGGAACTTTTGCAAAAACGCTGGGGAAATACAGTTGACATTTCCCTTTGCGCACTTTTCCGAAATATTGACCAGAATCGTAAAAACCTTACTCCACAAGCGATGGTTTTTTAAAGAGCCTCTGTCCCTGTCATTGCAAGGGTGATACATCAGATTTCAAACATTTTGAGTGTCTTCAGGTCCTTCCAACTTCGCTTGACACCCACTCCAAAAAAACTATGAACATTTTACAGTTGAGTGAAGCGAACGCAGTACAAGTCTGCATCGTTAAGAACTCTTTTTGCGAAAGGCCTCAGTACATCTTTCGGAAAAAATACAAAAAGCTGACCAAAAAAAGCCAGTTGCGGATAAAAAACTAGAGGAAAATAATAAAATTTTAAATGAACATCCACTTCTCATCTTTTTTTAAGATGAGAAAAAATGTACTCTTTCTGTCTAAAAAGAGTGATATTTTTCATCGCAAAGGAGACAGACCCAAAAACCTTTCGATGCAATGAGAAACTAGCTTTCTCAAATAATACAAAGATTTTCCTCAGTAGAGGTTTTGGCACAAACTGGATTCCGAACCACATGTTGCTATATTTCAAATCAAATTTAATTTGGAAATTGCATGTTGTGCAGTTTCGAGGCGGCTGCTTTCTTTTCAATGTATAATAGACAGAATGCTTTATAGAACCGATAACCTTTAACTGTTTTTCCTCAATGAAATATGTGAAAATAATCTAGGATATGTTTTTTGTGTCAGGTTTAGATCTGACTTCATTGTAAGAGCAAATCATAAGCATTCTGTACACAATCCTTCGACTGCAATTCTTATATGCGAGCAATTTCCCTTTCTTCAGGACTAAAGGATTTCAAGAGAATATAGACCATTCGAATTTTTGTGTTTCTCGTAACTTCAATGTTTTGTACCACTTAGTGTTTGCTAATGTGAGAAAATTATCTTGCCATTATTCCGACAATATGGTGCAAGGGTTCGCAGAAGACCAATTTAATTACCAATTTATCGCAGGGTACAAATCCTGGCAGAGCCTAAATTCCATTAGACTTTCTTTCCAAAGATTAAAAACACGTCACTTTGAAATTAAGCTTACAAAAGTATACCTTTAAAAAATGTTACATGCCCTTATATGATGCACTTTCAATGTCAAGGATTCACAAAAATGAAACATTTTTGTTGATTCCAAAAATTAACAATTTAGACTTCACATTAATTGCCCTACTAATAACAACTATGTTTGAACAAGACAATTGTAATCAGTTTCTGATTGTGATTAGATAAACATTTTCTAGTTTTGTTTTTAACATTTATCTGATGTCAAAGGCTACTCAGACTTTCAAAGCTTGAAAAATTTTTATGAACGCAGCACCGTGAACTTTGATCTTCTTGTCATTTGGTCTCGAGATACTGGAGAGACCAGTTTGCTTAAGGAGTCAATAGCAAATCATTCCATTGTGCCTACAAGCTTCTCGCTAGTGGGAATATTCGAATCAAATATAAACTGATAGAGTTGTGGCATTCTAAAATTACTTACGAACTTCTTCTCCTTCCTCTAATCTCCAAATAATTTCGTGCTCAAGATGTCATCATCTAGTTGACACCTTCTCTCAACTGGATATTTTAATTCATCATGGCATGCTCCTGCAAATAAATCGGACTTTTAGAGTCTGCAAATATAAAGAGTTGCTCTTTTTAGTCCAAAATAAGACACAAGTATTAGAAACCTAATTACTGGCCTAAAAACGACTGGGTCGAGCAAATAGACTTCGCCTTGAAAACGGTACAGCGGCCTTTTGAGTATGACCATTTTGTTTTGCTAACATGAAGCCAAATTTATCAACCTTCTTGTGAAACTGAGCAAGAAAATCGCCGACATTGAAAAGAAATCGATTTCACGTTTTATATATAAATATTTTCATCTAATTAACCAAGATCAATAGAATACACGTTTCCTAGCGCACTTGGGCTTCAGACTTCAGACATTAAACTAACCGATTTATGATTCCCAAAGATGATAATGAAACAAGTATTCGAACCCCAAAACGATAAACAAAATAAAAGCGATCAATTTTAACGATACCAGCGATTTCCAACATCAATTAGTTTGAATCTCACACTAATAGGACAAAACATAAGTCTTCACTTCCCAATTAAAAGTCCTATGACGCTGACTTTTCGCCTGTGATTTTCACCTAAACTTTGCTATCATTCCTCGATTCAACCCTCTCAAGCTAACTTTTTCTCCACAACCAAAATGCTTTTCTTCCTTTTTCCAAAAAATGTTTCGAATTGTATAGCATCAAATTGCAAAGAAGTTCTCTCGCCGAGATGGCGTCAACGAATCTAAGTAAGATTCAAATTATGGCGCGCAAATCAATAGCTTTCTCGATCCAGTCTTTTTTTCAAATCAGCAACCTCCATTAATGTGACGTCACAATATGGTGCATCCAACATATATCATCTCGCAGAACTGACTTTGCCAATTTGCTTGCGCACGCCCGCAGCAAAGGAGCGGTGGCGATGTTTTTCAAGTTTTTTCGCCGCTCGACAGCGAGCACAAATGAAGATGGATTAAACCTTTGGGATCTTCCGAGGCTGCATCGTGTCGCGTACAAAAACAAAATCGAGAAACTCAATCGTCTTCTAAAGAAAAGACGAGCGAATATAGACAAGAAAGATAGCGAAGGGAGGTGAGTTGTGCAAGCAAAATAAAACACAGATTAAGAAACGATCATCTTTTACAAGTTTGTCTGGTGTCCTTTGGTTTGAAAAGATGTAATTGTCATCTTTTGCCATGGGTAAACATAAGATTTTTATAGTGCAACCATCTTTAAGCTGATTGGTGAGATGTATAAAAAAATGTCCAATAAAATGGAATAATCGTTTTACTAGTTATTGTCTATTTTGCAAATAGACCTTATTAAGAATGACTCAGTTAAACAAAGTTAAAAAGTGCAATGTGCTGTCAAAACTCAAACAGCCGTTGAAACATCAGACCACTCCTTCGAAACCAGATATGAGAATATAGAGTAATGAATAACACCCAGTTAATTTTGTACAAGAAATTTGAAAAGATGCGAAACCAAAATCATTAAAGGATGTGATTTCCAACATATAACACAATCAATAGATTGTAGTTCCGTACCTTGAGGAATATAATACGTTTGAATCCGTTCTAGAACGGCCTTGCATTATGGCTGCCTCGCTGGTAGGATCCAAGTTGTACAACTCATTTTGGACGCCAATGCAAAAATCATTGTTGACAGATTCGGACGGAGTCCCATTTTCATGGTGAGCCAACTGCTTTGTTTTATAACCCTAGTGTCTACTAAACTTTTTTCACAAATTTAGGAGTCATGAAATTCGAATACGGACCCCGTTACTAGACCATATCTTTCCTTGAACAGGCAATTAAGAACGGACACGTGGACATAGTGAATCTGTTCTACGGAATCAAGCTGGACTTTAACAGGCCGGACCATGCAGGAGTAACACCTTTGCACTACGCAATACTGCGAAAGGAATTGCAGATCGTCCACTTCTTGGTGGGGCAAGTTAACGTCAACATCAATGTCACTGACATGGTGGGTCATCTTCTTCAGCAACTTTCTAGGGTCATTCTCGTAATTAATAATGATCTTCCGAAGTAAGATGAATGTCAACAAACCTAAATTGAAAGCCACTAGATCAGTTAATTTATAAAGAAATTTATGTTCCAAGTACCAATTTTCTGTTTCTTTCATAGCATAAATGTACACCAATGCATGAAGCAGTTCTCGCGGGGCTACCAAATGTCGTCTCGTTGCTTTTGGAGAACGGAGCAGACATTGAAATCAAAGAAGTAACTGGACAGTAAGTAAATGCATATTCAGATTATCGAAGTAGTCATATCAAGGTCTGACCATATCATTCGATGTCATCTAGAAAACGCAAAATCATATACGTATACTCATAGCTTGAGGAAAAGCTCCAAGACTCAAAAGTGAGAAGGTTAGAAGATATCCTTAGGTATATATATAGCATATAAATACATAATGATATTACACACAAGCACTGTTTCGTAAAGCTGGATGATGTGTTTTGATGACAGGACACCGTTGATACTGGCAATTGTCAAGGGAGAAGAAGAATGTGCAGAGATTCTGTTGCAAAGTGGGGCCGAAATCTACCGGACAAGATACAGTAGCGTCGCGGAAGACAAGGCCCTTGAATTTGGTCACCAAAAGTACGTGAGATTTAATGACAGTGTTTGGAATACTTATATTGCTTTGAACACGCAGAAAGGCGTATTTAGATTCTTCTTGTCTGTGTGGATAGGGGAAAACATAAGGATGGCTTGACTAAAAGTAACTTTGAAAATAATTCTGATTAAATCTACGCAAGATTATTCAACATGTACTAATGTACTGCGATATGAAGAAACTATGACAGTAGTTGTGTTATTCGATCTGAAGCCATGAAAAGTCAGAGGAGCCCAGCTGATGTGTTAAGATCGTAATTATTTTTGGATTCTGTCGCTGATGAAACAGCTTCTCAAAAATCTGTTCTTTTAAATAAGAAGGAATTATTTCAATTTTAGGATATACGACATGATTCAAGCGTATAGGTCAACTTGTGAACGTAGAATCGAATTCAGAGGTAAATTATTGAAAACAAATCATTTCTAAATATTTGAATGACTCATTTCTTCATATTCAATTCATATCACTCTTCTTATATCCCATTATAGCAAACTCTTATGAAGAATAAAGATAGAAATAAGAAAAATACTCATTATGTTAGAACATCAAATGCTAATGATGAATAAAAATTCTTACACAAAAATAATTCACTTTTACTCCAGATTCGAGTCTATTGAGCATCCAATGTTCATTGATGCAAGGTGGCAATGGAAGCATACCAGAGGCCGAGAACGAAATCACAGATGACTGTGAGGAAGAACAGACAAAAAAGGAAACTGACAGTTGCGGCCCAAATAGTGCTTGCAATACCTCACATGACTATGATCATGAGCAGAGTGTGACAGAAGGAAGCGAAGCAGTGGTGGAAGTTGCTGTCTCAGATGATTGCGATCAGGTCAAGGTAGAAGTGGAAGATGAACCAGTGGACGAAAGTGCTACATTTGATGAAGACCAGCACCAAATGACAAAAGAAAACGAAGAGATGGTTGCAGATGCTATCTCAGATGACTGTGACCAGGTTAAGATAGAAGTGGAAGGTCAACCAGAGGACGAGAGTGCTACATTGATAAACCAGCACAAGTGACAAAGAAAACGAAAGGTGGTTGATGATGCTGTCCCAGATGACTATGATCAGGTCAAGATGGAAGTTGAAGATCAACCAGAGGATGAAAGTGCTACCACTCATGAGGATCAGCAGAAAGTGACAGAAGGAAACGAAGAGATGGTTGATTATGCTGTCTCAGATGACTGTGATCAGGTCAAAAAAGAGGTGGAACATCAACCAGAGGATGAAAGTGCTACCACTGATGAAGATGAGCACAAAGTGACAGAAGGAAACGAAGAGGTGGTTGAAGATACTGTCTCAGATGACTGTGATCAGGTCAAGATGGAAGTTGAAGATCAACCAGAGGATGAAAGTGATACCACTCATGAGGATCAGCAGAAAGTGACAGAAGGAAACGAAGAGATGGTTGAGATGCTGTCTCAGATGACTGTGATCAGGTCAAAAGAGGTGGAAGATCAACCAGAGGATGAAAGTGCTACCACTGATGAAGATGAGCACAAAGTGACAGAAGGAAACGAAGAGGTGGTTGAAGATACAGTCTCAGATGACTGTGATCAGGTCAAGATGGAAGTTGAAGATCAACCAGAGGATGAAAGTGCTACCAATCATAAAGATCAGCAGAAAGTGACAGAAGGAAACGAAGAGATGGTTGATGATGCTGTCTCAGATGACTGTGATCAGGTCAAAAAAGAGGTGGAAGATCAACCAGATGATGAAAGTGCTAACACTGATGAAGATGAGCACAAAGTGACAGAAGGAAACGAAGAGATGGTTGATGATGCTGTCTCAGATGACTGTGATCAGGTCAAGATAGAAGTTGAAGATCAACCAGAGGATGAAAGTGCTACCACTGATGAAGATGTGCACAAAGTGACAGAAGGAAACGAAAAGGTGGTTGATGATGCTGTCTCAGATGACTGTGATCAGGTCAAGATGGAAGTTGAAGATCAACCAGAGGATTTAAGTACTACCACTGATGAAGATCAGCAGAAAGTGACAGAAGGAAACGAAGAGATGGTTGCAGATGCTGTCTCAGATGACTGTGACCAGGCCAAGAGAGAAGTGGAAGATGAGCCAGAGGATGAAAGTGCTACCACTCATGAAGATCAGCAGAAAGTGACAGAAGGAAACGAAGAGATGGTTGCAGATGCTGTATCAGATGAATGTGACCAGGCCAAGATGGAAGTGGAAGATGAGCCAGAGGATGAAAGTGCTACATCTGATGAAAATGCGCATAAAGTGACAGAAGGAAACGAAGAGGTGGTTGAAGATGCTGTCTCAGGTGACTGTGACGAGATCCAGACAACAGGCGAATGTGACCGAATGCCAATGAACGATGATGGAAGCATAGCTGATGATGCTATTGCCACCTCATCTAGATATGACCACGGCCGGATGCCAGAAGATGATAGAAGCATCGTTGATGATGCTATTGCTACCTCATTAAGATATGACTCTGGTCAGATGGCAAAAGATGATGAAAGCATAGCTGACAATGCCATTGAAACCTCATCCAGATATGACACTGGCCAGATGCCAGAAGATGTTAGAAGCATAGCTGATGATGCTATTGCCACCTCATCCAATTATGACCCTGACCAGATGTTAGACGATGATGGAAGCATAGTTGATGATGCTATTGCCACCTCATCTAGATATGACCCTGACCAGATGTTAGACGATGATGGAAGCATAGTTGATGATGCTATTGCCACCTCGTCGAAATATGACTTGAGGCAGGATGTAAATTGCAATGGCAACCTATTAGACCATTGCACTGCTGTCTCATCTAGGTACGACTATATGGCAACTGCCTCCAACATCAAAGACGACAATGATAACATTCCCTTGTCTGAGTATGACATTAGAACATTTTCTGAGGGATACGGATCGTTGCAGCTGAGCCAGGCGGCAATCTTTGACTGCTCACGTGACTCTGGAATTGGAATAAAGGCCTCTAGCGGACAAATGAGCAATTGCAACAAAGGTGAACTATCTTCGAGCATCCAGAAATCCTTTGCTTCTACCACAGGCCTTCTCAAAGGTTAGCAAGACATTTTCAAGGCTTTCTTCTAGCCTTAATATATCGAGATCTATGAAGATACATTGATCAGAATTTGTTAAAATATAACACTTTTTTGTCTGTAGCTATTTCAAAAATCTTGATGCAGTTGAATTGAATTGGACTTGCCTGGAAAATCGCAATTTGACAAACAAATAATAATATTAATAAAATAAAAGACACCTGAATAATTTTACACCTGTGATGAGCAACCATGCATCTTAGAAAACACTTTTCTCCAGTCTTATTTTCAGAATCCACTGTACTTAACTCATCATCTCAGGTTATCTTTGTTAACAATGAAGTTCTTTTCGACTGAAGCATATACAGTTAGGATATCTTGAGCTAGTATTACCTATATATCCAGGATACCATTAAAAGGATCCGCATATAATTTTCATATGGTCAAAGTGCATCATGCTCATAATTTACACGGTTCCATTTGCAGAACAGTTGCTCGCGAGTAAATGTCGCAAAATGAACGTGTTCGAAGAAAGATGCACCACGGCTGGAACCCAAACAGAAGCAACAACATCTTTCACGTTTGACGAACTCACTGTCTTCCATGATGCACTTGAAAGGTTAAGAGCCTGTTACGGAGACATCAGTCTGCTGCGAACCGAGATGGACGCTTTTGTTACTTATTTGGAATCGAAATGCCAACGAACAGGCGATGCTACCAAAGCAGCAGCCAAGCAGCTCGAAGAGAAGAACCACGTGGTCATAGAAAACAAAAGATTGGTTAAACTGAACGATGAGATGCAGAAGACAGCTGAAGATTTTAGCAAGCAACTGGAACAAGTTATTGAAAAGAACAGGGAAATGAAAGGATACGTATTCTCCTTAGAAAAACAGTCCGAGCTTTTGGACGAAGACCTAGAGCAGTTACGCAATCAGACAAAGGTGGATGAAGAAAAAAAGGTTTTTAGTAAACCTCCAAAAGAAATCAATCCAAATTTCAAAAACTCCAACATTGATTCAAAAGCTTGTGGCAATGAGGTAGAAAACTGGATGGAACTTGCAAGAAAGACGTTGAAAGAAAATGAGAAACTGCGATTGCAAGTTGATTCGTTGGAGACGGAGAGGAAAGAGAATAACATCATACTTGGGCTTCTTGAAAAGGAAAATGAGAATCTTTTACAGAAGACACTCCATGACAGAAAGCAAGAAGAACTGATTAAAGAGTTTAAACACGAACTTCACATGGTTGAGCAAGGTCTTAGAGACCACGAGGAAGAAGAGAAGAGACTCAACCGAACGATACTGGACCTAAAGGAGAAACTTAGAACTGAACAAGCCAGGTATCAAGAGACCCAGGTGAAAAACAGCAAATTGAAGTCAGAAATATCTGAGAATCACCAAAGGATTGACGAGCTTGAAGACCAATGCATGCTGATCGAGCAACTGTCCATGGAACAACAAGGGACAATTTCGTCCTTAAATTTGAAGAAAGCGGATCTTTCTATTGAAAATGAGAACTTGAAATTTCGTCTCCAAAGCATTGTGGAAACGGATGAGAAGAATGAATCCTTGAACAAGGAACTTCAAAAGGCGAGAAGAAACTTCGAAATCGTTGAAGGCTTTTACACAGTGGCACAAGCGGATGCAGTAAAATATCGTGAAAAGTATGATGAAGCATGGTATGAGCTAGAGAACTCATCTGCCAAAGTCGACTTGCTTTCTGAAGAGAAAAGTAGGCTAATGGTAGACTACACAAGACTGGAAATTAATATGAATACAATGAAATTGGAGTATGAAGAGAGATTAAGTCGTGCTGAGAACACAATCAAGGCCCTCCAATTCAAAATGGTATGTTGAATTAGATCTAATTATATCGACAGTTTAATTTGGTTTTTAGTATCATCTAATGTAATAATCAATCAACTGAAAGTTTCTGACTTATCTTATAGGCAAACTTGAGTTTATAAGAGAGGCTTAGAGAGTGGAATAACTGGAAGGTTCTTTTTTTAGAAATGCGGCTCGGAAGACGATAACAGTTTGAAGGGGAAAAGAGATTGTGAAGGTCCTCGAACAAATTTGGACTAAGAAGAAAGAAAGAAGGACACTTTGAAGATGTATAAACAATCATTTTGGATATTGAATTAAAATCTGTAATATACCATAATTGTAGTTAATTATCTTTTTATGGTCTTTATGTAAGGAAGCAGTGTAGCGAAGTTTTTACGGTGGCAATGCATTTTTCACGGTAATGAAAATCATGAACTGAACAAACCTCGGAATCGACGACTTAATTTCAGCGTACAAACAATACTTTCAATAGGTGATGGGTGGAAAAAAATCACACTGTCATTGCAATCCGATAATTTTTTCCTGTGCTGTCGTACCATGAACCAGTTATCGCAATTATTACAATCAATTATAGATTCTATCACATATATCCTCTTTTAAGAGATAAGGCAAAAAACTATCTTCTGAAATGGTGATCAAGCACATGCAGAAAATTCTAGAAGGCTATGATTATTTTCATGATTACTTATATCGATGGTACATTTCACAACATCACATCACAAGGTATTATTTAGGGTATGTTGTCAATTTGTTTGTTGGACTCAACGTATAAGGCTACTAAAATGTTTTGAAACAGGCTAAATAAACAGGCAGCTAGTATTGCATTTATTCACTAGGGTACAACTGCTACTCCACTACAAAGGATCCCATTGCCAAAAAGAACTGGAGAAATTCAATTCACTTCAAGGTCATTGGCCTATTCTATGAATCCAATCTTACTTACAGAGGAAATCAAAGCAGATTCAGGGCCAATTACTAGATGCACATTCTCTATAGAAATTTACAAATCACAATCTATAGAAACTTTCACCAGCCCAGGACTCCAATCTCCAATATCCTTTGCAGCAACTTTGGTTAATATAGAAGTATTTTTTCAATTTGCTGAGATAAATACTTTATCAAGATGCCATAAATAATAATCAATTTTGATTTGTACATTTTATATCAAATAGGGTCTGCATATGCACATATGAAAACTATTCTTTGTATCCTTTAATATACAGATGATCTGAAAAATATAAGCCTCTGTTTGCTTATAACCAATAACACTTTATCAAGATCAGCTGAAAATGAAACTAGCATGATGGTGGCTTGGAATAGAAATAAATACATATTAGCTAATATCTGAAACTAGACATTCTCTATATGTATCATAGCATAACAAGATTTCATCTAACATTCAGCAAACGAGTAGGAATTGTAGCAAAACATTCATTTTGATCCTCAATAAAATGTTATGCTACTTGAAAAGATTATCTTCAAAAGTTTTTGGTAGACACTTCCTGCTGTATGCATGTTGGTGTTGGTGTGCCGCTTTACAAATTGTGACTTGGCTTTGGTGAATCACCCTGGCTTATAATTGCATTTTAAACCCATACACAGTATGTGCTACTCATCAGGAACTGGAGGAAGTGGACGAAGAATGCAGTTATCATTGTCACTGTCATCAGCTGACAAGCTTTTCCTGGAATCAAGTGCTAGCTGGTGTGCATAGCCCTGTACTAACTGGTTGATTCTTTCACCATCTTTTGTCTTGAAGACAAACATACCTTCACCTGTGTCACAGCGTCTATAGCAATAAAGATGGAGAATATTCTAGTGCCACCAAATTTGAATCACAGTTTGAGTTACATTATGATTTATAGCCCAAAGGGAAACCTACCCAGTTATATGCAAATATTGAGAAAAATGGAATGTTTATAGAATTTATGAATACTGAAGCGTCAAAACGTTGGAATTCAGTACGGAGAACCACAGCTCACATTGACAAACTTTGAAATTTCATGGAATAGCAGACAATTCTACACACTTCAAGTACAACACTTTTTCTACTTAAAATATTTTTCCATCCAACACTTTTTAATTGTAAAATTGTTTGAAAATGAACAAAGCTCAAAACTAAATAGTCATTTGACAAATAAAAAGAGCTTGAAGCATGTAAAATTCTAGGTTCTGCTGGTCCATACAATTTCAAAGGTAAGAATGAGTCCAACAAATAATTTGCTAAGTTAAAATGTTTTTAATTTACATGATATGACTTCTTTTAGGTGGATGTCTCTCTTCGCATATATTTTCAGTTCTTAACATATTAAACAAGCTAATTATAGTTGATAAACTGATGGATCAATCCTGATGCCTGCAAACTTAGTACAAACCCTACAGATGAAAAATATAGCCTGCTGTTCTTTAGGCCATAAAGTAATTATGTGCATAACTGGGACAAAAAATGGGCCAATAAAGTTAATTGGTTATGACTTTCCAGGAGTACCTCTCAAATACACAAGAGTCAGAACAAACACACAAGAAGGGCTTTAAAAATGGAAACAATTCCAGTGGCATTGTTAAAAATAACATAGAACATGAAAAGCATTCTTATACCTTCCAGCTTCAAAAGTGAACCTTGTGACATCAAAGCCAAATCTACGTAATGATGGTATTGGCCATGAAACAAGCTGTACATTTGAGCACTTCACATCAAAAAGTATAATTTCCTCTCCTGTTACTTCAAGATCAAAGTCACCGGCTATGCTCAGTTTTGCTGATGGTTGGAGGTGAACTGAGAACAGATCTGAAATGAGAAAAGCTATTACAGATGGCAAGATGATAAAGATGACAAGGGCTGGAGGGGCTAAAGTGCTTTGAGAAAAATGTATTAGTATAACAAAAATGTGGAGAGATGGAATTACATGAGCTGGGCAAAGGAATGAATATAACTTAGTAGCTCAAGATTGAAATTGAAAACATTTTTAGGATTAAAAATCAAGTTGGACTGATCAAGTGCTGTAAGTGAATTACAATATTATGCAAAAGCCAGATTATCATTATTAAAGTTGGTTTAGTCTTATTCTTTAATTGGAAGTTATCCAATCAGGTCAAAATCATCATGCTTATTATGCACACATTTCTAAGTTTCATCCACCTCAACACTATTGATTTCTTGCATACCACAAATCCAATTCAACTAGAAACCGTTCATCTTTTGTCATGCATGTCAAAAGACAATACACATAAAAATCTTTCATGCTGATTCTATGAAAACTAACAAACAAAAACTTCAATTGGGTCCTGCAGCAGAAAACTTCAAAAAATTTTTCTATCAAGTTTTGGCAAGTATTTATGTAACTTACTATATTATGAAATAGTGGGAAATTAGCTAAAATATAGTTATGTATTAATTACAAGCAAAATTTCCAGAGACACTATCAAGATATAATGAGAGCCTACATCAATGGGAAACATACCTCTTTTTGCTACTTCATTATTAGTTTTTTCTACTGCAAGTGGACATTTCTGCTCATTCTCAGTACTTTTTACTTTCCCCAGTGTCTTTCCAAGAACTGATCCGAAGCAAATCACGTTCAACTGCTCACACCATCGATTCATCTCTGCCTCTGATGCAAACATTAACTTCTCAGTACTTTTATCTTTGAACTCCAATGCCAAGACATGCTTACTATCAGACAAATGTTTACTTTTGATATTATCAATACCGTTTAAAAGAATGGTCTCTTTTTCTCGGTGTTTAGGGTCCTTTTCACTTTTGAACATGAAAATCGCTTTGTCCACTTGTCCTGTCTCATCTTTCAAAACCATCCATCTTCTCTTCCATTTCTAAGAATTGAATACATGATGGACTTACAATTATGCATAAAATCGAACAAAAACTAAGAGTAAAAGTAAGAGGTGACGATATCGAAAGTTGAAGTACTAATAAGGGGCAAAAATTTACCATGAAAACTGTTCTTGATTCAATTTTGGCATATCCTTGCATCGTATTCATAGCTTTTGAAAACCGGGAGTCCAATTTAACCACGTTCTTTTTACAAAAGACGATATCTTCGCCGCGAATCCATAACTCCAGCCACTAAAGATATATCCACAGCCACTTCTAGATTCATTCACGACTGATGATGACCAAACTGCTCAAAATGAAAAGTCGTTTGTAGTTGTCGGTCTATCGAATCACTTTTTCGGAGGTAAGATACTTGATTCTGAAGATCGAGTTTACATCCTACTCAAACACAATCTCCAACACTCCAGCATCAACGTGCAGCAAACGACTGATCTTTAATCCAACCCCAAAGAATTTCTCCACCTTCGGCCACAACAATGTGCAGCAGCAGCAACAGCCTACTACAACAACAACTGTTTACATTCCTCTCTCCATGCTTCACAAATAGTGACTTTAGACTTAGACGAACAAATTTCTATTTCAAAACGAACTTCTCCCCGCAACTGGGTCACCGCATTTTATTCAACCTTGAAGGGACAGGTCAGCAACAATCTTCGAGGCTGTTTTGACACGAAGATGTCTGTTTATTAAACCGGGGACCTGTTGTATTCTGTCAGTGAATCTGATAAAGTCACGCGCGTGGAAATTAAAAATGCATTTGTATAAACGAAACAGTAATTGAAACTTGCAAGACTCGAGTGTATTGAGCACTATCATCCTTTCAATGGAGTCCACAGGTCACCTGAACTTTACCAAACTCTTTGATAGGACATGATATTAATGTTAAACAAATTTAAGTCACTATATAAGTTAGATTCATTAGTAAGTGCTCAATGCAAGTCTCGAGTCCTAGAATCAAAATAGTTAAGAGGCAAGGCCTAGATGCAAGAAAACACAAGCATGTGATTCTTAAATTCTACCCCACTCCACTATCAGCTCAATCAAACTAACTTCTATAGACAATTTTAGCCAACATGTACTGGGAAAGGTCTGGAATGAGACAGAGAAGCCAAAGTTTAGCTAATATCAATTGAGATTGGAGCTGTTTCTATGACCTGAGTGCTGAGAATATGCAGGCTCTGAGAAAAGCTATGAATAGTAGGCTACAATGCTTCTAAATCATCTCTGTACATTTGCTGGATTGCTGGATTGTTCAAGTGTAAACAATGATGGTGCTCTTTAAAAACAAGTTTGTTTAGGGAGGAAGAGGAAAAATCCTTTAAGAAGAATGCAAATGAGGGTGTATTTATATGGCAATTTTCTGTCTTCAGCATAATATTCTCAACTGATAACTTATCCATGATTTGGAATATATATTGGTAGGCTTGCAAGAACTCACTTAAAAAAGAAAGATCAAGTGATATTTGAATTTGAAGAAAGATATAGATGGTCATTTGAGTTAAATTTTGTGAATATACATGTGGAACAGTTGATAAACATTAAAAATAGGGTATTCGAGTAAATTTTTTTAAACTAGCCACTTTTATTTTTTTTGTCAATAAATCCTATTGAACAAAATCATGAAAAATATTGATCAGGTGTATACGAATTATTCAAACAATTAGCATTCTTATTTGACAACATTGTGGTGAATGCAGTGCTTGTGATCAAACTAACTAGTATGATATTAAAATTAAAAAACAAACCCCAGAGTTTTAATCAACTCACCCTTCATATCTATGCATTAGTACTGTGACTGTGTGTATTTGAACAATTAAAAATAGTGCCATGTCAATGATTTTCTTGATGAATCTATCTTCAAAATCTTGATATATCTCTGCCAAACATAAATGTTCTAGACCAATCAAATGGGACTTGCATCCTGAGTCTCCAGTTACCGAGCCTGGTAAGATAAGCTGATCTCCATAGAAACCAGGTCTTCAAGCCTGTTAATTTTCCACCTTTAAAAGGAAGATCTGCTAATGCATCATAGTCTCCAATATAGGCAAGCATACCGAAACTTCTCAAGGAGAAAGGCTTTAGTTCACCAACATCTTTATTAGGATAGCATTCCAAAGCTTTTGCAAGGTAACTTCCTTGGCGTTCAGCAACCTGTGCTGTGCAGGGCAGAGGACCCGATTCAATGTATGAGCAGTCACCAATAGCAAAAACATTCCCCTTCTCTACACCTTTGACTTGCAAAAAGTTGTTCACAAGAAGTTGCTCTGCTTTGCTTTTTGGATAAGGTAGTGAATCTGCAATGAGTAAAAATAAACAATATACCATCTAAATAATATGATAAGTTATAAGTAGAAAAATGCTTTACATCTTTTTGAAAGCTTCACAGCAAGTTTGAAAGGACATGCTATTCAATAACAGGTACAAATTACAACCTTGTATTAAGTTGCTAATAATAAATTTTCATTAAACAGAAAGTTCAGTTCACAAGGAGGCTAGTCTAAAATATTCCTATAGAAAATTTTTTCGATAGAAGAGGGTTCAAAATGCCTTCAAAAAGTAAAAAGTTTGCTAATCACTTCAAAGGATATAAGTGTTAGCAGAAGGGGATGCCACCTATTTTTCTGTGCCAAAATGAAATATGATAAACTGTTTTGTGTGATCAATTAGTCAATGTTCTGAAAGGAACCCCTTGGTGGCACCAAATAAAAAAGCTAGTAAGCATTGCTTTCCAGTGAGATTCTCACCAATGAGTGGTCTTGGTGCCAGCCCAGTCGACCATAGAACCATTCCACATGGCATAATGGTTCCATCTTCAAGCACAACATGGTCAGGGGCAACTTTAACAACTCTCGATTTAACAAGCTCAAAATGTTTTCTTTGCTTAAACTTTTTCTCCGCAAAACTTCGAAGCTTTCTGTCAAATGAAGGCAGGATCTCATTTGCTTCAATCAACGTCACTTTGACCACTTCCTTTTCTTGGGAAAACAAACGTGTAACATCTTCCGTGATGAAATCATAGAGCTCTGCGCCAAATTCAATTCCAGTGGGCCCCCACCAACAATAACAAAATGTAGCAGTCTTTTTCTTTCTTCGTCAGATACGTCAAGGTAAAGGCTTTCCTCGAAATTTGCAATTATTCTATTTCTGACAGCTCTTGCATCTGCAATCTCTTTAAGAAAGAATGCATTCTCTGATACCCCAGGAATCCCGAAAGTATTACTCAGAGCACCGACCCCTATCACAAGCAAATCATATTCCAGGTCATAGCTATGGTCACCGATGTCCGTTTTGCAAGTCAATTTGTTGTTGTCTGCATCGAGGTGGGTTGCTCTTGCCAACTGGAAATGACTGTCCTCTCGAAACCCAGTATTACGAACGGGTTCAATGATGCTTCTAAACTCCAAAGTACCCACAGTTGTACTATTCAAAAGTGGGGTGAACAGAAAATGATTTCGGGGACTGACTACAACAACGTCAAACTTCTTCTTGTCGACACTCTTCAAAACACTGTATGAGCCCCAACCAGTGCCGAGTAAAACTAGTCTTTTCCTGCGAAAATTGATGGTCGAGGTGGAAAAGGCTCGGCTGATTCGACTTATTCCGTGATTATGATGCATAACAACAGTTGGTTGTCAAAACATCTGGCAAATAATTAAATTGAACTCAGTTTTTGCTTTGTCACCTCGTCTGTCTGTCTGGGTTGTCTCCACGCCTACTCTTTGACTTCCATTGATACTCCGCAGAGGACATCTGCAAACAGTATTCAAGGGGGCTACAGGCCAGATGTCACAAACATATAAGCAATAAACGTGATCTAACTGGTAGTTTATAGATGGATTGTTTGATGGGAAACTTTGAGCTCTGTTAGGTGATGTTTGTTTGATACTCTTTATGAACCTAAATATAATGCGGTTGGTATCACATTTTAGGCATTAGATTAGTACACAAGTTGTAATAAATACACATGCTGTTCGCTTTTAAACCTCAAATCGTATGATAAAACGTAATTAAATTTCTTTATTTGGTGAGAATTCCTTTACAAAAATTGTAAATACTTCATAAACACCCAAAAAGTCTAGACCATGATCTAGGCCCTGCTCATTACCCTTTGCCGTCAAACCAGAGGTTTCCACTGCCTTGATACCCTTAGAATTTTTACCGGACCTTTCATTACCCCCCTCCCACAACTATAGTCAACAATTTTTTGGTTATTGGTTGGTGTTTCCGCCTATGTGCTTTGTACGTAGCTTTTGCCCATGATTTGCTGAAGCAAAAAGATTAATATCACCTTAAAGTAAGGCGTTAATTTGTGACAGTGCACTAAAATCCCAGGATTTTCTATAATGGCCATATGTCCATACAATGGCTAGATTCGCCCCTGCGTCAAACTAACAAATTCTTCGAATAGGGAGATTCAAACACATGTACACCACGAAACATGTTCAAATCTGATTAATTCTAAGAATCGAAATGTCATAAAACCCAAAAATGTTCTACCCAACTCTGACTGTAGAAGAGAATTTTCCCTATTGATTTCCTTGTTGTTCATTTTCCGGGACAAATTAGATTGACTCATAGCACCATTTTGGACTTGTTTGTCAAAACAGATTACTTCAAGCTTTTGTTCCAAAATTTGTGCTTCCAAGTCATCAGGTGTATTAAAATTATGGCCCAGCACATCCCATACAATGAAACGAATAAAAAATCTTAAAAATTGAAATCCCTGTTAAGCGAATCTGTTTATTGATTCCTTGATTCGTTCATAATGCAAAAGCCGCGCACTCATGACTTGATTTCCATACGATAATGCAGTAATGAAGCAAGAGACACGAGAAGAAAGCTCGTTCCAATATAGCACATATGCAAGTTGATTAAACAAACAACTATTGATGAACAATAAACATAGAAGCTTAGCTATTTACAGAAAAACATCCAGAAAAGATGACAGAACGTTAATATTAGGCCAGAGTAAACAAACAGCAATGTTTCAAGTTTTTAAATAAAGCATCGCTCAATGCAATAAAACATTTTGATCTGTTTGTAAAATTTGCTTCAATTTAGCTTGAATTTGAAGGGATTAATTACCCCTGGCAATGAATTGTTCTGTCATCAGTCAATAATATACAGTGTTACCAAGTATTACTTAAAAACGTTCAATGATTCGATACAACTTTTGCGTTAAAATGATTACATTTACGGAGTCATGCCTTTGAGGTAGAACGTCCAACTCAGGTTGTTGTTGACGCCAGCACTCCGAACACATGAAACTACCAGCCTGCCCATTCTGATCGCCTTGGACTCCCCCTGGTTGCCCTCGAATCCGACAGAAATACTGTGCGTCTTCTTGCCTCGGATTGTCTCACCTGACTTTACGGTGAAGCTGGGGTTGTCCACCAAAAAGACGAAGGATGTCGTCTGCGGGAAAACATTCTTGAAGGGAATAGATGTAGTGCCCCCGGCTTTAATAGTGTACGGTCCTTGCGGTTTGGGTGCTAAACAGTGTCCAACAAGGGGGAACACATATTCCCCGCCTGTATTGGATGTGATCGTTAAGAGCCCCTTCGAGTCGCCGATTTTCGTGGGCTCAAATGTCACATCGACTCCGACCTCACTGCCTCCACTTGGAGCCGAGGCGGCTGTGACTGAACGGTCAACCAGGTATTCTGGGTTATCGACCTAAAACATGAGTTAGAGAAATTTCAACTGAATCCAACATTGACTGACAAGGGTCTTAAAGCGAAAGAATAAATTAACTTTGAAAGATAACATGTTTTAGAAGAGGAAGGCAACAGAAGGATGGCCACTTTCGAATACAAGAATACAGGTATCCAGCAGTGAATAGGAGGGCCTAGAACACAGAGATTTTATGACCAAGGACAAATTGCAAGCTCAATTATGTAGCCAGCAATTTTTGAAGAAATAAAACCATTTTAAATGGCTAACACTGCAGAGGCGATCATCCAAGTTTGCAACTGCAAGTTTCCATTGACAAGACCGTACCATACCATGTGAAAACTATCAGAAAAATAGTAAAGGAACGAAAGACTTTCTAGAGTCTGCAGAAATCATCTCACATTAATTCACTGCGTTATAGAACAAAGTTGTGTTCAATGACTATGTTATGATACCGAATACCGTATATGATACCGTTAGAATAAACAAACACTAGCTTAAAAGACCGAGCTTTCTGATCCGGTATATGAATGGATGTGAATTTAATATTGCATCGGTAAGTCTTACCCGGCAAGCGTACTCTACTTTGCTTTTCGCATAGTTGATAAACCTGCAGGTCTGGGTTTGGTTCATACCGAGATTGGTAATGAAATGCACGGATCTTTCCGGATTCGCTGGTGTTGCAGTCAGGTTCAAATCGTACAAGTAGACACCGAGCTCGGAACTTTGAAGTGAAAGCCGGGCTGTTGTTTCACCACTCTTCATGGGCAGATACTCAAAGGTGATTTGTTGCTGCAAGGAAGCCGTAAAAATTAGAGAAGAAATTTAAATCGGAGCGAAAGTTGGATTAAGATCTAACAATCATGAATTTTCAAGCCCTTGTTTTATACTGTGGTAGGCTTTGAAACGTGTAGCATTCCTAAAACAATCCATGTTAGGTTTAAAATATTTGATTATGTCTATTCAGGTTTAAAAGTCTATTCTGCCCCCTTAAAACTTTAAAAGAAAACAGATGGTGCCAGAAAACAGATACTCCTAGGTGATGCCAGCGAAATTCGAAAATCGCCAAGGGAGATTATTCGAATTAGAAGCATAAGGTAATGCTGAATTAGATAATGAAATAGCAAAGTAGAAACTTAGAATTCGCTCTACGGCATGTTGTAAAGTAATAGCAAAGCAATGATGAAGTCCCCCGGGCTTTACTCCTACCTCTGACTGCGGAGGAACAGTTCTCTGCGGAGGAAGACTGATGTCTTGCAAACTGCAGTTTAGTTGAAAGGTGACTGGTGTCTGCAAAGGGTTGCTGACCGTCAGACTCTCAGAGACGCTCTGGCGGACCGGCGTGCTCAGGTTAATCACCGCCATTACGCCGGGCGATGTCGCCTTGAACTGGACGTAGTAAAACTGGTATTCTAAAGTCTGCTCGTTTTTGAATGTCACCTGCAAACGATTAAGGGTAGGTAAATGAAAGGAGGAAAAATAAAAATAATAAAATGCACAAATCCTCCTAGAACTTCGAATGGGAACGATTCGTGAGTTTAATCTTGCCAAAATTCCGCAGAAATATTGTTCAAAGAAAGTTTACTTTCCAAAGCTTGCCGACATAAATGTATTCTGTTTAAGTTGATTCATTCACATAATTGGACAAATGCTACGAGATGACATTTCAAATTGAGCAACAAATTTTGGCGGTAAAATTACACATGTTCTATAAACTGTCCATAATTATTGGTTTCAGATCTTCGTGTACTGCTTGAAATTGCTATCTACGTTGAATGGAGGAAGTAATGTCTAAGAAACAAAGACTAATGCTAAATAGTTAGAAGAAGGCGAAGACGAAGGAGTTTGTGTTGAAACCTTGGCGCTGAACGTCCCCTCCTTGTGGGCGTAGAAGCTCAGTTTGTACTCTTTCTTCGACAAGCCAGGCACATCTGCATACTCCAGTCCCTTGAGCGTTGTGGCGGGGTCCGGTTTCTCAGGTTTCAGCATCTCAATACTGACGCGGAATCTAAGACGAAACGAGTCCGCATGATTACCACGGATTACCACGGTACAAGTGCCTTTGATTCAAATAAATAGTTGAATACTCTCTTTAAACATTATCTAGGCCTCTAAAGCAACAAATATTCTTTTCTTAACGACACCACAATCGCCACTTCAATCAGCACGCGAAATCATATTGAGACCACGCAAAACACAGTGACTTTTACGAGACATGGAACTTCTAGTTCCGAAGGCAGTGATAGCAACGCTACAGTAATGCTGGGCCTCAACATTAAAGATAAACGTAGAAAAGTACAACATTGTTAAATCAAAACAATAAATGCAGTGTCAATACAGACGAAGCATTTTCTAGCAAGCGATGCGTTGATACCTTTGCGGTTTCCTGAGCCAGTTGGACACTTGCAGCACCTCTGTGTACGGCATCTTGCAAGGGACGTCTCTCTGGATGTTGCTAATGGGTTTTGGAGCATCAGCCGAGCCAGTAAGGTTGTACAAAAGACCACTTCCATCAGGCAGTGCAAAGAATATTGTGCCCTAGAACACGAGGCAGGTGAGATAGAAATTATGAACCTGCAAACTCTGGAGTCAACGGGACTTGACGGCTTCTTTATAAGATTTTCGTCGATATTCAAACCAGTTTTTCCTCCCAAAACACAATAGAGTGTATTCGTTTCCAAACACAAGAAAGAAAATATTTCCATCTACCCCAGTCTGAAAGCCCAGTAGTTTTGCTTGTCTCAATTTGGTTAAACTTCAGTACGAGGTAATGTGGAACTTATAAACACTTTTAATACATAAACACTAATACTTTTAAATAGTATAAATAGTAAGGGTTATAAGAAAGAGTACAGAATCCTTTCTTGCAACAGTTAAGAATTTCCCTTAACAATGAAAACCGCTTCCTTTCGTTTGATTAAAAACTTTTTTGCCTTAAATACAAAAAATTGCAGTCACGTGGCACTGAATTGAAGAGAATCCTTACCGTGTGCTTCTTGTTCTCCAATGTCATGGTCAATGGGCGATAAATTATCTCGAAATTCTTCCCTTGCTGGGGGTCGATGCTAATCGTGTCCGGTCCGGTCCAGTACTCACCGTCAATGACCGGCTTCAAAAGCCAAAGTTGGTTGGTCTTATTGTGAATCATCAGGTTCTTGACATCGCGGTTTCTCACGTGCGATTGGAAGTGAATCACCTTAAGGTAAACATTAGAATCACCTTAAGGCAAACAACAACACTGATGCTTATGTTTACTGAATCGCAAGGGTCTTTTTCGCCTATTCTCACTTCAGCGACCAAAGTGATTGAACTTACTTAACCCCAAGAAAGTCTGTGTCGACAGTACAAACGTTTGTCTTAGGTTGCTATGTTGTGCTCTCTTTATTTAAGAAAAATGATGTGAAACTATTCAGAATGCTTCAGAGCTGATAAATAGAGTCACGGCTTTTCAATTTAAAATGAAAGTGGAGTAGACTTTGAATTAGGATGCCAGGCGGTGTTATTTCTGTCTAAAGATGGTACGCAAGGTGACAAATCGTGCCAAAAGTACCTCCTTCATCGGTAGTTGTGACACGCAGCTCCCAGTGAGGACCAACTTCAGTGGCCGGCCGCCCTCAATGGCACAGCGCAGACTCTGCAAAAGGAAACGACTTGTTCAGAGAGTTACGTAAACATTTCAGTAAACGACCAGTGTTGCAAGGGTATTTAGCAAGTTGATCTAGAAGCCTAACAAAAAATACGAACGAAAAGATCATCCAGAAGACCACGAAAGAAACCTATCCTAGATATGCTAGATATAACCCATCCAACAAGAATGATGATTATCTAAGTCACTTATTCGCTTGTCTTTAACGACTAGAACAGGATAGGAAGTGGTAAAACGTGGTAGAACATTTGCCTCTTCGGTGCATAATTCAATGTAGATGACACGAGTTGTCTTTGCAGAATCAACCCCGCACTTTATACGACATTTACCCATTGACTGCCTGATGATGCTCAACTGAATCAACTTACGTCATAGCGAATGTCTTGGTTTACAACCGCCGGTGTGAACGTGATGTCGAAGGTGACTTCCATGCCGGCGGCAATGTACCCTTTGACTGGCGTAATGGCGAAGTCCGGCTTGAATTTCTCCGCATTCCAACAGAACGCCGCCCCAATGTCTCCATTGTTGTACATGATGAGCTTCCGCGAGCTGCTGCTTCCGATTGTGACGCTGCCAAAGGGAATGGCATCACTGTCTAGCCTCACATCCAAGCCGTGACATGATCCGGTGACAACGAATAGAGGCTGGGATATTCCGGCGCATTCAAGAATGACCTAGAGTGAGGAATGTACAAGCAAACATGACGGTTTACGTCATCATTTACTAAGCTAGAGGCATATAGGGTTACCCAATAATAGCAAAGTGTATTGTACAACGGTTCGTCAATACAGGTGAAGGGTAAAGAGAGATGGATTATCCCATGATTGGCTTCATAAACACTGTAATAATTAATCACATCTCTTTATGGGGAGGGTCGAAGCTTCCCCAAACTGGCCACTTCTCAGAGGCCTTCAACTCAGCTAGCCATGCATCCAAAGATACAAGTAGGCATAATAAGCATGCAGTTAATGAAAGCATTCAAATGTACTTACTTCCTCTGAGAACTGGGGTATCCTCCCTTTAGGAGTGAAACTTAGCGCAATGTCTGTTGTTTCGCTTGGGTCCAGGTGTATAACTGAAAGGGGTGCTATTGAAAGGATGTTTAATTGCTGGAGTTCAGGAGATGAAGGTGTTATGGCCACCGAGAAATCAATGGATGCCAAGCTGTTGTTGATGATCTTGACTGCACGATTGGTCGTCTGCCCAATTCTTATTGCACCAAGGTTTACTTTCTTGTCCATTGGATTCGCGACTTCGACCTGCATGGGTTTTGGTAAGTGTAGTAGAATAAATTGCAGTAAGTTGACTTTTACTAGTAAAAGTGAATCAGTTACTTCGTTGGCCTAGCCACATCCTTTCTAAAACCAAATGGCTTGCAAAGCCAAGAGACAACGAAATAAAGGAATTGTAGCAGGAAAAAGCTTGTTAGACAGACGCAACAAACAAGGAAAAGCAATCTTGTTCCAAAAATTAGAATCTACGGGGAACGGATGTTCTTTAGTTAAGCAGATATGACTGTTTTCTTCACTAGGGGTTGTTTAATATATTTTCGACGATGAGGCGATCTACGATCTCCTGTGATTTTGTCTCTCGATAAGGTTGATGCAAAACAGCATACCTTCATATCAGTTCCATGTCCACTGACGTCAACATGAAATGCAGAGAGACCATTGACCTCGAATGATATCTTCGAGTTGTACCTCTTCATTTCTCGTGGATAGAAAAGAATTTCCGCTTCAAACTTTCCACCAGGCTGAATTATTCCTGGCTCTGAGACAACTTCGAAGAGGGCTGTGTCTTTGAACAGGCATTCGATCCTGCAAGGTGAACAAGAGCAGATGGTTATCAAAATATAGCGCCAAATAAAACGACTCAACCTGAACCAAGTACTGCAGCATTAGATCTAGCTTATTCAACATGTATGATGGCAATGACAGCAACGCGGTGAGACATAGAGCACGAATAACCTACCCGACTTCTTTTATGTCTTTGTTCTCGATGATAAGAGTCTTTCTTGGGATTGGTAGACCTGGTCTGTGAATGAAGCAGGGTCCAAAGTCGTGAGTGGTAAAGGAGAAGTTGAGCGATGGAGTTGTTCCACAGCCGTCTATTTCCAATTGGTACTGCGGCCCGTTTGCAACCTGGGATTAGAGAATTTTAAACATTCAAGGGCTTGATTATATTCAAAGCGCAAAGCAAAGCATGGTGTAAGATTATCTTCACCTGCAAATGTGATAAAGACTTTTGAAAAGCAGACATGCCCTGTTGCCATCGCAAACAGACATTGGTGGTACAAGAGAATATTGAAGCGCTTTTAACTGATACTGCCGGGGTGCAGATAAGAAGAAGATCCTACCTTCAGAACCAATCGACAACCCTCGAGGACCATAGAGCAGGGTGGACAGAATGACAACTGACATCTCCTTCTTGAGTTGCTCTGCACGTTGCCACTGTCAGGCACAACAGAGACGGGGGGATTGTCTTTAGACCATGCATCCTTCAGTCCCTTGGGCTTCTTTGGCTGGGTCAGCTCCCAGTCAAAATCAATGTTGAACTTGCCAGAATTCTCAATGAATAACTGACGAACAACTTTTTCATTCACCTCAACCTGAAGAAGCAAACGGTTATGAGTGTTTGACCTATCTTTACATGAGAACGAGAGTGGTTATTTGAATGCATAACATTCATTAAAATCTTAAATGCACTTGGATAAGAGAGACAAGAGAGACAAGTGGCATTGAAAGGTAAGCAGAGTTTCAAACAGTAGGTAAAATTCGATGGCATTATTGGTACGAAAGCATGCAATATCGAAGAAATTTGTGTTTTCGTTGATGAATCACGTTTAAAGTCTTCCTATCGTTTGAATATCTAGTCTCCGTTGACTCAACCTAAAAGTGCTTAATTAAACAAAAAACTGACAGCAGCCAAACGGATGACAACCAAATGAAGTAAAAAGAGTTTCATCTTCATCGCTGCATGAAATGGGGACTTAAAGCCTCACCTCTTTAAGGTTTATCAGATTCACGCCGGATGAAAACAAGTTGACTCGTTTGCCTTGTGAATCTTCACAAATGAGCTTACAGTCGACATCAAAGCCATCAGCCTTAATGTTTACTGCAAGAGGGACAGTCTTTTTCTTTACTTTGCAGATTAGATTGAAGTTGACTTCTTGTGCTACTTCTGGAGTAAATTCGACAGTCACTGGCAGCCTAAATAGATCAGATTTAATGTTTTACTGCATTGAGTCTGTCTTGCGAATAACAGAAACATTTAATCTTTTACTAGTACCTGTACTAGAAATAAACCAACCATTCTACAAATCACACTAAAGATATATTCTAGCCTCGAAACTCATAAATTCTCTGTTAAGATACAAAAGCTTCCAAGTTACCACAAGTTTGGTTGATTACCACATTATGGTAGTATTTATTGAAATCGCAAACTCTTATGAATAAATCAATAAACATGAAAACCACTTATAGATTTGCATACACAAATATTCTATCAGTTCAATTTCTATAAAAACCGTTTGAGCAAAGAAACTTTCAGTGAGCAAATCTATGTAAACAGTATGCAACAAAAAAATAGTCAAGGTTCTAAAGAAAGAGCTCAGCAATATTTGAACGTGTTGTTCAGTTAAGAATAAAGGTAGATTATTTTGAAGTCTTCATAACTAAGAATGAGCTTCAGAAAAAGCAACGTAGGTACAGATCACTGTACAGGCCAAGCATTTGAAAAATTCGCTAGAGTTAAAAGCATCGTTCAATGAGAAAAATGCTTCTGACATAAAAATGTGGGCACAAAAACTGCTTTAAACACTGACTTTGATTTCGCCTGAATCGTGCCAGCCATAGGAGTGACTTTGAGGAAAGCAACCCGACCAGGTGCAAACAACGATTCTTTAACGAAACTGAACTGAAATGGCCTATCTTCATCGTTGATCATGTTGAAAGTGCGTACTCCCTTGTGACCTGAAAAAGTCAAAGACGCTATTGAGCAATTATCCTTACTGAAAAATATCCTTACTGGTTGAGCAATTAGGCTGAGCGAATTGATGCTAGCTTTAGTTAATGATCACTAATCACTAATCACTGATCACCGACACTGATAAATGATTACTCATATCACTAATCTAAACTGCATATGTTGTTACATTTCAAGCTGCATGTATAGAGAAGATATAAGAAAAGAAAAAAATCTCCAAAGAGGACCCCGAGAATTGATTTAGGAAAGCGAGGCACAATACCTATCAGAAGCTCCTTGAAATTCAGATGGGACTTATCCAATGACACTGCTGGATCTGTGGCCAGTCCAACGAGCAAAAACGAGACAGACACATTCTGTTCGTGGATGTAGAATCTCCAGAAAGACTCCTCCAGCTCATTAGAATCCGGCATGTATTCGAAAACCACTTCAAACTTCTTTCCAGCTTCGATTGCTCCCTTTGGTGTCAAGCAACTGAAGAGGGAATTGGATCCCTGTCTCCCGGGATCCGAAGAATCCTCATTGGTCCACGAAAATGTATACGTTGTGTTGGTTGGGTTCATGATGAAAAAACGCCTGAAGGTAGAAGAATACTTCGTCATGATTATCATTTCGAAGTCAGTATGAAGTCAACATGCATCAAACAAAATAAGTCAGGTTGAAGAAATGTTTATCACTGCATGTCTTTTGGTTGGGCGTAAAGCTGATTCTATAAATACACAGTATAGAGTTGTCAAAGTGAGTTCATACCTAACCGCTTTTGTCTTGATGCCGCAAGAAGCAAACTCGATCACCTTTGTGCCCGGGTCCAATGTGCAGCCGGGAGGCGACCCGCCCGGTCCCTTGAGCTCAGGGTTGCGCCTCGATGTGATGTAATTCGATTCCTCGATCTCAAAATGACACCATGGTAACATACTACGGCCGTATAGCAACAGCACAGGGGGTAATGCGCCTTCCTCGAGGTTCGGTATGCTGCGATTAAAGATAGAGAATTATGGCATTTTCCCTTGTGTATGGAATTCTGATACAAGGTTTCTAGGTTCTGTCAACAAGTATTTGTCGGTAAAAGCAATTGAAATGTTTGTATTGCTCACTTTGCAAAGAGAGTGCCCCCATAGATCTTCGTATCAAGTGGTGAGAACCTCACAGTGAAAGTAGCCTCTTCCCGGGGCCCAACGCTTCCACTGGCTGGTTCGATTGAAAACGGCAAGGTATCATTGCCCATTGGCTCCTCGAAAACACTGCCAGCCTCGTAGGCCAGGGCCATGGCCGTGGCTGGGCGGCCGTCGGCAGCAGAGGCCATCCTGCTAACGGGCCGGGCGTCAGTGTTACCGAGCAGAGGGGTACTCTGCTCCGAGCCTCCGCCCGCAACCCTTGATGTCGGTCGGGCGTCAGACTTAGAGGAGGGTGCTACCGACGGTTGCTTGGGAGACTTCGAGCTGTCCCGACTGCCCTTGGCGGACTTGACCGGCGCGGTCGTTGCGCTAGGCGGGGCCACGTTTCGCTCCTCCGCTTGCGGCTGGGCGATCTCCGTCGGCTCTCTGGTCCAGCCAGATTCGAGGTCCCAGTTGTAGTCGAGTTGCACGTCACCAGTGTTCTTCAGCTTGAAGCTAGTGACAAAGATCACAGGCGCATTAGCAGAATCTAATGGGCAGAGGGCTGGCGATTGAGCAAGTGAAAGCATTTGGTCAAGGGATTAATGCCAAGTTTTCCTTTGAATTTCTACCGTCCGACTCAAACTGGCGCGAACAGACATATGCTAGCCAATAAATAGTGAGTTAGTAAAAAATCTACGGTGTGCCAGGTAAAAAAGTAAAACCCTTCAAGGGAACGATTTGTATTTCAAAGCAGCAGGAGGCATGGGAGAAATGTGAAAAGAAAAGGTTAATCAAAGGCCGCTACCATGGTTGGCGGTAAGAAAAGTTTTGGGTCCTCTGAAGATTCTCTTACAAGCTAACCAAAATATAGAAGAAAATATGCCTCATTTTTGACTTAATATGCCTTTCTTTGTTGGCTTAAACGATCTGTGCTAAAAATGGAGGGGGGAGGGGGGCATCCCATGCCCTTTCGGTTTCGCCAGCCCGGCCATATTCAAGAATAAGCAATGGAAGCTTCGCGCAATCGCATTACCTGTAGAGCCGAGTTTGGAACATGAGTGTGTCCTTGAAGAATATCTTGCTGGTGTTCAGCTCATACTTGGCGAAGTCTGCTACCGCGTTGAAGACCAGCTGTATTTCGGACCCAGTTCCCGTAATCGACGTGTACGGCGGCTCGGGCTCCGTTTCGATGACCTTGTGTTTAGCGGGCCTTGGCGGCATCACAGCCTCCACCGCCGCCGCCGCCTTCACTTGCTTGTTCTCTTCGTTTTTGCTCCCCAACATCGGCCTTGACATCAACCCATTTCACGGTTTTCATCCGGTCGTCCCAGCCTCCAGCCTACGGGTACATTTTACAGAATTGATAAACATTCGTCAAATGCATTAATCCAATATTTTAAAATATTCAATGAATGCAGCTCAGAAATAACCAAAGATTCACTACCTTGACGGCTTTTTTGGCCAGTTGCACTTTGATAATATTGCAGGCTATGACGTTTGCCTCCATTTTGATTGGTTCAGCTGTTTGAAAGGTGACTTTGACATCTTTTGCGCAATTCGGCAACAGATGGCCTATCTTCGGTGAAAAGGTCAGTTGCGGAGGAGGGTCCCATGTGAATCGTATGACGTCATTTTGGGAATGATTGGTCAGCGTGAAGGACTGATGGCTTGGAGTGTTGATGGAGCAATCTCCAAAGTTGATGACATTGTTTCTTGGTACTGAATAAAGAGGAAAAACATGACTTTACTAAAGGCGGGAAGAATCTTACCTCATGGCAACTTCGAGTGAAAAGAATTCTCATATGCAGTGCCACCCTCCTCTAGCTTGAAATTCCTTTCATTTTATTATTTAACTTGCGTTACATGTTTTCCGCATTACCTTTAACAATCATACTTTCTACCTACCAACATAATCCTCATCTTCAATATCGGCCAATGCAACAGCCTCGTTTCCACCGTGGATGTTATCTATGGTGATCTCTTCCTCAAATCCCTCGCCTAGAAGCTGGATGGTTGTGTCTTCAAAGGGGTTGTCAACGACGGACAGTCGCATTTCTGCAGCTATCTTCTTAGTCTCGCTTGGCGTAAACTCAACAACGAAGTTGAAAGCGTCATCAACATTGAAATCCAGTGACGTCATTACGGGCTTGGCTGAAGTGCATTCTAGAACAGTCACCAGCTGGTCCTCGGCATTTTCAAACTCTTCAGCGGAATCTTGTGACTAGCAGAAATTTGAAAGATAGAAATGGATTTCTATTCATGTTAATAGATGCAGATAAGTGCGACAAAAAAGTCTTCTGTGACATACTAAAAAATTACTCTCTTTTAAGAAAGGAAGGAACAAAAAATAAGTCTAAAAACCATTTGAAGAAATTAGGAAACTAAGTATCATTACATTCTGAGAGTTAAAGATACGTCTTTGTCATGTCCTGGCAAAATTGACACCTTGTTATAACGAAGATATCTTTTGCTAAAGCTAGGTAGACCAAATCCAAATTTGAGTTATATTCTAAAATCGATATAAGGTGAGTGGAAGAAAACTTCTTAAATACTCACAGTTTTGACTTTTTTCATGATGGTGTAACAGCACTCAGGGTCAAGCAAAGTTATGTTAACCTTGCACGGCAATGTTCCCTCGTTCTTCAAAATCATGGGCAGGATCTGACTTCGATTTGTCAGCAGTCGATTGAACAGCAAAAGAGGACTGCCCTTTTTGGTGACAGAAGTTGGCTTGATGACGGAGACCCTCGGGAGGTTGCCATCACCCTGGATGTCGAAAACCAAATTGCGACCCTTGGCAATTGCAGTCGGCAGGCCATCCACGGCAGCTTCGAATAACGCTGAGTAGCTCTAAAGAAATTAAAAGCAGGTTATATTGAAGGCTGTTTAGACCAGGCCTAATAAAAGAAAACTTAACGGTGGAAATCTGGTAAACAGCTATCAAGCTTCTGGTTTTCTAATAGCTATTATGCGTTTCTCGGGAAATCCTCGGGAGTAGAATGGTAGAAAGATGAACCGTAAATACTAATCATAACTGATGTGCTGTAAAGATGACGTCACAATGAAGTTTAATAATACTGCTTAGTTGTGCATCTAGTTATAGGCACACTGCAAGCATTGCTTTTGATATCTTTAGAAGGAACTTGCTATCACTCAGCGTACAGGACTGCAAACCACGGCATCAGGACTCACCTGCATAGAGGGCGGGTGGAAGGCGATGGTCACATAAGTGTAGCTATGTGGTTGAATGGCAGCTCTTTGGGGCTCAACGTCATAGACGTCAGTCCAGCGAGCAGCGGGCTTGTTCGAGATCGGCTTCACTGAGAACACCACGTCACACACGACCTGCAAAGGGACACCGATAGGTATCATATCAACAAGCCTCGATTCAATCTCACCTTGTCTCGTATGAGACATTTACAAAACCCTTTAAACAGTACTTTAACTTTACCAGCTATGTTTAGGGATAACTGAGTACGAAACGAGAATGGGTACTCTTTACTACCAGAGAGCAAGGAGCATCCTTCAAGAGAAACCTTTGTAGGAGATTTCAGATATGAATAATTAAAATTATACGGAGGAAAGTGTCTGGAATTATCAACTTATCCATGTTTACCTTAAAAACAAAAATAGCTTGATACGGCTGTTGACGAAATGGGGGTTTTGAACTAGAAAGAAAGCAAAGAGGTTTCTACCTCATAAGCATTACCTACACAAGGTAATCACGCTATACTACTTATATAACACAACTACAGCTTCCCAAGCAAAGCCGAAAATACTTATATGTGCTTGTATAGGATGCATCATTTGACCAATGACCATATTCAAGTGAGGCATACCTTGTTCGGGTTGGATATCTTTATCCTAGCCTTTGCCTTGTGACCAACAATAACATTGTAGAACACGAACTTGTTCTCTTCTTCTCCGTACACACCGGAGCCAGGCTCGAGATCTTGGGAATGGTACCTGAACACGTTCAAGTTGCTGACAATTCTGTGCTCCTCAAATATCGACGCAACACTCTGCTGCAGGGTGCAGATGCTCGGAAGGCACGTTTCCCCCATCAGCTTGTATTCGATTCCACCCGGGCAGTCGAGTGGGGATCTTTCTGATATGTCGATGGCAATTTCCTAGGGAAACGAATGCAATTGCTGAATTTATGTGTGGTAATCAAAAGTAAGGGCATCTGCATTACGTATCTAGTAAGGCTGCTTTAATTAAACTGTTAAAAACGCATATGCAACAAATACTAATTGAAAACTAACAATCAGAAGCAAATAAATGATAATCAACAACTCTCACAATAATCAACATATTAATATCAACAATCCTTACTCTTGAAAGTGGAATTTGACAATATTTAAGTGAATTCTGCCAAACAAAAATCAGTGTGCATTTGTAAGAGCATATAAGCCATTCTGAAATTACTAAATTAAAATATATTCAAAAAGTATCCGAAATGCGACGTGAAGCTTCAAGTTAGTCTTTGAAAAACTCTTGGCCACATTTAGGTGGGAGAAAATCTTACGTGGATCCTAAGAACGCCAGTTGGAGCTTTCGTAAATTTGCTAATTCCTGTTTCTCTTTATCAAAATATTACTCAAAGTATAATATCTATGACAAAAGGATTCAGTGCAAGAAAGATACCAACCTCTTCGCTCACAGATGACAGTTCAGAGAACATGTCAACATTGACCTGCACGCTGGCCCCAGGCAAAACGACTCCACTTGCCGGCGAGACCGTGAACATACCAAGCTGCAGACGAATAGCATTCGTGCCTCCTCCGCCACCAGTTGGAGCATTGTTTGTGACAATTGTCGAGTTATCTGGCCTAGGGACAGAAAAACCCTTTCAATAACGCAATGGCAATGATGAATATCTTCCAACTCTTTCCCTTATTTGCTAAGCATAATTTCTTAATGAGCCAAAAGAGATGTCAGTGGCATGCACATTCGCAAAGTGAGTCCCTCAAATATTGAAACAAAATGGCAGTTTCATTGCCAAACGATTAACAAACAGCATAACTGAAGAAGAATATTCTGGCTTCGCTAAACTGTCACAATTGAAGAGATATCGATTAGAAGAGACATGTCTAGCAAGGAAGGCAAGGAGAAGCGAATCAGACCTACCCCCTGACAGAATCAGTCCGTTTCTGTTTGGTCTGTCCCTGTCCAAGCAACTGAGACCTACCAGAAGCAGAGCCGTCACGTGATCGCTTACCGACCATCCCCTGCTTCAGTCTTGCAGGTATGGCATTGTGCAGCATCTTGAAGATCGAGTATCTGAAGTCGAATTCTCCTTTGTTTTCGATAGTGATTGTCCTGGTCTTTCGTGTGTTGACGAGGATGGCGCCAAAGTTGATGTCTTGCACGGGGAAAATGGAGTACTTGCTGTACACCGAGCGGACACTGACCTTGACTGGAATGCCGGCTATGACTTCACCGGTGTCCCCCAGCGTTGGCTCGATTATCTGTTCAAAATAAAACGCAGATGCCACCTGAAGGATCGTCCATGTAAGAGTATACAAGGTTGCAGTGTTAAATGAAAGGGCAAAATTCACAGCAGGAAAACAATGATACTTTGTAGCAACAGTACACAGTGATACAAACATAACGCTTTTGTCTTTTCTAGCTTCCATATAGCAGTGCAGAGGCAACAAACATCAATTGCCGAATAAAAACCCCAGATACTGCTGGAATTACACATTTTCATGCCGATTGCATATAATTTGGATATAGAATTCGATGATAAGAATGATGCCATTTCCATTTAGCACATTGCTGCAAACATGCACGTTACCTGACACTTCAAAATAGGCTCGTCTTTTATAGTGAGCTCATCTTTCGACTTGAACACAACTTGGACCTGTGTTGGCCTGTCACTGGGTATAAGGGTCCCTTTGTTTGGCACAATTGTAAACAAGTCTGCGGGATTCGGACAGTTTTCAGATCCCTCAAAAACGAAGTTGAATCCAATTTCGTATCTTCCTTTGTTTTTCACTGAAAGTGACAGTTTGGCCTCATCGAAAACACGAAGAGTAGCAAAGTCGAGACCACCATCTGCTCCTAGAATCAAACAGAGGGAAATAAATACAGCGCAAATGAGAACAAACTCATACACAGTTAATTGCTATGGCAGATCAAAACAAAGTACAGAAACAGAAAAGGTACATTCTAAGAGCATTAGCAAATCAAAGCATTATTTGAGCTCCTAGGGTAAGAGATACAGACCCAAAACACGAACAGAAGAAAGGTGGGGGAAATCAATGAAAATGAAACAAGTTGCGAGCTTGATAGAATGTGATTAATTTAATATGGTGAATCAAAAGCGGAGAGTTCGCCTCTGTGCTTAGAATGTAAAAGCTGCAAAATGTAACGATGGATACCTTTAGGGAAACTCATGTCAAGGGCGACATCGTAAGCTTCAGCTTGAACCTGGATGTTTTCTGCATGAGTAAGACCCATGATATTTGCTGCATCAGACACCTAGGATTGGCAAAAAGACCAATAAGCCACGCACTACTCGAAATGATCATTCAAATGGCTTTAATAAGTCTCAATGCACTACACTTTTGCAAACCCATCCACATATGGGTATAGCTACAAGGAAAAAGGAGCCTCTGAAAGGACCCGACGAAGGAGAACTTGAAAGTTTGAAAATATTAAGCTGCTTTTTATTCGACTAACGACTTCCATCATTAGCCTACACAATATAGACTATTTATAATTAAACCTTAATTAGCAGCAAAAAGGTAGCTTACAAAAGCCATCCTGCAAAAGCTCCATAGAACAGCACAGAATAGCTGGAACTTTGATCATTAGCAAACGCATCTCAACTTACCTCTAAGCGGACAATCTTCTTCACGTTAGCAGCACGAATGGCCCTGAAATCCATTTGCAAAGCAAACTCTGTCTTTGGCTCGATGATGCCGTTGTCGGTCGGCACAGAGAAGTCGTCACCAAGGCTGTCCATCCCACTCAGCTTCCAGGCAATCGGAAGTAGGGTGCTATTGCGCAGGAACACTGTTCGCGTCTCCGTTCTGAGAAGAGAACACCATTTTAAACCGCGTCAGTTATGTATTACTAGCAGGTAGGTTACATCGAATCTTTGAAAACCTGGTTCTCCGTTGTTAGAGGAGAACACAGTTTTAAACCGTGTCAGTTATGTATTACTAGCAGATAGGTTACATTTAATATTTGAACACCTGGTTCTCCGTTCTTAGAAGAGAACACAGTTTTAATCCGTTTCAGTTATGTTTTACTACCAGATTAGATTGGGTCTTTTGAAACTATACTTTCGAAACTATACAAAAGGCTTAAGACATTATTAAGCTGAATACCATCGTTGCTGCTAAATGTAGCGCAAAAAGGGAAGTGATAGCTCACCTGTACAGCAAAACTCTGTCAAACTGCAAAATCCGTTTGTCTAGTTCAAGTTCAGGACGAACACCATGACACGATACTTTGAATACAACTGGCTCAGGGTTTTCCTTAATGCAACCGACGATCAAATCTTCAAATAAACCAGGCGTCTTCGGGTAGGCCCATATGTTGAGGATCTAAGAAGGAAGGGATAATTCGATTCAAAAGACCGATAAAAGGTCTGTCCTACATGGTCACTTAGGAGCTGCGACTAGAATGTCTCCAGCTATAAGTACTGCATATCTACAGTGTGCATCACAAAGTTTAGTCTTGTGATCAAAGAAGGAACTTCGAGTCCGCTCCTATGTTTGTTGCCAAACTGCTTAAGATGCTTACTTAGAAAGAAAAGATACCATTCTGACGTTGTTATGGAAAAGCTCTTTGCTAAAAATTTTGTCAAAGTCAATAACATGACAACTTTTTTTAGCTATCTAGAGTATAGAGACAATGATAGCGCCAAATCGAAATACAACAAACTTGCAATACTCCACGGTAATTGCATAGAACTTGCTCCTTGAAAACACATGAGATGTATACCTGACTTTCATTCGGCTTCAAAGCAAGATTAGCCGGCTCCAGCAGGAAAGTTGACCCATTGGTGTCATTTTGGAAACACAACGATATCTCAGCTTCCATTAACGAAGTGTTTGATATGCAGAGCTGCTCCATGTTCTCCGGATACCTCCCTTCGCGGTATCTATCCCTGTTTTTGCCGGCAAGAAGTGGCCCAAATTCAAACGTCTTGTTGCTGAGAATATACTTCTTGTGCACAATCTCATCGGGCTTGCGATACTTTTTGCGGTAAGGAAAAACAATCCTAGGTTCCCTGCTTATCGTGGGGAAACAGCAGACGCCTCTGCAAAACAGTTGGTACCGTCTCCTTGTGCCAACAATTTCGAAATTGAGGGTCTGGTCATACCTGCCGGCTTCCGGGGAGGAGAACCTCACTTTGAGCTTGATCTCACCCTCGGGAGGGACAACCCAGCGATGGCGGACAAGTTCCAGTGAAGAGCCAAGGGCACTTGCGTCGTTCGCGCTAATACGAAAATGAATTGCCACATTAAGCATGTCAGAAGAAGACAGTGAACATTTTGACTACTCATTGAACAGGCTTACAGTTTGCCAAGCATCTCCAGTTAAAGCAGTTTTAACGCAGCTATTTTCATGAGCATTGTCACATCGATTGTGAATTTTCAATTCAAGAATTAGAGTGCTTTTGGCCTCCCAAATACTATTCTTAGTTATAACGAACTCCTCTGTAACCAGATAACCTATTGCTGTGATATAGATACGTGCATTTCCTAAAACATTAAACAAAATGGTTTATCTACATTAAGAATCTACATTTTAAGAATCACAAATGAGTTATCTACATTAACTTGGTTGTTACATTAAGAGTTTATGACATTTAAAAGAATAAACGCATTTTCACAAAATAACATCAATTGCACCAATGATAATACTTACTTCTTGTCTTCTTCCACCCCTGAAGGGCTAAGAAGGGGCGGCGAAGCGGTGTGCTGTCCGGAAGATGCCAAGACACTCTGGCGCCCTTTCTTGGTACCAGACGGCAGTCGGTCAATGCGCGAGGAACGCACTCCGATGCTCTCGTCCTTGTCACGGCCTCTTCTGCTCCGGTGATCCTGTGAAACGCGGGACTTCATTTAGCGGAAATAGCAACATTATCCATTACCAACAGATTAGAAGAGCCAGGGTAAGTGGCAAGGTCGCATTGATGGAGGGCGATACGCTATTCACCATAAACAAGTGGTACAATGTTAAAAAGTACCAGTGATAATTTGCACTATGCCATGCACAATTGGCAAATGCGTTGAGCCACGGGCACCTCACCGAATCAGTTTCATATCACACACACAGAGCTCTTTGCAATCGTGGTGTTATGACAAAAAGAGGCCTTCTAGGTGATACAAAATGCTTGCAGCACTCACCCTTTTATCAGGAGCTTTTTCCACTTCGGCTTCAGGGGTCTTGGGCACCTTCTCTTCCTTCACGGCATTTGGATCGTCAACAGAGTTGGCCACAAAAACGTAATAGGCACCAAATTCATTGACGGCAGCTGGCTTCCTTCGCCTGGGGTATGGCACAACTGAGAATGTGGCACTTGGTGGAATTGGTGGTCCAGATGGGCCTAAGCCAAGACCATCTTGGACCTGATAAATGAAAGCATTTATTGAATTTTGTGCTACTGAATATCTACCCCTGTGGTGAATCACATTCTATATGTTTGTTTTCACGTCATTTTATTGTTTGTAACTTTAATCCATTGTCTTTGCTGTTCGCTATGGCACAGTTCATTAGCCTAGTTTTCTTTTAACAATGGTGTTAGTTGATTGTGTAGATCAATGGTTCATAAGATTGGAAAAGGACCGTAAAAGTGAGCACATTTCTCAAGCGGTGAGTTCGTTCCCTGTTTACACTTTATAGCGAAACGCCATACAACTTTAGTAAGAAAGTGTACTTTTAGATAGGAAAACATTCTCCCTTACGAGCACACTGACAAACGGTGGCGCCAACGCATTCCGAGATTGCCCGTTTATGATAATCAATCAAATGTAGTAAAGATCTCGCATTCAAAACTTGCTTATGGCAAGGTTAAAGAAAGCCTCTTATCCAGTTTCGCTAAAAGTACTACACGCATTGCATCACGCATTACAACATTGTGACAAGACGTGGTTGGAAATGCCGCACGTAACCTAAAAGGTCCTGAGGTTGAAATTACCAGCCTCATACCTCATCATGGGGCGGCAAGACTTGCTCGTTCATCGCTGCATCGATCATAGATTGCTGGGCATTAACGGCTTGAACCACGACATTCGGAACACCTATTTGGCTCTTTGCCTTGGCCTCTTCGTCATCAGTGGACTGGTCTGGGTGCTCAGAAAAGGCAGAAATCGGTGACCCTGGGATCTGCAAGATAGGAAAATTTCATGAAAGGTCAGCTCACTTCAGGTCAAGCCAAGTCAATTCAAGTCAGGTCAAGTCAGGTCAAGTCAGGTCAAGTCAGGTCAGGAGTCAGCTTAGGTTTATCAAACCAATGATTACAATTGAATGGTAAAGGTCTGTTCTCCGAAATAAGGGTTGTCCAGACAAGACGATCAGTTGATCAGAACATAAATATAGCTTCGTTATGTCATTGATCATTAGAAAACGTGGCTAGAAACTTGCAGTGATGACTGAGAAGAGATAATTTAAACAGACAATGCATATTAACCTCGGCAATCTTTTGCATTATGAACTTTGACAGTGGCATGAATGACAAGCGACAAAGAAACAGATCCCGTCAGTTTTATTTCATCGCAGTAGCATAAAATGCTAAGTTAACAGTTGGAAGACATAAATTGAAATTGAAATGAAGCAAAGCAACAGGTTTGGACATCTATATAAAACAGTAACCTCCTTGATCTTCTCCTTTTCCTTCTCGCGTTCCTTTTCCTTTTCTCTTTCTTTGTCCATCTTTTTGTGACTTGCCTGGCCCTTCTTTGTCACAGGTATTGGCACAGTGTCCTGCTCCAGTTCAGATTTTTCTGATTCTGACATAAACACAGAGCCAGTGGTCCTATCCCATGCTTCGAAAAGCGTGCAGATATCCCGAAAACTGACTTCAAAAGCCTGGAATCTAGATAAAAAATAGATATGGTAATGCACAGCAACGTGTAACTTTCCAATTTTTAACAAGGCCAAAAAAGGCTAGCCTTGAAACATCTTTTGCCAAGGTTTGTTGAAAAGATTATACTTATTTTTAGTTCCATCTATCATCACGACTATCATAAAGTGTTACTCTGAGCATGGCAAAACTGTGTCATAAAGTCTAAAAGCTCAACTGATAAGTGAAAAATTCAAGTATTCGAATGAAATACGTCTTAGCAATTATACGAAAATTGCACCTTTGAGTGAGTTCTTTCTCTCTGATTTCCTCTTCAGACGGTTTAGCAACTTCTTCAACAAGAGGTGGCACAGTGCCTGACTGGGGTCTTTCACGTTTCCCAGCTCGGCTGGCTGCCAACTTTCTCCTAAATTAATAAAGAATAAGGTGGTAAGGTAGAAAGGGAATTTTCCTGGCACAATTCACAATGCAGCAGTGCAACTTCAAATACAAAAACAGCGCTTATTTTCTGAGCTGAATATCCTTTCAAAGTGTACCCAGAGAAACGTTTTCCCGGTCTCATAGAAATATTCTTCTCCAACCTGATCTCGTCATATTCAAAAAATGTACAACGTATTCAAATAGATAAACCATTAATAACATAAATAACATAAGGGGATACTGGCTGAACCTACTGCTCGTCATTTCCATGTAAACAAAGGTAAGCAAAATATTTATATAGGCAGCAGCAACAACAACGTACCTATCAGTGTCATCGATGCTCTCGGATCGCTCCGACAAATTACCAGATGTCCCTGCTCTCGCTGTAAGCTGTTCTGGTTGTCTATCTTTTCCAGTTGCCTCCCTAGTTACAGTTAGACGATCATTGCTTTTCTCGTGCTTCTTTTCTTTGGTCTCCTTTTCGTGTCCCTTCCGGTTGCCTCCTTGTGATGCTGGAGGACGCTTCCCTTTAGGCTTTGCCCTGAAAATGCAGTAACACATAAGAAAGATCACATCGAAAGATATTTCGCGGCATTTAAGAAATTAGAACTTCCAAACAAAGAATCTGCAGTTCTAGTCTACCCTGAAAATATTCAGAGCATTAAAATATTTTTTCCAACATTAACTGTCATGCAAAAGGCATCGAAAAAGAAATAATACGAAAAGGCGCTCGTTTTTCTATATTCTCTCTTCTTTCTTCTCCAATTCCTCTCTACCTTCTACCTTCTACCTTCAATGAATTGTTGTAGATGACCTCTATTCAAGAAATCTTCCTTCCATCCCTGACATTAAGCAAAATAACACTGATAATAACTCACTTTTCCTCTTCCAGCCGTCGTTCTTCTGCCAGCCTCTCTTCTCTGGCCTCCCTTTCTTTCTGCTCATCATTCTCCTTCTTCTTCATCCTCAGCTTCTTCGCTTCAAGCCTCTTCCGGTCGATCTCTGCCTTTTCTTCCGCCGGCAGTGCTTCATACTCATCTTCCGACATTTCTTCAAGACGGATTCGCTCTGCTTCTTGCTCTTCCTTTTCCTTCTTTGCTGCAAAGAGAACCCAAAATTCAGCGAATTTGATCAAAGTGGAAGAGAGAAATTAATCCTTCAGCTATCTCATAGCAGTAAAATTTTTAACACTCATAGAAATGCAAATGTAGAAGGGCCATTCCTTAGCCAATTTCAAAATATTTTTGCATGATGTCTTGGAAACACTGAATGCTAATAGAAAAAACATATTGCCAGTTTGACAAGAGGCATTCTATGACACATCCTTATCATTTTGTCAAATGTGCTGTATTGCATAAAAGTAGTAGTTTTTATCCCCGCCGGCTTCCATTAGGATCTACGGACAAAAAATGACCAACAGGCGCGCATAGCTTCTCAATTTAAATACATCTTTTGGTAAGAGCACATTATGCTTTCACACATTACGTACGCGGTGAGCGAAAAGTTGAAAGCGAAGGCTAAAGCCAACCCATGCTTCTGAACATATTTCTTAATCTTCAATTGATTGGCTAAACAGTTTTCGTCTCAAGTGCATCCAAAACTGCGAAGGCGTTTTAATAGAAAAACAGAATATACTATACTTGGGCAGTAAATGAGCTGCACGTTGAGAAAACACGCGTAGAATAGCACACTCTTCCGATGCGTGCAAAAAACACACGATCAAGCTAGTAGCTGAAGAATGCGGCTGCTAACCTTTTTCCGCCTTCTTTCTTTCATCAATCAACTTCAGCCTCTCTTTGCTGAACTTCAGTGTTACTGCGAATATGTACTTCCTGTTGTTAATTGCACGCAGCAGAGCGTTGGCACATGACGTCATATTTGCAGAAAACGTGCTTTCTAGGCCGTCAAACACGACACCCATCTGGCACTCCGAAGACTGTCAGTCAAAAGAATACCAATGAGTGTCATCAAGTAGAAATTCATTCAGCATGTAGAAGTGTGAGAAAATTTCTAATTATCAAACTTTGCAGCACTGAGCGAATGACAGTAGTGATTTTTGTAAAAACAAAAGTATAAATTTATTCAGAATCATGATGAATCAGAAACGTAAACTATGTAATCAAGAATCCATATCATTGCAAAATTCATTTTATAGACGTATGCACTTGAACTGCCAATGAAATTGAAGTTGCTTTTGGAAATTTTTAAAACATGAAAAACTAACAAAAAATACGTTTGGCATTTGCCCTTCCATTGATGCGTAAACAGGTTCCTTGTAAACAGTTGTTGATTGTGGGGACTATAAAAAAGGCCTTCAAAAATTCAGCAGCGATACCTGAAGCTTTTCTGCCACAACTTCGACAAGAAGATCATCAGGAAGTATGCAGCTGTAAAACTCTCCATCGCCACCAGTATGCTTAATGCTAAGCTTCCGTGATTGTGGCGGTCCCAGGGGCGGCGTCGGAGGGGGGGACACGTGCGCAGCCTTGTGCTGCTTCATTGCGGGCTGCGTGGCAGCTTTCCTGGACTCCCTGAACCCAGAGTGAAGCACTCCCGTGGTGGAGGGTGCGACGTTCAGCGCATTGGACTGGTGTGCAGTCGAGGCTGTGGCAACCACTTCGCTGCTTACTCCCATCTGCGCCGCGGCTTCATTTTCCATCGCAGCGGCGGCGTTTTTAGCGGCAATTGAGGACAGTTCACGAACTCGAGCGGCTGGAATTATTGGGAAGAAGAAATTGTCAAAAAAGAACAAGTATGGGTAAAGGTTTGATAGGTAACAGAAGTCAGGCATTGTGTGATTCATTCAGTGCCAAGGAACTTTCTTCTACCTTCAGTCGTGAGGAATTTCATAAAAGGGATTTTACGAGCTTTTTAGCCCAATTTTATTAAGGCTCCATGTTTAAAATATGAAAACACAAATGACAAGTGATAGATGTCAACTTTTTATCTAAAGTCAACAAAGTCCATTATAGATCTAAATGAACAAAAAGCACCTTCAGAAAGCAGGCAACTCAAATTTCCCGATACACTCTTTTAAAAGTGAGGCAAAAAGAAAGCAAGACATGCTGTACCTGCCGAAGATGTCCCTGTTGAAATAGCCTCTTTTATGATTTCGTCAACTTTCAGCAATGTCACGCGATACTTCTCCGCCAGCGCAGCAGCTGTTGCTGACTTCCCCGACAGTGGAGCGCCGTGCACTATCAGCGCGATCCCTCGCCTGTTCCTCGCGGCCTTTCCTTCCGACGACAAATCAATGCCGAGGTGTCTGGCAATCGCAGCGGAGATCGGGGTGATCTCTAGCTCACCAACGCCGTAATCTGAGTCTGAAAAGAACAAGAATTGGTAAGCAAGCTTTAATGAGTGAAATTCAAGTGAGAAATTTGAAGGCAGAACTGGTTTCAAAATAATACTAAAATGCTTATTGGAGAAAATTTTAGAGCAAACTAAAGCTCCAAATCAAAATGTACACTTAAGGTAGATTCATGTATAGTTTCATAGATAAAAACTATTTCTTTCCGTTAGTTGATGGGTCAAGTTTTAAAAAACATATTATGAATATAAACTGATACTATGAAGAGAAAAAGACCGAATCATATGAAGAGTGAAAATGGATCGTTATGGATCATAAGGAGTACCAGCGTCATGTTCCGACTCAGCTTCATCCTCGCTAGGCGTTTCTTCCACTTTCCCTTCTACGTCATTCTCATCTTGGTCAGCAGCCTCCGTCTCATTTTCATTCTTCTCAGCTGCCTCGTTCTCACCATCTGGCTTGGAAGTGCCGCCATCTTCTTTCTTTTTGGACATTTCATTGTAGGCGTCGATAAGCTCCTTCGGAAGTTCGTCCCCCGCATTTCGTGGTGGCAGCAGAATTGTGTTGTACTCGTCGTAGCCTTTCATTGCTCGCAAAATCTGTGGGCAAGAAAAGAAAAGATCAGTAGATTGTGGCTTTGGCTGAAAAAAATACCTACGTTTGAAAAATCTCATCTAGAAAATCGAAATTGGGCGGTAACTTTTCAATACTTTCCAACAACTAAGAGTTTTTATTATTTTTAAGACGGGGCTTAATTCTCATCAGGTTAAGGAGCTCGCAAGGCTTTCAAAATTAAACTTTCTATGATATATAACCAAATATTGACCAACATTTGGGAAACACGATTGAATCTTTTCTCCTGAACTATATCCATCACACATCAATAACTGTTTGGCTATATGGTAATAACAATCTGATCAAGAAACTTTCATCAGCAATAAAATTGCAAAACCGTGTGCATATTTAAAGACACATTATGACATATATATATATATATTAGATGTGGAAATACTCTGACTATTAGAAATATGCATCAGATACTTAAGTTCACGTAGCCGCGTACCTTTTCCTCTTCGAGATATTTCTTATCAAATTCGAGGCAGTAGAACTCAGCAGGAAACGTGCATGGATTCTTGACTATAACTTCCTGTTCATCGCCATTTGCGTGTGGTAACACAGGGCCAAAATTTACCATGAGCTTTTCGAACTCTATTTTTGGCTCAACACCACGTCCTCTGCATGTCAAAGATATTTTGTTGGTGCTTTGAAACATCGAAACAACCAATTTCTGATTGTATGATTCCTGTGGGGGAAACAGCTCGGCTTTATATTGCTAAAGAATTTGGGGATTAGTTAAAGCATTTGTCAAGGTCTACATGCCAGATGATACTCAGAAGCGCCCTTCCATAGAGATTGTAATTTGTTTACATAATACAAGAATCTATATAATTTGTCTATGATATAAAGAATATAAATAGAATATAATCTAACTCCCGTAAACAAGCTCCATTTATTTTTAACGAACGCCCATTGTGTACAGAGTCTCTAAACCTGATTTTGCGAACGTAAGAATCTGATTTGCAAGATAATATTCCAAACAGCAATATATAATTGTGAAATCAAAAATACGTTTTTGAACGAAAAAGAAAAAAAGAAAGATCCACAAAAAACTCAAACTAGCGTCTGAACCAAAATGTTCATATTCAGAAAACTGATATCTAAAAAGTGAATAATTAAACAGTTCTAATGACTTGGCTTTCCGGCTTTTTCAAGTTTTTGTCAGCTCTGATAAACAAAATTGAAAGTGTCTAAACTTAGCTCTTATAAAATTGAAATGCATGCGCTGATACTTGTGGACTGACGTACGTTCGCCAAATGGACATCCAGTGAATGCCAAGCATAGTGTGATGGACTCGATATAGATAATTAAAGACATCAATCAAATCACTTCTATACTCATCAATGACAACTGCATGCAAGGATAAACCATTGACCGCAAAAACTAGCATTCTGTAGTCACATGTCAAGTCCAAGATTAAAAACCCATAAGTCAACCACCTTTTATCCACACCAGTCATCTTAAACACGAGGCCAACAACACAAGAGAGAGTCCCGTCAGCTGGTAACCTTACCTCTTCAGTTGGCATGAACTTGACTTGGACATTGACCCGCTGACCAGCGTACAGCATGCCTGCGGGCGGCATCATCTCAAACGACCTTGCATCTTTCAAATTCTTGTCATTCTTCTTCCGGCTGTGAAGTCGTTCTCTACGGGACTGTAATATACACAAGGGGTAACTTAAATATCAGTTGCGTAAATAACATACCATTTAGTCATGTAATGCTGGTGATGAAGTAACAAGAAAAGAAGGAAACTAGAAAAAACAGGTAGATACCTTTCTGTTTTCTTCTCTGTGTATGCTGGTGCTCCATTGGCACCTTTGGAAAAAGAAGCAAATTGTTGCAAGACAACTGCACAGTGGTCATTAGTGATCAGAGCGAAACATCATGATGTCTGTTCTTTCTATGGTTGCTTATCAAAATGTACATAATTCATTCGAAATGTACCTGATTTATTATCAACTAAAAAGAGCCAAGTGTAGTTATGTCTAAATGAAAAAAATGAACATTTCAAATCGTAACAAACATTTTGCTTTAGAACACCACTGCATGAATAAATCGCTTGAAACGATGCTGCAAATCCATTTCAAGGCTTTTTAAAAACAATTCTCTTTCAACCAATGGTTTTCTTATCAAGGTACAAAAAAAGATCAATTACTTTCATTTGAACAAACAAGGAAACAAAACTAGGCGATTTGCTACCATTACAAATACAGACTTGACGAATGACATTTTTTCCCTACAAACAATTAAAGAGCTAAAGTCGGTCGTCAATAGAACGACAAAAAAGAGGAGCTGTGAAATGATGGCACGGTTGGTGGTGTAAAATACTCACCTGACTTGAGTGTAGTTATGCATTTGGACAGTCACGACTTTGCACTGACCACAAATGACGGAATCGAAGTCAATTGCTTCAGAGGACAACTGAATGTCAGGCATCGTGACAACTCCTTTGAGCCTCAAGCCAATACTTGGGCCATTTGTCACCTACAACAACAATTTTCAACAGATATGCAACTTTAAATTCGATCAAGTATAACAGACTTTGGATGCAAGTAGGTAAGTAAGTTTTTCACTAACATGAAAAAAATCCTAACTTTCTCTAAATATCTTCACCTTGCATACTTATCGACCATTTCTGGATATGCTTGTAAGTCCAAGACATTTTACTTCAATATCTAATCAAGTAATACCTTTCGGCCTCATTTATCATTTATAAGCAGCATTTCTGTACATTTACCAACCCTCAAACGACGTAAGTCTTATAAAAAAATTACATAAAGATTGTGGTTTGGCTCTTTTTTGGTGATTAAATCCAATTAGCACACAAAATTAGAACTCATCACTGATTTTGCTTCAAGTACGATTTTGCCTAAGTTTACTACAATTACTATTCCGTTGCATGTATAATACGTGGCTGTGAAATCGAAAGTGAAGTCACTAAACCTTGATAGGCAGAACTGTCTCCACCGGCCCCAGAGTGAGATTGCCTGCCTTTGGGTCGAAGGCAACGCTGAATTCGATCGACTCTCCTTCCGGAAGGTCCTTGACTTTGTCGAACTCGATGGAGAAGCCAGTGGATACCAGTTGCTGCTTCTCTGCAACGAAGGATACTGCCATGCAGCTAGGGTTGGTGATTATGCACGAATTCGTTTTCACCGAGCCGAGGTTGACATAACCAAAGTCAAGTATGTAATCTGACAGCTGTGGCCTGCAATGCGAGAGTCGTTCCGATTTAGAAAAAGCTTTCTATAGAGTAAACATCACCAAGAAAGCGAAGGAGAAGTTGCATCTACCAAGTAACAGCTACAGCGCAACAAGCAAATTCATTTTCTCCAACTAGACCAAGTAAACACGTTAAACAAAAGAATCGACCTGGACCCTATGCTGACGTACAGAAATATTCAATATAAAAATATTGATGATTAATAAAAGGGGTGAAAATCGAAATATCCTTGGACCACCATTCCTTTAAACGGGGATCCAGCAGCATCAAGATTAAACTGTACCACTACCTGTTGCAACTCTCTTTCAGTACCGATTATTCTATTTTGATAAAATTAACTCACAGGTAGTCACTCGATATATTAAATGGGTAAAATAATTCGTAAGCTTTGCACCTTTGCTTCAGCTTTCTTGTTCCCTTTGTAGATGTCGTATGGAGCATTGTGCCAGACAGGTCTTGACTCTTATTCATAACTTCAACGGCAAAGTCTTTCACCTGCAGACGATCCACTTCTTCCTGGAAATCTTTTTCCGCTAATGGAAGCTGAAAAAATTTATAAACAGAATTGTAAAATGAGAAATAACCACTACGGAACTCGTCGTAATCTACCACCGTAAGAAAAGCAACCCTGTTATAGGGGGGGTAATAGTTTTCAAATTGCCTGAAGCTTTTCCTGAATGATGTACAAAAGCAGCGATTAAAGGACACTGGATGATTTCAACAAATTGCGATAGAAAACAGATCCTTACCAGGGTTGGACGGCTATCGGCAATGCTACTGGTCTTCAGCTGGATAGATGCATCCTGAAGCTTTTGCGCTTGATCTAGGTACTTCATGTATCGTGGATCGTCCCTGTCTCTAAGCAGATCGAATGTTACTCTCGGAAAGATACCTTCACCCGTCAGGGTAATGACGTCAGGCTCAAAGTGTCCAACACGAATCTGTGAAAACATAAATTTTGGTTCTTGAACAAATTAATTATCTAGAGTACTTCAAAGGCCAAATTAAAAACTTGAATTCCGATGCAACTATAACTGCAAATTTAATTATTAATGCAAAAATTAGAGAATACATATCAGGATATAATATATACTGAAAAATGTCGGTAACATTAGGCACTTGCTCCAATATCATTTCAAGATAAGTTCTAGCATCTTTTTTAAATAAATACAATATGAGCATTGGTATTAAGAGCATACATTTACTAATTCTAAAATTTCTAGATATCTGTGGTGATTAACTAGAAGGGATCACTTGAAAAGTTAAAACGTAGTACTAAGAGGCAATAGGAAATAGGCTGAAGGTGACATACACGGAACTGCTTTTGGAAAATCTCAGGAAAACCAGGCATGTAACGAATGGTAAGTGGAAGCGACTGTTGTGCTTCGACGATGCCCTGTTGATTGATTGAAAAAGTAGTCAAAAGATTTATAAATCACAAAAAAGAACAAATTCAAAGCTCATCATTGCTACGTTGCAATAGCCTTCTTTTCCTATGTACAACGAAGCCTGAGTTTATAAATCATCTGTGTCTTAGTTATGAATTGCCAGCGAGGCAAATTATAGTAAGGTAAAGTGCTGTCCACCTAAAAAGTGTAGCCATTCAAGTTTAAGAACGCTTTGAGCTTTTCATACGCTTTATATATCCGTAAGGTGGATCGAATGTTGGAAAAAAGGAGTATTAAATGAAATCAGTCATGCAGGCTGACCTTCCATTACGAAGATCTTTTAAAGGCATTGAGTCATGATAAATGGAAAGCGTATACCTAAATTGCAAAAATTGCTGTGTCATTATGATAGCTCCGTAAATCTGATTGGCTGCCAAGCAAACTGCACACATGATGTTTTAACCTCGCAGTTGATGTCTGATCACATGAAAGCCGATTTATCACATGAAAACAGACAACAGCCCGTTGAAAACCGCTACTTACCATGACTCAATGCCTTTGAGGTACGAAAGACTAAGTGCGACTAAACTTTGGATGCAACAGTGCGGGGGAATTACCTGGACAGGGAGCACGGTGATGCCACCAGGTGTTGGGCTAGTCCCTCTGTCTGTATCTAGCACCGTGAAATCGAAATTGACTTTCCCTCTATTGAACAGAACTATTTCGGTGCTAATAATATGATCATAAATCTGAAAAAGAAGAATCATATAGGTAAGCTTAAACGAAGACACATTTTTATTGCCACCATGAAAAAAATCTAATTCTAAAGCTACGATTTTATTCTCTCAGTTAGATGACCAACATTTCATAACAAATTCAGTCGGTCATCAGTGGAAATTCTACTACTAAATTTTCTGTCTCGTCTTGTATATCAACCTTTAAACGCAAACGATGAAACCCAATTCGAAAGTCAGTTGGAACTTTATGATAACAGGCAATCAGGTGATTTGCCAATCTTTGCGAAAGACCTGTTTTATATTGAAGGAGTATATGACTAGGAAGCACGATGGCCCACCTGTCTGCCCAGGTCAATGTTGGTGGCGTTGAACCCATACTGAAGCAAGGAGGCCTGTCCTTTGAGGAGTATTCTGTAATCAGGTCCGTCGCTGACACTGCAAACAGCAACTGCTTCGGCCATGGCATGCGAATGACCATAGAAGGTGAACTGGAACTGCTGCACCTCCCCAGGCTCCAGTTCTCCATATAGCGGCAACACGTCAAAAACCTATATTGCCAAACGGAATATCGACATCACCAACGTGATTACAAGCAAAACAATTTGTATTCTTATGATACCTTAGATTTATCATCAAATGGGAGTCGTTAACTGAATAGATGCATAGAGAAAACGCTTACCTCCTGGATACTGATATTTTCGGTAGCAGAAGGGCGTGGGATCCAGGGTAGTGCTGGTGTTTGACGACTGGTTTCGACTGAGTCTGGGGCAGTTTGTGGCCTCATCTGGATGGGGAGATGGCTTATGGCGGGAGACGTTTTTGGCCTAAATGAAGCATCAACAAACTGGTTGCTCTGTGGTGTCGACAAAACATTCAACTTGCTCTCAATTTCATCTTCTCCGTCTGACAAATCTTTGCCTATACCTGTTCAAGAGCATCAAATTACATAAATACATGGTAGCTATCAAAATACAACGGATCTCTTAAACGATAACTTCGATAAACGTTGCAAATATGAGCAAATCAATGTAAAGTTTATCATTCTTCAGTGTCATAAGGTAGCAGCTCAAGACTATTAATTCAAGAATCAGCCATGGAAATATCTTTGCCTCCAAGGGTTGTTTTCTTCATTGCTAGTGCACATGAGGTCACATTTGTGCTTATCAAATAAGCGAGAGTAAGTTGATTGAGGCCTCAATATCTTGCAGTCATTAAGTCATTTACCTTTATCTTTGGGCGCAGAAAACACTTTAATGAAATTGGCGCACATTGCTATTAAATTACTGGGAAATTAAACAAAGTTAGCATGAGCATCAACTCCACAACATCGCATTACTATCTCTTTTCTAAATACAAGAAGATTCAAAGTAAAAGTCAAAAATGAATGGCAAATATGATAGGTCTTGCTTGAGCCAAAGAGTCAAATGTAAGTGCGTTAGTCAAAAGCATTTGCACAGAATCTAATTACGAGGCGCAAAACGATACGGAAGCAGATCAATGGGATCAATGATACCTTCGTCATCTTCTTTGCTTTCAAAATTGATGGCATTTTCGTGGAAGCTCCATTTAAAAAGTACCTTCAATGGGCTATTGTTTGTGACTGTTACATTCTTCACGTGTTCCGTATCGTTCAAAACGCACCCGAAGTCAACCTGCATATCAAATTTGAGAAAAAAGATGAATGGCTTTAAAATAATGATAACCAGTTTTAAAAATTCAACTACAGAGTCCTTGAGGTACAAGAGCAACCCATTCATAAACTCGCATCGAATAAAATTGCTAGTGAAACTGACAAGCGATGAGATCTTTGAGAATCACAATGTCTTGCATAATTGGCATAATGGTAATATAAGCATAAATGGAATTTTTCCCAAAGTTTTTGAGTGAGTGAGCATAATTGAGTTCAGTTTATATGTAAACTATAATTTGGACAAAAATTTTTTCAGCTCTTTTTGACCATAAATGTTTCAAATCACTTTTTAGCGACAGTCGTTGGAGACCTGTTACAACAGACCATACCTTGGCTTTGATGTCTTTCTTATCAAATTATTCATGCTAAAATGCTACCAAAATAAAGTAACTGAAACAATTTCGCTGCTTTGACATCAAATAATGATAATCAAAACTTTAAAGCACGTACCACATTTGCCTCAAAGTGAAGATTCGGGTAATACACATCACCAGTCAATTCAATACTGTCCTGGATACAAAGATGAAATAAAGTTAGAAACAACTCAAATTGAGGCAGATTCGAAAACGAGGCACACAGCTAGGCCGTTGCTTGTTCGATTGATTCAAAAGAGGATTAAGATGCTGATGCTGCATACTGTGTTTGGGTGATCATGGTACGTGATCTCAAGGTTAGTCTTTGCTGTTCGGCAATACTTGTCCTTCTTGTAATCGGGGTCAAACTGGATCGTCAGTGGCACGCTTTCGTTGACTCGAAGCCGCAAATCCTAGAAAAATGAAGCATCCAATCATTAGGTCACTGCATACTATGGCTCAAGGAAACTCTGATAGCCCTTTGATGTTGCAACAGGCACCATCAACTAATGCGGTAATCAAGGGAAATTCTGAGAAAAAAGTTTATTGTTATGACTACAAAGAACAGGAGTAATCCTCAAAGTAAATTGTTGCCATACCATATGACAGATTTCTGTTGCCATTGCATCAGCAAGTATTGAAAAGGGGTACTCGGTGTCTAGTGAGACTTGCAGTGGAAGCTTTGAAACATTCCCTATCAGCATCTCTTTAACTTCTTTGCAGAGATCTGTTTGTGGATGCTGCGTGGATTGAAAAAATTAAGGGAGATTACAGAGAGCAAATGTGAGAACTTGCGAAAAGGCAAGAGAAGTTGTCACTTTATTTGGCAGAAATAATAAAGGGTAACAGAGAATTCACAATCCTTGCTAGCTTAAGGAAATATTGCTCAGTTTTAATTTCTCCATTCCTTTCCTTCATTCGCATCCATCATTATCATCAATAACCAGACTATTAAATGCCCAAACTAAACAATATTTAGACTCGTGAGCAAGAAATGGCCATATTCATAAGCTCTTGCCTGGAATCTGGAAGAAATTAACCATTTATTTAATAATGCTGCCGTCCCTGCTTTCCACCAATAGCTATTACGTTGCAGCTCATTTGGACAGAATCAGTAGGTTGAAATTGCCCGCGTTCTTATGTCAGTAGCCAGAGAATCAAAGAGATAAATGGCAAGAGAGATCTCCAGGCAAAAAATGTTAAGCTCCAATCGCCCAAAGAGTATGAAAAAGAGTACATCAGTCAATAGAAGGCTTAAGCACAATATACGTGGTTTTTGTTGACGTTAATTGTCGATTTCTGTCACTGACCTTGAGCACGAAAAAGCTTAGCTTTCTTTCTGAAAGTCGCAAAAGAGGCTCAATAAAATCAGCAACAATATCAACTTTCAAGATCTTGTCTTTGCCAGTGTTGGTCCCAACAATGGAATGGCAAATCATTCTCTCCCGTACTTGCTGGCATCTACAGGGGAACAAGAAAGAACGATGTCGAATGAAAGTTGAGACGAAAATTAGCTCTCACCATGGCTCGAGTGGAGGATTCAACAACAAGTTATGAAGAAAGTTGGATGCAAATATCAATCAGGTTAACTAAAATTGAGCTCAGGGAAAGCTTAAAAAAAACAGAGAACTGATTTATCGAAGCTTGATATCTGACAAAACTTAACACAATCAGCATAAATTAGTAAAGTTCTAAAATTTCCATAAAACTCAAGTCCTTACTTCTCAGAAAAGCCTTCGAGGATCACTTCTTGACTTTGACCAGGTGCCAGGGACATTCTGTCGGGCTTCAGTTTGAACACGGGTCGGGCAGGAGCAGGGGGTGGGGGCATCCTCTAGGGTTTGAGAAAAAAGATTTTCACATAAATAATGAATTCCCCGCTAGACGAATTTGGCAAGGTACAAATACATGGTGGATGATACAAATTCTCCAATGTCACACACCAACTTAGACTCAAGAGGTATTTTCAAACTACAGGTATTTCGCTTTACGCTTTTATCTCTTTACGTTTTACCTCTCCAAGTTTGATATTTGTTTATAAAAACGTAGATAAAACTATTTTGCATGATTTGATTTCCTTATCTTTGTGATAATTTCCAACAGCGCGTGGAAGGCTTGTTACCTGATACTTGACGTCATCTTTGTTGTATTCCTGCTTCTTCTTGGATCGCACCAGCGGGAATCCCTCGGTCGACCAGAATATCTGCTGCGAACGCCTTCCCCTGTTGGTCAGCCGATAGCGTCGCAAGCAAGGACGCAGACTGAACGTGGCGCCGATGTTTATTACAGGCGGCATCGCCGGTTCGCTAACGATGGTTGTGCCGGTCCCTTGCGCCGACAACAGTATGGTATGGATCTGTCCATCGGTGATTGCTATTTTCAGCTTGTCTTGAAACCTAGGTGAGGGAATAATGTCTACAGTTCGACAAAATTTTGTCTATCCCAGCTGATTTTGGCACTACCTGGAACGCACTAGATCGCCCAACAAAACACAAATATCAATAATTTGGACATCGAAATAGTCTCAACCTCTAAAAAATTCTTACTAAAAAGTGAGAATCAAAGCCTTAAATAACTGAATTGTTAAACCGCGAAAACTTTAATGGAGAAAAAACAAGAGGTAAAAAAATCTGCGACAAAAATTCAAAAGCATTTTCGTCGCTTAAAATGTTTGCCCGAAAAAAACACAAAATTGAAAGTGGTGCTTTCTTCTGAGAGGTAGTGGCAATCTAACAGACGAGCACCAACACATGGAAATAGTATTAATAGCATTGATTTGTGTGCTACCGAGATAGAGAAATTATGGTAAGAAATTGGAGAAGCAAGCTCTAGGTTCGCAGTAATTTAGGGCTATAAACAGTGACTGAGGCAACACTCACCTGAGACAATCGTCTACATTGGCAATGACAGTCAAGATAATAGCACGCTCTGCTGGTATTATGCCTTGCGCCGGCTCCACGGAAAACAACGAATGCGGACGAACCTGGAAACCAGTGACGTCATTATGACAATTTTCAAAAACTAAGAGCACAATTGTATTTTCAAGCGCAAATCGGAATAAGTGGAATTTGCAAACTAAACTGAAGTAGCATTCTTATGGGCAAATACTATCTAGATTTGATCATCACACCTTAAAATGCTCAATGGTCCACTCCTGACTAATCAATTAAGATGTCTGTGACATACAGGATAACAAACGTCTGTTAAGGATAGCCTAACCGAAAATGCTATAAAAAAACAAGGGATTTGTGATTGCCACAATAAGGCTGCAACGTACCATTTCAGAGTGAAATTCAGCAGGAATCAATGACTCATTTGAAAGCTTGATTTCTCGTAAAACATCTTCTAATACTGGAATGGCACCATAGTCGACTTCCAACGCGCTTGTATGGACAACTGGGCCTTCGCCAATGCACGTCAGCTGTACCTGCTGTCAAAAAAGAGATCCAGTGTTATTCCAAAACATTTTATGTCTGTTTTATAGTATGCCTCCTCCAGATAAAAATAATTATTAAACTTCCTCTTTATTCAATAGCCTATCAATATGATATAGTTGGTATTTTCGTACCACAAAGGCCCGCTGTTTTATTGATAATTTAAAAATTTGCCGCACAAAATTTAATTTCCTTTCTCAATGGCTTTGCTGCTGTAAAACTTTTCTTAACTACACTTTTAAAAAAAGCAAATTATTACAAATTTATAACTTTTACTATTACTAATTAATAGTCTCAACATCGAACTTCTACTCCCTAATACTGAAATACTGCAGCTATCGACTAGCTGAACTGAAGAAATTACACTTTGAATATTGATCACAAGAGCCAGATGAAAATACTCCTAACACTGCTGCATAACCTATTTCAACAACTGACTATGACGTCATGTCTGTTGCATCCTTGGTAGTCGGAATCAGCTTAGTAAGTTGACATTTTAACATAAGAATGTCATATACATGAATTTCACGGGAAGTAAATGATGATGGAACAATAACACAGAATGCACTTACTATGGGGATATCATTGCAGCCATAAATCATGAAATATGCACTGGTGACCAGTTTTTCCATTCCGTGAGCACTAATTTGCAGTGGTATCTCAATGAGTGATTGAGGTTGTATAATGCCCTGTAATTGAATTGGATTATTGGCTTAAAGTATAGTGCTTCTGGAAATCAAAGAAAACAAGCTCAAGGATGGGAAAAGTATAGTAATTTGATAACTAATTAAAGAAAAAACAATTTGCACCAGATGTAAAAAGCTCTGAGACGCCTTACCTTAAAGTAATTAGTAGAGTAGCGAATTGCTGGCCGATCTTCTTGTACCTAAACATTTAATAAAAATCAGTTTAAAATCATTTAGAACATTGACTGTTTTGAATGAAGACATGTGGGTGGGGGTACTGATGCAAGTCGATTAAACAGAAACACGAAAACAAAGTGAAATATGTTAACAGTCTTAGCAAAAACAAACCGTAAAACAACTGTTGCAAAATCCATGGTCGAAAGAGAACGAAACACAAAGATAGTGATGAAATGCGATTTCGTGTTAATAAACAAGTCACCAAATGAAAAGATCTTTCATGCGTGCATGGTCAATAAATTGGCGTGGTTGACTTACGATAACGCAATGACATTACATGGGCCATTCAATACATGGTAACAGCAGAATGGTGAAGGGGTCAAACCTGAGGCAACAGCTCGTATTTTGCTGGCAAATCTGTTTCGTTCTTCAACACCACCATCTTTTCGTATGGATAGCGAATGAAGCATCTTCCATAGTCGAGGATTGGAGTCTCCACAACAATGCCAGGTACCACACATCTGGATAAGTTGAAGAAGAACATGCGATAGAAAATAAGCAAGAAAGAAGTTGGTGGAGAAAGAGGTGATGTATGGCAGTGATGGTTTTTTGATTGCCATATGAAAATAAGTAAAAGACCTAATATAATTTTGGCAATCATTTTCTAAGATATTTTACTTTCCAAAGCTGCAATGCCGAAGGAAAACAACAACTTCAAGCGAGTTTCTCAAGGGCTAAGTTCAAGCACACACATTGGCTTTTTCGATGGCAAAATAAAGTTGAGCTATTTATCTATTCAATCAAAGCAACAAGAGAGGTAATTGAGGTACAATGAACTCCCTGTTTCGCAATGGCTATTACCCCGCTCACCCTGCTCGTTGGCATACAAAGCAAGGAAAATTTGCGCATCGTAAAAAAGGGATTGAGTGCAAAAGGGGGAAAGCTTCTTCGGGATCCTTTGTCATTTCAAGTAGTTATCGACTAGGTTCAAGAGTATGCACAGAAAGCGAGCGACTCCCATATAGGCTTAATATGCACACAAAAAGGAGTGTTATGTATGGGTGAATGCGGGGTTATTATTCATAATCTTACTGCCTGTTGGAAAAGAAGATCTAAGCAATGTCTGAATGAAAGAGCACGAGCCCTAACCATGGTCCAAAAAAGACTGTATATTTGTCAAAACACAGCAATGGGCATTAATCTTACCTGGCGGAAATAGGAAGAATTAGTATTTCCTGCCCAACACTCTCGACATCAACCACCAAATAAGTCTCGTATTTCTGCTCTGTAAGTGACGTCAGATTCACCTGGCAAGGAAGGAAGCGAACCAATGTGAATCGAGTCAACATATGAACAAGTCTCGTGTTTTAGGACAACAAATGACATTAGGACACTTCGCATAGAATTTGATAAATTAGCTGCAAATCTTGAATCCGTCACTATGCCTTCATCACTTTCGCCAAACTCTTCAAGTTCTGTCTACCGGGATAACAAACTGTCACAACATGTCGTTACAGGCATATTTATAATCGAAATAAGTCTTACTTAGTTATCAAAAACATTTACAGCTAGGTATATCTATAATAATTGATAATGGCAACTTTGATACCTGGATATCGATCTCAGACTGTGGACCAATCGTCCCTGTGCTTGGAAATATCTCGAACTCCCTTGGGGACTCGTGCGAGTGAATATCCTCTATGTATCTTTCATCGAGAAAGCTCCCTGCAATCGAGGCTGCACTTGGGCCCAGGCCATCAGACGGGACTCGCAAGAAGAAGGTCATTGGGATGAGAGATGTATTGATCAACTTGCAAGCAGCGATATGTGTGAAACCTTGAGTGGAAAATTATTAGCAATGTCAAACATGTGTCGCGGGGAAACTGTTAGCATAAAGGGGGCTGCTTGGTCAGGCAATTAGAGTTGCTTAAATAAAGATATGATTTGTAAATGCAAACATAAGCTTGCTCCAACATTCACTATAAAAAGAACGGTAACTTTCTAAAATAAATTTTTCCATCGAAGTAAATCTTAAATGCTGCAAGTCGCAACACATCTATGATTACAAAACAAACAGGCATTTAAATTCTGCCGTTTCAACATCTATGAACATTTTGTTATTTGTTGCTGGAATAAGCTTTTCTTTATTCAACCAATTAAAACATGTCTGAATAATGATAATAGTACAAGATTAGCACCACCAATCGCTAGTATATCAAACATGATGTCATGTTTAAAAGTAATAATGATGTAATCGCATTTTGAAACTTGATTTCAATATAGTTCACATTCCTAGTCCCTTCAACACCCAATGCCTACTCAGACTTCAGGTTTCAATCAGGTAATAGGAAAAACGCCTTATCTTGTTCTACTTTCAAATTCTACTTATACGGCCATGTCGCTCTCCAAGAAACAAAGCTCCACTTGCTTATGTCGTTAACACACGCAATTACACTGTGACGTGAGCATGGTACTAAGAAATTACAGATAGTGACGTCATATTTAGTACGAAATTCCGTTTGAACCTCTAACAAAAAAAGCTGCAACGAAATAACAAAACAAAGTATGATTGAACTGACCATATGACACGGTACTGAACCTCAACTTCGGCACGTCGAAGTGAAATGTTGGCCCAATCACACAACCACTGGAAAATCAAAATCACAAGATCAAACAAGGCAGCGGAGTTTACTTGCAAGGGTCTCTAAGGATAGCAGTAGGGCAATACTGTAATAGGAAAACAAATAAACAAACTCCAATTGCTTGCGTATAACCCACCTGATTCTAAACTGGAATCTTTCTGGTGATCCATCAACAGTCCAGACGAAAATCTCGTTGAACTCACCAAGGTATGGAGAAGTGAAGTGAACCTGAAATGCATTCAATAATTTCGGGGTAGAAACCTTGAGACATCCTTCTTCTACACACAATAGTTTGCATGATTCTTGATTTCAACGAAACATTATATGAAACTATGGAGCTGATTAGAAACAAACCTGAAAATAGGATTTTCTAAGTATAAGTACTTCTCAAGGAGAACATTTTCAAGCTATTCAATTGATAATTGCTCAGCTCTTCAGAGGCAAGCAACAAAGATAACGTTTAGTGATAAATAAGACAAATGTTCCTTTTGACAAATTTTAACTATTCTTTTCCAGTCAGAAAGATGGACTAAAAAGGCTAACAGGGACATCTTCATGCTGTTTTTTCTTGTCAGCTAGCGATTGTGTCGTCGTTTGGCAATTTCCTCACGTTTGCATACTTGGAAGATAATGGGACGCTTAACTGCTTCAAGTATGCAAACAGCTTTCGCCGCTTCGTGCTTTTATGAAAGTTTTTGCCTAAATCTAAGTCACTTAGACATTCACGTATACACTGTATGTTGTGTGGAACATTTCAAACATGTTGCCTGATACACGTTAACCTCAAAGTTTCCCAATGTTCAAAATGTGTAAGGTAAGCACATGAAAGCTAGTAACATAATGTCATTGAGCCATACTTTCAAATTTGAAAAAGAACCATGTGATTGCTTACCTGAATCGCCTGATATCCTCCAGGGACAATGATACCTTCCGTGGGCGTGAACTCAAACTGCTGACCAAACAGAGACTCTGACTGCACGTAGCTGAAAATCGCATCAATGTCACCGACGTTCTTTAGTATCACCTGAAAATGCAACATCACACCAGAAATGTGAAAATGGTTGGCAAATATGAGCTTGGCAGAAAGAGTGCATACACTTGGAACAAATAATAATCAGACTAAAACACTACGCAGTTCATGTGGAGGCGGAACAGAACGTGAACAATTGACCAGTCAAAGGGATCAGAGAACAGTATATAGATGCCAAGATCCTAGAAATCTTTAGTTGAAGACCAACCTCATACGAGTGTTCTGAGTTTACAAAGACATTTTCTATGTCCAGAGTGTCGAATGAAAACTGGATTTTCGCCCCGATCCCATCCCCGCGAATCTTAAGTGGCAGCCTGCTCTCCCTGCCTGTGACGTCACAATATACGGTGCGGGCGTAGCTTCTTGCTTCGTCCGGTTTGAAAACAATGTTGACGTCGGCGTGCGAGTTTGGCCAGATGTCTCCTTCCTAAATGCAAAACGATAATTCATACATCAGCAGAATATAGAATCGTCTAGCTCGTGCACGTTCAATTCCAAACGAAATTGGTTGAAACTGGATAGGAGCTTGCTAAGTGCTTCAGCCATTCATTTAATTAGTGCACATCGTACACTTTCCAAGAACAACTGGTACTCCACTGGTACCTTTTTGACTACATTTTTTTCTATATGGCGATACGGATTACTTACGATTCGACCCCGAGAACTACAGGCAATGAACACGGGATTATGCAAGCATACAGAGAAAATCTAGGCTTCTTTTACATTACGCTGGGAAACTTAACTATCAGACCCGGACCTCAAGTTTATTAGATTGTTACCAAAACTATAAAGCTTGTTAAATAAATTGGTTTAATATTTTGAAGCTACTCTAAAAGCGTATGAAACAAAATTATAGCAATGACAGGTTCAAGAGCCAAAAGACTTACAACGGGGTCCAGTGATATTACGTCATCACTATAAAGCATCTTTTCACCTTCAGCCACCTAGAAGAGACGCAGGGATCTTTTCAAGGGTGCAATTTGACGAAATAAGTACAATTTTAAAGAATGCTCGCGAACGTAAAGATAAAGTCGGGCATCTTCAAAAGCTTTTTTGTAGCAGTGCACATAAAGTAGTGAATCTTCAAAAAAATTAACGACATTATCCTTTATATTAGTAAAGGTGGCAAATGATTTTGTTAAGTGCTAAATGGCTCTTAACCGAGAGGCATGTTTTAGTGTAAAATAGGACTTCAACAAGGTTTACAAATGCCAGAGAACTGCCATTTAATCAAAGCCCTAACATGTCACTGCATCTTAAGTGTTTAGAGTGGGGCTGTTTCTTTTGCCAATAATGAGTTTCTGCAAACCAAGAGAATCTTGACCAGAGCCTGCAAGGCCTAAGTATACATTCTTATAATAAAACTCGCTAAAAGTTAATATAAAATGTAATGTTATAGAGCCACCATTCACCTTTATGCGGTTCTTGAATGACCGAGTTACAAGTGAAAGTTTGTCTCGCAAACTTGGATCTGAAATGCATTCTTCGAGGAAAGTGTTCTTCTGTTCGTCTTCCTTGAAGCTCAGCTCATGGTAAAACCTGGAAGAGCATTAAATTGTAAGTTATCTAATAACGCTGCAATCTGCATTTGGTCCAGCACTAAGCTACTACATTAATAGCTCATTAATACCACATAAGCATCAATGTCAATACCACATGCCAATTGTACTTCTTAGAAAAAGCCTGGTCTCCAGCTAATAGATAAATTCTACTCGCCACAACTCCAAAAACCTTTCATAGCAATTTTTAAGTGGACATTATTACCCTTCTAAAGATTATGACAAAAATTAAACCCTTACACTTTAGATTATGCAAGTAGAAAAGCCAAAAAACTTCTACATTAATTAAAGCCTGCATTCACTCCCTCAAAAAGAAGTCACTTTCTGAATCAAAAGCATTGCGAAAAATTCTTAAAACTAAAATTCCTATTTATCAAAAAATGGATTCTGGCTTTTGTTTAGGGTGGAAGGCAGACTGAAATTTTTAGTCGTCTCATCGATTTTTCGTGCGATAGAGAGAACTCGCATGACTTAAATACTCAATAGCTTAAAGGCATCGAGATGAGAAGAGCAAACCTTTGCTTCTGCTGCAACTCTTCGGCAAGTGTTGCTAAGGGCTTCCACTCAAAGTGGACAATGACGTCACTTCGATTCATGATCGAGATAGTTCTGGAAGGAAAGCATAGTGCATATACAAGAGGCCGTTAGGAAAGCTTACGTTGAAAAACCAGGATAAATCAACGAAATGGTTGACCAGTGACTTCTAATTTTGATATGTAAACTTGATTAGAAAAGAATAACAGCAACATTAATTATCATTCTTTAGATGTGTGGCATTGGTCTTGAAATCGAAGCACTTTTAAAGAATATAGTCGATCATCTACAACATCGCAATCAATTTTGGGTAAGGCATATCTTGTTGGAAAAGGAGGTCTTTTCAAACAGCAAAATATGAAATCACCTTACAATAAGTGTGCTCAAATTTTCAAAAAAAGTTTTATACTAAGGTATGTTATATTTGCAGCTATATTACTAGGGATTAAAAGAGGTCAACAAAATGACCCTTAAATAATTCTTAAATGATAATAGAGACGCAGGCATCTGCCATGCTGATTCAAAAGAAAGCACATATCAAAAGGTTGCTTAGGGAGGCAGATGAAACTGTCCAGCAAAGGACAGCAGAGAAGCAAGAATTACAAAGAATTTACCTCTGGGATGCACTGGTAATGTAAGTATTGTCTAGTTTCACTGTGTTTTTATCAAGTCTTACATTTGCATCAACTGCTACACCATATAATGTGACATAAATGTTTTCCCCTGTGCAAAAATAAAAGCAAGTTCAGTTTTGTGAAACGGGAATGCTGCTACAAGGACATGCAGAATTGCATCTATTACAACCTCTGTATAAAGAGCTGCACATGAGGTTTATAAAACCCAGACAGGGCTCATACTTTTTCCAGGTATCTCAAAGGTACTAACACAAAACTGGTGAAAAAATTGGTCTTTTTATATCTGGTGTCATATTTCTGTAAAAAGTTGGCTTTCGTTTTATACTCAGCTTCAATTGGCAGAAAAAAATTAAATGAAAATCAGTTGTGTAGAAAGAGGCTATCAACAACTTACCAGTGTCATATGAAATGACCATGTTTGACTGAAAATCGCCTGTTTTCATTGGATGGAAAAGTATGTCCACCTGAATGCTATCAGCCACGCCCAAGACACAGCTGTCTGGAGAAGCTGAGAAGGGACTGCAAAAAAATTGTCAAATGACCAATTTATCCAATGTATTGAATAAATTACAACAGGGTCAAATAGGCCTGAATTGCAAACTATGTCAAGAAATTCTAATGTCACTTTTATAACAGCTGGGTAAGAAAGAAACAGGCACAAAACAAGATTGTAAGCTTTTACCTCTCAGTCAAAAGTTGGATTTTTGCTGTTCTATTACCAACATTTCGCACAAGCAAAGTTTTTGTAGAAGCATACTAGAATATAAGTACAAAACTATTAGTTCATTTCATTCAAAATCATTCGTTTTCAAAAGATTTAATGCAAATTCTATTGGAAGAAATTCTGTTGCATTGAACACTTTGGTTATGACTCAAGCAGTCTATTGCTCAGGTACTGCTCAGATTACAAATTCTCTGTCATTGCAGTAACACAAACAATTCCCCACTTCTAAGCATAAGTTTCTAGCAGAAAAACAAAGCTACAAGTCAAAACAAAAATCCTAAAAAATCTTCTAATTTCTGTCTTTAAACACAGTTTACACTTATCATTGTTTCATAGAGCTATAAAGGGACCTTTGAGAATTTTCATAAAAACTGGCAAGTTTATATTTATAAAGTTGTATTTATACACTTTTGTTTTGAGACAAATTCACCTTAACAGGACAGGATTGAAAGTTGATGTCATCGGGAAAATCAAGCATTGCCCTGGCACCAACTCCTTTCACAGGAACAAGGAACTTTTCTCTTTCAGTTATACAAATCAGCTCATGTTCATAATCCTTTGAAGTAAAGATATATTAATGAGCAGAAATATAAACTTGAGAAGCATTTTGAGGGAAAGAGAAAGAGTTTTCAATTTATTCCAAACTTTTAGAATCTATTATATTTTAACCTTAAAACATAATCATGAATGATAAATCAAAAAATATTATTTCCAGGCCTCACTGGTAAAAATTTTGAAAGTGTCTGTTCAATCGCACTTCTAGAACATTTCTGGAAGTTCTTGAAAAATCATGTAAATATTGACCATAAAGAATTTCTTTCAGTAGGAAACCAAGAGGGATGTAGACTAGTGGGTTTGAAGAAGGGTACACTACCTCCCACTTTTGAAAATTGGATAATAAATTTTACAGATGGATTGTAGGTTGATGCGTTTCTTGCCTTCACATAGTATATTGGTGTGTATCAAAAACTGTTTAACCTTAATCAAAGAAATAATGAGCAGCAAGGATGACTCTATGCTCAAAAATGGTGAGACTTTAACAAGTAAGAGTATGATTGAAAAATAACAAGAAGTGTGGCTGCTAGAGCAGTGAAAGAAGGCTTAGAAATGTCATGTTTGATAGAAGGATCTTGTTTGCTTGTAATTGACTTGTTATTGGCTTGTAATTAAGATGGAAGAGTTTAACTTTGGTCAGTAAATTAACCCAATTACACCCCCTAGTCAAAATTGCCATTTACACATTAGCGGAACAGAAACCATGCAACAAGATAAAGTTTGTTATTGTCAAAGGAAAAGAGTGATTGTACATCATTCCCAATCAGCCCTAATTTCCAAGAATTAAACATTTTCTTATGAAAAATTGTTCAAAACCTCTTTCAATACCTAGAATTTTCATGAAAAGCTAAGATAGTTTTTTAAGGAATTCATTCAAGGACAATATATGAGCCTTGAAATATTTATGTATGAGCTTGACAGACCTTCTTTTCATCAGGTGTGAATTTTATTAAAAAGATTGTATCCATTCCAGGAGCAACTTTATGTCCTACATCAGGTGGACTTATGATCTTGAAATATGGGGAGTCAGCTTGAGTCACTTTCACAAGTCTAGCAACCTAATGAAGGAAAAAACAATTAGGTTTTGAAATGAGGAGTTAAGTTGAAGTTAGGTCTTCTAAGTTTATATTCTGCTAAGTAGGCAGATAGGCATAGAAAGCAGCTAAATTAAATAGCATTTATCTGTGAAATCTTTTAACTATCTGTGAGCAGCATCTAGTTATTCAGGCTTCAATACTTCACTTGTTTCAGATGCATCAACAATAAATGAGTTACTGACCTTGTCATTGTTACGCAAACGTAGAGGAACTGTATGCGTCTCAAATGGTTCATAATTCTGGAACACTACTTCAGATGGAAATGGTTGAAAGAGAGGCACCTCAATATCCACCATTGTAAACTGAAAAAAACTTGTTTGATTAAAGTATGTTTATTCAAAAGACGGAGACTTAAATGTGACACAAAATAAGAACATTGAACTAATCTCAATGACATTTTCATTAACATTTAGCAAAACTGATAACAGATAATTAAAAATTCCATGCTTTGAAGGTGTTTAAATAAACTCATCCAAAAAGCCTAGGCATTTCACACTCTTTAAAAACTTTCTTAAGAGTTGTGAGATACAAGACTAAATAGTTGATGTTTGGCCTTTATGCCCACACAAAAAGGGAATTAAAATTCCCCAGACATCAGAAAACTTACAAAAGTCACAATTGAATAAAATAACTATAATTATAACATGAAATTTAACCTTCTGATGTGTGGTCTCGGACATATCAAGTAGCTCAACAATTTGTGGTATCCTCATTTCGTGGGTTTCTTTAAGCCTTTCCTCTGTTGTTAAGGCCATCTCAGCCATAAATGCTGAGGGTGTTTGCTAAAGATAAATATTAAGTGAAAAAAGAAAATGCTTAGAATCTACATTTGAGAATCTACAAAAAAGTTTAAAGAAGCACTTTCTAAATATGTTTTCAACAACCAATTGTGATAATTTAAAACTTAGAAAACAAATTGCAAAAAAGCCAGGAAAATTTAATGAACGGAATAGTGTCATTTTGGGAAATGTATTGATGTTTGCCTATTTTCAACTCTTTCATCTTTAATCAACAAGGCTTTCTATATATTCAGCTTATGTAAATAATTTGTCTTGACTTCAGCATGATTGATTCAGTTCACTATATCTTTTTAGCTGTCGTGTACCGTGTAAAATTCTTGCGACAAAAATACTGTTTCAAAAAGATCTAAGAATTAAAACTATGCTAATGATTATCGGTAACTTGAACTGAAAGTTGAGCCTTAACTTTAACACGAATGGGCAGAAAGAGGGGGCAATAGATACATGCATGCTATCGATGTAATTTTTTCAACTAGATTTTATTCTTTTGACATATATTTTAAACAACAGCCACATTGTAAAAAGCAAGCAAACCTACCTTATCAAAATCGACTTCATTTCTAACGAGCTTGGGATTGCGCGGAGCAACAACTTTCGACCTTGCTTTATTGTTCGGCTTTCCAAATCCATTTCTACTTTTGTCAGTTGCCATTTTGTACACATATATTAACTTTAATAAAGAGTAGTCGAGCTATACTCTTCCCTACATCTCGATGTGTCTAAACTTGCAAAATAAAGCAATTTTTAACAATTCTGGAGACCATTTCACCCATTTTGAATTATTGGGAAGAGCGCCGAAACGAGGATCACAACAGAAAGTGCTGACGCTGTTACTATGACAACTGTAACTAACAGGCTCTTGCAGTGGTTGTACCATAAAGAGAGTAGACTTGGGCAACGAAGCTTGGGCAAAATTTAAAACGCAAGAAGCTCCCTGCACTTTAAATCACCAACTCTGGAAGAATCAATTTCTTTGCACTTCTTATGCAGTGTCATTCCGTGCAAGGTATTGTAAATTAAAACTCACCTTGCATATTGAACAACAATGACTAAGAAATGTGTACAAAAATGTACAATGATTTCCTAGGCTTAAAATTCAAATAATTGGAAAAGCACATCAAAATATAAGCAAGTCAAATGATGTAAAATGAAGTAATTTATCTTCGGGACAAACATTGAAACCTTCTACGTATGCTTGATGGGATAACTCGCACAAAATGTGGAAAGAAAGACAAACACAAAAAGCCAATGTGGTTTAAGACAAAGAAAGAAATAGTGATTGTTCAAATAACACTAAAATATTTCGAACTACTCTAACCCCTCAACAATACATTATATATAAAGAGCTGACAAAAGATTGCAAGAAAAGTCTCAAACTTTATCTCTATCAAAAGTAAAAAAGTGAATGATCGTCCAATTATTCTATGGAATCAACAGTTTTTATAGTTACGTTCAGAGCACCTCGCATAAAAACCCAAATATGAAGATTTTAAGAATGGGAAGGTACATAAATGAATGCACTGGGAATAAAATTGCCAATAGAACGATACCAGATAATTTTTATTAAAATGAAAATTGAAAAATCAAATTAAATCAAATTAATTCAACGAAAAATCAAATGAGCTACAAGCAGAACTGCATGTGAACGAAAACAATCAAATTTGTGTCACGAATGTGTAGATGCACTAAATTACGACGCTAAAGATTCGCTCGATTAGTAATAATAATTGAAATAGTAACCTCTAATCATAAGTAATAGCTATAATAAAGTTGTAAATAAAATTAAATGTTGGTGTGACTTGAACTGCTTCGTTTGTTGTGTAAAGTGATGTGACCAGGTGATTTGTGGAAGAAGATCATTCGTTACTCTCGATAAACAAAGGACCATGAGCTTGAAGTCGAATTTGATACTGCATAGAAAAAGGAAACATCAATTAAAAAATTGGGAATTGCGAAAGTATGAAGCGAGATAAAACATGGGGGCTGCTTTGGTAGCATTCAGGAATCTAGTCCAACACAAAATGAGTTGTCAAAATTACGATGGACATTTCTTGCCTTTAAAACTTACAAATCAGTAAAAGTTACAAACCACATTGTTAAACTGACGCCATAGACTGTTAAAATTTTGAACATTACAGAATCATGTTAAAAAGTCTTACGTCGTAGAAAACTTACGTTCATAGTGAGTCACGAAGTAGTCGTGGTAATACATAAGGATGGCAACTGGTTGTCCAAGGATCAACGAGAACCAGACAGCAATGTTGCCATAATTGCCCGACAGGAACTTAGAAACAAACACTGCGTATGGGACTTGCATAATCATGCCCATGAAGGCCCATGTTTTCATCATACCCAAGGGCACACTTACAAGCAACTAGTGAAAGAAGAATTTACATGAACTCATGGAGGGGCAGCTTAGACACCCTGATACAAACAATAACATTGTATCAGTAAAAAGCAACATTGCAGTGCATAGCGCCAAAGTCAAAAGAGTAGACGAACAAATGGGAATCATAATAACAACTGCAAAGCATTTGGAGTGAATTGGGTCAGAGTTCAGCCTACGAGTGATCTGGGATCAGCGATGGGGTCATGATTACAGCAGGGGCCAGGATTAGGATTAGCCTAGAGCAAGTGATAGGGGTTCCAGGTTTTGGACTTAAATTCAGGATGCGATGTGGGGCCTTCTAGACTTGGAACGTGGATTAAAATAACGATGACTCCGGTGGCGATAATTATTTGTTTATTTTATTGTTTTTGATCCTAAATTATCCTAAGTTAAAGATGATGGAAACCTGTAGAAGCCATAGAGTGGTTTCTTTCTTTTTGTCTCACAAATGATAAAATGAACCAAAGTGGTATTTGATTTTCTCCATTACTAGACAATAACACCATATGCTCTTTTCCGTTTTGCAATCGTTTCACTTTCTACTCAAATTTCAGAAGACGTAGGTAGCATTAGCAGACTATTAATACAATAAAAAGTACAAAACTGGACAATTTCTCAGTAGATAAGGTGTACCTCGTGGAAGACAGCACTTAGAAGAAAAACTGTCAAACTTGCTTGAATTTTTGTGCAACCTGCACGAAGCATTGGCTGGAACAGATGCCTGTTGAAATACACATATCAATATAACAGCTGTTTGACGTCAGCTCTAGTGAGACAGCATCGAATTTTTGCTTGCTAGCGCATTCAAACAGACATAACACGAAATATCAAATTTAAATGGAGATAATACACCTTCAGTCTTAAAATTTGGAACCGAAGAATGCGTATTCGAAAGACGTATAGTTCGCTTCAAATATCTCATGCTTTTCTAACCGAGTTCTTAACATCAACCTAAGATCTGTGTTGCACAATAAACGTAATTTGTAAAGTGTCACGTTACGTTTCAAGGGCAAGCAAGAGTAGTCAGCTTAAAGTTTTTCTGACCATTTTCAATAATATAAAATTGCAAACATAGCTACCTGTGTGCCCATCTATGAATGGGGATGTTCCAATTTTGCCAAAACGATTGCACTGTATTGGCGTTCCTTTAGTAAAAGAGAGTGACTTTTCGTTGAATGAGGCCTCACCATAGCGGGGAATGTTGTTCGACAGCAAAAGTGTACGAAAAGTGGAGCCTTTTAGGAGTCCTTGGTTAAACTCTTCTTATATGAGAACCTCTTTGATCAAAAGTTAATGGTATTTTTCATAAGGGTTGGGTATAGGATTGCTACATGAATTTTTTGCTAGGACATGTAAAAAAGAAAAACCGCATGCATTAAAAATTACAGGGCTATAGTTGTACATCAAAATGCGGAGGAAATTTGTGCGACTTACCACCAATCCTTGTAGAAAACTCGGTCACCGAACCTCATTACTTCCCCAACAATGTTCAGGATAGAGTGAAAGTACACATAGAAAAATATGAGCCAGAGGAAATGGTTTGGAATCTAGAAGAAGGTTAACATTTATTTCACTTCAAGCAATGTAAAACACTTTCTTCCCATCATCTGGCACTTTCTCAAATTCACACAATAAGTTGGATCAATAGTCTGCAGTTTCATTCTTTATTGTGGCTGTTTGAGCTGCGTCTTTACTTTACATGACAGTGTTTTAAAGAAAGGCAACAAGCTTGATTACTAAACGGAATTACCAAGCACATTGAATTATTTCAAGGACAGAAAATCTAAGACATTTCTTAGAGCAAGAAGTGTTATGAGCCCAAATATCATACATCAATCTCTTTCAAATGAAAACAAAGGCTTTACTTGAGGTTCAAAGATTTTAAGATTAACATCTCTGACGTCAAAGGTACTTAGACTGTTGAAAAAAGTATTAATCTTGTCATCCAGACTTAGAGATAAGACATTGTCAAAGAAAATGTCGCGTTTGATAGAGAGACATTACGAGCAGGCTGTTTAAATAAAAAATTCAATTAATTCTTACAGCAAAGCCCAGCTGAACTCAATATATAAAATTGGAAAATAGGGAAATATACTAACAGCCAACTTCATTATTCTTTCAATAAATCGGGGATAATCCAGCTCCTAAAACAAGAACGAAGAGAATCATTCTAATGAAGAACTAAAGCAGGCTAGTGCTGCATGACATCAGCAACAAAAACTCGAAATAACGATGAACGCGGAGTTCACAATGTGCAGTTTGACAACAGATAAACCTTTCCAAAATTAGCTTTGAGGTCAGCAGACGAGAAAGCAGGAAAAATCCTATTACTGAAACACATAAACCCTCCAAATGCCTTCTTTCTGTTATCAAAGGTTGAATTTTCACAGTCTGGCTTAATAAATATCTTTATAAATATCAGCAGTAACTAAACTAAGGATAGAATGCATACAAATCGACAGATTTTTAGCATAGTACTGAAAGCGATTATTAGATTTGTATAATTGATGAAATTGATATGATTGACACAGCTAACTTTCCTAAAACCATTTTGGCTAGAGGGAAAGAAAAACAGTTTACAAATCCACAAAAAGAAAACTGATGAATAGCAGAGATCGAATAAATAATGGGTCAACTGAGTTGACTCAATTTAGGCGATTCATTCTACGTCAAGACTTGGAAACTGCTCCATGACCAACTCTTTCAAAGTCATTCTTATATACACTTGCGTGATTCACCTCAAACCAAACCTGTCGCTCTCTAAGCTCCATACGTATCTCCGACCAATTCAACGCGATGAAGTTAAAAATAAAGATTGGCCTAATTAGAGCTTTACCAAAGCTTTATTTTAGTCTCTCGTCGCTGGTTGAACAGCAAATCGATAAAAGCTCCTAATTTCGACTTTGCATAGTATTTCAAATATTTCGCGAGCAATGTTAAGCTGTTGAATATAGACTTTTAAAGAATAAAAAGGTAAGAAATTTAACAACCAGCGTGACAGAGATCCAAAAAGTCCACCAGAGGACGAGTGAATAGAATCATTTCTCAATGTCGATCTTAATTCTGAATTTTTAAATTTTCAGGCTGATGTCCCATTGAACAGCATTTTCAGTTATTTAGCAGCGTAAGACAATTATTCGTTTAAATGATACAGCTGTTTAATGGGTAGAATCAAAATTCAGAAATTTGACTTACTTGAAATGGTTTCATCGAATTTTTTACTGCTGGCACTATCCACTACACAAAATGAAAAAAAATTTAGGCATGAGAAAAAGTAAACAAATAGGTCCATTGATGCAGAAATTGATAAAACCTCAAGAAGAGGTCTGATAGCAGATAACTCAGCATCTTCCATCAAATAATGTCTGCTAGCTTGAATTAGCAAAAAGAAATGGAAGGTCACCAGGTTACAAACAATACATAAATCTGAACTAAATAAGAAGCAAAAACTAAAGTGAGTAAATGGGACTGTAATCTAACAAGCTAAAGCAAATAGGTTTTCTGTGAAAGAAAGAAAGAAAGAAAGAAAGAAAGAAAGAAAGAAATAAAAAAAGAGAGAAAAAAAAGAGAGAAAAAAGAAAAAAAAGAAAGAAAAGAAGAAAGGAAGAAAAAAGAAAAGGAAGGAAAGAAGAAGATAGAAAGGAAGAAAGATCAAAAGATTGAAAGATTGAAAGAATAAAAGAAAAGAAGAAAGAAAGAAAGAAAAAAGAAAGAAAAAAAACCTAAAAAGAAAGAAAGAGATGGTTTTATTCTTTAATAATTTTTTACCATTAGGTCCCAAGTTATATTCAAATTACCTGACAACACCTTAGCTTCAAACAGTAAAGCACGATTTACATAATTATGGTTCTCGTGGATGAAAAACAAACCTGTTGGGTGAGTGCCACTAACAGCCCACAGAGAAATAGCTAAATGGGGCAAAGGAAGACAGTAGGTATTATTTTGAGGTGGGAACGATTATTACAGAAGATTATTAGCTAAAAAGGGTTAAAACAAATAGAAAAACATATTGCAACATATAATGTAACATGTATACAACAATATTATAAATTATAATATTTAAAACTTACAATATGTATTGTGAAAGGCCACTTACTGCTTCAAATATTCTCCGTGTTAAGAATCGATATCTTATTCGCGGTGTGCGTGGAAAATTCAGCTCATAACAAAAAGTTGGAGCAAATATGAAGTAGTAAAGATCTATGAATTAAAAGAATATGTGTTGTTTATCCATTTAATATGACAGTTTATGATGAAGCTGTTATATATGAATCATAAAAATTACAGTACAGACACTGCTTAAGGCACAAATATCAGAGTTTTCATTGTACCTCTCACAAAAGTTCACATCAAAGCATCAAGAAATTGGTTGGTCCCATGAGCACTATGCAAAATTAAAGTTATAAGCAACTTTGAAAGAAGACTGGAGTTTGCATTCATTATAGTTATATAGGAACATGATGAAAAACAGCAAATAGTCCAAAAAATATGATGCAGACTTTTACAATAGTAACTATTTATGATGAATTTCAGCATTTAGAAGAATGAAACGAACTTGGGCAGAGAATAAAATCTTACAAAGTACAAAGGAGAGAGATATCTGGACTACCATGACCGTAAGATAGATAGATAGATAGATAGATAGATAGATAGATAGATAGATAGATAGATAGATAGATAGATAGATAGATAGATAGATAGATAGATAGATAGATAGATAGATAGATAGATAGATAGATAGATAGATAGATAGATAGATAGATAGATAGATAGATAGATAGATAGATAGATAGATAGATAGATAGATAGATAGATAGATAGATAGATAGATAGATAGATAGATAGATAGATAGATAGATAGATAGATAGATAGATAGATAGATAGATAGATAGATAGATTCATAAACTGCTGAAAACCTTCTAAGCACACATTTTACCTCTTTGTGTTAAGTTATCTGGGTATTCAACAACTTTTTCCTTTGAATCAGGCTTATTCTCACTTTCGTCATCAGAATCTGAAAAATTACACATAGTGATTTGCTAATTACAATAGTGATCTATATTTATATGGCATAACTTAGTCAGCCAACTCAGAAGCTGCTGTCAGTCAAGGCCAAGTTAAAATTAAAAGATTTATGCAAATTAAAATAAAACATCAAATTACCTATTACCTTGATAGGAGAATTATGATAATTTAATATTTGAAAGAGGAATAATATATATGCTTATGGGATAAAATGTGCTACCTTTATGTTTCTTGCTACCATGGACTTTCTCTTCCCTGCACCATCTGTTTACAGCAGCATAGGAAATCAACTTCATCCAAACAGACAGATAGCATCCCATTGCCAGAGTTGATGACCCTAGAATCAAACTTTTAATCATGATGCAAAATAAAGCAACCATGCATACTCACTGTTTACAGTCTTCTACTACTGATGCAACATTCTAAAAAGTTTTGTATCAAAAAAGCAAGTTGTTTGTTTTATTTATAGGAATTTTGCATTTTATTCGGTAGAACAGAAAAATTGCCCTGAAAACAATGGTAACTAGAGCACATAATAAATTTGGGAAAAATTAATGCTGCTACACTTAAGCAATGAGCATGATAAGGAGAATGATACATTTACAATAAGCTCAGCAACTCAAACACAGAAAAAACCAGTACGTATGTAACTTTAAAGGCAAAGTAGCAGAACTAACATGGTGCTGGCTTATAAATGCAAATCACAGCAACAGGAAAGATTAGCAGCAACGATTCATTGATTATGTGAATGCACAACCCAAGCTTCTCAGACATTGCACCCTGCAAAAATAAATTGAAAAACTTATTAAAAATATTATTTAGTTTCCCTTGATATAAAGTAATGAAAATGTGAAGTTATAAGCTGGAATTAAGTTGGGTTTAAGTAAAAAACTTTTGCAACACATACTGTTGAATATTCAAAAAAAAACAAACAAGTGAAATAGCACATCCATGGAAGTCTACATAGGCGCAATCTCAGATTTTTCAAAACTTCATTGTCATTAATTTCCTGGAGAAACACAATGTCGAAATCACCAGCTTTCTTGTGATTAAGTGATTAAAAAGCTATAAAGTCAGTAGATTTGTCCAAATAAGCAAAAACTATTTATATTCTGTTATTGCCCAAAGGTAGTCATGTGTTCCATGTTTGGGATTGATGTCTCAACAAATAATGGCCTGTACCAAAATAACTTCACCTAAGATAACTACCCAGTCTGTGGCAAATTACTTTCTTGAACCATTAGCTTAGAATATATTTAGATCTTGCCATCAACATGACACAAAAATTCAACAGTTATCTGCTTAAAAGAAGATAAATGACTCATGCAAACTTCTCTTGCTTCAGATGTTTATACGCAAATAACAAAGTAATTGCAGTGTACCTGAGAGATCAAAATAATAATTGTATTGACCCAGATCCTTGTCACACAAAAGTTCACTTTCTCATTGCTAAATAAAACTGGCAGTTTGCACACAACACTCTTGCATTTAAAATGTTAAACAGTTTAGTGCTGAAGATGCATTACAATACAAAAATATCAAATCAATCAAATGCATCACAATATTGACTTAAATCTCAGAGCTGAATATCATGCCTTTGCTCTGCAGGAAACATCAGTTTTTCAAGTCCCTTTGTAACAAACATTTGATTACATTTTGATACTCTAATGTTCTATGTATGTTCTAGTTCATGTCAACAGAATCAGAGTTGATACCCATCAAGCTAGTGAATGATTTGGCACTCTATTTCAGGCTGGGTCATAAGAATTTGAGCAGACAAACAGAAAATGACCTTCCTCCTTGCTACCCATTTGGCAATTTTCATATATTACTGGTTTTCAAATGCTTTGAAGTATATGTAAGACAAAATTGCATATGTTTGCTTTATATTGGTTGCTATGTTTTACAAATATGTACTTTGTAACATCAAAACTCAGCATTATTACTGAAACAGACAGATTCAAACAAATGCAAAGCAGGACTGATTATAAAAAGTCATTAATAAGTTTTGATCCCCTTGTGGACAGAAGACCATGTAACAAGATGTTGTTACCTTTGCAAGGCATCCTTCAACATAAAAGGCTGTCTGTATGAATAGATGGAGACCTAGAATAGACAAGAATCTGCTTAGTCAAGTCAGACAGATAATCTAAAGCTAAAATTGGGATGAAAACATTTCCATGGGGATGAAGACATTTACAAGTCAAAGCTTTGATAAATGCGATTATAAACTGTATATTTTGGAAAAAGATAACTCAGCCAGCAAAATACAAAGAACCAATAAAAACGATTTGAATTTGCACAATGCAAATAACAAAGTTCAAGAAACTACACATAGTCTTCCCAAGAATACTTTTTTCTTACATTTGCTAAGCATCAACATTAAAAATGTGAAACACTTGTACTTCTAGCTTTCTCCATTTGACTAGTAGACCAAACTATCAATGGCTAATCTGCATGCTTCATTATCAATGCATTGTCCTCTCCATAAAGATAGGCAGCAAATGGTCTGCAAAGTTTTATAAACTTGCAATGTGATTGACTGACTACATCTTTGCAAAAAAGGAAATTACTCTACATGTTGGCTCTTTGTCTACATGAAATTCAAGAAACCATATCAATCATCAAGGAACATACAAACCACAAGACTTGCACATGGCCAACTATAAGGATCTTCCAAGAAAACGAGGAGGATTGTTGGGTCCACAAGAACACCATATCTAAAAAAATCTTTTGTTTAAAATACTGCAGTTACAGAAACACTTTCAGAGCTGACGAAACCATGGGGGTACCCATTTTTATTGAGTCAAATATCTTTTAAAGAACCCTAGAATCATATATCTAAAGTTTGCCCTATTGTCAACCATGGTGGCAGTCTTTGATAAACCCTTTCATTTTCACATTCCTCTAGGTAATCTCCCTGGTAAGCAGAAACATACCAGCAGTTCAATGGCCTTCCAAAAAATTTCTTTACAAAAAAGTATGGGCAGGGGACATAAAAACTAACCAAACCAGGAGCTTTAAATCGAGAAAATGAAACATTTACCATTGACCTGAAAAGAGAAGCGTAACAATCTTAGAATTTGGCTACTCTGCGAAGCTTACATTGTATCCCATCTCCAAAACTGATCATATATATATATGAACCCTGTCTTTAATCACTTTGTATACATTTTGGAACAATTAGAGTTGAAGAATATTTTATTTTATTTCTACATCTAGCAAGCAAGAAAGTGATACCAAAAAGCATGTGCTGGTAATGAAAAGAAGATGGTAAAACACTGTTTAGACTTAAACAAACACTCACTTCAATATGTTATCGAGTGCAACTCTAAAGTTTGATAGGATCTAGAATAAGAAATATCAAAGATGTTTACAAGTCATTTCCTAAAAGAACATTGCATAAAAGCTATTGTTTTGATGCAAAAATAAGAGTTAAAGAAAAACAGACAACAAGATCAAATAAGATTTATTAATAAAAAATGAAGATTAAGAAGGCTTAAGTTACTTGTCCTATTCGTTAAACAGTTCTGATTAAAATGTCATGAGACCTTCCATGTCCCAAAGAATAAAGGTTGTAAGAGAGTCTTTATTGCAGAGCTGTAGGAATAGAAGAAAGGTGTCTGAAGCAAAAACAGCAGACAAGAATTGATTCGGTGCTTGGCTGAGATTTTTTAGTAGAGATGACTCTGACCTGTAGAATTTAATAAATAGTGGCACTTGGTAGGCAGTTCCAGACTTTGCAAAACTTCATGGCATTGTAACTTTATTACTGACAAGGTGGGCAGGCAATTTGTTAAGGAAAAGCCTATTCTGCCTTGTCCTTGATAAGATATAAAGTAGATGATTGTTAAATAGGCTTGTCCTTTATCTTTGATTCAGAAAATAAATCATGCAAGCAATAACTTACCATTATGAGAATGCATAAGTTTAGAAACCCTCTGTAGTTTTCAAATCCACTAGTACTTGAAAACAGCGATGGTGACGTAACATGAATCCTGAGAAAGATAAAAATAGTTTTAGCATAATGTTATTTTTAATAGCTTGATAAAGTAATTTAAATTATTAATTCAATTCTATAAAAGATCTTTGGACAATGAATGAGAAGGGATTGAAGAGATTGCAAGGGATTGCATTTTGCTTTGCTAAGTAAATAAAAAGATATACTGAAGCTCTCTGTTAGATGGCACCTTTGGGTCCTAAAATGAATCTACATAGAATGATGAAATATATTTTTAACTGAGATGCTATTTCTACTCTTTATGATATAAAAGATATTCGATTTTTTATATAATGTAAATATTTAATGTAAATAATTGAGCAAGTTTTTAGCAAATATTTGTTACAATATAATTTTAAATTATAAGAAGAAGCAATTGTAAATAGTCTCTAATTAAAAAAACATTAGCCAGCTTGAGAAATAGAGTTTCAGAAATTTCTCCTTTTCACACTGGAGCTTCAACTTTACATCTATCTATCTAATGATATTGTTCATTATCTACAATAGGCATTATGTAATGGTTAGGTTAATAATTTAATTTAAATTTGTGAAGCTAGCAGTGTGCCTCCCAGGTTTGCCAAGTGGAAAATTTGTCTAGAGCGGATATTATTGGTGGAGAAAGAAGAAAAAGGTATGTACCAGATTCATTTTGTAAGAAAAGGAGTTAACTCTCCCTAGCTGGATACAAACATAAACCATAAAAGACGGGGAAATTGACTGTTAATTAGAAGCCTAGAATATCAAAAGCCACAGGCAGGACATTTTCCAAACCCAAGACCCACTAGAACTCTTTTCATGGGGATGTGCAATTGCTAGTACCCAGTCCGACCAACTTGGTCTTCATTTCCTGTTGCTTTACTCTTGAACCAAAGGTACCAAACGTACTAAAGGTACTAAACTATAGGTAAACCCAAATGCATACCTTCGAAGCTTGTTGTATAATGATTTGCTCCTGCTCTTGCTTTTTGCTGTTTCTGTACATTTTACATCATGTTTGATGATCTTTGATGATTTGCTGTCGACCTGATCGTTTGAGTACTCTGTTGATGGAGGTGTTCCCGAGCGCTGGAAAACATTCTCCCCATCTGTAACAGCAGTCCTTGCACTACAGCTTATGCTTCTGTGTATTTTTCTTCTTTTAGGCTCCGTTTGCATTTTGATTCCGTCTTAAAACGCCTCTCAGGAAGGCCTTTAACAGTTTACAAAACTATGGCCTTGCCAACACAGCTATCATATTGATCTGGTCTCGATATCGCCTAATGGTTCCATTCTTGTTTTGTGATGAGTTGTCAACAGGAGTTGATGGGTGTGCTGATCTTTCTTGGGTACTGGTTATCTATACATTCGGAAACAAAATTTCTTCAGGTTAAGGTCATGGTTGATTTCTTCAGATTTCTCTGTAGAATAAATATAAAACAATCGTACCACTTACCTAAAAAATTTTCGAGAGACCGTGAAATATCATCATGGCATTGAGGCGGGGGGGGGGTTGGGAGTTGGCCCCTCATTATTTGCTAGTGTTTTACCCTTTTTCATCTCATTACACTTATCTTAGTCAGACCTATTAAGTTTATTTTTAACATTTCCAAATTTTATAGATGCTCACCTTTGCCCAACGAATTTATCATTGAGTTAGGGGGGCTAAAATAGTACTTTGGCATAACAACAAACTTCTTTGCAACATAATGAGAAAAAAATCAAAAGTGAGTAAGAGTAGAGAGCAAATTAAAAGAAGCAATACCGTGATGCATTTGCTTGAGAAAGTTGTCTCAGTCAGAGCAAACGAAAAGTGGAATTGATCGTGTGATGCTGTAGATGAATAAGTATATGTGCAAAGATCTTTCCCGAGCTTTTCAGAAATTTCCGCCAAATTTCTGACTTTTCATAAATCTATTTCTGCGAAAGACTCTCCAAATTATCGTGTGTGTTAAGCTTGAGATGGGGAACTTTTGTCTGTGTGTTTAGTATAATTTAGTATTGTTTAGTACTATTGTCTGTTTGTTTGATCAATTATAACCAATCACGCGCTCTGCTTATCACCCTCTAGTGTTTTCGATCCGCATCTGGCTATTTATTCGGTCAGTTTTGGTTATCTTCCGACGTTTGCATACTCTGAGGAGTGTCGGACGAAAAAATTACTTTTAAGTATGCGAAAAATAGTTCCGCTTTTTCTAGCAATTGTGAAGTATAATTTGACTTCTGTGACACAGCTAATTTGATTCAATCCCTTACCACTCTAGCCTACTCGTAACTCCAATTTTTATCCTTCCTCCCATTCTTTCTTTAGCATCCTGTTCTAAATAATTTTTCAGCAGAAACTGCCTTGTAAAAATTTTCACGGAGCCGTTAAATAATTGCAACCAACAATTTTGGAGAAGACAAAACGGTTTGTCCCAAAACTTAAACCGCAAGCCTTCCATCTTTAAAGATTCGCTGGATTTCAACATTGCTTACAAGTTCATAGAGTTCACGGAATCATAAATGTATGTTGCAAAATAATCACATCAGATAAACTTTACAAATTTGCATTAAACTGCATATTGGTGGTCTGGCAATATAAGCAAAGATCTGATTCCAGATTAATCTTTTGCGAATACAGCTACAGATCATATGCTGTCCGCCATGTTGTATGTTCGAAACCAGTGCAATATCTTTCGTGACTGATTGCAGTTTGATCAGTGTAAGTAGAATGTTTGATAATGCCAGATAACTGGAGATTAAACGTTCAGAAAAATTGACCAACTATACGTTTTTGACCAACTTTTTAACTATTACAAAGACTATTACGAGTACAGAAAACATAAATTAATAAAAAAGATCAGATTTTTTCGCCTTAATCTTCTTTGAAAGTCTACTGAAACAACAATTGCCAAATTTGGAGAAGTACATGATTACTCCAATATTTATTTTGTGGCAGAAAATTTAATAGGTAGTGCGGAAAGTTGAGTTGGATAAATAAGAAGCATGACGCCAGGGTCGTTGAAAGACGGCCCGGGCCCCGGAGCCAAGGTCTGGGGCGAGCCTTTTTGCGCCGCAGTCGAAATATTTAACTGTAAGACCTATATTTTGCGGGCCCCGGACCTTTACACCGTTTACCCCCCCTCTCTCTCTACGCTCCTGCATGAAGCAGAGATGGTTTTCGCTGATGTAAAGAGCGTTGCACATGTAAATGAAAGAGGGGGAACCGTAGGGACAAAAGACACCTTAGAAGCTAATAACAACAGAAATAATAACAACTATAATAGTAATCTAAAGTATAATGATATCAATTCCGCATTATAGTGTTAGTAACCATGATAATGATGTCAAGTCAGCATAATGATATCTTTTGAAAATGCCGCGGAATTCGTATCATTGTGCAATTGTTTTCAAGTAGATTTTCCCCCCATTTTCGCTAAGCACAAATTACAACAGCGCATGGACGGCATCTATCACTGACTCAAGAACTGTATGTGGTTTCAGCCACCGTTTCGTATTGACTAAGTGGCTAACACGAGGCCAAACCTATCAAGCCATGAATTGTTGCTGTTGTGAAGAGGTAGTTTGTGTCGAAAATAGTCAGTCAATAACACGGGCACGGAAAACACATAATTTATACAGTAGGTCCCCGTGAATAAGCATACCCCGTATATAAGAAACAGGCCTCGTTCTCTTCTAAAGAAGCTCCTTTTGTAAACATTTATAGGTGTGAAAGAAAATTTTCCTATAGTCAGGTTTATCATAGTTAATTCCCGAATGCCAAAAAATTCCTGTACTTTCCAATGAATTATTGATCCTAAATGCATAAAGCACTTTTAAAAACTCAGAAAATTTTACTGTGCAGCATATATTGCAGACAACTGCCAGTAATATTGAATACACGCGCATATGTACGTCCACAAACCTTGACCTCACTTGGTTTTACTTCAAGGTAACTTTTTACAGGAAACTTTAACCCTGATAGTGAAAAGGTATCTTAAAATAAGGAACTATCCGAGGCTTCAATTTAGAAAGAATTTTCTCACTTGCAGGAACCTACTGTGTATATTTACAGGCAGGTAGAATGGGTCATCGTAAAAACCTTAAGCCTGGTGCATTGATCAAACATGAAGCAAAAGCAGGACATTTAATTTCCGGGAAATTCAAGCTACTTTGAGGTAAAAACAGATACCGGAACGCAAGGAAGCGCGCTATGAAGCAAATTCCTTTGTCTTAAGTCAGCTTCCAAGTTATTTATTAATATAAAACTATTAAAGTTCTACATATGCAATCAAACAGCGAGAGGGTGCCCATTTTGGGCTCTAGCAAAAGGACAATCTTCCGACGTGTTCAATGAGCTTAGACAGAAAATACTATTTTCGACATGCTTTGTTCTAAGACTCTTGTTCTATTACAGTCGCTGGCAACCTATTTCTGAACATACAAGAAAAAAATGACCTTACAATTCGGCCGTCCACATGCTTTCTATAAATACACTTTGTCAAAAACATCTGCTTTTCAACTTGGAGAGAACAATTTCGGAAGCACAGTCAGTTCAAGGAAAGCTGAACTTCAGTGGGACGTCCCAAACCAACTATTGATGAAACTTGTCTTTAGCTTTATCTCGACTTTCCTCACTGCACAGCTTTCGTTTTCCGGATTCTAAAATATGATTAATTAAGCAATATAGGACACAACGAATTCATTCAACACGATACCAAACAACAGTACTGCTCTTAGGACGCTCGCCTTTTTAGACTTTGTTCAACTAAACGGCATACCTCTACGCCTGCATATTTAACGCCTGCATATTTTAACGCGTGCATATTTTAACGCATGCATATTTTAACGCATGCATATTTTTAAGGCCTGTATATTTTAACGCCTATCTGTGTCCATCTTGTGATACCTGTTCGACAAAAATTCTATCACATGATCATTTCATTCAGTGATCACTTTACACGAAGAAGCAATGTGAAAATCCATGGGTTCTTTAAATGGAAAAGCGCAGCACTAAATTAATCAGAGAAACTGTCGATTTCATTCTTACCACTGCGACATTGAGAGTCATTGTGCCTTTTTCTTCGTCCTTTAAAACCATTTGGAAGTTTTCACTTGTTTCACTTTCGAAATTAACTAAAGATGGAAAAAATAAATGCTAAAAAAACTAAAGTAGGATTACATATTTTGAGAAAAAGTTTAAAAAGTCAAACTATGAAGCTAATGACACAATAACAAGAGATGAAAATACTAGAGATAAAAAGGTTCAAGGCAAAGGTGACATCGTCAAATATATTCTTAAAGATAAGTTATCAGGAGATTTAGGGGCTAGACGCATCAGAGTCAAGGGTTACAGTGTCAGAGGTAATAGGGCCAAAACTATGGGGTTAGAGGTTACAGGGTCAAACGTTATAGGGTCAAAGGTGAGGCTACAGAAAAGATTGACCAAATCTGGCGTAAAAACGACACCTGTAGGTTTTGATAGAGCAAACGTTTTATTGAACGAAACTCAATTACCAGATATTTTTCTTTCCTTCTGGTCTCCCCATCGGTATACCAGTACTTGCCGGTTTTCTTCATTTATCATAAAGGTCCAAGCAAAAGCATTCTTAAAAAATTGCCGTAAATTTCGCCAAACAAAGCTCTTTCCTGCTTCTGATACGCTGTGCACATTTTACAATATTTCTCCTACGAAGCTAATCCTCAATTAATTAGTACTTGGTACAGAGCAAAGCATTTTAATCGATCCTCCTCTACGAAGCTTAACCTCACAATCCATATAAACATAACTTCAACCCATTAGCCCACAAATCGCCTGCTAGCACTGCTTAATCATATCTCTCTGGGTGCATTGCAATTTTATAGCAAAGAATGCCTCAAATCTTATGTCTGGATTTACCTTCGATTGCTTGATCCGGCACAACTCTCACTGGCTTGCTGCATCAAATAAAAGAGGGGCGTATGAGGCTTGGGGGAGGTAGTCATCAAAATAAAGGTTAATTAATCGACATATCAAATAGATAAATTCGATATTAAAGTTCTTCTATAGATGTTACCTGGGCTTTCAGAGCTCGATAAGAGGATGCAGTTGTATGTAATTGGGACAGAAATTAGCAGAAAAAGCTGACATAGATGTCATTCTGCACAAAGATATGCTGTCAAGCTTATGTTGCCAAGACACTGAGTGCAAACAATTAATGAAATCAACTTGATTTTTTTCTCATCTGAGGAATGAATGGATGCAAGTCAAGAATGGCCACACATTTCTAGTTATTACCTTGTATGCCAAATGAATTCACCGTTGCTATCAATAAGAGAAAAATCCAACACTACGAGATTCTGCAGAAGCAAAAGTTGCATTTAGTTTTATACAGAAATAAAAGTATAGGTAAGCATTATAAAAAAGGCTTGGAGAATATTAGAAAATGACTGCATGTCGTTGCAGACATTGACCACTACTCGGTCATTGATCAATCGAAGCAACTAAGACATCTAGGCCGTATAGGAAGCCGTACTACGTATTAGGGTCTCGTTGGTTTGATCAACGTTGAACTTGAAGCCCTTGTAATTTAGCTCATAATCTTACATAAAGAAACTACATTACATTGTCACAAACAGCATTACACTAAAGGGCACTGTCGCCTATAATCCGAAGCCAGCTAAAACTGTTTCCAGGAAATATATAGTTTGCATTTCAAACCTAACCCAGCTTATTTCTAGGTCCCTTCTACAAACGCCTATTATTGCTGACGGCGGACTGAGCCTAATGCAATAGAAAGAATGCAGGAGCCTCTTTGCCTTATACCATCAATCTTCTAATGAATGCTTTTCTTCTTTTACATGCCCCCTCCAAAAGACGCCCTCACAAATAATCGTATATATGAAATAAACGCTTTCCTTATTTAAGCGTCCCCTCTTTTAAGCACCCCCTCTTAAAAACATCCCATCTTGTAAACACCCCTCTTATAGATGCCGGGAGTTTATTGAAGGATTCACGGTACCTGGACAACCCCTTTGATGGCTCCCGCCTTCCACGGCAAACTCAAGGGTTTGTGAATGTCAAAACAACTCTGATAGGCAGAGCGCTTGTCAGTCATTATCAAGTATCCGTCATCAACATGACCTAAAAGAAAACTGACACGTCATTGATGCTATCATGAAGGGAGCCAGGGGTTGACCGCCCTGGGAGCCGAATCTGTCAGGGAACTACACAGGCGCATCTCGCGTCATGTTTTAATTTATTGTTCAAAGTTGGTAAGAGACGCATTCGCTAGTTCAATTAATATTTTCACCTTTTAGGTTTTGACGCGCTCCTATTGTCACGTTTGAAAAGAGTAACCCATCGCACCAATTTATGCAAAATCTTGAAATTTGATTGGTTAATTAGTGGTGCCCTTGTAACGGTTTTTGTGGGAGTGTTACAGCTGGTAATTTTTCTTGAAAATGGACTTGATATCACGAAAAAAGAAAGGTGATATCACGAAAAAAGAATGTACTGAAAATTTTGAGTACTTCTTGTTCACGTCTACTGCTCTACTGTATCCTCTAGAGCTAGCGAGAATTTAAAATCACTGCGGCGATATTGAGGAACGACTCCTAAGCAATAAAAATTGGTCTAAATGGGACAATAGATGTGTATTTTATGCATGCTTCGTTGTGCGAAGACACAAATACTGTTAACGAAGCCTCAAGGATGCATGGCCATAAATCAAACTTCTAAAAATAAGGGAAATAGCGAACCTTTAAGAAATTCCAAAACTTTGTGATTCCAAAGCACCTTTCGACTCGTGCGAAGCTCTATTAATGCAGAATACCTTTGGAGTCCTTGTGAGCAAAAGAAACTGTCAACAGGAGTAATTTCATATACAATAAGAAGCCATAAAGACTGAATAATTGCCTAATACAATAAGTACAAAAGTAGCAAGAACTTTACAGCGACCTACAGTGATGCAATGCGCGATTTATTTCTTTAAGATGTTATGAAAGGAAGAATTGTTATGATTAATAAACATCGATTATACAATAATAAAAAAAACTCTAGTTTATGTGAGGTATAAGCCCAAAAGGCATTAGAGAAAGTGTGAAATAATTTGAGGAGAAGAAGAAAGTGCTACGGCGGCAATCACTTTGTAAAAATTGTTGATAAGCCAAAAGTTGCAAAACGAAGAAATAATGTTGCAAAACAGAGAATGATATTCGAATTTAGTGCATGTTTATGCATACTTGCACGGTGAATAAGATGCCCGTTACTTCTTAGGCGCCTCACTGTTGGGGCACATTACAGACAAAAATTGTCAGGCAGCCAACATTTTTTTTTCTGATTAGCAATATGGCAAGCTTATAATTGGATCAACAAAAGTCATGCGATAATCTTCTGAATAGACGAAGCACTTCTGACTCTTCGCGGGAAAATCTTCATGGCAAAATAATATCAATGATGGTTATGATCCTGATTATGAAAAAATATATTGCCACCTGATACCCCGGTATGAAAGATTTAGATGTATAGTGCATAAAAGGTTTTAACATTAAACTGAAAGCAATTGGCTTACCATATTTCCCATCGACGTCATCCAGAATAGGCTGGTGTGGGGGTATTTGGTATGCTCTATTGCACATGGGTTGAAAACATAGCATTATCACATTTTAGTGGAATTCATAACGTGAAGTATAGTGTGCGTAGAATGCAACTAAAAGTTTCGAATGCGAATTTCTTCTGGGCACATGTGTCTAACTCGAAATATTTTCACTGTCTGTTATATCAAATACTAATTTGTTGGAGAAACACTGAAAAAACAAAGGACGTTAGAAAGATTTAATGTGTGATGGTTTTGCTGTATTTTGTGAGATACTGTCGACACCCCTGAGCTATCATTGTTCATAAAAGGTGGAAAAACATTGCAGGTGCACTGGTAACTATGGAAACATTTAATGCATAAATTAGGCCAGCGAATGAATGAATGGCCTGTTGGTGAATCATGCAAAACATGGTTACGGGCATGCAGACATTTTTTTCTGCGAATATAAATTTTAGAGAAAGGAAAAACAAAAATTCCATAACCAAATTTCAATGCCTTTTTAGTGAGAAAATTTTCAGTCTTCAGTTTAAGGCTCCTGACACAGCTACAAGTAAAATTACTTAGAAATAAAATAAAATAATTTATAACCACCCATGACAAGTGAAAGCTATTAACAACACTAAAATATTAGTTATTCGATCATTTTATAGGGCTTAAAATGGCTCTGTAATCACAGAACGATAGTTTTCAGTGATATTTCAGAAGAGAATTAAAAAAGTCGTCTGGGTACTAGGGTTAATCCTACAATGATTATCATAGTACATTTACTTTATCTTTGTACTTTGAATTAATATCATAAACATCGAATCGATCGAAAAACCTTGGTGCAATATGTTAGGCTGGTATGCAGCATCAAATTTCACTGTACGGTGAGAAAAAAAGAGAGACTCAAGTACTTTGAATGGTACCTAAATGAATGGTTTCTAAGAGAGCTAAATCTAGCTTGATACCCAAAAGGTAACATATATGGTGGACTGTGTTTTGATAGGTCTGGAAGTTGATAGCAACTTGATTACCCAACAGTGCGATGTAAGGGAAACCCTACACAGACGAATTAAAGAAGCATTTATGTGCCCTGTCATGGCTATAAAACTCGATAGTCTCGTCTCTTGAGGTTTTAATATCCTCAAGAAAAAACCTGAATTGACATAGCATTTCGACATGGCAAAATTCCGAATGCTAACATAGACTTGAACAGATAAAAAATTGTCGGGCTTTAAATTAGAACGGCTTTAAAATCACTTGCCTCGTTGATTCTCCACCAAGTAACAGTTGGACGATGTGCAAGAAATGGCGATTTAATGTAATGAATGAGATGTTTCGCTGTTGCTAGGGTGCAAGGTCGGTAAAAATGGTTATATTAAGATATCTAGCTGCATCAACCGTCTTTTAGATTCAAAATATCGTCAGCTTATTTCCGGATGTTTCTAAAAATGATCAATACAATTACATTTCAAGAAGGAAAAGCTATAGACAATAAAGTAAATTCCAAACAGTTTTTAAAAAATTGGACAGCCCTTGCATGTTATTGATCGTTTGAAGCAGCGATTGGACCTACATTTTTCTTCAACATTTTCTTATTAAGGTTTCATGATTTACCCGGGTATATTGGTATACCGTCTGAGAATAATGGCACTTAGATTGTGAAACCTGAATTCTGGTAGATTGCGAAGATTGCTGGCCGAAACCTGAGTTCTTAAGTGAAAAAACTAATGTATTTACTTGTTCGTGCCTGGTGGGTGAGAATTCAAGGCCATTGAAAGTTTGATTTCGATATCTCTTAAAATTTTTTAGAAGAATGCAATCACGCAAAAGTTTTAAAAACCGTCAATTTCTGATATCATCAAAGCAAATGCGTGTCATTGTCGATGAAACAGGATTATTCTATACCATATGATAATGAGTCGTTCTATATCCCATATTTCAATGCGATAATGAATACTATGAAAGAAAACTGTAACTTTCGTAAACATCTTTTGATTGCTGCGTTTATTTGGCTTGTAGCGTTTTTATTGATAAAGGAGATCAATAGAAGCGTGTTTTCCTACCATGACGTCATCGTGCCACAGTCCAAACACAAAGCCACTGACAGGAGCATATACCGAGACATGGAAATCTCTTCCAAGTAGATGGTTTTTGTCGAAAACTCCGTCTGCAACAGAGCAACTGACGTAGTCTTTTTGATAGGCGATTAAATACAAGGCTTTTATGAACAAACTGCGAAGTGTACATTTATCGAAGTCAGTTTCTCACCTTTGAATGCGACCTTGGCAATTAAAGATTTTGTACAGACGCTGAAACGAAAAGAGGAAAGCAATCATCTTTGTGGGATAATTGCTACATAGATTTTTTTAAACTTCCGATGCAGAGCATGGATTCTTGTTGAAAACAGCCTCCTTGCAAATAATTATTATTTATATTTTTGAACTGCACGTTTAAAGCTAGATCTGCCTTAATCTATCCATTATTATCGAAACGCAATTGTGTCTCATCAGACTGTCCGGATCATTAACGCATTCAGTTGCGGACTGGTATAGAATTTTCAACCGGCCTCGAAGAAGTTCAGGGGGTGCCGTCAAGTGGAAATCATAATGGCCTCGTTCGACATTCTACCATCATATCATGTGAAGTACTAGTTACCTGTCTTTTACAAATAAACACTAAATTAAACACAAAAAGGAAGGCCACCTATCTTGAAAAAGGGACCTCTTTTCAGCAAAAAGGGGGCTCTTTTTGCAAGCTTCAGAGAAGGTCCGCTAGCCATTGGCCAATGGGACAGTCCGCCGCAAACTTTATTCAAGATTATGGAAATAAAGACATCACTCTCTAACCAAATTTCACTATCACACATTTTAGTCTAAGTTTCGTTCGGCAGAATCTTTACGTCAAGGCTTTTTCTGCAGCAACAACAACAACTGACCTATTTTCCTCTGCTCTGTTGAAGGCGTTTCGAAAAACGGGACTATGGGCGAAAACGCTGCAGGATACAAGCTTCCCAACGGATGGAAGGTCAACGTCATTCCAGCATACTGACAACGAGGTTGTGTAGTACGTTGTGTCTTTGGAAGACAGCCTATAGTCGTTTCCGTCCACGTCAGTAACAATGATCATCCATTGCACATCAAGGTACCTTGGGAGCAAGAGAGGATCCTTGGCGCACCCCAGAATCATAGCAAAGTAATTTAGAGCTAATTAGGAGGATAACAGGCCCTGCTTCAACTACAGTGATTCTGTCATAGTCTAATACGTACTGATACAAGTTTGAGGGGCAACCAAAAGCGACAATAACGGCGCTGCATTGTAAATACAGACATGCGGGTGAGACAACACGTTTTTTCGTGGACAATGACGCCTGTTTTAAGAGCCAATGCCGTTAGTGGAAAGAAAAAGTTGAAGCAGAGCAAGGTTCATACCTTAAAAACCTCCAAGCACAGCAAGATGCATTTAAAAGGTTTGGACTTAGCAAATACTCCTGTAAATGCTATCGAACAATATTTATTGGATAGTAATTCAACATATGAATGCAAAAGAAGTTTGATAGCAAAGTGTAACATTAATCATATGGAGCTCCACGAGTCAAATGAAATGGCGAGCTTTCATAGAAACAGTTGAAATTTCACCAATCTGGAAATTGACTTTATTGTAAAATAGGCAAATAAGCAAAGAGACTTTGCGATACTTTAAACTATAGAAAAATTATGTGGAGATATACAAAAAACTACTATTCGGAATGCGTTTGAGTGGAATTTCAGATTATGACTCTATGATGGTAATGGAATGGCCTGGACGAAATACCTTATTGCTTCTGGTATTTTCTCTGGCAAGCCCGAGTAGCGACTTTTCTTCTTCAACAGTAGAGAGACATGCTTCTTGCGAAACTTTTTCAAACTACGACAGATGTTTCGAGCCGCGTTTAACGATTTTGGCACATAAGACTGATTAAGTGAGAATAGCTACATTCTTATTTAGAACTATAAGGGTAAAACCGGGGTTAAAGCTGTTATTAGGAGTAAATCTAAGTTTGAATGTCCCTCACCACGAGGTGAGAGATTATGGTGCTTAGCTTCCTTGACAAATTTCCCGTTCATTCCTAGATTAGGAATCAGTTTCTGAGTGAGCTTTGACAAAGAAACCGTCAAACATCACTGGAATCTAAAATTTTGAAGTCCGGAAAAACTATCCACACTGGGAAACGTTACATTAGGGAAAACGAGCGGTTTCATGATTTCGTTCAGAAGAAGATTTTTCTTCGTAAGGATACGAAACATTAGCGTTACGTAAACCCAAGAGCAAACTTTAGGCAATAAAGTGACGGTTTAACAAAAATGCTAAAAAATTTAAAGATAAGAAAGGCAATTAATACCCGAGATATCATTCATTTTAAATTGATCTAATTGAGCTGAAACAAAATAAGAACATTGTTAACAGTTTCCTATTTGGCTGGGTTCTTAGGGTCCACCAATGGAACAACTTTCGTAGGTAAAATGGAAGATAGGTAGCGAGCACTTAAATATTTTAAGACTTCCTGGCGCGTTCAAAAAATGTTATAGACCAAAGTCTCGTGAAATCAGGTTATGTAGGATATTTGATGAATCAACGAGTCTACAAGCAATGTATTAACTCCAAAGAAAGGACCCAATCTCCCGTATAACAGAAAAACTAAAATAAGAAGCGAGGACCGTTTCACGGGAGGGGGAAGTGTTCCCTATTGAATTTGATTTTTAATTCTGCTCTGCTTTTCCCTTATTTAGAATTAGCTTTTTTGAAGTATCTTGAAACTGATAAATGCCTCTGAACATGAAATATAATATCTCTGCCTCACCAAGTAATTGTTTCCTTTTTCCAGCTCACGTTCTCGTTCGGCTTCTTGGCTTCGAAAGATAATTTCTGAACTTTCAGTGGAAGATTTTCAAACTGATGTTTCCACAGATCACTAGAGAAGCGAAATACGTGTGATAAAAAAAACATAATTATAGGATATTGCAGCTTTTTCTTACAGATTATATCAACAGCTAACTAGCAACACAGCTAAAGAATAAAGTTCGCTTACAAGGAAAGTAAATGGACAGTTGATCAAATACTTGATAAGGGTGGTTAAATATTCAAACTTGCTGGAATATGTACGGGAAAGTTATGCGTGTTAACGTAGAACACTCCCAGAATTATGAAAGGAAGAAAGTCTAGAATATGCAAATTGAAATTCTACAATATGCGACATTAGAGCAGTTCATCTAGTATACACATACTACTTCGCATTATCATTAAAGTTCTTGGACAGTGTCTAGTCCTTTCTAAAATATAACTTTGGGGCGGTAAGGCCCATGTCAAGAACTTTAACATACTTAAACGACTAATTTTTTTGCTTAAATTTCTTAAGATGATGCTAACTTCATCAGTTTGAGACGCATACATGTAGTCAAAGTTCAGCTTTTCCTAAAGGTTCAGTGTATATTAATTAAGTTCAACTATAATTAAAAGACAGATTGAGTCTCACATTTAATCGCCATAAGCAGGGTTATACAGTAGACTGCAGTGAGGTGTTCTCATAAAAAATTCATGGAAATCAACCCTCCTCTTTGGACACGCGTCGAGGTTTTTTCTGCCCACATGTCAAATGGAGCATGAATCATATAGAAGATCATTACGCTTTTTAAGCTAGAAAATAACCGAGATGACCTACAGCATTTCCCTACGAGAGTAAAGTTTCAATGTGCTGGTAACTTTTTAACTGAAAAGAATGACATATGAGTGGTGAAAGATTCCTTGTTGGTTCTTGCAAAAAACCGATAGAACAGGCCATTTCCAATTTTGTTCCTTAAAAAATTCTCACTTTCAAATTTAGCTCACTATTATAAATGTTTTTCTCCTATCGGTACCCGCAAACGTTGCAATCCCTTGGGGGAAGGCAAAGAAGTTTCAAAATGGCACCTAATACTCTAGATTGTTGATAATGTTGATAAAAATTATAAATGCTTATATTGTTTAAATACGTTCTCAAAAGCTGTTTTCATTCACGTGTTTCCAGTGCAATATAACTAAAGGTCTACAAGATAATCAATTACACTTAAGAGACCTGTGTTAATCAGTGACCCAGTACTCCCATTTATTGTGGTAGTATGAGAAAAGATTGACTAATCAATGTTACCCTCTTCAGGTAAGTATCAATCTTTACCACTCCTTCATTAAGTGAACTTACTTTTGACTGCACACTTCAAGCCAAAGTTTGCATGTTCCAGAGCATCTCAGGATGTCAGATGGACTTAGGTATTCAAACACTCTCAATAGCAATTCACTTGGAAAATAACTAGAAAGTGATGAAAAAAGCTATGACAGTTGACACTTGATAGAGAAGCAAATTGATCTCATGCACATTGTAAAGTTTCCTAAATTTAATACAGCTTCTGTTAATATACATGCATTCTTCAGAAGATCAATAAAGTGATAAACATAGACAATCCCTTCAGGACCTAAAGGGGGATTCAGATATTATCTGTAAATGATTCCTAATATTTTGTTATCTAAATGCATGGCTACTGTCAATTTATAGCTAAAACATTTGATGTAGCTTCATTTAATGCCAACAAAGAAATGGTGCTTTATTTATATTGGTAACATTGCCCTTCACAAAAGAATTCAGTAACTTTCAGGAACGAACAAGAGAAAACATGTTTAATCAGCTTATTAGAACAAAGTGATGAGACTTAAATCAAGAAATGCTCACATTTTTAAGTTCTATTTTGGAATAGGGACTATAATCTGATTGAATGACCTACACACCAAAAATAATTATGTGCACTTTCTCTTTCTTGGGAGAAACCTATTTTTGCATGATATCAGTAATTTGGGGAGGACAAGGGCAATCACTCTTGTAAAATGGAAGAGTCTTAAATCACCCTGTGACCTTGGATAGATCTGATATAACCTAGGAACAATGCTCCTATTGCCAAATACCTTTGGTTTAACATCATAAAACTGCTTGAACATTGCAACCCTAGATACAAGTATCTTCGAACTGTTTAGAGGATATAAGGCAATATAATACCAAGAACAAATTCATAGTTTTGGCAAGAGGCTTCAGAACTTGGAGATGCTTATAAGAATGGGCAAAAACCTTTCTAATTCATCACGTGTAGCCTTCTCAAGTGCATCTGGTAAAAATCTTTAATGTAAGACTAAGTTTTCATGCAATGACAAAAATCATTCTTTATTGGTTTCAAGTTATAACAGAAACAGCCCAAAAGATCAATTTCAGACAGTGACATTTGCTCCTTAACAATAATATATTATTTTCAATGCAAGTGATTGAAACGTCTGGACAATAAACTTGCAATTTTTACAGAAAGCATTCAATATTGATCTTTTAGAAATTAATTGACACTAAATTCTAAAAAGATTATCCAAAATTTCAGGCTTTATTCAGTTGCATACAGACATCAAGGTATAATATTGACAGGCTAACATCAACCAACAAGCTGTTGCAAAACATTAAACCAGTGTTACAAAATAAAAAAATGTTTGTAAAATGCATATACACAATTACAGCAAGGTTTACAAATGAATGATAAAATATGGATTTAATAAAATCTTGTTGGGTAACAGAGGTGTAACTCACTTTATGTGTGGCTCATTTTTGTCTTTATTGTTGCTTGTAATCTTTTGGGTTCTGTTTGTGAATCTGCTTACAAACCTTGGCCTTCTCTTCATTTCATAGTCCCTCTCAGCCCAGACAATGTGTCTAGGTTAACTCATGACAAAAGCCTACAAAAGTTTGAAATTTTATTGTTTTGGCAACAATCAGATTGGAGGTTTGGCCTTGGTCTGTGGCTTTCCTAATTCTCAGCTGTTGTTAAATATCTCATTTACTTTAATCTAAAGTGCATCAATGTTAGTCACAAATGCAAGGCTCTACTTTACAGTCAAAAAGCAGTAAGAAATTAGCTGCATCAGAAAAGATTAAAGCTAATGCAAACTTAACAAGACTGACAATACCAAAAGTACCAAGAGAATTACTAAAGATCAGACTTAACTGAAATGAGAATGCATATATTGGAAATGGTCAGGCATTCAGATGAAGTTTGTTTGCATTTTGACTTTTATTTTACTATTAAATGAAATTCCCAATACTGATAAAAGGCATCAGTACGAAACTGATAAAAACATATTCTCAGTTTTGTAAGAAACCATAGCTCTTTTGAACTAAAATCTTGCAGATTCTTTTTTGTTTTTAGGGATAAACATTTTGTAATTGCAAAGACAGACTGTTTGTCTTTGGCAGATCACAGGTTTTATTGATAATGTGAATTTGGGATTACATTCTGCAAAGGGTGCGTTCATTTAATTAACTACCCACAAGAATGTGGGCATACGTACGTTTAGGACAAGTTTAATTAACTACAAAGTAGTAATCATATGAAAGTTGATGGCAAATATGGAAATTTTTGTATTGCGCGCGTCAGTCTAATTCTAGGAGCCTTATTTCTTACCTCAACATCTATTGTTTAGATTTCAAACTTTTCTTTCCTCAGTTTTGGCATTTTCCATGGCAACTGGGTCAACACTGTTTCTGCCTCGTTTAAGTGTTAACACAAACAATGGAAACCATGGGCAACACTCAATCAACACTTACAAAAAGGAACAAAGGCGCGATAAGCTTCAAAGTGCTATGCAAATTCACTTGAAGTGATACGAATCTTTTTAAAGTTTCTTCTTTTCATGAAGGTATTTAGATGCTTTCCCTTTTTTCCCACATTGGCAGCTTCTCGTTTCATAAGGACATACTGCCATGTAATTGTAAGCTTTTCTTTAACTTTTTAATGTACAGTTATCGGCAATCCTCTCAATATAGGTTGGAAGGAAGGTGGCCTATGAGGCGACATATGCTCCTTTCATTCCGCTTGTATCAAATATCCTTAATCTTGGCTTCAAGCCTTCACGCCTCTTTCCAGAAGCATCAGCTGTGCACTGTTTTTTTGTGCCACTGTCGTTTCCAACTGTCATATCCAACAATTTGCAAAAATAGCCGTTCATTATCAACGCCCATGGTACAAATTGCCTATAAACGAGAAGAAATTGGCTTAAGACCTACCCACATTGTAGCCAACCATTTGCGAAAAATAGAAAATACAGACGATGCGCTGAAACACAAACAACACCGAACAGAAAAAAGGGTCGAGGCAGCCTTTTGACAGAAGGCATTTTTGCATGCCAATTGAATGGCGGAAAAAAAATCATTTGAACTTAGCAAAATGAGTATATATGTAGCAAGTTTTCATCTGTGGCTTTGTTATCCTCGAGGTATCTTTCCCATGTATTTTTCACTAAGATGTAATCACATAATTTCGTGTTGGCATCCTAAAGCAATGTTCTCGTCAAATGTGTTCATATTATTTACTTTTGGCGGAAAAAGAATTATGGAAATATGCAGGAAATATTAACGCTAACCGAAGGTAGATTGCATTTGCGATATTCCAATATGGAACACCAAGATCGCGTGGCTGCGACAAACAGAGAATAAAGCAAGAAACAAAACTTGCAGGCGAGTTTATTTATATACATCATTATCTACGAATAGGTGAGACTCAGGCATTTAACATTTACTAACCGGCGTTCTACTACAAGATCACATCTCTATTCGACAAGCATTTAGCGTAATTAAACGGGTTGGAAAGGCGAAGCAAGCAGAGACGGCTTCCTTTCGCTGTCGACAGTTGCTAGGTCTGTCCGTGTCCTGTTATCGAGAAGGCCTACGAAGACGCTGCCTTCTAAACAGGACGACACGCGCGCTCAATCGCAAATTCGAATAACAAATTGCTGCAAATTCTCTGGTTAGTTGTGGGCCTTACTGGAAAGAGACAAAATACGACAGAAAAATGTCGCTCAAGGTATATCCCAAATATAATTAGGGGTCTTCGAAATGCCTCGAAATGAAGCAGTCCTATCATGGGCGCGATCAACATCCTTTCATACCTGGCCAAGCTCAGCTCCCAACGGTCTAGGAAACGCACAGTCGAGCCTGGCCTACGTTAACATGTTAGATATGTGAGCAATACGGGACTGCGCGATACAACTCGCATCGCTCTTGGTTGGCATTGGTAATAATCTAATAATATTTACATAGGTCGTGATCGCACGGTTGTAAAATCTTTCCATCTACATCTACTATGCAACAAATGGAATTCAGTCTCCATATTTGTAATACATTTACTTGACAACAGAGGCGCTCCAGCTCAACGCAATTCACTTTCCAGACAGACCTTCCAGGAGGATTTATCAAGCAGATTGCGTTAAAATTATACCTGTTGTGAAAATGCTATACCTTCGGGCATATTACCAAAATGGGAATGGGTCTGGTGTATAGTTTTTTACATTGGGGAACTGGGGGACTTGATCTGAAATCGGAAAGGAAGGCCTATAATCTCTTTGGCACCAATCTGTCACTTAAAATATCCCCATATGCTGGAGCGTCCTGGAAAGCCTCCGGAAAACTATTCCTTTACGTAACAACCGTATCAAAGTCAGCTAATAAGAAGAAACAGAATAAATCCCTCTATTACCGCGGCCTGGACGCTTGCATGGAGAATCTGCAGAGAGAGAACTCCCTGAAGAGCACACGATTTGGTCACGTGATATATTATGTGTGGTGGTCACGTGCGATGCCTGTGCCTTTGTATGAAGAAATGGCTCTTTCAGAAACCAGGATCCAAATATACATATTTTCAATAATAACAGGTCTCTTGAATACGGGGTACCGCCATTTTCAAGTTAGGATTTTTTTACATACGTGGTGCCGCCTTGGCAGAAAACATATTTGTTGTTGTTTACTCCAATAGACACAGAAGGCATCTAGTTCACAGTAGTTCGTATTGTCGTAGGTGCATTCTCTGGATAATGTCCCTACAATCATTGAAAACCCGCCGAATATTCTCCGTGTCGACAGCGCAAGTGAAGTGCGGGTAGCAGTAGTGCTTCCCATCGCTGGTGGCTGTGCTGATTCGCTGGGGGGAGGAAAGGACACTTGTTACCGGACATTTTCAAACACGTCATTGCAACTTAGGCTGTGCCAATTTGCAAGTAAGAAATCCCACCAACAGATTGTCAGACTACCCAATTAGCGTGAAAGGACCCCAAGATATACGACGAGTACATTATTAGATTAAAAATCCATCTTTGTGGTAGTGTTTGATGTTTAGAGAAGAGGAGGGACAATCAACGTTTTGATGTCGTCATGTAGACTTCGCTGCACTCTTGCCTCGGGTTGCTTTAAATCTCTTGGGGGGATTGGATACAACCAAATCGGCTATGATCGGGCATACAACGACCAAGCAAAACCTTCAACTGACTTAACGGTGATAATTGAAATATTAATCGGCGTTTAGGGTCAAAGCTCCTGTGCGTTGGTTTCACACAACGTCCAGATTACTCAAATACTGTCAAGGTGCCTATGCTCGGCTGTCACTTATCTTCATGAACATTAGAAAATCCTTTGTTCTATCTACATTTGGTTTAATTACCCTCATGAATACTGTTCATAGTAAACTTATCACTTCACTAAGCATGGAAAATACCACAATACAACAGAGTTAAAGCTGGAGAGTGCGAAAAACAAAGATGAAGGAGTATATATACAATATCATAAGTGCTATTGGCTATACTTGAGGCTAGCGTTTTTACTCAGGAAGCATAGAATCCAAATCACACAATCGTTAACAGACACTGTTCTGGAAGAAATGGTACATCAAGTCTACAAGCTCCCCGTCTACCAAGCCTTAACGAATACTTCAAGCCTCACTTACATGTAAACAACTAAAAAAGCACGCAACAAATCTTATTGGTTTTTGCGGGGCTTGCTCAGCCTCGCTTGTGTCCCAACACGAGAAAGCGGCAGTTAATATGGACCGAAGTCAAAATGAAAAAAATACTAGTGGGTAAAGATGTAGGGCAAGATTTTGGTAGCCTAAGCATTGGAAAAAGTATGATTATTCAAAAGTCACTTACCAGAAATTCATCTCTGATGAAATACTTGGCTCTGGTAACTTCCTCCTCTTCTCCTAGCTCTCTCTTGGCTGCAAATAAAGACAAGTTACGGCTTTATGGCACGCCCCCAAAGACAATGAACTCTGTGAAAAGCATTAAGATTGATTGCCAAGGAGCAAAGCAAAGGGGCCTGGAGGCTGAACGCGAGAGCAGGTGCACCCTCCAGTTCATCTTTGCCTTCGAGTTATAGTTTTTAATGGCTAGCCTAAAGTAACAAGGGAACCCATATTCATTATGCGATAAAACGCTAGAGACGAAATAAATAAATGTAGTATAAGTTTGTCTTTTAACGTCAACTTGACACAAACATTGGAAAATGTGTTACATAACGGTTATTGTTCAATAAGTGCCGGCAGGATTATGACGTCTTTGGATTCGCAGTCAAATTCATTAGCAAAGTTTAATAGAAAGAACAACCAGCCTACACTTGCCAACTGACGTCAACAGAGCATTGTTGAAAACAATAAAATATTCCCTGTTCGTGCAGTTCATCAGCCGCGAATGCGAAGCTGCATTTCGTTGAAATCTTGATACAAGAGACAACTAACAAGACGAATAAATCACAAAGCATTGCCATACCATCTTCTGGAATTCTGTATCGTGCGTAGTCTGGGAAGTAATCTTCAATTTTTGATTTTCCCGCCAAAACCTTGTCTCGAAGTAAATCTTGCTTATTCAAAAACAAGATCACTGATATTGTTTTCAAGAACCTACGGGAAATGAAGATTAGGCAATAAGGTACGGAGAAGGTGCAAAAGTATGAAGGTATGTCCTGAAGCATGAAAACAAAGGTCAAGTCGACACTGCATCGCATCTGGCACTTCCTTTCTTCATAAAAAATCTATGGGGTCTTATATCTAAAAATCCATATCTAATACTAGATCAGTTCACTTTCAAACCGTCCATTTACTACATCTTTTTACTAGCATTTAAAACAAAGTATTTCTTTCAGACCAATCCTACACAGCAAAAAGACACAAGGTCATCCAGGACAATAACCAACAGCCTACGGCTTTATTCTGTTCTAAACGCAATATGAACACACAATAAAAACTGGCAGATTCGGTGTACCAACCTGTTATTCCAAATATTTTTAAAAAGCTCTAAGCTTTCCCGCAACCTGTTCTGACTCGTGTCCTCACGTAGTACCAGATTGTAGCTGCTGCAGGCCACAACAAAGATAATAGCAGTAACATCTGCAAAGGAAACGTTCAGATAGCCGGTGAATCATGCCAGGCTCTATTCAATAATCGGCCTTAACAGGAGGAAAGCGCAGGTGCCTGACGTCATCGCTGATGTAATTTCACTGGATCAAAATATGCTGATGTTCAACGTACGTTAATGATCAGGCCCTTTGAGCTGGTAGATAAGATCAACAACTTATTGACTAGTGAAAACGCGAATGACACTTCTTCAAGGGAACGAAACCACTACATTGAATAACCAGAAGGGACAAATTAACTCTTAACGGTAATACTTCATTACCATTGAAGCACTGAATCCATTTCCTTCGCTCGTCCCTCTGGCCACCAACATCAAACATACTGTAATGAAAAGAAAGTGAAGGGTTAAAGTAGGGCGAAGGAAGGGAAGTGGTATACCGCCAAGTTAATCGAAGATACAGCCAGTCGAAGGCATTTTGGACTATGTCCACTGAGCCATGGAATAGTAGCCTCAATACTTACTGGAAATTCACTCGGTCTACTTGGAACCTCGTTTCAATGATGCCACGAGTTAAAATACGGCACCTTAACAGGTCCTGTGGAAGAAAAACAGTCCATTTAGAACCTTGGGCTGAAGCAGGCTATAGTAATGAAATGTACAGGCTACTAAGCCTTATACTTCGTTCTTCTAACCACAAAGACACATTTTAAAAAACAAAACCAGGCTACTCTTGCAGACGAGAGCAAAATCAAATTAAACCTAAATTTGTTAAGCAAAATCATAAGTGACAATTAACTTTTATAATGTTGATAATAACTTTAACTAATATCAATGAAACAAGTATACTTGAAGAAAAGCTACCTGATTGTTCGGGCTGTAGTCTGGCCTTCTTACTCCATCCACTCTGTCTAAGAAACTAAATGTAATAAATAATATTAGGGAGAAGGTTTACACATGTGGTAGAAAGACAAGGATCAAAATGATACTAATTTTCCGCAAAGAAGCCATGTTCCCTATTTAGGACAATCAGGACAATACCAAAGACTACCAGAAACTCACTGGGCAGTAAATCTACCGGGTGAAGGAGAGAGAGAACTAAGTTCTCAAAAACTTAGTAACATCGACTGGCAACGTTTTTATACAGATAAAGAGACGGCTAGAAATGATTGTGTTTTGTAGATGGAAAGCTGCAAAGAGACATACTGAAATATGAGAAAAGACAGGTGCTAGTTTTCGAAGCTAATAATAGTGTCTTGCTTAAGGTCTCCCTGTTAACGGCTCAGAGCACTTGCAAGGGAAGGCCGGTAGAGAAGGCTGCACTTGTAGAGAAATAAAGTGCAAGTAACGTTCAGGAAATAAAGTTCACTTACTACTGTGCACAATCGATCAGTTGATACTCATTTGACCTTTCGAAGCATTCCTGCACACCTTTGTCACTCCAGAGTATCTTGACGTGATCATAGAATTCCTGCACAAAAGCAACACTTATTAATAAGCTGCCCTGTTTCGAAAACTTTTCAAAGACAAATTCGGGTAGCCCGGCTTTTGGAAGAAACGAGAGAGGTGATGGTATTGCACCAACGAGGCACGTCGTACTGCGCCGGATGGGGCTGCAAAGCAGTCTTACCGATGGGTAGTTGAAGTCGTCCTGCGTGGCATGCTGCTGGAGCCAGTCCACTCTCCACTGATTTGCAGGATTCTCTAACTTCACCGGGGGCAAGATTGTGTTCATGGCACCGGTAATGGTCTGAAGAGGAGGGGAGAGACGTAGTCAGAACAAGCTTAGGACGTACCACTGTGCAACGAAGAACATAGCCATACGCCTAAATTTCGCCAAAGATCATCATTTTTTAACGACTGACTTTCAAACGACCTTCACACAACAACATCTGAAATCTAAATGCTTATCAGCACAAAAAGGGCTTCCGTTTTTTTGTTGGCAAAGTGAACAATTTCAAATGGATTTTCTAAACCCCCAACCACTTTCGTGTGGTTGTAAACACGTGCGCGTGTGCTCTCACGGCCCAGGCATGACCCAAAGTGGCCATTAATCGACCGGAGGACAGCATCATCCATAACGCCAATACCCATAAGCCACTGCGGCCATCGAAATGTCAAACGTAGTGTCAGGTTATCTCTTCCTTTAACGAAATTGACAAGGAAATTTCAACCACAAGGCATCTACCACAAAATATATTTGCCAAGATAATCGTTAAAATCTCTTATAGCCGCATGCTTTATCAAAGAGATTTTTCTATTTTTATCCTACGATTTTATTCAAGCTGACATTTTGAGATAAACTTCTTAATCGCGTCATGGGCGTCGATTCATTTGGCGAATTCGATTGGGCGAGGGCAGAAACGATATTTAGCTAATATGGAAAGCCCAGAAAGTACGATGCTGTTTTCGTGTCAAAACGACAAATGGGGAAACTGTTCCACCAAAGCTCAGCTTTGAATTACTTTTCGATCGTTTTAGCCTCAATTATCCCCTAAATTTTGCGTGGCTATCAGAAGCTGACAATATCGAAATGGAGAGTTCACAATATAGTTACAAATAAGCACACTGCTTGAAACAATAGTTGCACTTAATTTAAAAGAAAGACAACAACCGCCCACGCATCCGATGCTACATTGCTGCCCCGCAATACCGCCAGTATGTCAAGGGCATTCCATACTCAGGTTCTGGCCAAAGCGAATACTTAGATGCCCAAGAACCATGGCATTTTCTTGCTTGATGATACAACAACTGGGTGAAGCGTATGGATTTCCTTGTACGCATGAAGTAATTGTGTGACGTGTGAAGATCGTGGGAAGATTAAGAGGCTGATAAATTTGCAAAGATAAATTTGGAGGGTCTAAAATAATGGACAACTGTCACTTCTTAAAACGGACTAGGTCGAACTTCGACCGTTTGTAATTTTCGTGCATTTTTGAAAAAACTTGTCAATACTGGAACAGCTGACTGTAAGTATGAACAGAAAGCAGGACTAGAAGATATGCAGCGAAGAATCATTGCGCAAATTGAAATCTTCAATTAAAATGTCATTTCAGCGTGAACTGTTTACTGTTTTCGATTAAGCCACCTGCTAAATCTATTTGTAAACACATTGTTCATTATTGGTATGGCAACTGTGCAACTAAATGAAGCGCATTTCGCCAGAGCAGTTGTCCGCTTGCTTCCTGCCAAATGATGATCGTTTTCAAATTAGCACGAAGAGATTTCCAATAAAACACTAACCTTACTCTGTTTTAATAGTCAATCGAAAAAACAATAGTGTTTGAAAATCTGGGTACATATTGTGTTATTGAATGAAAAGGAGAACTATTTTTAGCCAAAACCAAACAGTTGACTATTTGTGGTGGCCGATGACTCGCGTACAGAGCAGGTATCACTGGTAGCATCTCGCGAGTCCAGCATCTCGCGAGTCCAACATCTCGCGAGTCCAGCATCATCACAGAAGCACCATCGTTTGCACGGCCTAACCAAACCGGACTCGTAACGGCGTCGACAACAAAGTGCTCGTCCTCAGATTGCTTCGATGCGATTGGCCAGCCGCATTGCACCGGCCGCATTGCACCGACCACGTTATACCGCTTGCGAAATTTACCCGGACATGTTACGCCTCGCTAACACTGAGTGCCTAGGGCCGTGCCAGGCAACAAAAGCATTCCAAATCGATCTTACTGCGGCCGCCCACACGGAACTCGCTACAGGAGTGTGACGTCGATCCAGCCTAATCAAATGTCAACTACGAGGAACGGTCCATTAGTTAAGGCAGTGACTTTTGCCAGTGTCTGTTAAAACTCCCATGCAAATACTAAACACTCTTCGATAGATTTTCACCCTTTAATGCAATGACTTCATAACCCAAAGACCACCAAAGCCAACTTGGTGCCCAATTACATCAGTTGTTTACTGGTCATGTTGCTAGGAGACTAGGCACTGTGCACAGGACATTACAAGTTTAATTCATTTTCCAAGAAGATAATGTAGCTCATTCAAGATTTCTGGGTAAATCACAATGATAACATTGGTCAATGTATTGAAAAGCTAATGTATCAGGTTTATCACAAATACTGCAACCTCAAAAAACTAGGAATTCACTTTCCAAATGGCATCCATCAAATATTAACACTCCTCGACACAACTGGCAGACAAGTAGAATAATCATAATTAAAGATGGAGTTGTCCAAAATAATATCATTCCTTCCACACTAACATCTGTGCCATCAAAATACAAAGAAATTCCCGACTCTTCAGTGGTTCATGTAACATACATTTTTAGGCCTCGAAAACAAGGAATTATTTTGAAGAAATTAAATTGTCTCAAATTGACCCTCATTTTAGGTGTAGGTATATCATACAAGCTTCAGTTGATACCTAAAGTGCCCTTTGGTCTATCAAAAGTTTAAACCACGCATCTACAATTTTCTTCCAGCCTTTGATCACTTTAAACTAAAAACTGGAAAATACAAAGGAAATTTTTCTGTGCATGCTTGAATGAAAGCCAATAGGTCAACCATCAAAAACAGAAATTTATGTATTTGGGTATCTACACAGCAGACCATAGAAAATAATTCAGCCTTAAACTGACAGAAACAAAACTAAATCACAATATAAGAAAACTTAAATCAAATTTGTTCAGAAAAATAAAATACTGTAACGATATGTACAGCAAAATAATTGAAACACAAAAAATTAAAATGTAAAATTTGATGAATTATTATTGTGTTGTGCTTAGCATCAGAAAGAAACTCCATCTAATTTGAATAAAAAAAACTGGTAGCATTAGTAATTGGGTTGATTTCTTAATAGAAAGTTCTCACCAATCGCAACATTAATTAAAGTCAACAAAGTCCTTCAAATATTTTTCCTCTAAGCAAAACCAACTAGTGTCATGAAGCAATTAAGCACACAGAACATCTGAGTCTTTCAAATATTGGATAATGAGGTATATCAACCAACTGAAAAAATTAGGTAACAAATCATCCCTTTTCAACTTATTGAGAATGCCCCTCTTTTCTTGGTCAAGAACTCACAATAAAACAAAAAACAAATCCCTTAGTTTTGCAACAATAAGCAATCAGACCTTTGGATGGTCAAATTTATCTTGATGACTGAAGTAGCTCTTCAGACAAGGGAACCCTAATACTGGAGTGAACAGTAAACAAATGATGACATTTGGGCAAAAAAATAAAATACTTCAGCATTAGCACAAGCTGCTAAATGTCTTTAAAAATTTTAATTCAGGATGAAAAAGGAGGACCTTAAGCTCTTCTGCTACAGATTTGAGCAGTTCCATTCCAGAAAGTTAACTTTACAAAATATAGTCTAAAATCATGCCTGTGTAAGTTTTTATGATATTCATATATTTTGATTAAGCCATACAGGCTACTAAAAAAATTCCCTTTTGCCTGTTAGAATAGAAAGCTGAGAGTTTTTTCAGGCTGTCTCCTTGGTTACATGTAAACAAACATATTTGCAGTTCTTAAGACCAACAAGATCACATGTAGCACATGCATTTGCTAACATCTGGGCCAATAATTAGAATAGTTGACAATATGGAAAAATTTTTACATGAAATTACAATTTTTATAGCCTTTGGGGATTTTAATACATTGAACATGATTTTTGAAGAAAATTACATAGATTTTAAAATTGAAATGAACAAGTCATTAGATACCAATAGAGGGTTGTTATAAACTGCCATTTGTAAAATGCAAATGCAAAAGATTTCCATCAAATTTGAAAACAATGTAAAAAGTAAGGTTTAATTGCACATCAACATGTTATTTAGACACCAGAAATCACTCAAAGTCTCAAGAAAGAAACAATGCAATCCTTTTGTATTGACTTTAAGGGATCCCATTAAACAGTCCCCTTACATAACAAAACTTGGGCAAAAAAGAATTATTTGATAAGTAAAATAAAGCTTGGACCTGAAATGGCTTGATCTCAATTCAAAGTGACCTATAGTTGTATAGAAGTATGTTGAAAGAATTTCTAAAACATTTTTACTGCAATTAACAAAAGTTTGAACACCAATTTTTTGCCCATTTAAAAAGAAAAATTTTTTGGGTGGAAAAACGTATATCTTACGTGTGTAGGAGATGCTTTTAGCAATATATAAAACTAGCACAGATATGAATGGAGAGTTCCAAATTTCACCTCAGCGCCCGTCAATTTTGTTGCAATGTTCACTTGAACATTGAGACTTGGTAACAAGCTGACTGGCGAAAATTTCTGCAGTCGCCATCGAACAAAAAATAAAGAATTTCGGGCAAATTAATAGCGATATTCGCAAAGTTCTTGGCATCCAGAAGGCATAGGCCCACCATAAATGTATTCGGTCGTTGTTTGGAAAAAAGTAATATGCCAGTTGATTTAATCATTAAAATATATCAAAGTCTCCTGAAATTTTCAAAATTCCCAGTTCTTACGGAAAATAAATTAAAAACTTAGGATACGGTGTTAGTTTTCGCCCATCCACACAGTAAAGTTCGTTGGCCTAAATTGTAAATAACCACAACTGTGGTTCCGGCAAATTGTGACATATACAAGCAGCTAATGCAGCAAAACATAAACTTACAAGAATAGCCTCCTTGATGTTTCTTTTAATGTCTTCGATTCTTTCCCTCTTTTCCCTAGGAACAAGAAAACCCAGCCTCACCATAACTGTACATAGAAGGCTTCATTAAAACTTTGAAAAATGCAAATTACAACTCCGTTGAATGTTGTGTCTGGATTTTACGCTACGAATGTAGCAATCGATACTTGAAAAACCCCTAAGACTTAACAAAGTTTAAGCAAAAATTCCCGCCTGTCTCTGCAGCTAAACTGGTTTGCAGAAGACAGCAAAAACAAGTTTCCCGATATTTGCAGCACATCTCACTTACTGCTCGTTGAAGCCGTCAACATGGAGAATTCTCATCTGCTTCACTATCGTGCTCTTTCCACTCTCGCCCGCACCTTGGTAGAGGAAAGTATTTCGACGTCAACTTTGATAATACTGTTCAAGAAATGATGGAGCTTCGAATGACTTTACCGAAATTTGGCTTATAATGCAAAGAAAGTGTAGTTACCTAGCAGAAGTAGTCTGTGCGTAGCTCTGTAGGCAACTTTATCTTGCTTTAGTTGTTGGTCGATTTTGTTGCTGGTTTTCTTTGCTTCGTCCGAGCTCGAGCTTCGGCAAAAACAGCAGCCCATCATGGCTCGAGCTTGTTAATTATATCTAAAATATGAAGAAATGAACTTGGCGTATGTTCTGATCGATGTACTGTAGGATTCTGCTTTACTCGACATCAGTTCGGCATTTTTAATTTTTGCAAGAAGAAACAAGACAGCTACAGCCGGCTGTCAAGATGAAGCTAAATACGCATGCGCAAGGGTGCGGTGTTGTTAACAGGTGCATCGTGGGATACATCGCTTGACAACAGCAGCAGGCTTAAACAATGGCAAAACAAAACAAAACAATGCAACTAAAACAATATAGATTAGAGAGACAATAAAAATTAGAAAAACAAAGAGCCAAAAATCGACTTATGTTAAAAATAGTCACTTGAAACTGGTGACCCTTGCTGATCTGTCTCCCAACTGAAATTCATCGGAGACAGACTTTCAATGGTGCGGGTGTAGACCAAATCACAGGAGTTCAGGGATAAAGGCACCTCAAGCTAAAAGTTTTGACAATTCTAGGCATCATATTATCTCGATAAAAATGACAGCTGTCGATATTCTTGTTGAAAGAAAGAGTATAAAAAACTTTTTCCCAAATATCCTATATGTGTCCAATCCTTTGATGTTCAATCCAATGATATATTTTGGGGAAGCAAATGTCTCGATAAATTTTGAAGCTCGAGGCTTGGGACCCAAAAATAACAAAAGGAGCTAAAGTTGGGAATATAATTTTCAAGTTGAACAACTCCCTGTAGGCACCCATTTGCTACTCTGTTATTCTCAGTGTTTTCCAACGAAACTCAACTTTGTGTTAACGAGAGTTAAAGAGTCTTGCGAGAGCAGACAGGAAATGGAACATTGAAACGATAAACAACTAGTCTATCACCAATGGGGCAGTGATAAATTTGTGCCTGTAGCACGGGAGTATACTAGTCATGAAAGACTACAAATATTTGTTCAATACGGAGAGATGAACTTTATTTTAACATTACATCTTAACGAATTGTATACCTCAGCTCTTTTCGAATTTTGCACCTGTCAGGAAGTCGCCAAAGGCCTGCTTGTATCACAGGCTTTAAGTAAAATGGAGATGGTCCATCAATTTACAGGATCTCAAAACCGATGTTATAGAAAGTAACTTGATATGAGCAAACATTCTTGTTGGCACAATAATGACAAAGTCATTGGCACAACCATGACCTCTTGCTACTAGTGAAACAACTTAAAGTTATAAATAGAATATACCTTTTGGACCCTCCAAGGGCTCTCAAACTAAACGTTTATGAGATAATAGGAACTAGGGTGAGCAATATTAAAGAAAAACCAGAACCCCGCTAATGAGTCTCGGTTTATTTTTTAGGCCTATAAATTTCTCTTATGTGAAATGATGTTATTCGGGAGGCAATTTAATTTGATTCGCAATATTTAGCAAACACTCAGCTAGTGTGAATTCAAATAATTGTGCAATCATGTCTTTTGATACATTGGTATATACAAATATCCAGCAACAAGACTCTACAACTGTATCTAGAATGCCCATTTTGTTATAATCTTAGTTTTTTGGAGCCATATTGAGCACTGGTCTTAGCAGAGATCTCACGTTCATCATTGAAGCAAATGTACAAAAACAGATGAGAGGATGGCACATCGGAATCGAACACCATCTTGATCATCCAGTCAGCCTTGTGAAAAGATAGCACAGGAAAAGATTTCAATGTATTTGCGACATTTTTAAAGTGCATCGAATATGTGAAGATTAAAAGGGTCAGTTTTCTTTCCATTGCTTTACAGAACCATCGAAAGAACTAGGCGCTTTATATTTTCCTCTTTGTCATAAAATCATTTTTGTAAGAATTAAAAATTTTCTGTGTCATAGTTCGTTATAGATATCCAGCCCTTGCATATTAAACATTGAATTAAATTGAATGAACTGAAATTTTTGTTTTTGACTGGAAGCACATGCTTATAAATGATGGGACGCAGATTGAACATTCTGACATCACAGCATTGAATTATGAATCGCTGCATTCTTGCTATCAGCGTCCAATACCTACAAAACAGCCCAAAAAATAGTTGAAACCATAAGCCAAACCAAAATAGTTGATACCCATGTTGTTATTTTATCCACTGGAGAATTTTTTATGGTTGCACGTCTTTGAAATTAGGTCCTGCAATAAATAATGAAAATTGAAACTGGATGGTGTCATCTTTTTAAAGGTGACAGCCTCTTTGTCCTTTAACATTAAGTTCCGTAGAAGATTATACTAGTGGGTAACATAACAAATCTTCTAGGTAGATGGCAGCAGATTCACAGAATATAAGGTGGCATGGCCTGAGAGATCTTCGCAAAATGGCTTTCAAGCTTCACGTAAGATTATGGCAGTCACCATCAGTCTTTTGACATACTTTCTCATTCTGTGGCAAACAAGAGAGATCTGGAACTATCATATGACCTGTATTCAGGTTAGTCCGTTACCGGAGCTAGCAAGTAAACTCTACCTACAAGGGGGAAAATATATTCCATGAAATCAAATGAAATGTAGAATGTACAGGGCTGGAGATCTAAGATGTTGCTGGGGAAATTTTTTGCAGGTCCTTTCTTAACCGGGTACTCAACAATTGTTCAGAATAGAATTATTCGATCACTCAGACGAAAAAAACGTTTAATAAACTAACCTGATTACAATATATCAAGATAGCTAGAACCAATACAATAAAGTGCTATTAGAGGGGGGTGTTCAAAACGGCATGGTGGTATGATGCAATTATAGCGCTCTCAAGCTGTATCTATGATTTTAAGTTTAAACTCCTGGCTGCTGATTTTACCGAGAGGTTATTTTGGACAAGAACTGTGTGTGTTGGTCTAGACCTTGCACTAAAGCTTGTAGAAGATTTACAATTTTGGTGTAATTTCATCAGGGTCTTCTTGACAGAAAAAGAAAGGGCTGGAATAGAGTTACTCAGTCGAGCTTTCACCCATAAAAGCCGGAGTTGGATGGTATGGAGCATAGCAGAAGAACAGTCGCATTCCTCCTTTCTTTAAAAACGTTGGTAAAGCCATGAAACCTGTTTCTTGTAACCCTTCTTGTAACACTTTCCTTCAACTGCAACTTGTTTTGCAATACCTAGATCACGTCTAGAGCCACCGATTCCTAGATCAAAATAGCGAGTGATCTAGTACCCGATAACGTATCAATCTGCTTAGTTTCTTTTGCAGGGCAAACTGAACTCCTCTTCTTTGCTAATAAACATGCACTCAAGTCACACTTTGCGAAGTTTGATCCTGACATTGCCCCCAAATCAAACTTCAGTGCACTCACGCAACCTTACGATCCATTGAAACCTTGATTATTTGAACATTCATCTAGTCTAAATGAAGCAAAAATGGGTAATTCGTCTTTCCTTTTACTTCATGGAAGTTTTCAGTTTTTCAAAAGAGTTTGAAAGCCCATACTTCCACGTTTTTGCCTTTATCTTGTAATTAGCGTATTCACTGAGGCCAGCAATCTAGTACTCCGGTCCAAACAGTGGCAGAAATTCATTATTCAAGTGGAGGGGAGGGGGGGCGCAATTTACACAAAATGGCATAATTTTAACGAGAAAACCGACATCTTAGCAATAACTTGGGGTGGTTGTCCCCCTGATCCCTGCAATCACCGCCGTTGTGTCCAAAATTTGCACTTGAAGTTTTTATGCTGGTATCACACTTTTCACAACTTAGACAAAATTCTATGCTTCTACTAACGGTTTTTACCTAAATCAATGTTAGAAGAAAGCCATATGATGGCTAGTTCTAGAAGTTTTTATTTCTAATTGATTTAGGTCAAAAATAAGTTATCACTCCTGGGTGGAGCCAATTCATTGCACCTTCTTTCCTAGTATATTCTTGAACAGTCTATCGCTTTCCCCGCTCGGAATCCCATAAATACCCAAACAGTGCTGGAAATGTTACAGATGGGGAAAAGGGAGGTTTAAATAAACACGAAAGTTTGAAGAGCAACAGGTCTCAAGCAATTGAACGAACACTCCTTTGTCGTAGTTTAAAAAGATATGAATTATGATCACCAGATCCATGATAGTTCTAAAGGCGTACCCTTTAGTATATTATAGCTCCTGCTTCTAATAGCTTTATATATGAATATTCTGCATTGCCGTAAATTATGAATTACGTCAACAATTAAATCCTAAAGGTAGAGGAGAAAAACTAGACAGCTTAGAAAAAAACTGTTCAAAGCCATGTAGGGACAGCTGTTAGGGGGGAAAGGATTTGAGTGCACCCCTGGTGCTTAAAATCAATCATTATTGCATATTCAGCACAATAAAGAAAATTTTTACATGACTGTCTAGAATTTTAGATGTTTCTTATCAAAGAATTGCTGCATCAGTGAAAACGTTTATGTCTTGGCTCTCTCACCACTGATTTCCTCAGCTGTTTTGAATTTAAAAGAGTACAGCTGCTAGGAAAGCTTCATCTGTCAAAATTTAGGGTAACCGATTATTAACCGAATAGTTGTACCCGACTGAGATGAACGCTTGATTAAGAAAGACGTTCAAATGTCATGGTTCCTCAGGCCTGCATGCAAGGTTGTCTACCTAGAATAATACCTGTAATCTAGAAATCATGGAGGCTACACAAACTGTGAGCAAGAACTTGTAGAAGCTGTGAGCGACTCCTTGTTGCACTGGAATCAAATGCAAGCAGCAAAATTGGAAACAGTCGTCTGTGTCATGATTTGGTATCGTTTGCTACGTGAGAACTTTCTCCCGGGCAGGCATACGTTGAATTATAAAAAAATTCAAATATGCAACTTTTTCTAAATTAGCTCATATTTTGATTTCCCAAAACAATATGTGTTCTAGGAGACAGATTGACAAAGCTTAGGTGAAAAATTACTTAGCTGAAAATTATCTGACAGAGGAATTGTAACTTTGCTTTGAAGAAAGGCAATGTATGCTAGCATGTCCGTGATTGTGACAATAGCTTACATTATTCATGACTTGATATTATATTAAGACAAAATATCGTAACATTACATAAAATTAATGTTTTCGTTGATTAGGTTTAATTTAGGAAAATGGGGATCGTAAAGTAAAAGCAGATGTCATTTTGATAGATAACCACGATGCATGATCTACATCCATGGCGCTTACCAAGGGCTGCAATTCTCAGATCCCTTGCCTTGATACTTAGAGCAATATCATTCCATCGTGCTCAGTTGACGCAAAAGGACACTTGGTGAAGTCAATAGATGGGAATCAAAGCAAGAAAATCAAAACAATTGGAGTCTTTTAATTTTAGTGTTGTGCTATTTTATCAAAGTGGTGTTTTGAGAGTAACTGGTTCAATTCTCTCATACTTGGATACTTGGACTTTTTAACTGTTCTGAAGTATTTTTTTATTCTATGAGAAATAGCAATTGATTTGGGTAAAAAGCAAGCGGGTATGTCACGTGTAGCGCTAACATCCAAAGAGTGGTAAAATGCAGCCCTGTGTACTTTAAGAAGATTAGTGACAGCTATAGAGCATATCAAAACAATGAAAGTATGTCATATAAAAACACACTCTGACAATATGACAAATGTTTTCAGCAAAAAATATGAATACATCATCCTGTATGTTGTTTGTGGGCGTTCAAATAAACAAATGAAAAGTACCTCATCTCTCCAAATTCACCGAGTTTAAGTTCTTGGGCTTAATAGAACGATTCAAGAGATTTTGATGTATGCTCATCGATAAACAGCGACCGCTTAGATTATCCTTTATCTATGAAAGATATAGGGTAATACTAACTACCAATGCTCCAAGTACGAAGCTATTTCTGTTGCCTCGCTCCCCCAAAGGCCAGGGTATCAAGCGATGTAATCCACCCAACATATTCTATTTATGCAACATGTAAGGCGGTTTACTGACTTTCATAAAACTGTCTACCTTCTTTCCTTTGTTCTTATGAATGGACAACAAGATTGAAGTTGCTGCTTAGAGCAAAGACGACGATAAGCAATCTTAGACAAGATAACTATGGCAAATCCCTGATTTAATAGTGTTTGCTAGCAGTCCCTCTGGGCTCCTAATCAACCGAAATCCTCAGCGCCAAGAGGCCGCTTGATGATCTCTTCAGGTGCATGGCAGTGGTAAGTTTGTATGTCGATGTGCAACGCCCTTTCGTTAATTTCAGCTTGCAACTCTTAATGCTGGAAAGCACAACAAGATGCAGTTAGCACGTCTCATCTTCTTTTAAGTTGCTAAACATGTAACAGTGGAAGATTATGCAGGAGCTAGCAGATCTTCGACAGCATTAGGTTATTCTTAAACACGAGATCAGGACGTTTTCTTCCAAATATCGGTAATTGGAGCGATTTCTATCTCTGCTATTTACGTCAAAAAGTGGCTTGGACAACACTGTGAACCAAAAACTGCTTTTGTTTCTCTCTCTATTTTGAAGTCGAGGACAGTCGCTTGATATTAAAGACAAATCTCTGCACACATCGACTGCGCTCAATTCGTGGAAGCATGCCACCCTGCAACTACAATCTCTGCCAAAAGTAGTTGGAACACCGTGAGATTTTTGTAATTTTGCGACCCCCGTTCTATTTCCGTCTCTCCTTGAAAGCTGCAACCCCCTTAAACAATGTTGCATCTTTAGGGGACGGCCAGAGAATATTTCATTTTCTTTTTAGGATTGTTCATTTTTGCGCTACACAACATGCGCGATGCGTAAATTAGAGAAAGTGTTCCAAGTTTTTTGGCAGGGATTGTATCTTCTACACTAGTATAAGGATACAATCTAGTAATAGATATGTTTACTTGATGGCGTAATGTTTTTCTTCTACAAAGCCTGTCAAATCTTAACGATGGACAAATCCTCTAAAGAGCATCACATCAACAGCCGTGTGAATTTCCTTGCGTTCGCGCAATGCTTAAAAGCAATCAAAGGCCAAAAACGTCAGCTACGTTTCACATAGAAGTAGCCCATACTTAGAAAAACAAAAGGCACAATTACCCTACATCTTCAGATTCCGGCTTTTGTTGGCGTCAATGTCATTATCATTTGTCATACAAGGTGAGAGGTACGTACTGCTTTGCACTCATTCGTGTTGCCATAAAAGAGTAATTGCAGTTGTTATCAAATGAAAGGGGTATACCTTTGAAGCAAGGGACTTCATTTCATAATAGCGCCAAGCAGGTAAGAAAAAGTATGCCTATAACAATTGTCCTATGTAGTAGGATTTTACTTTGCACTCTAATCACATGTTTAATGCATGTTTGCTCACGTGCTAATAATTCTTGCACATGCGCACTGAAAACAGTATATATTATCTTGTAATCTTAATTAGTGGCAGTTGGGTTATAATCGAGTATGAGTAATGGCTTTATTACGATGATGAAGATAATCAAGACTGAGTTTCCCTTAGTGTGAAACTACCTTCTGACATAAAGCTCTACCACACCTATGGGGGCTAGCCATACCGCAAGTTTCGCTGCCTGGCGAATGCATTAAGGGGGGCAACTCGGACTGGTAACTTCAAACTGCCACATGCTTTATGCCGCAAACGTCTCTACACAGCTCTGCCGCACGGCACCCAGGATTAACATGAACAGACAGAAAACAGTCATCTTCGTGCCTCAATTATATGTAAAATAACTACCTCTAAGCTTTCTCGCTTCTTGTATCACAGCCGGCCTGGTCACAATGCAATATAGTTCCACGCAATGCAGTGGCCATGAGTCATTAGTGGATTTGGTTTTAGGCAAATTTAACCCACGAGCACGTGATCATTCCTTAAAGCCCCGTGACCAGTGCCCCGAAGTCCCCAACCAGCTATTCAGAACCCGATACCAACGCCTCAAGCCCCCTGACCACTCCTTAGGGTGGCGCTCCACACCGTTTCGGGCCAGCGCTTCGTAAACCGTGACCAACTCCTTGGAAGCAGTGAACTAAATTAAAAGTGGCGCGGACACAGTTGTCTGTGCTACCTAAACGTGATCAGTTGTCCCTTCACGTGATCAGTTTCACAAGAGCGATCCCGACTAAAATGGCGGAAAGTGAAACGGATCTTCACGAAAGCTAGGCCGTTCGTTGAAAAGGAAAGGAATATCACTGTGAAGGAAAGTACAAAGAAGCCGTTTTATTGGCAGAGCCAATTTATTAACAAGGAATAGCATACACTGCGAAAAGATAATCGTGTCAAAGTGTTTAAACGAAGGCAATGGTGCGCTATCTTTCTTCTCAAACAAGCGACCAGTAAAATTAAAGCGACTACGGGCATGCGCGTGATGACTTGAATTGCAATCCACTTTTGTAACAGTGGCCTTATCTGTGCCTTTTCCATCCAAAATCATACAAACTCCTCAATAGTTGTTAAAAAAGGATAAGAAGTTTCGATCTGTTGAAATTATTACCACAGCAAAAATACTGCTACCATCAAATATACGTTAATACATAAGGATGAGCTGGATAATAGTAAAAAACTCAAAAGCAATCAAAAGTCTCGATATTCAAACAGCACAACTGTCTTTACTAACAATACACTGACGGACATGTTACGTAAAGTCAATTAAAACGACGAACAATTTTTGACTTCGATTTTTCAAAGTGGCAATGACGTAATCAAATTTCCCAAAGGATAGTACTGGTACCAAAGAGGAGTGGCTCCTTATGGAGGTTAAGGGAAAACTAATCAACGTCGCAGTTACGACTGCCTACGCAATAGATCTCTTGGCGCGGAAAAACGAAAAATATTTACAATGAAGTTGATTGACACGTACATATGAATACACACACACATACGGAAATGTCAGATCCACAAACTGGGACACGGAAAGCATGATTCCACGGACACAATATATCTGGTTTGCAGTACAATATGATACAGTTAAAAAAAACCAGTTGGATGCTCCAAAACCCCAGTCCCATTGACAAATGACGTCAGTAGCGCTCTGTCAACTGTCTCAGCTACTTGGCTGACCTTGGCAACCAGTCAGCCGTCTTCTTAAGCTGCTCATAACTCCAGTGCAATTGTTGGACCTCTTGTTGGTGTCTTTGTCTCGTCTCATCCAACTCTTGCAGAAGATGGTCATTTGTCACGACTAACGATCTGTAATATGAAGGTTTAGGCCCAGTTTAGTTTGAATCCTATTCATATCAGGCTTCATGATCCTTAGGCCCTATAAACTACAGGCATTCCTTGAATAAGCATTTCAAAGACAGATCCAAAACAGAATGGGGTTTTACAGCCCTATACCAGACTCAAGCAATTAAAACTGTCTTGGATTCTATGCTATCAAATGAATTTGAAACTGTTAGGATTATAAGCGGTCTTTTATTTACACGTGACTAATGAATATGAATCCGATTGGCTCTTATTTACCACCTTGCGAACAAAAGAAGAAGACTTATTAAGAAATCGTTAGGGAAACTGGTGAATCTAGATGCTATTCCAAGAAGGCTCTGAATCAACCGTAATCAATTTACACTGATCCTGTACAAACATGCAAGACAAAAAAATTATCATCGTCTAGATTAATGTTGCTGTTCTGGTAACACAGACCACCAAGTGAAGCTTGGTGCTCCATCGTCGCTCCAAACGCAGCGGGAGTGAAATATGGCAGCCTTCTGCCAAATACGCAAAATCACCAGAAAATGTGAATAAGTCTTACACGATTAGGACAGGAAGATGGGAAGGGAGGGGTGGGGGTAAGAAATGAACTACATATATTGATCAGTAAGGTAGCACTGTGGCAGTTTGAAACCTGAAATCAGTTTGGTACCGCCACGACGAGAGGAGGGGAGGGGGGGGAGGGGTGGGGGGCAGTAAGAAAAGTACTTCGTGTAATGATCAATGAAGGAAACACCCTGGTTGGGCAGCAATCAGTTTTTTCCAACCAAATTGAGTGATTATTACTTCAAAAACGTGGCCCTCGACAAGTAACATTTGACATAGTGAGATTGTCAATGCCCTGAAAACACGGCATGAAAAGAGGGGCACGCTTACAGATGGGGAGAAAATGAAGTCCTTTTACATGTTTCCCAGCTATGGCTTATGTGAACAAATGTATCCGGCTACCACCCACTCATATCCTTTCCTCGGCGATTGAAGCCTGAAGAACATTCCAACAATTCAATATCAGCATTTCACTGAGCATCGCTCAATATTTATGGAGTGCAAATATTGAGAGCGTTTTAAGACCCTGTTCAGGCTCAAAAAAGCTGTATAGACACACTAACTCAACATCACTGAACATAACTGAACATAACAGAACAAAATGGAACAAAACTGAACATCACTAAACATCGCTGAACATCACTGAACATAATTGAACAAAACTGAACATCACTAAACATCGCTATACAAATTCCAGGGTTGATATCTGATGACTCAGTCTCAGGTGTCCAGATGGCAACTGCATGAAGCAGAGGGGGATATATGTCCCAGATCATTTGAAAGAACCGTTCTTTAAAAAGTGACTATTTAGAACCAAACAACGAGACAAAGAGAGAGAGAGAGAGAGAGAGAGAGAGAGAGGGGTGGGAGAGGGGGAGCAATGAATGCATATCGATGGTCATAACGATCTCTCTGTTCACACTTGAAGGAAACATGAATATTTGCATTAAGCACTTGATGAAGAGAAAGCATCCGTGAGGTAACAGCTGCAGCCAAAAGCTACTTTGCAAGCTGCAAACAAAAACCACCCAGCCTCCTGAGTCTATTCTATGAATCCCCTTCTGGTGAGTTGTATGAAAGGTAAGTGTCAAAACGGTACCGGTTAGTCAAGAGAATATTCAAGAAAAGATTCGCGAAAACTAAAGTGGTGATCCTTTGAAGTGAAGAGTCTAAACCAACATCAAGTATTTTAAAAGATGCAACACTAGTAAAATTTGGAAAAAAAACCATCTATAAACCAGACGGTAGTTTCTCTGAAAATTCCCTTCGCGTTCCTCTCAGCTTAACTGCCGTTGTTATTTGCTTCCTTGTTAAATACGAACGTTTATATTTGCCTGGTCAAACTATTTTCAGTAGATGAAGTCCATTTTAATTGTTTTTCAAGGTGGAGTACTTGGCTGCAAGACAATGTTAGACAGCTGTTTTTAGCAAGAATTTGCAATGAATAAACAGAAATGATTATTTTTAGCCTGCCTGTGACTTTCTTGGAGCATGGCCGTGAGTTCTTGAAGCTGGGAAAGCGTCGTCGTTTGCTGTTCGCACTGTTGGGAAAGTGTCTTGTTTTCTCTTTCAAGGGCATCTCGAGATCTCCGCAATTCCCCTGTAATAACAAAACACCAACACAATCTTTAGCAGTGCAAAGAGAGGAGTAGGGAATTTGGTAAACATTGATGTACGACCGACATCAGTTATACATCCTATAAACTGTTTTAGGGTCAGATATGGGAAGCCTGAGATGCATCCAATCAAAAAGCAGCTTTGTCCATTATATCATCGCAGGCGCTGCATACGAACAATTCGATTTCGTTGAAGACAATTCTATTGGACATGCTGGTTTGTTTTCTTCTCTTGTTCGTTTTCAGGCTCGTATCCATTTTTCACCAAGCTTAAAAGAGCTTCTCACCGCCCTTTTCGTCTGAACAAAATAATCTGAAATCACACCTCGCAACAGCCAGCGTAGAAAGTTAAGCGCAAAAATAACTTATAAATTCTAGATCAATCACTTCACGGAGTTTTGAAAATTAGAAGTTACAAAAGCTAGAGCTTCTTATAATTCACAGGGGTAGCATGAATTTCTGAGTGAAATACAACTTTTACGACTAAATAGGTTTGTTACAACCAGAAGGCATTCCTTGTAAGTTTGTCACAGGGATAATACAATATCGCTAGCAAAAATGGGAGTCTGGCTTAACTTCACACAAAATGTTCAATTCATAAAGCATTGACCGGCTATCTTCCCAACACACGCTCCAAAAGTGAGATAGTTTAAAGCTAAATCGTAAATTACAAAATTTTAATACTAAATAGATCATCGTTTCATGGTGTCCTTACAAAGCCCCTTGCACTATTAGAGAACGCAGAATAGCTTCTTCGACTAATTAGTAGATTTTTAAATGCAGCATTTGACGGGGGAATACTATGATCAGTCATAGCCTTGACCTCTCTCAGGCATTTTTTAAACTAAACTTGTTTAAAAAACGATAATAGGTGTAGAGCCAATCTTCATTAGCCTTTTCATTACACACAACGAGGAACATGTGACAAACTGTCCACCAAAGACCAGTTTCAGAACCATGCAAGATGTAAGAGAACTAATTACCAATCTCGTGTTTTGCCCGCTCTGTGCTCTTTCTCTCTGCTTCCGCCTCGTAGTTTCTTGCTTTTAGTTGCTTGTTTTCTGCTTGAACCTCTTCGATTCGAACTTGGAGGCGTCTCTGAAGATGAAAAAGGCAGATTAGATGGAGAGATGTGATCTGAAGAAAGAGCCAAGAAGGCATCCTTGAGGTACAAACGGTCTAATCTAATGGCATGAAAAACTCATAAAGAGGCGCCCATAAATAATCAAAGATTCTTAGAGACCAATACAACATAGAAAAATAACAGCTTACAAGATCTTGATCAGCCATTTCAATCGTACGTTGAATCTCGTCTTCATTGTGTAGCCTCTTTCTGAGTCGCTCATTCTCTGCTTCCTTATGCGATAGTTGAACTCGTAGATCTTCCATTTCCTTGCGGCATTTTGAAATATCTTCGCCGTCTTCAGTGGCCAAATTGTCTTTCAGATACTTTGTTATCACTTTAATAGCAGTAGTCTGGAATTTGACGTCCGTTTGTAAAGACCCCGAGCCGTTCCAGTACCTGAGAAAATGTGAATAAAGTGGATGTTTGGCATTGCAGTGCGATTACATCACAAGAATAACAGAGCTTGTCCCAAACAAACTGACTTACTTCAAATTGTGTACAGTAGCATAAATCCCGGACCTTGCGCAAGCATGTATCATTATCAAATATTCGACACATCTGTTGTAAATGCTATAACCCTATGGGTTGCGAGAGCGAAGGCTTACTACGGACATGGTTAAAGAAATGCTATCTCTGGGGAGGAGTGAGTGGTTAATATTCACTTACGTCATCACAGAAAAGCAGTGATCGGTCACGCCAATGCGTACACATCTTGCGCACAAACACGTATAACATAACAAATAGCTATATGAAAAGAAAACAACTGCGCTTTCCAGAGTGCCTAAGCCAGGTCTTTTCTAGCGGTGGGATGGAGGGGTGGAGTTTTGCGGATGAGTACTAAGCATTCAAAGCGAAAAATAGGGCCTCACTTGTCCACCAGGCGCAAAATATCTTGCAAGAGATCTTGTTTTTGTTCACTGGCAACGTCCTCCTGAGAAGATATTGTCTGCGAAGAACAAAGTAATGTGGAGAAAATATTTCAGTGCAATTGATTGGCTTCATAATACAGCAAGGACAAGAATCTAGAATTGCAATCAAGATCATGTTCATATCTATTCATTTGACCAAAGCTCGTTTCTGCTTCCTTATGTAGAAGTTAAGCTTCAGTTACTAACGGTGTCTAAGCTCGAGAATGCCTACAGCCACCACCACTTTTTGACAACATTACAAAGGATGAAGCCTCGATAATGAATTTAACTATTTATGAATCAGTAACAATGTAATTAAGAAGTGTGATTTATTTCTGGTTCAATACTTCTATTTGTAGCCTTCACTGGCGCCACAGCCTCTGTGAACTCGGAATAACTGGGTCGTGTCATTTCGTTATCAACTGTTTTATACATTTAACTAATCATCAAGCTCAAAGCAGCCTTTCGAAGAAGCTAGCCTCGATCAAATTAATTATTAGTGCTCAGCCTGGGAATCGCTAGCGACGCGTGATTTACTTGGAGTAAACATCAGGGAATCCCCTGACTTAATATCTGTGGTTTGCTGCATAGAACTTCGAGGCACTACATGGTACCAGAAAGGAGATGGAGTGAAACATATAAACTGGCAATATTCATGGTGTCAATGACTTCTTAGAGCAAGATTGGCTAGAAAACGTTAATGTGGGAGAGATTGGCTTGCGAAAATTGGTATAGCTGAAAGAAACTAAAATCAGAGAAAGATAAAAAAGTTCGTCAAAAACATAGGGTTCTTATTACTAAACTGCTAGAGCTTCTTGCTACTATGTTGGCTATAGCAGCAACTGTTCCAAAGTGGAGACGTGATCAACTGATTCTGCCAGCAGCTATTCAGCACTGGAAACAGTTTCGACAGTTACATTATTTTTATGCAGGATAAAGAAAAGAACGAAGGAAAGCAGTGAAGAATTTCACGAGTTATAGAGCTGCTTAATTGCTAGACACAAAAAGCGTCATAATGTCAAAATGCCGAGGGGAAAATAAATCACAGTACCATCCTTGCCTGACTGTTGGTAGGAGAAAATGGCCCTGGTAAAATCGACACACTCTCTAAGACGCCCTCTTGGACAATCGGTTGCTTGGTAGGCTCCCCAGCGTATTTGCTGGCGTGTCAGTACTGTAGTTTTGAAAAAGTCGGGGTGGTAACGCTTTGCTATGACAAAATGCTGTGTAATGGTTGTTGTTGTATTTAGACGTTTTGGACACAGCGTAGCTAAAAGACAGCGATGCGCAAATCCACTTATCCAACTTAATTTACCTAATTGCAACAAATACGTTCTACATAAACAAAGAAGCCAAGAAACATGCTGTAAAGAGCTACCATGGCAGATAAGCAGGTAAGTCTTATTCATTGGATCGCAATCTTCAGTTATTGTGAATTTGTAATCAAAGTTTAATGAGCAACAAATTTTGTGTGATTCAACCACGTGAGCACTAATCTATCAAACTCTATCTGTGATTTCACACAAGAAAGCAAAACAGAAACCTTCGATAAATAAAATTTGTGCACTGAAAAACTCCAAAGTTGATTAAGGTTTAAAGTTAAACTATCTGGAATGACAAGCTCTATACTCTATAAGGCATGACATTGAATGCTTCTGTAACTTCTGTAATTTCAGCGGGTGGCTCGAAAACCGTCGGGTGTATAACATTTTACGAATCACAGAACCCCATAAGTTGCATACACGTATGTGTAAGTGAAGACCGAGCAGTCCTGATGTAACGGACATTTGCCTGCACTTCCCGTCTGCCTATTCTATGGGCACAGCTCAAGACTCGACTTCCAGCCTTGTATGAAACTTATAACTTGCCAATAAAAAAATCTACGAGTAACTGATGAAATAGTTTGTTAGGCATGACTATCTGGGATTTAGAAGTTGGACCTTTGAACAGATTTATTTTGAACTGACCTCGAGTGCTCACGAGACACATAAACAGGACAATCCAAATGAATCCCCCACAATTAATGATCGGCCTGCACGGGAGTGAAGCTAATGGTCTTTGTTCATAAGAGAGCACCTGTGCTTTTCATTCCACCTGCCCTGGAATTGCACAACTCGATCCCAGAAATACAAATTGGTATACAAGAATAACCCGCCTCACGACTCTCTCTCCGTTTCTAGGAGTGACAGCATGAAGTGCGCAGTCATGGAGAATTTCAGCCCAAAACCGGCAGTTTGAGCTGTTTAAGAACAGCTATCGAAATTAGGAAAACATCTTCGGGTGCCGGGAAGTTAGAAAATAGAAACGCGCCATGAAATAACAGCCTTAAGGCTGTTAATGGACAAGAAACATAAAATAATGAATTTAAGAATGAGTAGGCGCACACAGGGACTTAACATAACAGCAGCTACGGCTAAGATGATCACACTGGAAAAATGAGACCTTTTGGAGGATTAGGCCTTCTTTCTATAAATGGATGGCAGAAGCCTGATCTAGTTAATGTTTTGTGGTGGCGGGACTGAGTGGTTTCAGATGGATGAACTGCACCATTCATTTCCATTATCACGAAAGTGCAAAAACAAAAATTGTTTCTATATATAGCTCTGTCGAAGAAAAAAGGTACGATGAAATGCTACAAGATTATCATATGAGGAATTTTGGTAGCAAATAGTCCTAGCTTTGGTTTAAGCTCTGCGCAGCGGAGTAACGATTCACTGTAATGGAACTTGATGATCCATCCCTTAAAAATAAACATCTACAACCTCAAAAAAGAGTTAATTCATGATTAATCTAAGACATTTAAAAGTACGCATTGTGTCAGTTAAGTCCGAAGCAGACTCTAATAAAACAAGCCAGGAATAGAGATTAGCACTATTTATAGAAGTGCCCCAAAAGGTTGAATCAGACATCAATTCTCAAGCTCGTGCAGCAAGGAGATGGCTGAATTCTAATGTGAAATTAGGTGGCTGTAATCCCTGCTGGAATTCCAACAACAAATGCCTCTCGATGGCAGAAGAAAATCTTAAAATGGATTTCAAAGTTAGCCATCTCACGAAAATGACAGGCAATTCAACACGAAACGCATGCAAGCACAAAGTGTCGGTATATATTAGAAACACAGACGAGGAATACAAGGTCCTACTTCACGACGAATGATTTTGAAAACTTGGTATTTTGTGTTACATGCATGCCATCTATCTAAACTCCCTGTATTGTCTTGTGAAAAACGGGGATTTGAGGCGGAGACATACAGGTGAGAAGGTATTAGTGATTATTAAGAAAAGCAACTTGTGAGGTCGAACAAATCGCCTTGTGAGGTCGAACAAATCGCCTTGTGAGGTCGAACAAATCGCCTTGTGAGGTCGAACGAGTGAAAAGATGGGGGCAATAAAACGATCGATAATAAATTATAATAAAGGAAGTTGCCAAAAAGAAGCAGGGAAAATAGTGAAAAAGTGAGATTTCAAAAGATTAGAGATAAATTAGTTGCGAATGCAAGACAAATAAGGCAATAAAGGATTGAAAGGAAAGAAAGCAAAGGTGAGCAATAAATCCAAGCAAAAACATGGACACAAGAACAAGGAACTTGGGTGCAAAATACTTACGCCATTATTCTTAAGCTTGGAGGACTGAACAGAGTTGGCTTCGTGTATTGCAAAGTCGCCACTGTTGACAAAAGGTTCTTTGCAATCAGTTCCTTTGCGAGTGCCCGCTGTTTCCCGCGCGGCTTCTTTTCCCTGCTCCCCATAATACGGACTGTGACGCACCGCAGCGCGCGAGATGCTTCTAGTCGATCTCGTAACAGAACTACTTGACGCATCTTTTCTTGCATACCGTAAATGGTCAGCGTAGTTTTCATGATCTTGTGTCGCCTCAGAAAACGTCAGCATCGCGGGTGCAGTGCCGCGCGGGTTGGCAGTGAAGTTTCCCGCGGAAACGAATGGCTGGTTGTCAAAGGGAGCATCATGGGCTGCGTATTCGGATCGCAGCTTGCTGTCCGAAGTCGGCCGTCCAGGTAAGAGCTTCGCTGCTTGCTCTTCATCAGAGCTGTGTCTTCGCGAATACTTCTCTGCATGAGGGGACGGCAACCGCCTGAGTTCTGGTAAGGGGGGAAAATTTCAGCCGAAGTCACGAGAATGGGAGGGAAGGTTACACTAATGTTGGAAATAAAAGGTTACACTTTGTCTTTTTGGGATTGCCACCGAGGGGCAAATGAAGGTGCCATCAAAAGATTACTAAAAAGCATGCCTTATTCACTAGTCACCCCAAAACAAAAAGATAATCCTTGTATTTTATTGAAACATTAATCATTAGACAGCAGTGGCGGGCTGGACATGAAAATTTTACTGGTCAAAAAGAAGAAGGGCTTTGGTAAATGTGGCCAGCAAAAGGTTGTACTCAAGTGAACATTCTATACAATCATCAATTAACTTTTTACCAACGTTACATATGTGGCACTTATTACTGGTTTATTTTAGATAAGCACCATATTGGAACATCAAAAGGGATAACCTAACAATTCTAGAAAAAGGAGGTACCTTTCGCAAAATTTATGGGGGGGGGCCGTGGGAGGTGTGGCCAGTGACCGATGGGCCATTCCGTCTTGTGGTTCAGTATTATGTTATCTGTTTGGTATTATCGTCCTGTGTTATCTTGACCCTGCCTTGCATTGCGACAAAGTTTTTAACCGGGCTTACCTTGGGCCGGGTATGTTTCGGCTTGATACTTGCTTGGCACTGCTCTACCCAAGTCTGCCTTCGACATCAAATCGATCAACGCCACGTCATCATCGTTGAGAACTAAACAAAAAAGCTGTCACCATCATAATGCAAAGATAAGCAAGCAAGATCGGTGTACCAATCTTTAAGGGGGGAATGAATTTAAAATAGAGGGGCTTTTCTAATCATTTTTCATCAATAAAGAAACTATGAAGAATGGGAAGAAGGGAATTGAAAAGCAAAAAGAAAAATACATAACAATGTGCTTTTTTGTTTGAATAATTCAATGAGTAGAGAAACCAGAGAAAGACAGGATGAAACTCTTGAATATCCGATTGAAATAGAAGTTATAGAAGAAATAGAAGGATTCAGGCAGATCAGCAAAAATATTTTCCTTTCTGGGAACCTGGGAAACAGGACAAAAGTTTTCCCCAAGGTAACAGTTCTGTGTACAATAGTTCTATTTATAGTACGCACGCATGTTTTGAAAGACTTCAAATTTTTTCCATTAAAATACGGTCATTTGGTTGTTTTGGGATCTTGCTTATTTTTGGCAAAGGTGATCTATGCAACATTGAAAAAGTTGTATTTTATCAAATTTTGCTGAGAATTTCTTCTACCGAGCCAAGAAATTTTTTCGGGAATCTAGCGTCCGGGTTCCGACTAATTACAGCTCTGGCTTGTGGTATACAAAAAAGTGTACAAGCCCTGAAACAAGAAAACAGACACAACAAAGGGAATGCAAACAAATGAGCGAAAGACAAGACTTATAACATTCGTTAGCTGCACTAAAATGAATTGGCAGTATAAGATCATCTAAAGATGAGATAATATTACAACATGGAAAACAATGCAAAATCGAAAACTGTTTTTGCACGAAAATGTCCAAAAACGTTTACTGAGGGGTCACAGTTGTGTTCTGGATTTTAAGTTAGAAATTTTAGGACAGATTTCAGGATCATGTAGAAGGAAAATTTAGCTGATTGGAAATTTTTGGAATGTCAATATGGTGTATTTCTAAATTATTACTCTTCTTACAAATTTGATATGTTACAAAATCTGTTACAACTTTAGTACTTATTGGCTTAAATCACTATTACTACACTATAATGACAATAAAATCTGTCTACAGATCCATTTTTGTGCGAATTCATTTGGAAATTATGCCCGAATTCTCTGCGTTATCAATGATATTCTTGGATTATTCTGGCTGTTTCTAGGTAAGCTGACTTTTTATCGTTTTACACGGTGGTAGCACCAACACCCTTTTTCCAGATTGCTAGTAGCCGCATCCAACACTCCAATAATAATTGCCTCAACACACGTGGTTATATTCCAGACCCGTAAGACCTCCTCTCGTTTTCCTACCACATTAGAATCGCTACAAACTGCCACACGTAGTAATGGATTCTTTCCTATTCTTTCCTTGCCAGGATATCATGATATGTTTGTAATCTTAAAAGCCCACAACACTTTATCCTCATTTGTTCCAAACGGCACTCTATTGAGTATGATGGTACCACCTATCACCAGTCATCTTTGATACCATATGTCCCGTTGTAAGGCCTTCGAAACAATCGTGCCTTCTTTTGCACCCTTACAAACCAATCCACTACTGCTAACAATGTGTTGGATTGTCACAACCTTATCACTGCAGATTTCACACTTTCTGTCATTCGATGTCTTGACGATTCTTGATTTGATGAGTTTAGTACGCAAGGATTACGATTTAGCAGACATGGTCCTTTTTCTTCAATCCGCAGTTCAGCACCCCAACTCCAAAACTCCACCGCTACCAGATCTTTCCTTTCGTGAAAGTGATACCAAAGAAGTCTCTCTGCAATGAAACTGCGTACACATGCTCCATTTTTTGTAATCTTTAACATTTTCTAAAATCTCACTTTCTTCCCCTCTAGCTGCTGCCATCAGTCTTTCCTCATTTTTCCTCTTCAACTAACAGAATATTCATCTCAACACAATCTACGATACCAATCGACACTCATGCACACCTTTCTTCATTGGAAATACAATGGATAAGAACCTCCATTTAAACTGAGTGAAGTTGATTATTGCCCCAACAAAAAGTGAGGATTCACCTTGGAAGATTCCTCTGTCAATTATGACTTCCCCAATACTTCCTCTTTAGCTGTCAATTCTGTCCTCCAGTGCTTCATACTCGAGTAAAGTAGGTTAGTAATAGGCACGACAATACCAAAGTTATTCAAGCACTCCTTGGTAAAAGAGATAGGTATTATCATATGTTTTTCCATGCTATTATCTATCCATGCTATTGCTAAGTTCTTCTTCCTGCTAAGTTCTCTTTTTTCTTTTTCCAACTTTTGCTGTAGTTGATTGAAAAATTTGCTTGTCCCACGAGATCTTCTTCTACATTCCTTATTTTCCTCTGGTAATACACCACCTTTATCCAAAAAGCTATATATTTTCTCTGCTAAAGCAAAATTATTTTGCTAAATTTTATTTCTGGCTGTTGTCATTACAGGCCTTATGGTATTTTAAGTGGTTCATAACAAGTGACAATGGGCTAACAACACCATAATGCAATAATCTGGAAGTACAAACAAAGCAGTCTTTTGAAGCTCTCCAATACCATATAGGATCTGATGCCCCTAGATCAACCTTTCTAATTCCTTTGTCCACAACCAAGAGCTTTATCATAGCAGGGAAAGCTTCTATTATTTTCAATCCCAACAATCTTCTTCTCTCTTTCTTCAGGTCTTGGCACTTCCCCACCTTCTCTTTCTTACCACTAACACTGCTATCTTAATTATCACTGTTTAATCGCTACCAGGAAAAACTTCTTGTGGAAAACCTCTTTGAAATGGTTTCGGCTGAACCAACGTCATTAACATGCTATCAGTGCACTTGTTCTTCTACAAAACTTTTTCTGCTATGGTTCCTAAAAGGTCATCTTTTTTCCGTGTTTGGAAAAAAAGTGCTACCCTGGGTACCAGAGCCACAGAGCAAGCATGATAAAGGGAACTGTGGAGGAGAGAAAGGAAAGGGAAAGGAAATGTCCTCTTTCCCCTAACATCTCGTCCTTTTACTTTCTCTTCGTCTTCCCCCTTTTGAGGCTTTGAGCCTCTGGTACCCAGGGTTAAAAAGTGCAATAATGATGATCCAATCCAACCATGCAGAAGACCTTTTTTGAATCAGAGATTTAGACGGGCTTTGCTCCAAAAGTGGTAGGGTTATCAGAGCATACCCCCGTAATGGAATATATTACTAATAAAGCCTGTTTAAAACGACACTCTTTACATTACCTAAAAAGTATCATCATATGTCCATTGAAAGCAAGAATCGGGTCTCCAATCTTCACGATAATTTATACACCTCTATTATATTATGGTGACTTCAAAAACTCCTAGTGTTCATGTCCACTGTGGTGTTCTTCGGGCAATTGCCTAAATGCCATCTTCCTCAACATATGCTTAAACACAATCACTTAATTCAATATGCAAAGAGAATACAAGCAACAAGCAGTTTTTCTACACACTACAAAAATGCTTGACTTTTTAACCCCACTAATTGGTTTGAGTTCGCGGATGATGAGGCAGTGATGGCAAGTGATGCGAAAACTCCTCATAAATTATTTCACAGAACGCCAATGATAAAAAATGATTATATGATAAGATGGCGGAGTAACAAAATTCTCCTCACACCCTTTTTTATTTTGCAGCCCAGATTGGTGGCTGTAGTTTAAAATCGTGATTCATTCGATTACCTCTGTTGCTATTTAATATTTCGCATGCACAATCATGACCATAAAGTAGATTTGCAAAACAGAATGGATTCTTGCTCATTTTTCGTGAAAACAAACTTCTTCTCTACCATCTCTATGTCATCTCTAAAAACTATTCTGGCACTTAAATGTAGCTGATCTGCCCAAGACATGGGTAATTGGGGATGTTGAACACCTGGTAATCAAATTCATCAGAAAATGGCTAGATCTCCCAATAAGTGCAACTATGGTACTGAACTCCCTAGCATTATATGGCGCACGTTTCCATTTTGTCGTTGTTGAATTCCAACAATGACAGATTTTACTAGGTAATACTCTTAAATCCTCTTCAAACGAGGACGTTCAATCTCTGTAGAGAGGTACAAGCATAGGAATGAGTGTTTCAAAAAAGCAAACCAGAATAACAAACAGGTTGTGAAGATTGTTGTGATGTGCAGACTGAAAAACTTTAAATCCAATTTATTTCACAACTTTTTCATAATCTATCTTCATCTCGCGCGCACCTTAAAACAGAAAATGCACTATGGTTTTTAGCTGAACCTACTTTTGCTGAAAAATATCCTTGCTTCGTATTGCGCTATTGGAATAACACGCTGCTCGTAAAATCTTACTTTTTGGAATATTTCTCAGTCGTCCTCAAAGGCAGTACAAGGATATGGCCATCCACTATAACTGGTGAAAATTTGGTGCCCCGATTCACCTTTATGGAATAAGGAAAATTGCCTCTAGACACCTAAATATCGGCTTTGAGACTTATTTTGAGTGCAGCACTAAAAAAGGCATTCCCCTGTAGTTTAATAGCACAAATGCAGGTAAAATCCTGCCATCTTTGGTAATCTTATAGCTCTCTTGGAATCTTTGACGAGTTATGTGTATTGTTCCCCGATATGTGTGATCCTCTTTCAATTGATAAACAGCTAAATTTCTTCTTTCAAACTTTCTACAACATTCAGCTACGCTTAGCATCTTTTGCTGTACAAAAAGCCGCGGGTAACCCCTCTTTTAACCTCCATTCAACTATACACATATTTTTCTATTTCTTTGGTGTTCGCATTTCTCTTGAGACCTAGAACACTTCTGTATTATAGGCTACGAGCTCCAAGCTGGCCAGTTACAAATTACATCCAATAATGAAGTTTATACTGCAGTTTGATTCGGGAAAAACGAAATTTTTAACTGCTTTAATCAGTATTTATTATAATAATTATTATCTATTATTATTATTATTATAATTATAATGGTTACCAAAAATACATTATCTTTTAATTATAAACATAGTCATCCGCACAACGCATCAAACCATAGACTTCGCATGCCCTACTCACTTCCTAACATCAGACAAGTCTAGAATTTAACAAAGTTAGAAATAGTTGTAATAAGCCAGCCATTTGTAGACTGCGTTTTTAATGAGAGGTTTATGGCTGCCTTTCTTGAGCCAAAAACTATCGGAAGGCGAGTTGAGCCGAAAAACCATGGCCTAACAGGAGGGCTACAACCAATATACATATGTCCGATAATTTTCTTAGGGCCTGCCCGCTCCTAAAAGGCATGTTGTCTGCCTGCATTTCAGTTATAATGCAATAAATTCCTAAATTTCCACATCGACTAATCAGACAACAACTTGAGATCTTTTCAATTTCCACAGAAGTGTAACTTCTCTTTCCAGTTCCTGGTATTTTTCAATCTTTCCTCTTTCTCTTTCATCCATTTTAACACCTGCTGGTTCTGATATATCGATGATGGTGCAAGTTCCTCTTATCAGTAGCTGGTCTTCTTGCCTCAACAACGTTGTCAAGTTACATATTGATGTCCCAAGTATTTCATATCATCATATTCTACAGCACCACCAGTAACATGTATGTAACAATATTTTGATAACCCAGCCCATCCCTCCTGCACAATTTCCAATAGATTCTCTTCCCTGCATTGCCATGCTTTATTTTGTATTTTCATGGCCTATACGATTACGTAAAAACTGCCCACAGCCATGCGGCATATGCTGGACAGTTGATCCTCTTTCTGCCACATTTTTTCTTTATCGACTTTCTCCAACACTTTACATACAAACTGACATTAAATAACATTTTCCAACCATTTACTTGATTATCAGCAACTTGTTTCATAAATTCATAGTTTGGCAAGGTACTGTCAGTGTAAATTGTGCCTTCAATACAAACTTCTCTAAAACTGTCCTCAAATCATCATCACTCAGGCGTTAATCGCTATTGCTCTGTTTTCAGTTTTCAATTTTGTTATTGGAATGAATCTCAACCTTCATTTATATTCTTTCAAAATCTTGTCCAGCTCCACTTTACCTAGGTATGTGAAGCTGTTCTTTCCCACTTGTTAATCGTATTCTTAATCTGCTAGTTCTACTATTTAGCTGCTCGTGATTCTTCCTTATTGTGATTCAAAAACATTTAGCTTCTTGATCCCTAACGCCATTCTAATATGAGAGCTGCTTCTTCTTCATTTTTGTACTACCATATTCTAGCAAAGAGCTTTGAGGCGTCCATGAATAGAAAATAATTCAGGCTGAACTGCATTATTCCCCAGTCAAACCCAGGTTGTACGTTCCTTGTATCGTCATAGGGGTGATACCCATTAGAAAAGTGGGGATAAACTGTCTCCTTGAGAGTTTTCTCTTAACACAAACATCCCACAGATCCTCTCCATTTGTGTAAGCGATAGTAACCACTAAGTCCTACATTTTTACGACGATTTTTCTCACACTATAAACAGCCCAAAATATTTTTCTATTCACTCTTTGACCCAACTATGAGGGACAAAATAATAAGCTTTCTTATAGTCCGCAAATGCCATACCAAGATTCGTCCTTGGATAAATCTGCTTAGACACTTTACTGTTCTTCTGGAAGTAGATTCTTTTTTCAATGTTTATATATCTTCAGCAAATAAACCTGTCAACAGGCTTCATATAAATGGAAGACACATAACTGGACGATAATTGTCAACTGAATTTCTTTTGTAAGGGTCTTTTGACATTAAACTGTCCGTTAACTATAATAATAACTATATCATCAATACGCAAAGTTTGATTTGAATTACCTGAAGACCTTGATCCTAAAGCCTGAACAAGATCGGCACGGGAATGTCTCTGAGTTCTGTAAATAATGAAAAACATTGAAAATAAGCAGAACGTGAATGGAGCTATAACAAGGAACTGTAAAACAAGTGATATTGTTATTTGAAAATTGAAAGAGTATGCTGGCAGGCTTTGAATAAATATAGCAAGGATTGAAATATCATTAGAACCTCAAGCAGGGTCTCAAATAAAGGCCAGAGATTAAGTCAATAATGACAGTGATGGAGATAATGAAAATGACAATGATGGCAATGACAAAGACAGGGTAAAATTTGAAGACTAAAACAGACAATGTGTTCATACTTACTTTGTCGACCCTTGCTTTTGCTTCGAAATGGAAGGAGACTCTTCAAATTGCGCTGCCTGAAAACAAATGATTTACACTTTTCATTTCTCATGCTGTGGTCAAGAGTTTTGCGTGGAACTAGTCCAAGCAACATTTTCTACATTTTGGTGATCATTGCATTGAGATCATTGCATCAAGCACTTTCTCATAAAAAAGCTGAGTGGATTTCCATTGGTGATGGAACTTGACCAGATTAGATTGTGGTCTTCTTAATGATATAATTGATTGCAAAAACCTGGTCGGTGTCAAAATGAGCCAAAGCAGCTTTTCTTTCGGTATCTCTGACAGATCGATCATCTGATGAAAAAAGTGAATAATTTCAATTTTAGTTTCATGAATAAAAAATACAATCAAGGTACTGAAATAACATAATATAAATATTGTAAGACGGCAAATTAGACATATTTTGTTGGTTGAAACACAATAAAAGCGCAACTCAAAATTCCTGAATAGAAAACATTTGAAAAACGTCAAGAAAATTGCTCACAAAAGAAAAGTTTTCAAGGAAAAGAAAAAGGTAAAACTCATGGAATTAAATGGGAGTGAATAGTAAAAACAAATGAGATATTTCAAATCAAGTGACAATGGAATATAACAGTGAAGGCAGAAAAACTTTCTTTTGAAAAATAAATGGGAAGGAGCTAAAACTCAAGGACAAAAAGAACTAATTTGACAAAAGTGAGTATGACATAGAAAATAATTTACCAGCTCTACTAATCTATTGCAAAAATATGGAAATTAGAAACAAGCTAAGGATAGGTTTTCAAAAGGGGGCTCTTAGCTTGATAACTCTCTTACCAGTTTTTTAAGTGTCCCAAGTAACCATTATTTATATTCTATATTAATACTTCTTGCTATTTGATATTAATTGATTTTATATTTCATAGTTATCTTATGTCGTATTTTCAAATCATTTTCCAGTATTAAAAAAACCTTATACTGTAAGCTATGGTTGCTGGAATGAGTTTTTGGTTGATTTGATTAATTGATCAATTAAAAGACAATGGGACATGTTTAGCCATACAGAATCAAAATTACAAAGACTAAAAAAAGAAAATAATTAAATAAAGCACAAGAAAAGATAGACAAATAATTCATAAGAGCTAAAGACCCAAAAACCAGGAAGTTGGACATATAGGTGAAATAAGATATTTTTAAAAAAGCACCTAAAGCCAGAAATAATTTGAATTGAAAAACCAAAAATTTCAAAATAAGAGAGGAGAATCTCATTGTAAAAGCATTCCAGCTACTAAAGGAACCAGAAGTAAGGGATGAATATATAAGATAGCATTCAATTAGAGATTTACTGAATACAAAGCTAATTAGCCAATGAAACTGTAATTTGTAAAAGGGGTTATGGCAGACACAGTGTTTACCAGAATTCACCCTCTCTTTCACATTGGGAAACCTGGAACAGGGTTTTTATAAAACACAAAGGGTTTGAGCGACTCCAGCACCAGGATGAAGGAATATATTTTTATGTAGCTGATTAGACTTGACATTTTTAATATATTGTGAATCTGTTAACTTATAACTATGGAATGGAAAGAAACAAAATTACGTTACCCAAAACTTTGAGCGTTGGAAGCATATGAATAAGAAACAATCTGTAGTCAGGTTCATTTTTAGTTACTGGGTTCAATCGTATATCAATCTCCTGTTGAAAATAAAAGTCAAACTTCCTTAAACATTAAAAGAAGAAATAATGGTTACCTATTTCTCTTCTAGAGCCACTAAGATTGTACCAAATATTATTTAACAATATTTAACACAGTTATGGAAAATTAAAAAAAATAACATTCATTTCATATAATAAACATTTGTTTTCTTCAAATTACCCAATGTTCATACTGGATAACTTTTCTGGCGTAATGTGAGTCATGCTTACAATTTAGCAATGATCATCATCAGGAACATCCAAATTTCTTCAATTCTAGCAAACATAACTTTTTACCTGACATAATTAGCAGGCCACACTTTCAAATATAAAGCACAACATTATCTAAGCATATATAATACTCAATCATTCACAACAACCATGACTGGTAGCCCTAATCATAGAGATAAGCATACCTTTAAACTATGATTATGCCTCAGCTTGTACAGCTCCTTTAGGCTGGTGATATTATTGTAATACCTGGCAACTTAAGTCAAGCAAAAACATGAAAAAATCTCCATTACTGAAAGACTCTTAGCCCGTAGTAGCTTAAAGTCGTAGAGCAAGCAAAAACTTCAGAGGAAATTTCAATCAGAAGCAAAGTATTCTTAACAACAAACATGCCAAAAAGTACTTCCATACGTTCTTCACTGTCCTGAAAATTTTGATAGCTATCAATAACTATTTGGATAACATATAAAGCAAGTAATTAATTGGTTTTTTATTTGACAGGAAAGGATACAGGTTCAATGATTCCAATAATTTTAAATGATCAAGCCCCTGGAAAAAATTTAAACATTGCATGCATTGCAATATTTTGTAAAAAATCAACATCTTAGGAAATATATATTATATCAATTGCATTTCATTGAATTCCTGTGTAATATTAAAGCAAAAGAACTTCTATATGAAGTAATCAGAGAAAAAATTACAAAAATTGTTTCAAGGTTGAATCAAGTTGCATTTCAGTGTTCATGAAAAAAGAAAATCTTTTAAAGGGAAGTCTAAAAAGAATCAATATTTTGTAGCATTAGCAAGACTTACATCCAGCACACCAATATCATTACGGGAGAGATCAAGAAACTTAAGCCTTGTAAAGCCTCTCAGTGAATTGCCAAGGTGCGAAACTTTCTCATGATATGACCCAGGCAGTGACAAGGACTTGACATCATCTGTAAACATAAAGTCACCATAATGTCTACTTGAAAACATCATAAAACAGCAGAGAATCATAACTTTTGCCCACATAAAGTGCATTTTCGTTGGATAGCCTTTAGAGCATACAAACATCAGATACTTACTAAACACTTACAAAATAAAAAGCTAGTTTTGACATGAATATAATGTGAGATGCTGTGAGAAAAGAGTATCTTTACAGACTCAAAAAGTCAAGATGAGAAGATGACCTACATCTACTGAGCAGGACAATATCATAGTATACTTGGTCAGGTATAAAAAGGAAAGAAAAAAAATAAAATAAATAAGGGAGATTGGGGATACCACCTACTCCAACTATTGCACAATGGAAAATCTGAGGCTTGTCCAATACAACCATTTCTTTTATTAGCAAATACTTTATAAGCAAGGCCGTAGTCAGCACAACAAAAAAACTTGAGGAATTCTCAGCACTGGATGAGAGACTGCTAAGGAATTCAAAAAGTTAAATCCTGTGCACTTAACAGGTAATATAAAACACACACCACCTCTTATTAGCAGAAAGAATCTGTATGATATTATTTGATCCTTTGTCAACACTGAAGTCATTCATATTTGAACTTCCAAAATCCATAATAATACAATTAAACCGTTTCAACAAGAATATATTATTTACAGGGAATCATAGTGCTCCTTCAGTCTTGATCTGAATAGGACATTAGAGTTCAAGGAACGAATCTCCAAGGGAAGCTTGTTGTAGCAGTGAGGTCCTTGAAACTAAAATGATTATCTTTCTGCTTCAGTTCTCAGCAGTGGCCAACGCAGAGATGCATTAATTTTCCTTGTTTTATGTCTTATTTCCTCCGCATATGATGAAAATGCTGAAATACATGCAGCTCTAAATTTCTTCTGGTTGAAGATACTGCATAATCTGTTCTCACTATTTTGATTTGTTTGATAGAAGATGATCTTTTGTGCCTTTCCCATTACTTTCCAAACTTTTGCATCATTGTATCTGATATATTTAGGACTGGTATTAAACACTAAAGTATCATTGGCAATACATGTGCACTATACACTGATTTTGCAGCTACCACTGAAATTGATTTTTTCATTCTTGCTAGTAGCTTGATTTGAGCCAAAGTCTTTTGTAAATGATCACTTATGTTCAGCGAAGGATCTAGGTGAATTCCCAAGATATTTATACTTGGATGTAAAGTTTATCAGGTGACCTTGCAACAATACTTTCAAATCAAAATGGGAGCAAAGCCTCTTAGCAGTTCCAAATAGTACACTTTCAGTCTTTCCTTTTTTTAGGGTCAATGATTAATCTATTTTTGTCCAGCCAATTTTTAATGATAGTCATATTAGCTGATAGGGTGTTTTTAATGACTTTGATGTTTTGATGGGATGTGTATATTACAGTTTCATCATCATACATCTAAACACTACAACCTTTAACAATCTTTATGACATCATTTATCTGAATCAAAACAGCAGTGGACCAAGTATTGATTCCTGAGGAACTTCAAATTTTATAAGTTGAAGCTCTGATTTTACATTATAATAATTGACAAACTGAAAGTGACTGGTAAGATTTAGGTAGGTAGCCTTGAAAGAAGCACTGAATGTTCCAATGTGTCAAATGCTTTCTATAGGTTTTGTTATTTTTTATTCTTCTGATAACTTCATGACTTATATTTACTTTTAATACTTTTATACAGTACTTATATTTCAAAGAAAAATGAATAAAAAGCTAAGGAATTGCAAGACTTTTGATTACTCAAATTTGGACACAAGTTAAGGAATTTCTAGTACTGAGCCTCAGCCTAACTTGCTTATAAGGACAATGCATATCAGTCAATGCTGGGAATGGCCTTGGCACATGCCTTCCATTGCTCAGAAGTGCAGTTTATCGCACAACGCCTCAAATAATCTGAACACTTCATTCAAGAGTTATAAATACTGCTCAATGTTATGCTTTTATCATACCACAACGAAGTTTGGAGAATATTATAATTTTCTTAAGATAGTTGCCCCCTTTTCAATCTTTTACACAAATTACATCAAGCTTGAACTTCGCAGAGACAGTTGTTGTGATAAGAACTCAGTTTGCTCAACACGCTTTGCTTGGCGAATCCTTGTCTTTGAAAAAAGATTTCTCCACATGTTCAAAGAGGGGATTAAGGCCCACATCGCTTGTCTTATATTTTCTTATGATAAAGTTAGGTTCTCAACTCTATATAAAGCTTTCTATGCCATTAAGTACTTGCACACCATTGCACGCCGGTAAGTAATTGCACACCATTGCACACCTTGGCACCACAAGAAGTGCAATTCATTGCACCCCTACCTTTTATTCCCAGCATTGCCTGCTAATAATACCAAAATTGTCAACAATTGATCATCAATGCTTTTGCCTTCCATCTTGATTTTCCAAAAAATATTGCCCCAAAGACAAATCTCATTAAATTCTGAGCATTGCCCATTTTGCAATGCTTCTTTCTATTGGAGCTCTTTTTCTGGTGCTGATAAAAACAGGTTTTGCTTTAATTTATAGGTACTGGTGCTTGTTTCAGAGTGTAAGAATATGATTTTGAAGCTCTATGGGATGCAATACTTATATTCAAATTAATAGGGAATTGGCCAAAATTCCACTAAAGGTACTGGGGGGTAAAATAAACTTCAATATTAAATGGCTCTACCAATCTGCCATTAGCAAATCATTGCATTCTTAAACCTTCAAAAACTTTATATTCACAAAATAGTAGCCAGGAATCAATCCAGAAAAAAAACAAAATCAGCATAGGAGCATGGTTGGCCCCTGAATTCTATGTTGCTTATGGAGCTAACATTGAGCCTGCAAATGTTGGTTCATTTTTTAGATTGTTTTAAAAGATTCTTGAAAAGCTTTTCATTAGCAGATTGCTACATAATTTGCCGGATTAAGAATATTTGCTGGCGTTTGCATAATACTACAGTAAAAGGAAAATGCCTAACACCATTGCTCCGCTTTTTTCCAGCGCTATTTCGGAGCCAGGTTGGAAAACCTGCACCATTTTGCCGACATGTCGTTTCGGCCAACGGCACATTATCACCTACGACCTAGAAAGCCTTTGCGCTGCAAGCAATGATGCCTGCTACATACATATCTATGCCCATGCAAGTATTCCAACCTGGTTTCGGAGTTGCTAACAAGACCCATTTGTTCGCATAAAGAGAGATGATGTGCAAACATAAAAAGTGGAAAAACTTGAGAAAAATATGCATGACTTGCAGCGAGATTCTGACTTTCTATCGGATGCTCATTCTTTTTGTTTGGGAAGTAACACTGTTTACATGGCTTCGGGGGGAATAATATCATATTTAGGACCCTGTTACTTTTTCTGTCGCTTCCAACTTTAGCTTTAGCGATAAAACAATGCTTGAGAATTTCGTTCACATAGAAGGTTCTGCAAACCAAAATTCAACCCCGGTGTCTATAAAAATAACAAACACCAATTTACGGAGAGTGTTCGTCGGAACCAAGAACGTTCTTAAGGAAAATGGGATATAACTCTGAGAAAACTTGAAGTTTTCGTTACCAATTTATTAAGAAAGCTAAACTTGGACCTCATTCAAACTTACCTAGATTGTCGTGCTTTAAATTAACTTTTTCGCAGATCCACTTCTCTGTGATGGTGACCGCCATTTTCAAATTGAAACGCGGGAAACTTTCCGTTGCAAAATGGTAACGAGGCGATATCGCTAGGCAACACTTGATCGCAAAGAAAGCATACCTGATCGTAACGAACTCAAATTTTGTTCAGCAAATCAAGTTAATGAGTAACGAGTATTGAGTAGGCTTGTTTATTTATGATTAAGAAGGGTTAACCCAAGCATTTCAAACACTACCAATAGTTGCTGACACAAAGACTTCTGTAAAGCAACCAACCATTTGAAACGCTTTTAGAAAAGAAGCAGGTTAAAAGTTTTTAAGTGGTAAAAATGTTAGGTTTCATCTTTTTGATGCTAGGATAAGAAAAATTATCGTCGCAAAAAGGACCAGAAAAGAGCAATAATCGCATCCAAAGTTGAGGAAATTATCAAGGGAGAATTTTTTGCATTTTTCTAAGAACTTTAAATGTTTCAGTCTAGTTAATTGATGATCACACAGCATCAGACTGGGGTTAGCAACTTTGAACCAATTTGGTATATCACGAGGCGTGCACAGATCTGCCTTCAAGTCTTATACACTAAGGGAACAAAAGTAATGGAAACGATTGGCCTAGGCAACGTTGAAGCGCGGCTGCAATCTTTGGAGGGAGCAGAACAAAAGAAACAAAGATTGGCGTTCTACAAGGATCAGATGTCAATTATAATAGAGCAAATCATTTAACATAGTTTGAAAATTATTTCGAACCAAATTCGTTAATTTTTTCAGTATTTTGTGGAGTAGCCGCGAGCTTTTCAATAAGTGAACAAGTGCTTTGTGATACAAAACTTCACAATAGCTAGTCGAGCCAGTTTTTGCATATTGGACAACCAAAGCATACAATGATGACAATTTTTGTATAATTGGGCAGGCTCTGTCGTCTTTTCACCTAGATGTTTTGAAGTCGGTCTATATTTCAGTGGAAAATCCCGTTCACTGAGGCGTGAAGTGTCAGTGATTGTTAATTTGCAGCCAATTATACGCTCTTCTTGTCAACCACTGTTTTTTGATCCGCAACAGGCTATTAAATTTGTCATTTTCCGATGTTTGTATACTCTGAGGAATCTCGGTCGAAAAAATACTTTAGGTGTGCTGTAACTTGTACCACTAATTCTATCCTTTATGATATAAAGCAAAGAATACGTTCCCAACGTTACTCAGCCCATACGTTTTCTAAAAATATTTCTGTTGGAAAGTTTCCGAATTAGATACAAATACATTTTATGGAAAGATTGAAAATTTTATTAAACAGTTCTACACAGACCTTTTCATGAATCTATTGAAGTTTTCCTTAAAGGTTCTTTGACCCTTGACATTTTTTTCACAGGAAAGGTGTTAATTTTTAAGAGAGTATGAGCAGCATTTGAACAAGTTTGGATTTCAAAAAAAGGTATGGCAAAGGAAATAAGAAATATATGATGTTTTGTTATTGAACAGTATCCTACACATCGTCTATAATGGTGAAGGAGTGCATTGGGCTTAAAATCGTTAGCCGGTATATGGTATCGGAACACTGTCTTGAACTCGATCATTGTTTTGAGGTCGCGAGGAGCAATCTGAAGAATGGACCAAGACCATGCTTTACAATCCAACAGAGCAATATAAAGATAATAGAGAATATTAGCAGGATGGAATCATTTTCTTATCAACTCTGCCTGCAAAATTTCAAGACATAAATGTATTTGGGAGTATTTAGCAATACATGAAGTATATGCTTTGATGACATTCACCATAACAAGGGATCGATCGACAAAAAACTTTGAAATCTGTTGCGGTTTGATATGATGAGATCAATGTTGAACAAACTGTGTAGCTCGATGCTACAAAAAGTAAACGCCAACAGGAAAAGTAAGGGATATCCAATGAAGTATCAATAGCACTTTTAGGGAGTCAACTTCCAATCTGAAATCTGCTAGAGAAAAGTTATTCATTGAATGATAAGTCTGTTCTTGTACATATTTGAGCAGCGTTTTCACTCTTATTAGGCCCGCCATTTCTGCATTTCCTAGAGATGGACATATGTTGGTCAATTTTTTTAAACTGACTCTAGGTCATATTCACAAAGCTCAAAAGCTAAGTTGGGATTTAAAAGGGAGGGGGGGTTGTAGTGTGGTGAACTGGACGTGTCCAGTAATTTCTTAATAATGCCAATAAGTAGAACACGCTAGACAAGTTGACTAGAATAACTGTAGAAACTTCTAGAGTCAGCCTTACGTAACATGCTGTAACTTGCTTATTCCAGATTGTATCAACACTTGATGTTGTACGAGTATATTCTAGAAAATTCTTGTTGAACATAAGGGTAAATTATAAAAGGGTAAAGTAGTTTGCTGTAGAGTTCGGCTTTTAGTTGAGGATCTGTTTGCTGTAGAGTTCGGCTTTTAGTTGAGGATCTGATATGTGAAATTCGATGGATACATAAGTGTGTCACAGGGAATATAAATTTAAACCAACGGGGCGTTGAAGTCGAAAGAGTTGCACTTGGTCTCAGAAATTTTGCGATGAAGAGAATACGCATGGCGTTACCATAGACCCAAGGACTGTGCAAGGCATTTCCAAAACAATGACATAATCATTGAAAAACGGGTGGTTTCTAAGAGACTGCTGAAAGGAGGAAACTGCAAATGTCGGCCAGGTGTAGCAAATGTATTATCTGTCTAATTTAAAACGGTTTCGTTGACTATGGTAAATCTCCATTATTAGCGTTTTCACTTGAACGCTATTTCGCACACGTGTATGTTTTCTAGAAAGCTTCTTGCCGTCTTCAGATGGTCGTTAGGCCCCATTTCCTTACGGCTTCAAGCATGCTCCGTTTTATAAACACGTGCTTCTTTATCAACACAGTTGCTCATGATTGTCATCCACAGGATAACACATGTTTCTTTGCTGTGTCAAACAGAAAGAAACTGAATACGTAGCATTCGCTTTAGATTGCTGATGAAGAAGTCACGAAAAAACTGTCTTTGGGCTACAGAATCACCTTTGCCCGCAATTCTGATGCGATATGTTAGAATTAAAGAAAGGAAGGACTTGAAAAATTTTCAGGGAGTCGGTGCCCACTGTTTTCCCTGAGGGCTATCTGCTTAAAAAATCTTGAAAAAACGGACTTATACTGAATAATTGATTGTTGTTGTAACTTACGAAATACGTACGTAACTACGTTGTTGTAACTTAAGAACTACGTACGTACTGTAAGAAGTTAACAGGTGAAATGTCAAGCTATTAGAATTTAAGCTTTGGATCCAAATAAAGAGCTCGTTTGATAGAACGAAAACGTGTTCAGAATGTTTTTTAACAAGCAGCTGCTTCTATTTTTCTCATTTAATTCAGGCATTATACTCAATGTGGCGTGCATTTAAATAGCAACTTTGTGCAGAGCAAATATCTAAAAAGTGAATTACGCACGAATGATGTGCTTGTTTGAAAGCTTTACTTTCCAACCTGCGCTTTCTTTGCTAAGTCCCACCAATTTTTAGCCAGCCTATTTTCATAGTGATAGTAGTACTGCGCATTGTACTCTAATCACACGTGTTATACTTGCTGAACACGCGTACATCATCCTTGCACATGCGCAATGTAGCAAATGATATGAGCTTTGTGATTGACATATGATAAATGAAATAGATAAATAGAAGGAGAAGTGAGTAAAAGGAGGATGTGCAGAGCATAAAGCATATGTCAGTGTGTGAATACTGTGCTAGACAGGTTTTGCCAAGGATATTTTATGAGGCGTTGTGAGTTGAGCAGAATCACGTTAGCCCTATCCGTTCAACTATGATTCCACACAGAACTCTTTTTTTTCATAAAAACTATCATCTGCTCTCATATACGGTGCTAATTTGCAAATTTTTGAAAAGAAGCAATTATTTTTTGTATTTGTTTTTACCTAGCACCGGAAGGTAGTTTTTGGGACATTGAGAAACTTTATGTTTCTCGAGCAGTGTCCTTGTCCTTCCTCTCGATATGACCTCGTGATTCCTTATGTCTGGAATTACAGAGAGCTAGTGACTTTCCACACGCTGTGTGCAAGTTTGGTTATGGCAGGAACTCAAACCACGGGCCCATGGGCCTGCAGTCAGCTCCTCTAATAACTAAACCATTCTTAAACAAAACACTTCAATAGAACTTTGCAAAGTAGTAAGTTATTTTCATGTTACAATGAAGGCAAATACTCTTGAGCATCGATAGCATTTTATACACCCACATTGCATTCTTGTGAAGCAAATTATCACTAGAGTCACGCAAAGTACTATATTATGGGACAAACTTGTACCAAGGGACAAGGAAAAGGGACAAACTTGACTATTGGTGTGACTCAACTTTGTCTAAATGGTGAACTGGAAGTAAATCAGCAAAAGTCCAAAATCAAGCACCAGTCTTTTTCGCCAGCAAGGATCGTGTATGCGACTTTAGGCCATTTTGAGTAACAATTTGATGGTTCAGTCCAAGTTGGTAATGCGACCGTATTTACATGACAGAGACCCCAACAGCTAGGACAAGGCCGCTGGAACACAGTAAACATCACCCGCAGAAAGAGGTTGAAACTAAGGAAATTTTGGTGCCTTACAACGCCATATTCCATGCTATAGATTCATTAGGAAAGTTAGCACTCTAAGACCGTAATCTAAAACCTTTTTAAAGCTTTCTGAAAAAGTTGTAATGTCACTTTTACAGATTATTTCAGATCTTCTACTTCTGTTCGGAACATACAATAAGCATGATGATGCGTGAATTATGTAGGCCTTTTTTCCATTAAACATCATCACAATGCTTTCCCAGTACTTAATTTCTCTTAATTCTTGCTGCATTAAGCTTTGATTACTGAAAGGCAATATTTGGTTCACAGAAGAGCAGAAGGCTATTATGCTACCCGTCAATTGTACGTGTTCTTTGCGCATCAATTCATTTCAAGTACTTGCTTCGATCCGCTTCGTTCTTGTTTGTACACTTCTCTTCATTACACCAGCTCTCCGTGTAAGGCTGAATAACTATTTATATTCATTTTCTATTGCTACGTGTTATTGCAAAACAGGTGTCATTTGCTCTGAGAGACCCAGTTTGGGCGCCATTTAAAACAATAGGCCTGAGAAGTATGATCGAAGCCTTTATTTGAACGTCAACGACTACAAGAAACTCCAGGGAAAGCTATGCCCATCTTATAAGACCATCTAACATTCATCTGGATACATTATTATGTTATCGATAAGTATAAAACAGAGTTCGCTCAGGTTTTAATAGGAATTACTCTAGTAACGGTATATGTTTGGTGTCTGTATGGAGGTGCAAATTGTCTGTAGAGTAAGCTTTAGAGGCTATAGTCTTAGTACACTTGAATTTCAATAAAATATTGGTGCTATTTTGACATTTTCCGCTATACCCACCCTTGTAGCAGCATCTTGCTTATCCCCACCTTGTAGCCGCATCTTGAACTTTCTGCAACTTTTCAACTCAAAGGGTGGCAGACTTTGTATTTCAGCGAAAGGTCGTCTTGAACGGTTCTTATTTAACGAGCAAAGAACTCCGAGTCAGAGGAAAAGACGCCTGTTGACTTTTACTGAGCTTACACGCATTTTTTGTAAGAAAGGCAGTATTCGGCACGACAAAAAATTAAAGAATTCTCAGATGGGAGACTGCTAAGGCATTCAAAAAGTTAAATCCCATGCACTCAACAGGAAATATGAAACACACACCACCCCTTATTAATTCAGAATCCATGTAGAAAATGTATTGTTTTGTTAATTATTTTGATTCTTCTAACATCTTCGCGACCTACATTCACTTGTTCCTAGAGTAGTTTTATTTCAAAGAAGAACGAATAAAAAGTTAAGGAATTGCTAATGAGTTTTAAGTATTCAAACTTGATCACCACTTACAGAATTACCGTGCTGAGCCGAACTTGCTTATAACAAAAATGCGTGTATCATGACTAAATAAATTGAACTAAAGTACATGCTTAAATACATGTCAATACGATCGAAGCGGATGTAATGAAGCTTCACGATGATGCATTGATGAGAGAGATGAATAATAGGAAGACAAATGATGGAACTGGATATGGGCGACGTGTATTGAATGATCGAGAAAGAAGAAAGTAGTGTAAAGTAGGCATAAATCAAAACAAGCAAATCACTACATTTACGAAGCTATAATTCTAACAAACTAACATACCACTGGGTCTCTTATTACTAGAAGTTGCAATGCACTGCTTAAGTAACAAGATGCTCCATTACCTTGTTATTAAAAAATTCAAGCAGGGGGGGGGGGGGGGCGCAAATTTTGAATTTGCCAACTACTGTAGTGGCTCGGTAGTTAGTTGCGAACATAGCTCTGCTGTGTCCAGCTTACACCTAATGCTGACTTGATTGCTCGACGAGTGCATTTTCCACATTTGCCCCCTTTATAACTGTCAATTTATCATATTGTGTTCCTGATGAAATTGGTAAACCTTGAGAAAATTCTGGAATTCTGAAATTCTTGAGGAAATAATAATTTTGGCTGGCTTCAAGAAAAAGTTTAAAAAAAACTATTTGTTATTTTCAAAGAAACAGCTGTTTCAACAACTTAATACACGGCCTTTCTGTTGCCTAATTTAAGTGAGCGAAGCAATTAGGCTTGGCTAAGTATCCTTCAAGATATATTGAAATTTTAGGGAAGCTCTCAAAACTCTACAACTGTAGTTATTATACCTGATAATATATGATTTATATAATGTGTAGGGCTTTCATCGGCCAACAGTTCGAAGAGTAACAACAGCTTCGCTTGCAAACGTTAAACACCTGATTGCAGGTAGGTATGCACAGAAGCCACGTTGCTGCAGGGGGGCACGTAGTTTAAAATCTTGACAACTTCTTGCCCCCCTGGCTAAGGAAACCTTGCAGTTTGTTTTTTAACATTTTGTTATTGATAACAGTAATTTCCTGTTTTTGACTCATATAGTAGTTGCTTTGTAACCTTTGTAGGCTTGATTTAGTCCAAATATATCTGTTTGTTACATATATTGTTTTTCTTGTTTTAAAGCCGGTTCCCCTCGGGTATAATTCTTGCTTGAATTTGCCCCCCCCCCCCCTAGCCGACATCTACAGCTACGTGGTTGATGCACAACAGTCTAGAAAAGGGATGATCATTCCCAGCTTTCACACAATAACCAAGGCACAATGAGCCTGCATTTTACACGAAAATGTATCATTGAATGATAGATATTTTAATGACAATAGCATCTAAAATGACGGTCAAGTATCAATCAATTTATGGTGGGTGACAATTGGAGGTTGTCAATAAGCGAGACCATTGTGAGGCAAATAGAGGAAGCAGTTAGCTAAATAGTCATTATTGAACATTTTTAGAGAGATGCTGGATGGGAGAAGGCCACCAAGCCCTCTTGTTTATCCACCCTTTAATTAGTTGAAACTCAAGTTATTAAAAGATTTAAAAAGGAACTATAAGTAATAACCCATTTTGTTGTGCATACTCTGATGCAGTCTGTTCTGATGTTTCTTTGAATAGTTTAGAAGTCATAAAGGTAGAAAACCATGATAAATTTTAACTGATAAGTAACAGATTGACTGAAGAAAATTCTTTTAAAGCGTGAATTTGAGCTTCCTCGAAGATGTCTGTGGGACTTGGAGAGCATCGCTTTATGAAGTAGATTCGGTGCATTATATGGGCACTTGTGACTCTCTTCCTGATGAACGGGGGACCTTTCTCCGGCATCCTGAGCAACAACAGCAACCACAGATTGTCCAGCCGCAGAAGCCACGGGTAGAAGGCACTGTTTATTTTCGCGGGATGATGTTGATCGCTGAAAGTAGAAAGCTACATTTAGCACAGTGAGATACAGGCATAAAGGTGAAATTCGGTTATTTATCAGTTTTGATGTGAGCATGGCTGATTGTTACATTTGTGGATGTGAGAATGCCAAATGGGCTTTGAGTTCAACGCAAGACTCGATCGGCAGGCCATTCTTCCCTTTTCTTGAACACCACAAGGCCCCGTCAGATAAACACAAGAAAGAAGTCGATGACGAGTATCGTGTGTGCAACGTATGCTACTCGTTCCTTATTCAGCAGTGGAATACTTTCGAGGATAATGGCACGCCGTTAGCGAAAAGGTTGTATTGGTTAAAGCACCCGACGGCACAACAAGACCAGCTTTTGGGGTCGGATAGTTTGTTCTTTGACTCCCAAAGTAACCTTTCAGAAGATGAAAAGCAGATATTCTACGAGGAAAGAATGGGGTCCAGTTCTACGGATAACGTTGAATCATACCGAAACGGCAATAGCGAATGCGATCTCGCAGAGTCAATGTGCAGTGAAGTGGCTTTCAAGGGCGTAGAGAAACAGGCCGAAACAGCAAGTGAGGAAAGTATTACGAGGGATGACAAGAAGCTTTGCCTCCTCTGTGGCAGTGTAACAGCTTTGCAAGCAATGAAGCCAGTTCACACAAAACCACAGTTGAAGAAAGACACCCCCTTCTTCCCATCACTCGTAGCTTTTCGCAAAGATTTAAGTGATAAATTAGATACACAAGGCCGCATCATGTCTTGTGAAGAGTGTTTTGAAACGTTGTTTTTGCAATGGGATATGCACACACAGAAGGGAACTCCACTATCAGAACGAAGATACGTCTTTGGAAGAGGCAAATCTAAGCCATTTGTTTGCTTTATTTGCGGAAGGTACGATAGTACTGAGGCAACACTACTGAAATGCAAAGTTTCTTCGGAAGGTGAGCCGTTTTTCCCATTTTTGAAGAATTTGAAAAAGCCTCCAGGTGCAGAATCAATCACTGAAGGAAACTGTGTTAAGTGCTGTAACAAATGTGCCAGTGTCCTTTACAGCCAATGGTATGATTATTATGATGAAGGCGTACCTGTTTGTGATCAGCTTTACTCTGTTGTTGGTAAAATGAAGAACTTTAAAAGCCCCTTAAATCTGATACATGCACCATTACCAGATAAGCAACAGGTAGTTTGCATAATTTGTCATCGCCGGGAGATCAGAAAAGAGATGAAGGAAGTATACTCAAACCCCTTTGCCAATGTGGATTTGAGCTTTCTTGAAAACGTAGAGAAAGTTTCAGGGTCATATTTTGCAAAGAATCTTGGGCAATCATTAGTTTGCCAGAGCTGCTATAGAAATATTACATACCAGTGGGACAGATTTGATAAAAGAGATGTTCCATTTCATTTACGTGAGTACAGTCTGCAAAGATATGAAGGTGGTACCATTGATAATGCTGGTCAACATGGTATCAATAATGTCAAGTGTGAAATTTGTCACACTGTTGTTAATTTAGCCCATACACAGGAGCTTGACATTGTACCACATCACCAAGGAGATGCAAACCATCCATTTTTTCCATGCTTGGCAAAAGTAAAGGATAGTTTGCTTAGTGGAGAGCCAAAAGTAACAGCTTGTGGAGTTTGCAGTCAAAACCTGTTGCTACAGTGGCATCACTATGAAAAAAAGTCAAGACCAGAGGATGATAGATGGAAGAGAAATTATAAGCCACATCATTTTGTGTGCTTCATTTGTGGTAGTGCAGCACATTTTTCCAATGTAACATTGCAAGAAGAAAAGCTGTTTAGATCTTCATACTACAAGAAACCGTTACTGGCTGTGGAAATAAACGGGATTGTTGTGGTCTGTTTACAATGCAAAGATTTGTCTGAGAAACAAGAGAGAGTCTTGGCTGGCTCACCTTGTGTAGCATCTGCAGATAACAACAAAAAAGAGGTGTGTGTGATTTTCTAGTTCTCCTTGTACGACAGTAAACTATCCAATGTCATTCAAATTACATGTTTTGCAGAAGTTGTAGGGTGTTTTTCAATTTGAATTGGTTGCTTACTAGTCACTGGAAATATTTGTGGCTTATAAACTTTGAGAAACAGAGGAGCCGTGTTACATTTTATAAGCATTTTTTAAATTCACAAAATCTATGGCTCTCTAGAGCTTAATAACATGGATATTTACCTCATATTTGGAAGAGAAGAATAAAAACTTGGTTTATTCATGTGTGTTTAGGTGCAATCAAGACTTTTTGAGATATTAATAAAATGATATAGAAAGGTTGTGTCAAGGCAATTTGACATATCATAGCACTAAAAGCAGCAACATCATCAATAAAAGTGATGCTCATTAGCTAGGTTGTTTTTAGTTAGTGTGGTCTATAGGCCCTTGCTAAGGTTATAAAAACAACCATTCCAATTCTAAACTACTTTATATGGTGCAAACAACAAGCATGTTTGGTTGTCTAACAAGCATATTCAAGTAGCAATATGCAAAAAGTGTGTATTTTAATTTACTTCTTTTAGGTTATTAGGAATTCACTTTTAGTCAGAGTTCTTGCTGTGTGTAGTGAATTTTCATGTAGCTTATATTTGTATCCACCCTTCTTGCTCTCACGACATGTGAGCAGGTGCTTCCAAATCACTTGAAAATGTTCTTCTTACGACATACTTATCAGACAAATATTTAAACTGTTGTACTGATCAACACCTAGTGTTTTACACTGAAATCTTGGTGTCCCACAACACAGAAAGAGAAACTGTTGTTGCTGCTCTAGGCTGAAGTTGCTGTTAGATCATCAAATTTTGTGGGAAGAGCTCTTTATTGACTCTACATCATCAAAAAGGTTTTTCACTTTTAGGCCATATTTGCATAATCCCTATCATCTGCCCTTGCAAGGCACCACCTGCCCAACAAGCAATTGTTGATCTTTTCAAATCTTAATGAAAAGAAGCCACCAGTAATATGCCATGTTTCCAAGCAAAGCTGTATTTGTTTATTACACTCACTTTTGCAAACCAGTGATAAATTATTTGTAGCCTAATCAGTGTTCATTATGACTGGAAATCAACTCTCACTATTAGAAACACTTTACCAGTACTTCTATTCTCAATTGATTAGCCAGCTAGCATTTGCAGCAATACACCATTTCAGTACCATTTAGCAAGTGGGCTACTTTACCTTAACAAATTTCCTGTTCATTTTTTATTAACAATCGCTGAAATGTGAAATGCATTTATTGGGTCCTCACAGGTAATTGCGTTTATCTTTATGAAATTGGTTGTGAGATCTTTGCACACTAAGCAACCAGATAAAGCTGCTCTTCACTTCACATTTGGGATGATGATGCTTTCTTAATTTGGATCTACCTTCCTTGATCACAAAGATATCCATACACAGTTTTTAATCCAGTACATTTTGTTTTGATTACAACTCATATTGATCTTTGCTAATAAACTGGGCTGATCTATTTTGATCTGAATTAGTTTGGTATATTTCAATTGGTCTCTACACCAAAAGTTCTTATGAACCAACTGCCTAATTTTCTTTGTAACGCATTTGTTTTCCCACTTTCATTTGACTAATGCTAACAAAATTGATGATGTGTCAATTTTTCTTGTAATACAAAGTGATTTGCAGATAAAGACGTCATAGCTGAATATATCTTTAATTAAAACTGCAACCCATTGGCGAGAAGGTCGTAGGCGGCTTCTCGATACCAAGAGGTCTTTTAATATCGATGTTTTTGAGGCTGCCTACACAAAGGCTTTTCAGACTAGGGCGCACTTCTACCAGGTGAGAGAACTATGGTAGTGGATTGGTCAAAGCCACTGCGTCTATTGTACTTGGTCTGTTCTATTGTCTCTACATTTCGGAGCTACAGATCGTATTGTATTTCGCTTTTTGTGCTTTGTAAGTTTTCCGAGATCTGTGGTTACTATTTGCTTCAGTTTTTTCGTTCCCCTGAAAAACATTCGCAGTCTTGATAAGCTCAGTGAGTTGAAATTCTACATCTATTCGCGTGTCTGATGCGAGAGAGTAAAAACTCGCGTGAAACTTGCGAATTTTCGATCAACCGAGTGGATATCCTTCACTTTACCTCCTTGATCATTTTTTGATCCAGTTATCTCATCGTATTTATTTAACTTGTATCTAAAATGTTTTATGCTATTGTTTTTATCCTTTTATTGATTGTGGACATAAATTCCTGGTTTTCTGTGACTTGATTCGGTGATGGTTTTTGACTCTGTGCGTCCAAGATCTGTTCTTCTCTTTCATACGCTCTAAGCAATGCATTGTAAGGAAAAGCTTGGCCTTGGAAGAGAGGTAGAGATTATTGAGAGGATGTACTTTAGAATGAAAGGCGTGGAGCAGTTAAGTGACTCCACTTTGAGCATGGGATTAAAGTCGTGGCCGAGTAACTCAGCTGGTGGACCGCTTGACCTTGAGGTCATAGTTCAAGTTTTGCTTTGGTTTAGCCACGTGGTAACATTTTTCCTTGTGAATCTTCCTTGGTTTTGTTTCCATTCAACAAGTATGCCTTGTAAAGAAATTCAAGCAGGCTGTGGTGTCTTTTGTCCCTATGTCAAGTTGAAAAGAGAGAGACAATGATTCGTAAACTATATACGTAACATCTTGATAAGATAGACGCGAAAACGTTAAGTTTGAGCGTACGATACGGAACGTGTGATACGAATGAGAGTGGATACAACGAATACAAAAGAATATTTTCTTGTGAGAAAGAAAAGTTTGTGAGTCATGTTCGGGCCTAGACTCCAGTACTTGACACCCTAGTTGATAAGCCATATCACTGTCGCAGCAAACTGAATTGTGTTTAACATATTCTTAGTCTGTTTAAGGTCTAAGTTTGAATTAATTGCGGCGCAGATACCCGTGGTCTGAAACCAGACGTTAAATTTTTCACTCAACCTTGGAAGAAATTCGGGTTGCTTTAAAACACCCATTAAATGCCACAGCGAATGGATCATATGCGTCGTAATGTCATCTCTGTGCATTCAAATCTAGCCATCTAGTACTGAGTCCAGATTTTGGCATATTTTCACCGATTTTAAATATTTGCGCATTCTCTGGCGCGATAAACGTAGCGCATTACAATAGCTAAAAATGGCTACCTTCCTGAAAGAGCTGACCCCCAAAATGATAAGTTGATGCTTCAGAAAGTAGAGGGAAGGACAAAAACAGTACATGTTTTTTCGCTCTTGAGTTTCCAACAATTTGACGTCCATCCGATCTCCGTTACATGGGGAGATGGCACTTTGAGAAATCGCTTTGTTAGTTGGGTGCGCCACTGAAGAAGGCACGGGAAACATCTTGTGAAGACTAGGCCTAACGTGATGGTACCGCATCCAAGCAACGAAGATGCCCAAGATCCTTAAAAGAGGCTTAGCTAGCAACGAGGTTGTGAGTTGGCTATACACACTAATCTCTAAATGGAGACTGGAGCGAGCATTTGTTGGAGCCTGCCGTAAATGAGCTGAAAATGAAAGTAAATAAAGGAAAGAAAATACCTATGTGTCAACCTGTCTAGTGTTAAAATCTTCAATAGTAAACTATCTAGTCAGAATCATCAGCAACTTCGCAGCATCCTTTTCCCTATAAACTCATAGATATGGCATTTTCTTAGAGCGATAATTGCACGATACAAGGCATACACGGCAAATTTTTGGGTATACCAAGATAACATCCATCGGACATTGTGGGCTTCAAAACATTTGGTCAAGAGAATAGATAGTAGCTCGCTGCAGTCCTTTTCAGCGATCAGTGCCTATGCATGCATTCCAGCCTACAGCAGAGCTCGCGCGTGTGCACTATGTTCAGTGTTATTTATTGTGCAATTTGAGCACTTTGTTCAGTTGTGAGATACAGTTCTATTTAGAAAGGCCTGCGAGACGAGCGAGCAATTTCGGCACAGCTTACCAAAGGAATCTTCAAAGCAGTTCACCACGTGACCTTAACACAAGGCCATCTACGACTAAGAATCGTCGATTCAGCTCAGCAGAACCGAATGGGATGTTTAGCTGTGAGCCTTTTCTGATTAACAGTCCGATTGTGTTGCTGCACTGCAAACTGTGAAAGTGCGAGTCACGTGTAGTTTGCTCTTTGGCCGTCGCTCTTGAATAGAAATTGCTTTCGAAACTGTTTGAATGTAAACGAAGATCATCCTGTTGGCTGATTTTACTATGCTTGCCACAATAACCGCTTGAAAACATACCTGCTACGTACCTTTTGTCAGAGAATGCCCGTTAAAGAGATTGCGTAGTAATCAATTTTCAAGCGGAACAGCTAAACACATGCTTACTGTGAGCAATCTTTCCTAACTATTGCGCTCACAACCGGCCGTTTTCTTCCAAAACGTTTGCCGCATTTGTGCAGAAACTGTGAGCTGCCTTCCGAGAACAAGTCACAGAGGAGCGCAATCTGAACAGCATTGTCTGCCGGACGAATGATGTCTGCGTAAATTCCTTTGAGAGCCTAACGATACTATCTCTACGTCCATTTATGTTGCCGTCTATTAAAAGCTATGCTCTGTTCCCACTCAAAATTATGTTTGGCTAAATGCTACACAAGCGATATAAAACATTGTCTCCTTAAGAATGCTAATGTTTGAAGGGTGAAGGAACGGTCAAAGTCTCACATGGCCATTTGAACATAGGCGTTGGTGGCCCAAACTATTTCTTAATGCTCCTACTGAAAAGGCTTCAGCTGAAAACTTGAAACTAATGAAGGCAGCACCAAATTTTAAGCTGGTACCAGCCTTTGTGTCGTTTTTACAGAGGTAGTGAGTTGTCTGCTGTACCACAATTGTTTTGGTGACATGTACCAAAGCGTTTCAAACTACATTTTTGTGACAAACAAGCTCCACCTGTAGACGTTTCTTCAGGTTACAGGCTTTCCGGTATGATGAACTCTTTTGATGCAAGTTTTTGCTATGTTTCCTGTTTAAAACTGCCCCATTCCATCCTGCACTTTTGGGTTCCAATCTTGTACATCTTTGTATTATCTTTCGAGCATGGTCTTGCTTTACACACCACTCTACTTTTGGGTACATTTCTCTGTTGTCATCTGTTTCTAACTCCATTTGCTTTTGTATTTCAAGCGTAATCGATTATTCATGTTCTGGTACACAGATCCCTTTGCAAATGCTGATGGGATGGGGCATTCTTCTTGCACAAGAGGAGAAAATTTCCTACTTTTGAAACTATTGAAACCCTCATAGGGGGACATTGCTGAAAAGAATACAGTAAAAAGCAAGACAAAAACACAGAACTCTTACAAGAGATGTTGTATTCGCATGATATTACACCAAACTCAACAACATCCATCCACGCTGTGGGTCATTCGATTTCAGACAAGTTAGGCCCTTTACTTTTGATCGACACCCTTTCTTCATGGTACTTCGCTGGAGTATTGGTAAATGTCACGTTATGAATAAAGCTCACATGACGTTTTTCTAGTCTGTTATGTGTAATCACTTGCGAACGCATCTGCTCTTCCTGGAAGAAGTTATTTTCTGGACTACAACTAGCACCCCCTCCTTCTCACGACGGTATCCATTTTGTAGCAGTGGCTCGTCACAACCACGCTCAGGTGACGCAACGTGCCTTCACAGCTACATCCCGCGCACATGCTGCGTTGTTCGCCCCCCCACTGACCATGAAAGGAGCTGTGGGCACGCTCGCCCCGGCCTCTCTTGTCCAGGATATTTACAGTTATAACTAATTAATTTGCGCATTATAAAAATTCACAGTTTACAATTTATGGGGAATGCTGTCCATCGACTGTTTATTGCGATATCAATGAAGCAAGTAAGAGCCAGCTGCAGCCATTCCGGTTTCATCAAAGAGAGTCCCGTTAAAGCCTCTTGACCATAATCTTTTGTTCAACAATGACCTTGGTTCGAATGATAATTGTCTTTGTTACACGAACAATGCCAGCGTTCGAATAGGCAGGTGGCTTGGCCTTATGTGGCACATGTACACATTATTACTAGATTAATAGCCCATCAGCTCAGACATAAGCACGTCGCATTGTTTAGCCTATCACCTGCAAAATTTCCTCGGGTAGCTTGTTGTTTGATAAGTAAAGTAGGATTGCTCTTGCCGTACTCGCCTGCTGTTTGTTTTATTTTCAAAGAATTTCATCACTTCGATCGACTTGTTTCGGCGTTTTGTGCGCAGATAGTGGCATTCGACTTGAGAAGTTCTCCTACAGCCTCCATGTATATTCCAATGTGTCACTTGAAACTGAATCAGAATCAGCTGCTTTTCAAGACGCACAACTGTAGACTCGCTCCCTTTTGTTCGAGCCCATCTTTGTAAAACGTTTGACTTGGTAAGTGAGAATCAAACTTAACCCTTTTCTCTGCTTCATAATACGGCGTCGTTCTTCAAGCTAAGTTGTTGATTCATTCATGAAGCGTTGACGTATTTAGCTCTTCTGTATCACTAGCAAATTTGACAATCATGATATTCAATAGACGGTATATCAACAAAGACAAGGAGTTTCATTGGGGTGGCTGGATAAGATTGAAGGGTTACTCTGTACAGTTTCTTTTTCCACAATTGTCTAGAAATCTTCTTTTTTCAAATGAAAGTGTTATCTCGCCTCACGCTGTCGGGAAAGTCATAATAATCTACAGTCTAGTGTCGATTGGCAATCGATTTAGCCCGACCAATCGGACATTGGATATGGGGAGGTCCTACGATAAATGCCTCTTTACTTAAATATCATTGTAGGGATGAATATCGTATTCCATAACGCATCTATTCCGCCAATAGCCAGATGCCTTTCACCCGCCTTCTTTACGTCAAGACTACTCCCATATAGAGCTTCAATTATTGATAACATTTAACAAAAAACGTGTAACGGATGTCTAAATTTCTGGTGGCATTTTGTGCTTGCTTTGGTTGAGACGTTGTGTGGTTTGTTGTCCCGTGATTATAGTAAGAATGCTCACACGCGTACGCCTTTGTGTGTTGGCTACATGGCGCTGATTGGTCATGCAATGCGCATTTGCCTCTCGCCAGCGCTCGGCCATGATTATCAGGTGCGAGAATTTCGTGTTGATTATGGCATTTGTATTTGTTTGGGCGCTTCATTACTGGTGAACAAATACACGTCCCTGCTTAAGAGTTTAGTGCGTAGGTTTTTGGGACACTAATCAAGAATAGGAAATTAAATATCTACTTAATCTTTGAAATCTTAACGTACTTGATAACCAATTTCCTCCCATCCCATGTCATCTCCCCACAGTCAAGGTAGTTGATATACTCAGATAGGAGCCAGAAAGGAGTCTTGTCGCAGCCATAATCCATATTGAATTTGTACTGGTTTGAATATGAATTTGAATTAACTAGGAATCTGATTTGTCTTCATTAGCTGGCAGGATAATTCATTCGATAGCCAAATGCACTGAATATTTGTTGAAGTCAAAAAATATCAGATGCCGAAGGCCCTCGAAAAATTCATGCCAAGGGACGTTTCGGCAATGAAACTGTTTTTGTTGGAGCGAAGGCCAACTTCTACAAGCTGTAAACAGATTTATTAGCAACCTTTTTTTCTTTAATGTGGCAATTGAAGGCTTTAGGCTATGGTGCTTTGCCATGGATACCTCATCATGTTCTACAAGATTATGAAGTTTGGTGCAAAACTTGCCGCGCATCTGAATGTACGCGCTTGTGCAAGAAAGCGAGTTTCACAAACAAGTATGGAACTGGAACTTCTATCAGGTTTTCAATCGATTCGCAGGAGCCGTAGGGAATGAGTTGAATTGAGCTCATCTATATTTAATGTGACTTTAACAGTGTTAGTTTTAATTGCTTTAAAAGTGGTTGGAGGTTTGTAAACAACCTTTTTTACCGACTAGTATTGGCGATTTGCGCATTGCGTGTCCTTGAGTTTCTTTTTACCGCAGCTTAGCACCAGCGCGAAGAAGTGCAGAAACGAGCCTTGAAAAGATTTGTCCATTTAATGCAGTTGCTTGGTATTTTCCAGCTCGGGATTACTGAGAATAAATGGAACCTTTTGCTCAAGGCTGATCATTCGCAATGAAAGATCTTGTCGTTTGCCTCAGGGCTCGTACAATACCTGCCGAAAATTCTTGTGACAGCATACTCACTAGGGGTTATATGTCCACGTCACTATATTCATTCCTGGAGAAATAGCTGACTCAACCTTCCTCTAGCAGGAGAACGTTGGATATACATCATTATGTTCAGGTGAACAAATGTTTTTGTGGTGAAAAATTTCAGAATCGTGCGAAACAGCTGGTATATGATTTTAGCACACTGTGCACATTTTAGCATACAAGTATGCTAATACATGTTTCCACTGTTTCTCGCAATATATATTCATATATACCTTCAATACAATAACTCTGAAGTGATTAAACACAGCTCATTCTGTGTAAGCGTTAAGAATTGCCAGATTTCCAAGAGTTTTGTAGACAGTGCTGCTCCGTATGAGCTTGTGCCACTTTGCATCTTTGACTGCGAGCGCTTTGTGGCTGCGTGAGTAGTGCCTGCACGGCTTCACTACAAACTAGCCAAGGTTAACGTACAGCCTCGTATATCACACCATTTGCGTATGGCTCTTGTTAAAGATGCATATACACATGACTGTACCCGTATCGCTAGTGTTGTTGCTTTGTGAATGTTCTGCAGGCTGCGTGGCTCTTTTCTCCTGCGCAGCCTGCGGACCCAGGCATTACTCCTCCATTTAGAAGCCAACATACCTATAGACACAAACAGTCGAATTATCGGGATTATAAGGCATCCAAGTGACAATCCTGTATAGCCTATCTGTTGTTTCGTTAGCTAATGTTCAACTAAAAGGAAATGGCTCCAGATGGCTGATCACTTGCTCGAGATGATTGGCAAAATCAGAAACAGCACTCCTCCAAACCGGTGATGCGCAGTATTCCCTTGATTATTCGATTTGCGAAGCACACGTGTCTCGAACCATTGCTTGTTACCTGATCCGATGTTACATAACATGCGTACCAAGGTGTCTTGTGGACTGGAATGCAGTGTACGTTTTTAGGCTTTGAATGGCTTTTCCGATTGAGACAGAGCCTATAAGTGGTGGCACAGTTACCCTATAACGGTGAAATTCGATTTAAAACAGTACAATTCGATCTAAACAATACAATACGATCTGAAACAATGTTTTATGTTCTACAATCAAAACATTAGCATATGTTCGGTAATCAAGGACGATTTTGTTAACAGCAGCAAATACTATTTACCTTATAATGGCTTATTTTTAATTAATTGTTTATATTTCGGTTCTATGGTAGTTATAGGACAGCTATATTGAATATTGATTGCTAACACAAAGCTGGACTGTTAAGATCAAGCCAAGTATTGAAGAGGGATTTCTGTCTGCCTGCTGTATTTGAATGCGACTGATGACAATTTCCTCGAGGGCTTCAAAGCAAGAACATTTTCCAAGACAAGTATTATACGCGTACGTCACATTAGCTCCACCTTTAAGAGCTTTTGCCTTTTCTGCTTCGTATGTCGAGCTTTCCATTCGCTACAATTACGTCATTGGATTTTCCACCGGATGAAGTTTTTGAAAGCGCTGACGAAATGATTATTTTTTTATATTTATTTGGGTGCATTTAAGAAACGAAGACATCGTAATTGGTTTCTTGACTCGAACAAAAACTGTGAAATCAAAATTTGTAAGCATTGTCGTTTTTGAAAAGGCTGAGTGATAATACCTATGTTCGCCAATTCGTATCCCGCTCAATTTAATAACAATACCGTTTCTGTAGTATAATAATTATCTGCTGTAGATGCATAGACCTTGTCATATCGATTTGGGCAGAACGTTTTCCGCAGATCAAATGCTTACACCAAACATTGTTGAAACTGGAGGATGCGTCGTTAGCCTGTGTTGTCTTAGCTGCTTTTTATGTACAGAGCCGTCTTTAAGTTTTTAATATGATAGATAATAGTAAACATCGGTGAATTAGCCAGTTCTTTTGTGCTTGTGAGCTTTTCTGAAGGTGTTTGCCGTGCTGCGTGTGTGTGCTTAAATTTCGCCGTTTGCTGCCTTCATGTTGTCAGTTGGTTACAAAGTGAATGGTAACCATAGTCGTATTGGTTACTCACAGAAAGCAAGGGCCCGAGTAATCATGCTTGTGGGAAGTCTGTCAACAGTTAATATCATTTAGCGTTGCTTTGACGTTTTGGCATTCGCAAAACACTTGAAAACCCTAATTTGATGTGCAGCAAATAGCCCTTAGGCTTTGGTCATTTCGTTATGAATGACTGTAGCACCTTGATTTAAATGGGTTGGTTTTCTGTTTCTTACTTAATGCCATCGTTCCTACGTATATGCTCAATAAGAAGGAGCTGCCCAGCTGAAGAAAACGTCACATGCAGTAGATATCTATGCCGTGAAGAATGTGCTTGTGATGTTGTTTCTATCTGCAGCAATGGAAGGTGTGAAATGGTCACACGTGAACTCTCGCCTATCCCGTCAGGTCTCGGAACCACCACACGTTTTTCGCGCTTGCATTGTACTGAATGCTGTATAGTTCAGTATTGTGTGTTGGCAGGGGAAATCAGTTTGCGATGGTCGAAATTCAAGCAAGAAGGTGGGCCTCAACTGATGCAACAGATGAAAGTACTCATTAGTACAGTTTATAGTTTTCTATTGCGGCTTTGTTACTCTGTTAGAAATGCCTTTTTAATCGGGTTGGGATATCCGTAGACATGACTCTTCGGCTTGACTTGCACAATGGCTAAACACATGTCGTTAATAATTTATAAATTCTCTATGATCGGAGACCACAAAACGGAGATTGCGAGATCATTAATATTCTTTTGCACCGTCAGTGTGTAGCCATTATGAGATTTGGACGAGCACTCCACTGAAACTGCTGCAGGTAGGGTCTCTCTGTGTCGCTATTTGTCTACTTCAACCTTCAAGCGTCTAGCGTGTATTTGCCAAAAGTATTTGGCAACTGTTTACGCTCTGTCGTAGGCTTACGGCGTCAAGGATTCCAAAACTTGCGATGGTAACGGAATGATCTGGTATTATATACATAGGTACCTGCAGTTTTGTTTTCGGTTGCTCAAGATACTTTCAATCATGCCTGCAGCAAGACGCGTTCAGCGCGAATCAATCATTGCCACCTAGATGTCTGAACTTTTTCGTCTTCATTGTCGTGTTTCATTTTGACCACTTCAATTTTTCTGTCTATGAAACGGTCCATGTTTTCAGTTGCGATGGATGTCTAGGCGCTGCAAACATGTTTGCAATAGTTGCAATGCCACTTAAACGTGTTTTGTAGAACCTGTCATTTCCCATTGTCCGACAAGATGTTTTCATTTAGCAGGAAACTAAAGCAAGTGAGATCTGATACTCTTCCATCTGTCTCGCTAACTACGATAATTCGGCACCAATATTATTCATTTATTCGGCAACATTATTCATTCACGTCTTTTGGCCGAGATACAGATGTTTTCTGATAGCTGTGATTTCTGTACGATCCTATATTTGCTATAATTGGGCGTCATTTACTGCTCATAGCTTTTGACAGTTTTTTGGAATCGTCGTTTATTGTCGAGTGGGGGCTGAAGTTCTCCCCGTTTATTCTCCTAATGGAACTTGATTAACTGGATATCCTCACATTTTCACATCTGGACAGCTTTGGTTACCTCCGGTCATTTCCTTGCTGTCATACCCCTAATTAGCATATTTTAGATATATTCCTGCAATGCAGTAGTTGAGCTTTTCTTTTTATGATCGTGACGCTCTGTCCGTCAGAAGGTTAGGACAGGTACAAAGGAGAGCAAAAGCCCTCAATGCTATGTGACGAATGTAAATATGTAGATAGGTTTGCATTTCATATAAGTACAATTGACAAGAGGCACAAAACCCATTTGAAATCCAGGGGGTGATTGGAAGTTTGGACGGCTGGTGGTGTAAAATAGTTTAATGACAGGCAATGGACCTTCAACCTCTCCATGATGGCATTGTATCGTAGCCTTGCTTGTGTGATAGCGTCTCTTTGTATCATAGATTCATACTGCCGCCTCATTTCGCGTTTGCCTCTCACTTGCTAGAACCATTTGCTCTTCACACCAAATTTAAGGTGACCATCGCAATCTTTGACATCGCTTAATCTTTTCTTGTGTGAGATTGCTGTTTTCATTCTCATCTAAGAGACGATTTTCTGTCAGCTTGTTTTCACTCTTCTCGTGTATCCAATCCATCTTCTTTGGTCTGATTTGTTTTCATTTCCTGACAAGTAGCGCATGCGCATTTCTATGTGCCAGTGTTTTAGGGATAGGTAGTGTGCAGAATGGCTTGAAGAATTGTGATAATTGTTTTTATGAATTATGAATTATTATAATCATCTTTGTTAATAATGGTCATTATTTTTATGAATTATGAATTATCACAGCTATGTTTCTCTATTTTCGCAAATCATGGCCAAAACATTATTCCTGTAGCATAGTAGAACTGAGGTTATTTATTATTTACTAGGTAAGCACTTTCCTTTATCAAGCTATGAAATACAAATTGTATAAAAAGTGTATAATCATTCTGCAGCTGAAACGTATTTGAATTTTCCATCTCTGATATCAATTCCATTATGTCCGGTTCAAGTTTTCGTCCTTTTCAGGTTCGGCTCGCATTCTTGAAAATTTACCTTTCGTGCTAGTTGGCCTGATTCTTGCTTTATTCTATTATTTTCATTGATTAGTTGTGACCGAATAAATTTTGTTAACCGTTTCTCAAAGTGCAAATGAAAATTATCATCGCTGTACTGGAGGCCCATATCATGCCGATTGTCAAGGTACTCGTTAAAACGAGGCCAATGACGTAACTGAAATACAAGGAAGATTTCGTCACTTGTGTCACTATCCCTGGATACTTTAATATTTGATGACGCTGTTTATATTCGGAGAATGTAAATTTGAATCGGGTACAAACGCCATTACAAAATGCTGCATCCAGATGACCTGCCTCTCTTGTTTGGCGAGAAATTCTAATCGAAACGGCAAGGGTCTGTGCTTCTCCGCGCTTCTACAACAATTATCCGTCTTTATGTTGCACCAAGAGAACAAGCAGTTAGATTTGGTATTAAGCCCTAATGTCAAAAGCGGTTCACTTGTTCTTTTCCTCATCCATTAATTCACTCGTTCATGTTATCTATCAATTTGAGTATTTGTTTACTCAACAATTTGTTCATTTATTCATTCATTTATTATTTATTCATGTGCTAATTCAATTATTCTTTCATCCATTCACGCTTTATTGATTTTACGGACATGGCTACAGTTGTGCTAATTTTTCAAAGTGTTTGTACGAGTGTTTTGAGAGCCAACCTAACTATCTCTCAATATTAATTTTCATTATTTCACTTAACTATCTGTTAATGATTGGATTTAAAGAGATGAATCGCACTCTTATTTGCGCTTGATCCGTCTTCCTGTCTCTTGATTCATGTGTTTTATCACCAGTGTTCATTTCATATTGCAAACCGCTCGTGAATGAATTTAAAAGGCCCAAGTACTGACGCCTGGGAAACTCCTATCTTTGTTAGATGAGTGCAAGTCGAAGAATTGTCGTTAGTGATCGACCACTAAGGCAGTGTGCTTTAGACTTTTACGATGCGTGTACATGAATCATTTGCGTTTTGTCAAGAACAGGATTACTTTTTAAACTGTCAAAATACTCATATTTGTTAGCAACTGATAATATCACATGTAAACAGTGTGTTCGTTTTTGTTATTATGTTATTTAATTTAATTTGTCTGAAAATATATTGTTATTTAATTTGATTTATGGTAAACAGTTTAATGAATATTGCAGGACGGATTATTTTAATATTGAACGAGAACATTTTTAGAGTCAAATCTGTAGCTTACCTCTAGCATAATAAAATTAAAACAACAAGAAATTTCTCGCACGATTTACCTGCTACAAGCTGGCAATCTTGGTGAATACTAGTTTGTTACCTTTGATAGACTTAGAACTTATAAGAATTGAAATTTGTTAAAAACATCGACGCTTTTATCTTTTGGATTCGAATTAAGTTCATTACAAAACATTATGACGCTATCAATAATGCCTTGAAGACAGAAGAACATTTTTCTTCGAAGCTTTTCATAATGGAATAGCACTTTTCTGGTAATCGTGACCTCAAAACGGTTTGTGTATAACCTTTTTTCATATCAATAAAGAGCTAAAACTCTATTCAAAGCTGGTAATGAACCAAAACTCGACAAGTGGTAGTATCGCTTAAGTAACCTGTCTGGTTTGTCGATATGTTTATTTGTGACCTCTTAGAAGCACGCTGTGTTTTCAGCTTCCTATTCGCTGATCTCTTGAAGATGGCATCTTGATTTTCATCTCTGGTTTTTGTTTGCACTTGTTTGAGGTGTTTTCATTTCCTTTTGAAGTCAGTCATTTGCCGACTATTTGTTGTTTGATTTAATCCTCGCTTCTCGAAGGTGCCTGTCTGTTTGAAGCCAAACACAAGTGTTTATTCTCGTTGCATTTGGTGTGAGTCAATTTACAGCCACTTTGTAAGTGGTGTCTGAACAAGCTAAATCCCGAAATGCGTTAAAGAGAAGGTTTTCGAATCCTAATCAATTTCGTTAAATGGTTTATGGAGCCATGGATGCCAATAGATTCCCTCCAAAATGTCTCAAATAGAATGCTTAATTTTTAAAAACGCGACTTTGTGTATATTAAATAACCCTAAAAATGCTAGCTTTTTTATTTCCTGGGTGTTTTTGGGCCAAAAGTCTATTTTGGTAACATTGGAGAACATAAATAGGTGGTAGTGCCCCGGTAACTTTGGTAATTTTTTCGATTGCATATTTCCAATTTTGAGTTTAGCCCATTCAATTTAGAGGCCTGCCCATGGCCTTATCTTGCAGCTTACAGCCACTCTTCGTTTTTTGCTGCCCTTAATGGGAGCAAGGCATTAATAATTTGGTATTTTCCGTCCTTCATTTTGCGCTTCGCTCTCTGTTCTTTCCTGAAATATCACAGCTATTATAATAGTCTTCCTTTTCGTGCGATCAATGGGTAGATGGTTGTTCTTGGCACGTGATTTATACCTTTCAAGGGGTCACTTTTTATAGAAGCAGAGTTCAAGTGAATCGCTGTCTTTAGCGTAATGTTTGCTGTGGCTTTGAAACTTTTTATAGCTGAGGTTGACTGTTGCGGGTGTGAGATCAAACTTGTCCAGTGATGGTTGGAATAACAGGCGTTAATCGCGAGACGCGAGTGAAATGTATCGCGGTTGGAATGACTGTAAAAAATGCCCGTTGAGACGGTGAAAAGGACCCATACGGCCTCAAATGTCCGAGAAATGACGCTTTGCAGCGTAGACTGGTTTTGCTGACTACCAAAAAGGGACCCCTTAAGGTGCCACTAGCTGATTTTAATTTGAAAACAATGGCAGCAACAACAACAACATTTAAAAACGGTAGAAGTTATAGCGAATCGTGAGTCTCGTTTCGATACCGATGAAGCACGCTATTATCAGGAAATGACAAGGTGAATATGTGCATTCAATCTAGGTAGGAAGTTAATCAGAACAAATCTAGAATTTGAAGCGCGAAAGATTTGCATTGAACTGCGTTGAAGTGATGAATGACCAAGAGCATGTATGCAATGCAGCTTGGTTGTTGTTGTTGTTGCTGCTGCTGATTTATATGCGCGTGACGATGTTGCTTACATGCTTCCAGTTATGGAGTCATTTTGACACGTAGATAAAACATCCGATTAGTAATATTGGCTGGTGTCTGGTTAGAAATCCTGATGAGGCTTTACAAATCGGAATCGTATTTTATTTACTAATTCTTGTCTTTGATAGTAGCAGGTTCTAGTCAGAAAGGTCTGCTTACCTTTTCTTAAAAAGGGCCCATGGTGTTGTTATTGATACAGATGTGTCAATCATTATTGTTCTGTTTTAGTATGATCTTGATATTTTGAAGTAAAGAGATTAGGAAGTTATTGTTACGGTTTTTATCACATTCGTGGATCGTTTCACTCTAAATTTAATCCTGTAGCCATAACAATTTCCCAATTCCCAACTCCCCATTACTTGGAAACTAGTGTATGAAGTATTTACAACTATGATTTGGCTAGGACAGTTTCTTGAATAGCTCGGGCTTCTTATGCACATGCGCATTAACGCTCTTCGGTTGACACCACTGACTTGACACCTGACATAACCATTTGTAGCCTCGGTCATTCATTCTAAAGTGCTGTACCATGGGATATTCAACCAGGCCTCGTTGTCATTGTTATGAGTCAATATTGACCCTAAATCTTTGGAACTGCCCTTTTGATAACAGGAAAAGGCGTTACCTCGCTCCGGCGAAATATCATCCGTGCTCCTTCCTCGCGACTGACTTGAGACCATCATTACCGTGTCACTTCTTCAACCTGGTTGGTTAAAGCCACCGTGTCATCGGGCTTGACCTTGCTCTGGCCTGTCATGATCTGCGCCCTCTCCTGGCTCAGGGCCCTCTGATTGCGACTTCGCAGCCGCCAGTGTCGTAGCCTAGCGCGTTTCTTTGCTTCGTTTTCATTGTGGCTTGTAAAAGGTCATCCTCCGTACAAAAGGCAAGGCCAAGTGGATTGACCCTTGTAATTATAATATTTAAGCCGCATTGTTACATACTTCACTGGTCTTTTATATCGCGGATAATGCTCTTTAAAGCTCTCAGACAGAAATAGATAATGACAGACCACAGAGAGATAGTCCTTACCTTTTCAAGAATTCTAATCTCGCTTCATCATAACAGATCGCAGCACTTCCTCGAGTAGCCTTCGTTAGTCACCGACGCCGGCGTATGCAAATCCTGACGAACTCAAGCAGTACACGGGCATATTGATGTCTTTCAGTGGTATGTGTGTAACAATTAATCGATTGCCGTTCGAGTTGTGAACGTCGTCATCTTTCTGTTAAAACCAACTAGGGCGAACAAGCTAATCCGCTTGCTATCGTGTCCCGTTATTCTGATTGTCAAGTTTTCTATTAGCGTTTCGGCAGCCCTGGAGCCCCGACTAACTTCAGGACTTGCTAACTCGCGTTTTCAGGGAAACAATTTGCCTGGGTTTTGTAATCGCGAAAGCCAGCTTTATATCTGTTCATAGTGTATCGTTTTTCAATGGGCTTCTTTCTCACTTTGCACAAAGCGGCTTTCGACCAGGTTTCCGGGATTAGCAAGGTTTTTGTTCAACCGCTGCAAGCTAATGGTACCTGTTTTCGACACGGCCGTGTAGTGAACACGAATTCACCCCATGCAGGGGCATCGTTCGGCCCTTGTACAGCAACGTATTGGGGGTATTTGTTATTGTCTTGACCCAAAGATCAGGACCATAGACCGCGATCGTCGGAATGTGGGCGCTCAGACGTGAAGGTTTCTTCTACTTGACAGGGCTACGCCGTGCTTCCTGAATCCACCTGCAACGCCCGGCCATTGTTAGGCCTTGCACTCCAAAGTATTGTTTATAAAATCTAGTTACGTACGAGACACAAAAAGTTTTTTAATAACAAAACGATTTTGATAAGCATTCAAACTGTCGTAATTGTTTTGTAGAAACAATGCAAATACGGTAAAAGGGCCTTTCCCGTTATAAACATACTGTTTTGAAACACATGGCTACAAAGTAAATAAATCTTGAATCGAGTCACTCACGAAGGATTGACCAAAGTATCCAGAATTGTCTGATTCTTAGTATTGAGATGTTCTCTGTTATCGTAATTATTTTTTAATGAAAAGAGCTTGTTTAAGATTAGACTTTGTTTTGGTTTGAATAGAAATGGATTGTGGAAAAATTAGGCCCCATTTGCCATTTAAGATAGCAGTATGACAGCTGCCTTGAAGGGCAGTTATGCGTATGAACATTTACGAGACACTTCCATTCTCTGCTAAATATGCTTATTTGATCTAACCTTGGCATTGCTAAGAATAACTTAACGCTGCTTTCTAACCAGCGCCGTGTCGTTTGTCGCGTGCGAGTTAAGGTCTTAATTATTATTCATTTTCAGTTCGCTCCAGATATTCATGCTGGTTCGAGTTTACCTCTGCATTTGCCTTCTTGTTTCAGCTATCAACTAACTGCCCTTTGATATGACTGGCTATAGTAGCTATATTGGGCCTCCACTTTAGGCTTCGGTCTACCTGCCAGACAAATCATATTGTGAATTCCCACGTTATTGATATAAAGAACTGGGGTTATCAACTTTCCCCCGGTGTGTCAAACGAGAATCGTTAGTGAGAAAAACCGTATCGTTTCTTCTAGTTATCAGTGGAAATGATGTTTAGCAAAACATTTGTCTCCAACTTGTAACGAGATTACTTCTCCTTGTTTGTACGCATCAAAAACCTTCTGTTACAGGATTTCAGATTTTTGCGGTTAGTTTTCATTGTATTTCGATATGAGATTCTAAGCTGCATTTAATTCGCTGTGTTTGTTTAGTTCAGTCCAAAGGAAGCTTTCTGTTATGAGTTTTACTGTATAAGTAGGCGGTTTTTCAGTGTTTTTCCTGCGTCGAAGGAGTGTCGCTTGCCTTTCCTTGCAGCATGTTACAGAAACCTTCAGGCCCTTTTCCTTTTTCCACACCTAAGAGAACCTCGTTTTAATGCCTTCATTGAGCTTCTTTTATCCTTTTAATAGTAATTGCAAATTGCTTTGTGCAAGAGACCTAATTCCATTTTCTTTCTCCTGTAGATATTCGTATCTTCGTGTATCTCTTAAGCTATCCTTGATATTGTTAAATCTGGGATATGCTCGAAGATAAAGCTTTAATGTCAACACGGCGTTCTGCCATGTTGAATTTTTTTGTTTGAATCAGAAACAACGGTATCTCCTTTGGACTAAATTATCAATCTGTTGAATTTTATTTCAACAGCATTCGTATCTTGGCTATCAGACTATGCTTGAATAAGGTTCTTTTGGATTATCTTTAGACAAACAAGAAACTTCGTCGCTCCATTGCGACGTCAATGCCTTTCATCCTTGTAGCATGCTCTTCTCAGCGCCTTCTTTTTACCAACTGGAAACAAACAATGCCGTGTTGTTTCAAACTTTATGCAGGTGGCACTAAAAGCAATAAGGCTGCCCTGGAAAGGCCTAGTCGTTGAAGTGGCCTAGCCTCTTCGGAGGCCACAGAACGGGGCGTGAAAATTTGAACATTTCTTGAAGATGGCGACGAAACAGGCCCTACGTTGTCCTTGTCTTCGTTTCGATGAACGAATACTCTCTTTGGTATTGTTTCAGAGAACATTTTTATGCAAATACCACACTTGAAGTGTTGCCGACCAAGGCCATTTTAATATGACTAATTCACCTTCATGCCCCCGCATTTTCGTTAAAATAACTAAATGAAATATTTCTTGCGAATCTGAAACCTTTTTGTATTTTCCATGTAGGGAAACATGAGATAAATTTCATGAGATAGTTTTCTGCTCTTGTCGTTGGAAATAACAATGGACTGTGACTATTTCCTTGTCTGATAATCTTTTGTTTTTACTTTTCTCGCATGTTGTTGAAAATTGAGCATTCCTGCTTTCCACTGGCCGAGTGTTTGTCTTATCTCGCTTAATCTCGTAAATGAAAAGGTCTTTGATTCTGATATTGGATAAAATTTATTGTTATGGCTTTTGTCATTAGCAGTCAAAAGGCTGTTGGATCATCAATGTGATAACCTATCAGTCGGTTGGGAATTTATTTTCCTATTTGTTGGGCAAGCAGCCAAACCAAATGGGCTTTGATATCTTAGCAGAGAGGAACTTAAAATAGTTGCGATATTTCCGTCCTAAAGGTCAAGCGGGCAAAACGGCTCCTACCATGACGCAATTTTTAAAAAAGAATGTTAATATGTGCTTGAACAGCTATCATTTTCGTGTTTTAACGTCATTCATGATATTGTTCCTTATATCGAAAGTACCTGTATTTGGACACCGGTGCTCAACTGTAGTCCAGGAACTTCGAATCCGCTTTATCGTCAAAGCCGACAGCACCACAAGCTATACTTCAAAATTGCCTAGTTATTATCATGGTCGTACGCATGTATGGAAGTGGTGAAAATAACAATGTTTTTGTTCGTTCAATTGTAGTCCGGTGATTCAATCGCTCTGACTGATAACGAAACCCCTGAGGCTGACGTGACCGCGCGACATCGGAGAATATCACCGGAGCCGAACGACAGCAAGGACCTTATTGGAATGAAGGTAACCGCCACGGTGACCCCGCTTCCAAGCTTAGTGCAGAGAAGCCAGGACACAGCTAGCATGCAGAACCAATCTTCCGGGTCTCGAAATGATGACGAGGGCAGTTTTGCTGCTGCGCTGCGGAAATTGGCGCAGCAAGCGATTGTTCCAGTCACGCGGCGGCCAATCAACAGGGATCGACAGTCGAGTCCTTCAGCCTCGTTCAAGTCAGGTATGCAGCCTCGACCTGGTTACCGTGTTATCATTTCGATCTTTCGAGCTTATTAACGTCGCGCCCTTATAATCACTACCTAAGTGGGCCCGATCAGCCTTGAATATGAAGGCCCAGCTTTGAAAGAGGCTAGACCTGGAGTTAACCCATGTTAGGTTTTAGAGAGAGGTTAATTGGAATCGGCACTCTGTAAGAAAATAGGAAACGGAATTTTGATGGCATGGAAGCAAAGAAGCTGGAATTCATGGCATGTAGATGGTATGAGTGGTTATAAGGGGGCATGAAAATGTTCCTGTACCCTCTTTAAATTTCATCAAGAGCTTTTATAATTTTATTGCTTCTTCGCTTCCCTTGCTGTATTTTCAGTCGAATGTTTACTGAATCTTCCTCCTCCCCAGGGTCATCTTCAAGGGAGGCTGTGAAGTCACCATCGAGAGCAAATACCAGTGGGCACCAAACGCGCAGTCCCTTTTATCCCATGGGTAGCATTCACCCTAGTGGAATTAGTTCTTCTATTGTTGCAACGATTGCACCCCCTTCTTCTGCTTTCGACAAAGAGAAGCCAGACCTTCATGCCACCTCAGCATTCGGTAAGAATTGCTTTAGGACGTTCAGCAATATTGTGTTTTTGTACCATGTCTAAGCCAGCACAAGCACCTGAATGGCCTTCACCGTATTGAATAATGGCGGCTCTGTATTTGTCGTGATGACGTAGTATGTGAATCCTCCGTGACTTGGAAAGTGTCTTATGTCAATAAAAGTCGGGTTTACGTTAAAGGTTGTCTGACATGTTTTCTATTTGCAAATAATTGACTCATATGACGCATTTTGCATTCTGCTTACAATGTCTTCCACTTCGTTTCGTACGTTTTTGTTTAATTGACTGAAAGTCTAATCCGAATAGTTGAACTTAACTGTAAAAAGATTCGTCTGCATAATAATGAGTCATCGCATTATAGACGTTGTGGGGATTGTTTTGCTTTCAAAATCGGTGAAGTTGACAAGGTCATTAGCTTGGCTTCGTTTGTCCTGGCACACTTTGAAGGGTTTAATGTCACACATGCCTCAGTGACATTCTATTATTGGGCTTGAAGCCAAGTGGAGTGTTTTTCAGTCCCCTCTCAAATCAAGGTGTCAGCTACCTACGTCCGCTTAAGGGGGTTCTTTTTCTTAAGGTTGCTCAGGATCGTCGGAAGAGCATTCATCGAGACGCTTGCCTAGGCCAGTTGTACCAGGCCTCTTTGGGAGACACGAAGTAGCCGATGGCTCATACAGACAAACAAGAGGTTTTTAGCTATGCCCCTATCTCTTCTTCTTCAATGAATAAATATGTTTTTACGGCTTATAACGAAGGTTGGTGAGCATTTCCCACATTTTATTTGATGTGGTATTCCGATTTCATTATCTGACCAGAATCCCATGCACGTGGCCTGTTGTTCCTGTAAACTCTTCAAGACTTTTTGTAACCACATGCATTGTCCAGCCTGGGGCCAATGAATTCGACTCCATTCCATCGCGATAGTTCCCGCCATTTTAATATTTTGTTTCAATAAATTGCGCGTGGGATGCTGTTCTCGCTTTTGCAGAGCAGATTATGTGCCTACCAAACCAACTAAAACAACTTCTAACCAAAAATGCAGTTTGGAATTTTGTGATTTCTGTTCAACAACTTCTTTCTCGTGAAATTGTTGGCTTCTGTAATTGCCATCATAAGTAACATAAGTAAGACAAAGACAACATTGAAGGAAAAATTATTCAGGTTACTTCAGGGGGATGCTATTTCTGCCATGGCTTTCGACAGAGATTGTAGTTTGCACACGCTTTTTCCTCAATGCAGTTAATTATTTTATTCAGATGAGGCAATGCTTCATGGAGATAAAAGTGGAGGTAGAGAACCAGTGGATGCGGTGTCAATGAGCCTCTCCGGAGGCGGAATTGTTAATGGGCGAAACAGTGGACCCTTGAATATTCTCGGAGTGAAGGTGAGACTGTCTGTAGTGTGTCGATGATCAATTGCAACCCCAAGTTGTGAAATATGGTTTCTTCGCGACAGTTCTCTCATTTTAAATTTTACAGCCTATTGCAATTGATTTACATTAATCAGATTGCAATTTTTCATTTGTTAAGTTATGATAGTCACTGTCTTTTATTCAGGATCGCGGGAGCAACATTGGTCTTGTTCATCCGCAGCCAGTCAGGAAGCTTCCAGACGAGGTATGATTCTGTTACGAGGCATGATTCTGTTACGAGGCATGATTCTGTTACGAGGCATGATTCTGTTACGAGGCTGATGTCGGCTAGTGTGTATGCGATTTTGGCGTTGAACCTCTTGGGCCTATTCATCTATTTTAGTTATTTAGACAAGTAGCATAACTTACCAGTTGTTTTTTAAGATACTAGCTATGTGTTTAAAAAACCTTTGCTTAGATACCTCCGAGTTGAATATTTTTATCTGCAGTTTCTTTTTCCTCACACAGGACGCTGTTAAGTCCGGACTTATTAACGGGGTTCGTTGCAATCCGATCGAATCGCCTGCAAGTCTCTTTCGACCCCCGTCACCATCGGAAAACTTCTCTCGTTACCAACTTGCACATGGGCTTCACCAACATAGCGGCCAAGGGCCATGTCCGGTTCACGGTCACGAGTCTGGGCACCACCATGGCAGTCCTAGAGATCACGGCTCAAGGCCTGGCCGGCTTCCGTTCGAAGGCATCGCCCCCAGGAGTGGCCCTCTGCCGGACTTCAGGGGCATTCATTCGCATCATCAAAGAATGAGGGATGAAATTTATGCCATGAATCGTGTTCCTGTCGAGGTATGTCTCTCGCTGCTTCAAGATTTCAGTTAAGCAGAACTCACAAAAAGGAGTAATAAATATTCAATATGGCGAAGCTTTGCGGATGTATTGAAGGGAATTTACAATTATTTTGATTAGAAAATTAGATTTCAGAACGATTTACAGTTGGACTATTTTTTGCACACTGAGAAAAAGTTGAGCCATCTTTTGCCTTTTTCAGCGACGTGAAGGACTTCCAAGTCATGTGATCGAGGAGGACATGCGAAGACGAGGCTACGATTGGCCATGGCACGTGCAGCACCCGTTCTATGAAAGTGAACAGAACAGGCGGCATTTCGTCAACGGATACAGGGGTGGCGAGCATGCTTTCAAGGTGACATATCTACGCTTAGGCCATTTTTCTAAATTGCGCAGGGTACGAGTTGCAGAAGCTTTAAAAGAAGAGTTACGTATTGCCTATAAGAGAAGTAAATTGAACTGCGGCAGTGATATGGTTCTAGCGATGATGGTACAAAAATGGACAAGAGAGCGATATTTTGTTGCTAATCAACTGGCTTTCTTTCATTCTTTTTTTAAAACTGACCACGAGCATTAGTTGGCTTGTACTTCTCTTTCAACAAGCTTTCAAGTAAGATGTCGAAGGTATACGGTCTTTGCAATGAATCACGTAAATGACGTCATATTTTGTATAGAAATCAATCAAATTCTCGTTGCAGGACATGGTACATGGTCCGCATTACTTTTCACCGCATCTGTATTATCCACCCGAATACCCTTACGTTGACGCTTACCAACATTCGTCGCTCGCCCACTCGGACGTGTACGCAAGCAGATACGGGTCGAATCAACTCAGTCCGAGGCTTGCCGACTATTACCGAAGAGAGAGATCGTTATCGGACCGAGTATCCGAGAGAGAACGAGGCGATAATCGACGCCAAGGCTCGGTCAGCCTGAAAATGGATCCGGCTGAAGGCGAGAGGAGAACTAGCGAGAATATGATGAACGAAAGTCGTGGCTCGGACGAGCGCACTGCCAGGAGACATGAACTATCCGACTATTTTGCTAGCTTATCACGTGATCGCCTCGGCTCCAAAGGTAGGCTAGATTGTTTTGTTTTTATTATTGTTACCATGGCGCCCAGTTGTTGCAAGCCGAAAGCGTCATACGGCTGAATGGTTATCCTAGTAGTTTGTAATATGGAAATATATCATATCTCCGATTGCTAAGTAAGCATTAGTTGTTTTTGAGCTTCCGAATGTTTTCCTAAAGCAAAAAACCCATTTGCGTTTGATTGAATATTTTTCGTATTCTGTTTCTAACTTGAACCGCAATGCAATCGATAACCATTCAGTTGGTTCCTGCCTCCAGGCATGTAATCCAAAGTGTCCATTATTCGTGTCAACGTTTTGTTATTTGAAATGCTTGAAAGGTTTCCCTTCTTTAACTTGTAGCGATAGTCTGTTATTATGCTTGGTAAAAGGTTATACGGTATAAACACCACAGTTCGTGAAAACATTCTTGAAATTTTTCGCCGTTAAGCGAGATAGTGAAGGTTTCGGTACAAAAAGATGAACATTTCAACACTGATCTGAGACGAATATTGGTCACCTCTAGCGGCTTTAGTGCACGTAAAATGTTTCGCATTAAACGCTGCTTTTTGTGAGATTGGGCAATTCAGGCAACAATATTCTGATAATGGAATCCGTTTATAATCCCAATAAAAAGGACTGTAATTGATGAGTGTATTTTTTTCTCAAGACGATAGAAAGGACAAAATTACCATTGAAAGCATAACTGGATCTACTTCATCTAAAAGATCAGGCATCGAAAATGACGAACCTAAGAGGGTAAGTAATTATTAATTAACATTTGTTTTTTCTAAAAAAATTTTGCTTTGTAAAAACGAGCTATTGCTTATTCTTATTAATCATGAGAAATCATTTTGCTTTTGCCCTGGAATCGGACGAGGAAATTGCAATCAAGTTTTTATCCTCCTTCAGTTCTCATATTTTCCCCAATATTTTAAATTTCACAAATGCACAATGTTTTGCATGTTAGTTTTTTGGTTGTTTACATTTCTATTCGTATAATTTTCAGAAACTTCGCATAATGGAAAAACTCGATTTAATCGCCAAGCCATCCGATGAAAGAGGTGCGTCTTTCCCTTTTCTTGTGGCTGTAAATGCTATTAATATAACGAATGTGATGGAATACACCGCTAGAATCTGTCTAAGTGCATCCATTGTTGTGAAGCTTGATGTTTTACGGGAGTTTCGGTCTACTGGAATTTCCCAGACTTGCGCTGGTGCTTTTGGTATTGAGAAGCGTTTAGGCAAAATTCTACCAAATGTGTTGGCAACGTTGCCCCAAGTCAAAATTCTATCCACCACCCTTACTCTAATGCTAGCCATGGACCCACCGTCAGCCCTTAACCCAAGCCGAATGAACTTATGGCAAACTTGCATGTTTACGTGTGAAGAAGGATCATATCCACTCAAAAATCTCGATAAGAGCACAATTGTAGGGCATTGATCTTGTCCGAAAGTGACCCGTTTGACCAGGCCTCTGAGAGCCTAATGATGATGTATCACTGAAGAACTAATGATTGGTAGTTTTGTTCAATGTAGATATGCATCTACGATGATATAGCCAATAGCTCTCAGTAACTGTTGAATGACACCGTAGCGAACCTCTTTGCAGGAGCACAGCTGAACAATGTTGTTGTCAAAGAGGAGCCTGGTACCGAGCTTTCAACTGGGTTTGCTGACGAAACACCCCCCGGGGATGAGATGGAACATGTCGATGCAAACCTTTTCGCCGACAATTTGAACGATCTCCCCGATATTGCAGCCGAGGACATCGAGAAGGTTTGTGAAATTCACGCTCTAACCACGGAGAGGCAATTTCCTTCTTAGCTTATCTGGGAGCAAACAGATTTCTTAATTGACCTTGTTTATACTATTGTATGTTAGCAATAGACATAGGCTTGATCCTACATAAAATTGCTAAAGGCATAGCGTACGAAGATTCTATGACGATCCTTGCGGCTTGAAATATGACACTGTAATATGGTGTATGCCCGAAAAATTATCATTGTCTCATAATTCTTGACTTGTCCCATTTAATTCCATCCGAAGATTATTCTTTTATTGAAGTTATTATTTTATGGGTTGCGAACTCAAGCGTGGCTATTGTCAGCTTCTTTACCAAGTGATTTGTACGCCTGTTCAAGCTCTTCAAGCTGATATTCTTCTTGAATTGATTCATAAAGATAATAGCTTCTCTTGTTAGGCATCATCCCTGTGACAATACTTTACCGCGTGATACCTCGCGCTGTCGGGATGCCATGTGATACGAATGTTTGCCACGATTCTATGCGATCAATCATTCTGCATCCATGCCTGTGCTAATGAAGTAAACTTTCTTTAAAGCTTTATATGATCCTCACGTTTCTCGTGTTTTTAGAAGGCTGATTTCATGACATGTATTGGTTTAATTTCCCATGGAAAAAAGAGAAGTGAGTATTCATGTGTATAATTTTTATAAGATTTCTGGTGCATCACTTATAGATAAGCATGGTAGTATGTTCTCTTGAATTGCAATGACCAGCCGTATCATCGTCTTAGCACACCCATTTTGGCAAGGTGACTCCCTCTTATGTTACCTATAACTCTTTCAAAAGACTTTAGGTCCCACTTGTCTATTGTTCAGCCTTTCTAACACGAGTGCAAAAAGCTGTGTTGTCATCAAGCCAAATCGCACTTGATAGAGTTGTTGCTGTAGACTTTCACGGGATTTCCCTATCTTTTAGTTCCTCGCAATCGCATATTTTAATTTCAAAATTTATCCTATTTCAGTCCTAGAAGAAGACTATGAGCGAAAGCGATGGGAAAGGAAAGTTGCAAAAATGCGCGGACGACCGAGGAAAAGAACGCGTAGAGAGGTATCGCCATTCTAACTATTTTTTTGTTTATACTTTATTGTATTTAAACTGTCAATAACACCGAATCAGGTGACGTTTCGTTTGACGTTTCACATCAAAACAGTTGACCCTTCATAGAACCGCACCCCTTGATAAGACATGGCTCGTTAATTCGGTCAACGATGTTTACCACTTTCCTTATATGTCTATCTAATAAATGATCTTGTTGGCCCTCCACTTCTGGCTTTTGGACTTTGAAATGAAGTTTTTCTTCCATCTTGGATGCTTTCTTTCGCTACGAAAAAACACAGATCTCTGTGATTCACATTGTAGATAAATCAAGTTTGGTTCAAAAAGTTGCACCAGGCTCTCTTGGCACATGTATATTGCCACACCATGGTTTTCATAGATGTTGTTTTTTTTAACTCCACTTTTGCTTCTGCTCCTGCTAATCTCTAAACGTTGTACCATGTGTGCCTTCCATTTCGTGTGCCTTCCATTTCGTGTGCCTAATCAGCAGCCTCTCTTCCAGCAGACTGACGACAGCGAAGGTAGGCCATGCTCGGACATAGACTTCTACAACGGACCGATGACGCGCCACAAACAGCAGCTCCTGCAGGAACAAGAGATGCTGCTGGAACAGGTCCAGAAGAACAACATGGAGAGAAACGGCATCAAGGACACTAGTACCAGCCTAGATCATAAGAATTTCTCAAGTTCAAACTCATCTAGCCCAACGAACAGTTCAGTTGCAAGCACGACACCGAATTCGATTGGAGAACAATCTTTCACAGCTGTTCCGCGGAGAAAGAGACTAAACGAGGACAGAACAGGGTACAGCAAGTCTCAAAGCTTTAAACCGTATAAGGATGCAGACAACAGAAAGGACTTGGTTAATGGGACTCGAAGCTTTGGGAAGTTCGAGGAGTTGTCGTCAACAAGGGATTGCCAGGAACTTGATGGCTATGTTTTCGGCCTCTCCCAGGTAATTATTTGAGCCATTTCTATTACCACAGATTAATTATCTATCCAGTAATTTATCCAAGATTTTCATGAGTTAGGTAAAGCTAATTTTCATCATGGCTTTAAAATAGTTTAATACAAATAAATAGTTGTCACTTGCTTTCTCGTATATGCGACAATCACGCATCTTCAGCGACTGTTTGTTCGAAAAAGTAACTAGATAGTATTAAAAAGAACATGTGTTATAGAAGATGAAATGCTTAAAATTCGCTCCAAATTTTTCTGTGTTGCACTGATTCATCTTATCCAATTTATACGAATTAAGAGGAGGTTTTACAATCAAGTCTTTTTTTCTTTACTTTGGTATCTGGGTTGATGATTCGCAAGGTTTTTAATACAGTTTCACATATATTTGCGTTTGTGATGTTTCAAGTATAATCGGCTGCAGATCTGCGTTGAAATCTCTTTTTGTAGTTAGGCCCATGCACACATAATGACCTTAAAGTTATATGCGTTTTGGTTTTTTAATCATTCACAGATAGATGTATCTGCTGTCAAACATCAATGGTCTGGAATTGACTGCGTTGCCAGATCTTATCTTAAATACGAAAACGGTGAGTTGGTTCGAGTTTTCGCTGATTTTCCCGTTTTTGCAACGCTGATATTCACTATTGGCAATGATCAATGCTGGCTACAATCCCTAGTACCCCTAGTATCTGCCTTCACAAGAAGCTCTACTGCGCATGATCTGACAGCTCACGATGGCTTTGAGTTGAATAGAACCAAGCAGACATGTTTAAAGACAACTTATTTCTTGTTTATTGACGCAAGCATACAAAAGCATGATTACTTTAGCCATTCCATCGAATCTCGATAAATTGATTTATTAGCATTTGAAGATGCATTGTAAAGCCGTTATTTTTCTAGAACGAGATACAAAAGAAAACATGGTGCGAAATACGTGCGACAAATTACAATACGAACGCGAAAAACTGAGCCAGCAGAGACAACAGCACCAGAAAGACATTTTGGTGAGATATTGGTCTTCTTTTTTTCTTTACTTTGTTTTTTCTTTTAACTTGGACGTTTATCTACTTTATCTTTATTTTTCTTCGTTCTTATTTCGTTTTTTTCTTTCCTCATTTCATTCGCTCTTACTTTCAATACCTTACAGCATTTTCTTTATTGTATGGTTATAAGTTATACATGCAAGTTTTAAGTCAGAAATGTGAAAGATTTACCCTGAATTTTTACAGAAGATTTGTCTCTATCTTGCAATTTTGAGAAACTGATCGCTACACAAACAGCTATGAACTGCCTAACCCCTTATTGTCACCCTCCTGCCTTAGATGGACTAGAGAAACGACGCATGAAAATACAGAGGGCCCAGTGCTTCTTTAGGTTTAGTTTTTTTATAGCACGGTGCACATCTGTTGAAACTATAATGGCCTTCAATGTCTCAAGGTCATCTTCTTGCGCTTCTGATTCACAAGTGTCTGTTACGCCTTGCGCTTTTCAGATGCAAACAGTGCTTTAACTGAATACCTCTTGCATTTTGACAGATGCTTCGCGACAAGAGAGGCCAGTTAAGTGACAGCATTCGCATTCAACAGGAAGCGGCAAAGAATCTTCGTCATGCCCTCGTCAAACTATCTTCACTTTGAAAGGTCACATGACGAATGGTTGCCATTATTCCTGGCAGTGAAAGGCACAGAGTCTAGTAAATTTATTGAGGTTCTATTATCATAATTTTTATTCTTTTATCGAGAGCTCATATATTGAACGATGACATTCTTGAAGACAAATCTTAAACAAGGTTGTTAAACATAATTAACCAGATGGACTTCTGTATGTAGAAGATTCGAGGCAATCATACTTGTTTTATCGTTATAAAACAAGGACTTATTTATTTCTACTGTTGTCAGTAGTAAACAGACAAGGCATGAACCTATCTAATGTTAAATTGTATTAATATTCAAGAAGTGATTTGCAGTGTATACTCTCTTTAGATTTTATTCCTCCCACCTTCTCTGTTGGGTTTTTAAAGGGGCGAGCAATCTTAAATTTGTTACTGATAGGTTTTACTGTTTTTAAATTGAAAAGTATTCCTCATTGGAAATAATATTTACGTACTTGTTTAACCTCGCCCCTCCAGAAGAAGCAGGTACAAGTAGAACCTAGAAAACAAGTTATCAGCCACAGATAGCGTTTACATTAGTGAACGTTTCTCTTGGACAACATAGGGTTATTCTTGGAGATGTTCTTACGTAACTGTGGTTAATCTTTTGCCAGTCATTTGCCTCTATGCAATTGGTCGCATGCTTTTAATTTCTCTAAAGCAAACACGTTCTAATCAGTAAATGAGGTGTAACCTTTTATTCGAATTAGAATTGAAGCTACATGGCAAAATAGAAAGTGAAATAGAGGCCCCAAGACCCTGCCTTTCGTCTCGACATGTACCAAGGCGTTTCAATTGGGTGTCGTCGTCCGACGAGATACCTCGTGTAACGGAATCCTTATTAGGATATTCTTATTAGATGTGTATTTATTTTGACACGGCGTACCGTGTGGTAGAAGTCGCCCAAGTGTCATGTATTTATTCCATTGTAGATACGATGAAAACTTAACTTATGAGATTGGAAGTTTTAGCGAATTGTACCTTGGTGTCGTCATTTTGTTTTCTTCTTGATTGCTGTTTGGTTTGGCACCTCTTGTAGCCGTCGCGCTCTAAAGAAATGATAAGGCTTGGACATGGTTTAAGCAGGCTAAGCTTAATGGGAATCGCCAACCCCGTTGTCCCTCATGAATTTGGTCTTCTTAAACATGGGCATTCGATTCTACGACTCTCCCTTCGTTCCCTAGACCACATTTTAGTCTCTCCTGTTGGCACGATTTTTTCCTTTTCAGATCTCAATTCCTTTTAGCCCATTTTCCTTTTCAATTTTTCATCTAACCTTTTTCACAAAATCCGGTAATTTGCATGACTAGTCAAATTGTAAAATGTATTCCATATCAACAAATTTTAGTGGCATCTTACAAAAGCAACTGCATTGGCTCCTTCATGTTACATCATGCATTTATGCTGGCTTATGAAGGTTGAATATCTAAATTGGTGCGTTCCTATAGTATGGCTTTTGTGTACGTTTTTGCTTACCAGAAAAACAGGCATCAAAGGAAAAACGTCGAAAGATTCTGGTTAGATTTAGGCTACGTCGCAGACTTTTGCTGTGCTATCTATTTCCTTCAGCTGATATACCTTCTTAAAAGCACAGCAGAAGATGACTGGGACCTGAAAGTGATCCCAGTTGAAATGTTAGGTCTACAAATTAGAGAAACAAAGCATAAGTGAAGCTTTAAAAATGTAAGTTGTTAGTCGAATCCTTTCATAACAGTCAGTTATATTTGTTGAAAACATACAACAAACTCTTATGGATAACGAAGTAGCAATTACAAAAAGCAATGGGAATCTAGCCACAAATTGGTGAAGCAAATACATCAGCAGTGAAATTTAAATGGTGCTAGAGACGTTTAAAGTTGAGTTTGTGTGCTGGAGACGTAAAATTGTCTTTGTGTGACATCACAGTGCTGCGATGTGGCTGGCTATTTTCACCAATGGAAAGCAATGGCCAGCAAGATAGACAGTATAGAAAGCATAAAAGCTGGACTGAGTCCTGTGGCAGAATCCTTAGGTTTCGTTGTAACGCCCGGCCTGTTTGTCGGAACACGTGTGTAGGGCCTGCGTGTGGTCTGCATTATCTCGATCGAGCGGCGAATGATTGTCACGTGTGCTGGGCAGTCCGCCTCCGCCTTTGTATTGATCTTCAGCACCCTCAGTTGCAAGGGCTGACTGCTTAGGCCTCCGGTGCTGTATGTGTTCACTGACAGGCCTGGATACATCCATGGATTTGGACTGCCGAACAATGCGGACCATTTGGTCTGCAGTTCAGCTGTCCATACTTTGTTCGTGCCAGCCAAAGTGCTCAGAGACGAGATCAGTTGTGAAAGGGGAGTGAGGTAATACTGGTAAAACCAGGTTTTAGACATGATCCTTCCCTTGCCAAACCCAGACCAGGATTTGTTGAATGTCTCCTTGACTTGGGTCAAATTGTAGTCACGAATTGACTGCATCCATGGTACCAGCTGCGATGGAACACTGCTTAGGTTGGACAAGGAGGCACCGTACTTTTGCAGGAAGATGTTGGCCCGTGATTTGACTTGGCTCCAGATGAAAAGGTCGTTTGACCCCAGAGAGGAAATGTCACTAGGCTCGAGCCAGGCTTTGTGCGAGAAGGCGTCTTGGTTGCTTTGATAGGTACGGTAGCCTCCACTAAACGGCAGCTGCTCCACCACCCAAGACACCTTCTGTTGCCAGTTCATCGTAAACTGATACAGGACTCGCTCAGACAAGGCGCTGTTGTTGTTAAAAATCTCCACAAGTTGACTGGCCGACACGTTGAAGACTCCATTGTTATTTATTTTTAGTTCATTGTATTGATTATTCAAACCAATAAGAATTTCTCTTATCCAGTAGCTTGAAAAAAAGAATATATTGAAAGCAAATGGACAGCTTCACGTTCGAGATAAAAAATTATTCCAGGATGACCTTCCTTAGAAGTTTTAATTCAAAGATAAGCGCATCACTGAGGAAGAAGAAGATGCAATATGAAAACGAATTAGAAATGCAGGCAGAATTGTACGGCATTCTTGAAAGGAGTTGTAACCCAACAATAGTTGCGGGATGGAAAACCACGTGACATGCTGCCAACGTGATTATAAACAATTGTGCTATTTCGGAGCTGTTCTAAGAAAGTGTACTGTGTTCTTGATTCTTGACTATGTGTTGAAGTGGTTATCGAGTACTTAGCCTGCCATTTCAGTCAAAAAGCAAGAAGGAAATGAATGTGTTCAAATTCAGACAGCCATACCTCGGGTGCCCTGTACTAACAGGGTCCGTTGTGCCAGCTTTGAATTGACTCATTGCTTTGATAAACTCGCTTTGGTTTTTTCCTGCTCTGATCGTCTCCTGCATCTTATGAAGTCTTGCGCCCAATTTCTTCTCAAAGTTCGCAAACTCTTTTATTCCATCGTAGAAGCATTGCTGGAAATCACAGAAACAGAATGAAAATATTTCATTCTCAGACAATAAAAAGTTCAGCATTTCATACTCTGGGGAGGAATATGCTGAGACGATGGTTGCTGTGGGGGAATATAAATCATGCCCCAGAGGGCATGGCACAGAATAGAACGCTCTTTGGGGATTCTCAAAGCCTATCCGCTGAACTTACTCAAGGCAAAATCACAGAAAATGTGCTCTAGGCTGTGAAATCAATGGCTCCGTCGAAAGAGCAGAAAAGCCCTGCACCGCGAACCTAATGGCAGTACTGGAAGAAAATGGCAAACAATGCCAGTTACTTACCAAACTCTTTTCAAGAATGGCGCCGTTAGCAGGGCAGTTTCCTTCGAGCATTGCACTCACGTTAGCAGTTTTTGAGGGGTCGATTTTCAAAACTTTGACCTCCAGAGCGTACTTCTTGCTGAAAGTTGCGGTGAGCTGACTGAATGGGAATCCGGGATACAGGACCGGGTTTGGTGATCCGAAGAGCGATATCCACTGGTCATGCAGCTCTTGGGTCCACTTCTTCGTGGTACCCACCAGTGGTATCACTGCTTCCGTCAAGTTTCCGAGCACCTGCAGGTAGTTCTTGAAAAAGAAGTCTTTGCTGCGAATCGTTCCACGTCCAAATTTGCTGGCAGCTATTTTGAGGTTTGCTTCGACTTGGGTCAAGTTGTAGTCGCGGATATAGACGAGCCATGGCTTCATTGCACACACGGTCGCTGGCAAGTTGTCAAGGTCACTCATCGATCCTCCATGCGCCTTCACATAGTTCGATGCCATCCTGAGGACATCATGCCAAATTATTACGTCATTGCCCAGCATCGACTTCAAGTCCCCTTTTGCAAGCCAGGCCTGGTCAGAATACCAAGATGAGGTTTGTTACTAAATTTTTATTACCAGTTTAATTACCAATCGAGTACTTTCCAAGCATAGCACTCTCTTTAACATTCAGAGGCTCGTGATATTTCTTTAGTTGCATTAATCCTATCCTTGCTACTCCAACAGTGCTGACTTTTTACGTGTGAGGAAGATAAAATGAAATTGTATGGTCTTAATTACGAATGTCCTTCCAATACAAGAAGTCGGTGCAATTCTATTAGATATTTACACAAGTGGTTTGCTAACAATTAACAGCAAATCACATAGACAAATTACCCTTAGAGAATAAGCGTTGTTGTAGCTCTGATAAACCCTGTATCCACCACCGAACGGCAACTGTTCAACAAGCCACACGTGATCCAAGGGTCCAACAATTTGGAACTTGTACAAAAGCCTCTCCTTTGAGCCAACATTTTTCTGGAACAGATCCACAACTTTTGATCCGGTCACATTCATGAACCCTGCAGCTGCATTTCCGCTGTTATTCCGGCTCACCAGCTCAGAGTACTGCTGGGGTAACCCCTGGAGAATTTCTGCTATCCAGCTCCTGTCCGGGAAGGAATTCTCCGTTAAGGGGGCCAAAACAATTTATAAATGTTTTACAAACCCCTTAAGCTAGTAATATCATCTTATACTCTCCAAAATGGTTTACCTGTAAAAACCAAGGAAAATCTTACGATGATGGTAAAACGTAAAAGGGCATTTCCCTTGTTTAAAGTGGGCAAGACTTCCTTGCTGAGAAGTTCCCGCGGGTAGGCCAACTACGGAGTAACTGGTTAAGACAACAAATTAAACAAAAACCTTCCCTTTAACATTGGAGAAAAATTTCTGCACATATACTTGTCTCTAAATAAAAAACACCTTTCTGTTGGTACTATTTAGAACAATCTATCGGATTATCTACTATCTGGAAATTCCATTCGAAGAACATTGCATAATCCCCCTGTATGTCTGATAATCTACAATTGCCAAGGAACATACCTTAACCAGCTCAAAATAAACTTTTGGCATCATGGTTATGCAAAATAAACTTTGCACAACCATAAAGCATGTATCAAACGGTTGTAAAACTTGAAATAATACAAATGAAATGCTATACCTCGTAAACCCACACGCGAAAGCCTTGCCGGCGGACTTGATGCTGCGCATCGTTTGAAGGAAGTCAGCCTTCTTTGCTCCTACCTTCATCAGTCTGTACTTCTCATCCAGACGCGAATTCAACAAAGTATCGAAGTTTGAAAGTTTTTTTATTGTGTCGAAGAAACAATCCGTCTGTAAAGAATATAATCAGTACGCTGGGAATACCAAAAGGATGGAGCAAAAGAAATGCGAAAATCATTGTTAGATTACTGTTGCTTTTACGTGGTCAAAACAGTTCAGCCAATTTTAAAAGCTCATGCGAAACAAAGAAATCGCCGAGATCTTGTCAAAAAATTGCAATCAGAATCACAATCAAAATCGCTAATACATCGATACGGAGCTCTGCCAAGCTAAGAATTGAAGTTGCGATTGTTTGATTCAGGCTATCACAGAAAGGTGATGTATTGGAATCCTGGTGAAATCTGAAATTGAATGTGTCGCAACAGATGAAAAGAAGACATGGCCTATCTCGGGCTTCAAATACTGATACCTTTCGACAACTTTGGAAGGCTGGATTGATTGGTTACTGAAGACAACAGAGTTTTTTTCATTTCTTAGATGGTGGAAGACACTTACCAAACTGTTGGCGAGAATACCAGCGTTAGCTTGACACTGGGCTTCTGCCGTTGCGTTGATTGCGATTGGCCTAACTTCAAGCGCGAAGTTCTGGCTGAACTGAGCTGTCAGCGTGTTAAACGGGTATCCGGGGTACAGCACTGGGTTCGGTGCTCCAAACAACGATGTCCACATGTCGTGCAGTTGTCGCGTCCATGGCTTTGTTGTGCTAACCAGCGGAATGATTGCCTCAGTCAGGTTGGCCAGCACCTCCAAGTAGTTCTTGTAGAAATAGTCCTTGGACATGATCCGTCCTTGGCCAACAACAGACCAGCCCTTGCGAAATTCGGCTTCAACTTGTGTCAAATTGTAGTCGCGAATGTGAACCAGCCATGGCTCAAGCCGACCAATGCACTCGGCAAGTTGTCCAGATTTGACATCGACGCGCCATACTTCTTGAGGAAGTCGTCCGCCATTCGCACCACGTCGTGCCATATGATGATGTCTGTTCCATGAAGCGCTTTGAGGTTGCCTTTGGCGAGCCAAGCTTTGAGCGAGTAGGCATTGTTGTAGCTTTGGTACACTCTGTACCCACCACCAGCGGCCAACTGTTCCACCATCCACACATGGTCCAGTGGTCCAACGATTTGGAACTTGTACAGTATTCGATCGAGTGACGCGAGGTTCGAGTTGAACAAGTTGACGACCTTACTGCCTGTTACGTTGAGGAACCCGGCTGCCGGCGAACCACTCTTGCTTCTCACTTTGAACTCGTCGTATTGCTTGGACAAGCCTTGGAGAATCTCGGCAATCCATCCCCTAAAAGCAACAGGTGGCTTGTATATACTACCTGGATTAGACTGTAAAATCAGTTCAGGGACAAAAGTTATTGTCGAAAAAGGCCTATTTCTACAAAAACCAACGCAGAGAAGCGTCATCCTTAATGAGATGAACTTGTGTTGATTGGAAGGATTCTTACACATATTTTGCGGCAAATTTGATCACCAAATTTCATCAAATATCTACACTACTAAAAGATGAGCTTCCAGGAGAACTTCTCATCCAAATTTTGCTAAAGTCTTTAATTGGTTCATATAAGCAGCAAAAACAGGATAACTCACTCTATCATAGTCTTTTTGGTTGTCTACTTCACAAAAAACTTCACTTACTCATGTTTATTTCAAATCCAATCATGCAAATTCAAAACTTTTTTAGTTCAAAATTATTCGGCAAATGTTTATTTATATTTCTAATGGGAAAAGTATTTATGACTTAGAAAGTTAAAAATGTCAAAAAAGATGGACCCTTTCCATCGGAAGAGGTATTCCTGTTGCGGATCGAAATCAGCCAATCATAGCAAAGAGCATGTCGACCAACTGCGGATGGTCAGCATTTTGTTCATGGGTTTGTCGACCTCAAAATAAGAAATACCACTTGTGCCACCCATTTAGTATTGCACTATTTTTGTGATGAAACAAACCTTGTATAGCCGCAAGCAAAGGTCTTCCCTGATGATTTGATGTTTCTCATAATCTGGAGGTAACTTTCCTTTGAGGTGTTTTTAGCTATCAAGGCGTCTTTTAGGTCATGCCTTGAGTGCAACAGGCTATCGGATGATGCCAGCTTCGCGACATTGTCGTAAAAGCAGTCAGTCTAAAAATAAAAATAGTGCAGCATTAAAGCTCAGGAATCATACAACAAGGTCTGTCTGAAATTTATCTTCACTTCATCTAAGCCTATAAAAAATCGTAGACTTCTTCGTGAACCGGTAAAGATCGGGCGAGAAATAGAGTTGCGTTCTTCTTTGTAACGCTTTCGAAAGCCTACTACGCAGGTATGGTCTGCTTCTCTTCCACGTTCTTTGAGATCTACCAGTGTTCCACTCAAATGAAAAATTCCTAAAGTTTCCAATGTACAGCAAAAAACATTAGAATGAAATACCGTACATGCCCCCAATAAACGCTTGGGGCGTTTATTCATTTTTCTGACATTTGATGGGGACGTTTATTAGAGGGAGGCGTTTATTTCAAAATTCAAAAATGTCTTTCATCATGTTAAACACAAGCTCTGTAATCAAATAACAGATACAAAATCATCTTCATCTTCATCGAGGAGATTGAACGACTGTTTTGCAAATTCAATAACCGAATCTGCCGGCTCCACAACGAATGGGTTTACACCCAGCTCCTTGTCATGGAGCACCGACGTTTGATCTCTCAGAAAGGCTCCCCCAGTGGGGAACGCTCCTGTTTGAAGGGGCGTTAATTAGAGGAGGCTTTAATTCATATTTACGACCTTTGGGGATGCTGATTGGAGGGTGATGTTTAAAAGAAGAGGGTGTACATTAGAGGATTTACGGTACTGGAGTGTTAAATCTTGTCTAGCACAAAGAGTATGAGCTTTATGGATTGTCAGCTTAGAAGCATTTTTGCTAGCAGCAGAAAACAGAAGGTAGATGATAGCCATTAAAAGTGACAGAAAGGCACCAATATAGGAGATGTCTATTGGTGATGACACAAATTGGGACATTTGAACATTTAGACGTGCCTGCTTCAGAACCACCAAAAGACAAGATGATGGAATAGTATAGCTACATTTTCAGACATGTCCTCGTGCCTCCTGCATCATTCCCGGTACCAGTGTGGGGGTCTGATTGCCAAAAGGCCAAAATGTATAGGACCTTCAGGTCCATCTTGAGTGAAAGCAGCTAGTTGCCAAGAAGTAGCTGGAATGGCTGGATTTTGAGCTGAATGGAAAATGGCTGAATAACGTCTCGACTCGACTCAAAATTGAAATGCAGGTAGCCAGATTGGCAGGAAATGAAGCAACTTGCGCCTTCTAAAACGCTTTGGATTCTGAATATATTTGATGCCACTAGATATCTTGACGAGAAAATACTGAAATGTTTCATCTAGCCACTTACCAAACTGTTAGCAAGAATATCAGCGTTAGCTTGACACTGGGCTTCTGCCGTTGCGTTGATTGCGATTGGCCTAACTTCAAGCGCGAAGTTCTGGCTGAACTGAGCTGTCAGTGTGTTGAACGGGTATCCGGGGTACAGCACTGGGTTCGGTGCTCCAAACAACGATGTCCACATATCGTGCAGTTGTGGCGTCCATAGCTTTTTTGTGCTAACCAGCGGAACGATTGCCTCAGTCAGGTTGCCCAGCACTTCCAAGTAGTTCTTGTAGAAATAGTCCTTGGACATGATCCGTCCTTGGCCAACAACAGACCAGCCCTTGCGAAATTCGGCTTCAACTTGTGCCAAATTGTAGTCGCGAATGTGAATCAGCCATGGCCTCAAGCCGACCAATGCACTCGGCAAGCTGTCCAGATTTGACATCGACGCGCCATACTTCTTGAGGAAGTCGTCCGCCATTCGCACCACGTCGTGCCATATGATGATGTCTGTTCCATGAAGCGCTTTGAGGTTGCCTTTGGCGAGCCAAGCTTTGAGCGAGTAGGCATTGTTGTAGCTTTGGTACACTCTGTACCCACCACCAGCGGCCAACTGTTCCACCATCCACACATGGTCCAGTGGTCCAACGATTTGGAACTTGTACAGTATTCGATCGAGTGACGCGAGGTTCGAGTTGAACAAGTTGATGACCTTACTGCCCGTGACGTTGAGGAACCCGGCTGCCGGCGAACCACTCTTGCTTTTCACTTTGAACTCGTCGTATTGCTTGGACAAGCCTTGGAGAATCTCGGCAATCCATCCCCTAAAAGCAACAGGTGGCTGGTATATACTACCTGGATTAGACTGTAAAATCAGTTCAGGGACAAAAGTTATTGTCGAAAAAGGCCTATTTCTGCAAAACCAAAAATCCAATTCTGCAAATTCAAATTTTTTCAGTTCAAAATTTTTCGGCAAATATTTACTCATATTTTCAATGGGAAAGTATATGTGACTTAGAAAGTTAAAAATTTAAAAAAATTATGGACCCTTTCCATCGGAAGCTCTTTAGAGAACTTGAAAATATGATGGAGATAACGCTAGAGTGCGATGTATATAGGTATTCCTGTTGCGGATCGAAATCAGCCAATCATAGCAAAGAGCATGTCGACCAACTGCGGATGGTCAGCATTTTGTTCATGGGTTTGTCGACCTCAAAATAGGAAATACCACTTGTACCACCCATTTAGTATTGCACTATTTTTGTGATGAAACAAACCTTGTATAGCCGCAAGCAAAAGTCTTCCCTGATGATTTGATGATTCTCATAATCTGGAGGTAACTTTCCTTTGAGGTGTTTTTAGCTATCAAGGCGTCCTTTAGGTCATGCCTTGAGTGCAACAGGCTATCGGATGATGCCAGCTTCGCGACATTGTCGTAAAAGCAGTCAGCCTGGAAGAGAAATAGGGATTTCTGAAGGCCTAGAAATGGGGCTGGTTGCTGTAACAATTACTGATTATCCCATACTGTTTTCATTATTTCTCCACAACGTGCGATGTTAAGTGTCATACTTTCACTATCATTAGCTTATATGTGGAGGCGTAAAATGTGTAATTTACAAGTAATGATCAATTAGTCGGCCTCATAAAGATATTCCATTAAAAGGTATTCAAGCAATAATCTCTAAGTTATTGGTCTATCAATTTTCCAAAGCCTTTTAATGAGCTTGATATTTCTAGGGTGTCACACTGCACAATGGCCGACGGGAAAAAATCCGTAAAGATTCAGTAAAAATTCCGTAAAAAAAGTGTAATTTACACGTGACCTGATTATAATTGATCTTGAGAAAATACGCACTTTTTAACATAGAGGACTGAATTTTACGCTTCCCAGAGGGTGATGGTAATTTGATATTCGCAAAAGTCCAGCCAAGGGTATCAAAGAACTTTCATTACAAGCTGTCCAAGTGAACTTCTTTGTTTCAAACTGTCTAGAGATTTGAAACGATGCTTTTTCTTATCTGCTTGTTACCCTTACTCAAGTCGCAATACGTACATACGCACATGTTTCGTTAAGGTAATTTGGTTTCATTATCTCTCCTTTCAACGGGCCACTGGCTGCATGTTTATGTACGGCACTCCTTAGAAGAGTACTGCCTTGGAAGGACGCATTGTGCGCGCCTTGATTTAGGCCCAGTCTGCGGTTGATGCATATCAAACAACAGAGCAGTGGAAAAGTCTTGCAGCCTTGTAAGTAAAAATTAGGCATCTTATTGGTGTAAAACATTCATCCTCTCATGGCCTTCTACTAGAATTAGGGTTTTAGGAAAATTATTCTTCAACAGCAGGTGCAAACATGGCTTGATGCGGAGGGGAGCTTATAGAAGATTACAAATAGCACCTCTGCAAAAGCTTCTTTCTTTTTAGACATTTTTACTGAGACAGTCTTTTTTAGACCGGGTTTAAGATACCGGGTTTAAGATACCGGGTTTCATTCGAAGGAAAGAAGGCACTCTACGAAAGCCAACTATAAAGAATTTGGAGATTCCGCAGCTGAGTTTAGACTGCGTGTCTCGAGTGACTTTCGATGTACAATGTAAACACTGTCTTTTGCCTGGCCCAACGGCAAACCAGACAGACCGTCCAAAATTTGCAGTAGTAGTATCAACATTGAAATTGCAAAACATCCATGAAAAATGGCACTGCGTTTCATGACCAGTCAGTCTTAAATTTCAACATCATTTGCATGTTTTGTTCATTCTCCTAGTATATGATTTACGAGGATTTGTAGGCCGCATTTGCACCGTGACGACAAGTGGAAGCCGTTATAAAGTTGCAACAGAGCATAGGTCCAGGGACGCCGAGAGGTGGCCTGGGCCCTGGGGCAAAGCCCCGGTCGGGGCCCTGGGGTCGGATCCAAAAATGTTGGGACCACGCCTTTTTAAAATGGGAAACTCCCATTATTTCCAAACGTTTGTGCACGTTAAAGAATATAAATAAAAAATCCTAAAATGTAAAAAAATCATTTATTCTAAATATAAGCGATTTAAATACGCTTTTGACCACACCCTTTTAGCTGATTAAAGTGGACATGAAAATGTGTCCCTTCAATTCTGGTTATTTTTTTCTAATGAGCTACGCAATATTAAAGCTTAAAACAAAAGCAAGTTTTTATTCTATGCAATTTTTTTAGAAACTCTTTTCAGTTCTCTCGTCCTTCAAAAACTAAAATTCTCTGCCTGATGTTTTATTTAATCTTTTGTCAGATTTGAAGGTGAATCAACAATATACTCTAAAAATTCTAAACTACTTTCACTACATGGAATCTTTCATTTAGCTGAACCAGAAGTTTATCTAACACAGCATAAAACACTTCTACTTTAAAAAACTTTCTGCGTCACGAATTGTATCAGGATTTCGTCGACGCTTTAATGAAATTCAGTTGTCTGACCAAGGCTAGCAGCAACCTCTTTTGCTTCTTCATATATTTTATCCTATGAATCTCTAACAGTTAGAATTTTATTGAAAAGATCAGAAAGATGATTAGCCTCTTCTGCTATAGAGATATTGGCGCACTGCAAAATTTTGTCATCAATGCACTTTAGTACCTTGTACCAAAAAGATGATAGAAGAACATACACAAGGGACGACATCCATTTCATCAAATTTTCAACATCTGTGAGAGATTCATTTTTGGCACCATGCCGCATCACAACCAGTTAAAACCCAAATAGAAATAAAATCTTAGGATGTTTAAGGCAACATGGCATTATGGAAAGAATGTTTTAGGGGCCCCAGAAATATAATATAGCTTTATTCATTAATTCTAAATGTAAACATAACTCACTTGAACTGGCCATAGATTGAAACAAGATTATATGGGTTACCTAATTTTCATTAGGGCTCCCTTCCACCAATAAGTACGATTTTGCAAAACTCAGGGAAACTCAGCTCAAAAGATAAATCTGTAAATTTTTCATAGATGTAGAAATATTGCAAATTAAAATTTTTCATAATAATTTGGGGGGCTGGGCCCTGGGGCAAATTGCCCCTGCCCCCCTCTCTGCCACTGCATAGGTCACATGACCATACACATTCGACCAATCAGAGATTTGATACATGCTCTACCACACACTGTTCGAAAATTATGGCGTAGGGAAAAGGCAAGATGGCCTGGTTTATCTAGTGACAAATACATTCTTTAAAATGCGCATGTTGACAATGCAGCTCCAACTTATACTTCATTTGAGAATCTGCGTTACTGCATGTTTGAAATACAAAACACCGACAGGGATGCAAGCACTGTTTCCGAACCTTTGAATTTAAACTGTGAGATAGACAATGGGCATCCTTTATAGGATTCGTTTAGCAACTGCCAGGAATTTAAGAGATAAATTACCATCTTTAAGAACTGTCTGGCTGTTAAACCCCTGACAAAATGCATCATTTCTGCTAAGAAGATCATCAGTTGTTACACTAAAAAGTCAGAAGATGACTTGGATATTCTAATCGGAAAGTCATCGCATTCTTATCATTCCACACATTGTAACCCCTGATATCAAATCCACATGGAACAAGAAGCATTCAAAAGAAACACAAAAACCAAACTGATTCCTTCTAGAAAGATTTTCTGCAGCCATCAGACTCAACCGGGCATGTTATTCTGCTTCTCTAGCCACCTTCGCGGAACTTTCTTAATCCTGTCCTCAATGGCTGGTATTTTTGTTTGCATAACAGGTTTTCTGGAGCTCCCAGACGCAAGAACCTCGTTAAAAAGAGCGCATTTCAAGAGGGCATCAAACGAGCATCAAGAACAAAAACGGCAATTGATTTTTAATTACGATGTAACACAGATAAGGCTGAAATGATCATGGACTTTATGACAAGTTCAAGGCCTCAGAGACCATTGCAAACATTCTATAGGGCAGCTTTCCTGGGCTGGCTATTAAGCTTAAAAGAAACGTGAGAAATAAATGTAGTTGAAAACTGACTTCGTCAAAAGTTCGAGAATATGCAAAAGCTAACGTGTTTTATTAATAAAGTGTGTTTTTCATGCTTAAATAATGTCTTTATTTGTATTATTAACTGAGAGTTGTAACTTTCTCCCAAAAACTTAACCAAGATTTCAATGCAGTAATCCGAAAGTTTGCGTATCACAAAGCTGGTCGGCTTAAAAATCGCGTTGTTGAGCATATGCCTAATCTGATAACAGAGAATTTGATCTAAGTTGTGTTGATGCATGGCGATCGCTGCGTGTTGATGACGTCGGTGTCAAAATCAAACTGCAACGGCCTGTGGCCGCAAGAGAGAGAGATCTTAGCTTTAACACCAATAGCCGCGCACTTGCGTCGGCCGCAACTTACGGCGTACGATGCATGGATCAATCCTGCAAGCGCCAGCATTGCCGCGAGGGCCATATGCTTTGCCATCATTGCAACGTAACTGCGATATCCTTCTGCAGCGCCTAGGCTTTGCGACTGGCGATCACAAAGCAAATATGCAGGTATGTTGAGAAGCGGGACTGAGCACTGCGCCAGTCCTAGCAACGGTATTAAAGACCGGGGGGGTACCAAAACATTGTTGGCAGGACGGGGCAAATAGTACAGACAAAAATCATCAGATATTATCAAGCAATTCCTCTCAGGCGACAAAGTTAATAAGTCTACCCAGTGAATGATGCTGCTCGTATGATGCTTCTCCCGGTACACTTTGATTGGCTACTCCTTTTGCCTGGATCCGTGGCTGGTGAAAAGGGAGTATGGCTGTGCTGAGAAATTGTACGCTTGCCAAATGCACTGAAAATCGACCAGATCGCTTGCGCGATGCTTTTTTCGACAGATCAAAGCCAGAGCTTCCAGCTCTGACCAGGCCTGTTTCTAACTTACTCAAGCATTTTGTAGGCTAAAACCAAGCCTGTAGCACTGTGACTCTCTGGTTCACTGTGTTTTTATGATGTATGTTTTTGATAGAATAACTTGATTTGCCTCACGGTAGATCATTTGTATTTCTTTTACAGTAGGTCCGATGCTGGACCACTGTATTAATACAGGAATCAAATTTCTATGCGGTGCTCATTGACTTTGTGCCAGAACGCCAATTTGCTTAATAACCAGTAGTACACACATTTTATAAGAATAAAGTCTATACGAATATTAAGGCTTAAAAGTTCCTAATATTTAAGGATAATGCCAGGTTCAACCTTAATCAAGAATAATTTAGACAAGAATAATTTAAGCATAATTTTAGGCTCAAATCGAAAAGTTTTAAAATAATTGCCCTATTTTATGAAGGGATTAAGACAAGGTTAGAGTTAACGGGATGAAAGCTAAAACTGCAATGATTGTTGATTTTAGAAGCGCGTTGTTGCTGGGCCCCCGGTTTATATAGCAAAGTAAACAAAAGGTATTAATATTGGATGAGAACATTGTTTGTAGTGTAAATGAACCATGGCCTTTGAATTGAACTGTGATCTTTGAATCCTGCTATACATTGAACCATGAATCGCTTTTCGTATGCGAAATCTAAACAAAGCGAAACAACACAGATCGCGCTATTATGACAAGTCTATAAAGACTTCAGTGATGGGCGAATAGAAAACGACAAAAAACTGCCATAAAAATGACCTTTCAATTGGCGTTGATAGTTCTTGAAGACCTCGTGACCAACCACGAAATGCAGACACGAATCCACGATAACAATGGGGCCGTTCACACGATGTCTGGAACTCTTGACCTTGTTCGCTGCCATTCGGAAGCACGGTTAGCCACGCCCTTGAGAAAGTTGGAAAACGCCCCTTTCAACAATTACTGGCTTCCTTGCGTCAATGTTTGCATGCAGTTCTGTTCAGAACAAGCTACTATGAAAAGTTAAATGTATCATTACAACAACAAAAATTAGCAAAGAAGCCTTTCTTCTCATCTGTTTTTCTATTGACTATGTTCTCATAAAATCCCTATCAAAGGTCTGTCAGAGTAAACCAGGAAAAGAATGCATAACAAAATATCTGTGTACAAGCAATCTTTCACCATTGCAAATGCTTTTCGGAACAACAAACTTGATGGTAAATGCGGTCTTGTGACATCATCAAATTCATGCTGCTTTCATGAACACAGTTAGAGAATCTGGATGTAGAAAAGAATCTTCTTTATTCTTCTGCCGTGCTCTGTTCTGCCTTGGTGCATATCATCATGAAGAAGCATGATGATGTATGGAAAGTTCCTAAACCTTGACATTAGCGAAATTGCTTTCCAAACTTCGCTTTTGTAAGTCGGAAAAGTGTCTCAATGGATGTCATAGCGCTGTCTTGAAGAGTAACTGACGCGGCAAGAGTGTTAAAAAGACATTAAATTTTGGACAGGGGCGGACCCAAGGAGAAAGTTGAAGCTAAAATCAATACAGAAAAAAAAGAAGCAAGTTGAAAATGCTTCATTAAAGGTTGCTGGTTCCTAAGAGTATTCTTTACGCATTGCTGAACTCACCATAGCTGGCACAGATTCGTGTACAAGTTGCTTTTTGTCGTTGTCATCCATTGTCATTAATGGCAATGAAAAAAAATTTCTACATTTGTGAGAGCTTTTGGGTTTATCTTTATAAATGAAGTTGGGAGGGGGGCTATAGCTCCATGCATGTAGGGGCTGGGTGGAGTTCAAAGACCACTAAAATTCCGTTGTCAGGACTCCCCCATGCACCTAACAAACTTGGTCGTCTAAAACCATGCCAGAAACGCTCACTGATAATAGTAATGTTGCATCATAGCTACTGATGGGGGAGTTACACTGAAAATAGCTTGAGCTTCTTCTAATCTTGTGTCTAGACGAAAAAAGGCCGATTCTTATTCAGATGAGGGCCTTTCCATTAAAGCACCCAACAACTTTTCCACCAACCCAATCACAAGTGATTACTATAAGCCAGACCACGTTATTGCTACCCCTGGTGCTGGCCATGTACATGCTCATCAAAATCAGACTAGTTGTTCTCCAGGACATGGAGTGCTGACGTAACTAGGGTTTCAGTGGCCCGACCCGGGTTAGGCCCTCATTACCTGCTTGACCACTACCAAAACCATACATGTGCGGGACAAGCTACATCCGGTATTATATCCACCTGATATTTTACATGGCCCAGCCAATGAAAATGGTATTATGGATGCAAATCTTAACTGGTACGAAACTGAGGGCACTGGAGGACCTGGAGCCCCCCAATACTTGTCAATCTGTATTATGTTTCCTTTAAAATGGTTAATAAACGGGAAGGAATACAATTGGCATCCTTAGGATCATAGCATTAAGTTTTTTCATCAAGTAATACAAAACACATACTAAGTTTTTACAGCAAACTTTTTGAGGTAACTTCTGTTTTCACAAAGGTATGCAGGGATAAAACAGATAACAAACATGATAAAAAATTACAATCTCTTCTATACAGAATCACAAAGGGTGGTCCACAGTTTTATAAGTTAGTGTGAGTCTCGTAAATTATAAATAAACTTCTACAGACATGTCCCATGTGACAGCCATTTGAATCAAGTCCTAATCTATCAGCCATGATGAATGTGGCAAGTCTGATTCCCATCATAAAACAGTGTGTGATGCATGCTACTTCTCAGGCTCATCAAGCTCTGCTTGTTTCATCAAATCACCAATATTCTTTTCTAGCTCGTCAACTCTCTTTCCCATTTCATCAAGTACACAGAGTTAAGGTTAAGCCAAAAGCAAAACACAAAACAATTTGTTACATAAAATTACAAAAAGATAGTTTGCTACAAAAAGTTACATGAAGTCCTGCTTACTAAAGTATCAAAAATTCAAAAGAAATTAGAACAATGAAGCAACATTGGAGACATTTTATGTATCAAAGAACACAAAAAACTACACAAAACCACTTTGGTAGTGTCAAATATCAATATAAAAGAACTTTATTCAATTTGTACTCTTAAATTTCATTACCATAAAAGCTATCAACAAAATACTGTGAAAAGGATATTTCTAACAAGAATTTGATCTGACATTGTTGAAAACTTGTCTTGCTACAAGAAAATTGGTGAATATCATAAGGAGTGGATACATTAACAAAAATCAAAACAAAAACATTCCAGTAAATTTTTGCCTATTTTATTATGTTAAAGTGGACATGTTGAAGTGTGCCACCTGTCGTGCATAGTTTTTGCTAAAGCTGAAGCTAATTTGAAAATGGGTAGCATGAATGAATCTATGTGACAAGATCAAGCAATCTTATTTTACCACAGCATCTTTCATATGTACATATAGAGAAGATTAGCTATTTTTTTAAGTTCAAATAGTCAACTTGAATGAAAGTAATATTCGATGAGAAGAAGTGAAAAGGGGGTCTGTCTTTGTGTGCAAGATATTATCAGTCATTTTCCAAACAAATCTGACATGCAGGTATTTCCAAGAAGAAATTTCCCCAAGAACAATGAACTGAATGCCATCAAGCCCCCTCTCTATTGAGCCCCCCTTTCTCTATTTTTGTATTGTTGATCTTGATTTTTGAAATAAGCCCCCACTTCTTCATTAAGCCCCCCTCTAGGGCCTCAAAAAGTAAATAAGCCCCCTGGGGGCTTAATAGAACTTGTACAGTATTTGTTAAAAGGAAGTCCTTCCGGACCTTATTTCTAAATGATTGCCTAACATTATATCATCTAAATGCCCAATTACCTCCAGTTTATAATTAAAAAATTGATGTAATGTCAACAATGAGGAAATGATGCTTAATTTTCAAAAGCAACTTGACCTTTGAAATGGGAATACTGTGCTTTTTAGGAAGGGACAAAGATTTAACACATTTGACCAGCTATGGCAAGGGTGAACACCTACATTAAACAAAAAGGCATGTATCTATTGCTGTTAATACTGCAAAGCCATACCATATATGATCCTGATCACAGCTTAATAGTTGAATAACCTATTATATAGACTATTTTCCTAGTTCCTGGGTTGTTTTTAAACCATCTCTTTCCAAAACATCAAAATAGGGTGACTTGCACTGAACATCAACTTAATGTGCAATTAACAATAACCATGCACAGCTATAAAATGATTTTCTTAAACTAAAGCTCAAAGCCCAGTTGCAATTTGAAAATGACTTACTCACCATTTGCTGCAACAGATTCTGAACCTACAAATAAAAAAAAAATGAAATATATATATAAAGAACATATGGCCTAACTCTAGGAATAATCTAAACAAGCATGAAAAAGATTTAATTCTCAGGCCAGATCTCTTCAAACTTTTTTAATGAAGTCAATTTTAGAGGGCATATATGCATACTTTTCAAATAACTTTCTTAACATGAATAACATCTACTACATAATATATCTCCAATTTCAAGCCTTCTAATTATGCATAGTTATCATACAAACAAATGGCCACCACCAACCTTGTTAGCAAATCCATCACGCATCAACACATCGCTAGAGCTTTTTATCAAAATACCATCTCACTGCTTAGTTACCCTCCTGAATCTATCACACTATCTCACATCTTCAGTCACACAGTATCGTCACTGCATGATTATCATTGCATATTGCAATGATTAGCTTAGCTCCTGAGAGATTCTTCATTTAAATTTATGTTTTGAATTCTGTTATAATGATTATTTGCTGTGTTAAATTTATGTACTTTTCCAAACTTTATCAAAATGTATGTGGTTCATAGTATATGGTTCAAGTGATTAAAATGGTTAGTTTTACTAGAATATATTTTAGATGAGATAGCAAGATCTTTATTTGTAGATTTCAGCAGAAGATCACAGCGCAATTCAATGTTTTTAAGGTAGGCTCAAGAAGTATAGTGATTATGAAGCATTGTGAAGTCAATTGGGTTTGAGGTCTTTCGGTTTGATCCTGTCTGACAATCTACACAGCCTGCTTGTTATTCTCGTTTGTTTTTTTTAAACATTCATTCCTATGCTTGTACCTCTCCACAGAGATTGAATGCCCTCGTTTGAAGAGGATTTATTTTAAGAGTATTGCATGGTAACACCTGTCATTGTTGAAATTGAACAAACAGAAGCCAAATTCAGGCCATACTGGGAAAAAGTTTGAAGGTGTGTGTAATAATCTCATTTGCTTGTAATTGGCAAGAATAGCAAGATCTCATATTGATAAAACATATTGACTAGCTTTCAGTTGAATTTAGGCTGGTAAATTCACCCGTTTACCCCGTCCCTCACTTCAAATCCCCAAGGTAAGCCCCTGGTTGAACATCAGTGATGAATTTGACATCTTCTATTTGTGAAACGTCTCAGTAATACTCTCCTTGCTTCAGAAAAGTGCCAAGTTCCTTCATTTCTCCTTTCCTTTCCTTTGCAAAGTTGCTAGTTTTATTAAAGCCATCTAAAAACAAGAACTAACCCACAATGGGTCAGTTGTATATACTTTCTTGACCTTATCAACATGGTTGTTTGTTGGTGTGAACTGTAAACAACAGAAAACAATGCAAAGCTTTCTGGTATATCATGCATCATGGTTCAGTTATGGTACTGAATCTCTTTATATTTTTATCTTGTTTATTGCAGAATCATTAAAAGTTTTGCCTCTAGAAAAGCAGCTGAATAAAAGTTCCTTGTTGCAGATAACTGAAAATAACTGTATAAACAAAAAGAATGAACCAGAACTGCTCTTAAGGGTGAATCTGTGCTGATATAAAGTGATATGCACCTTTTATCATTATTACCAGGATCATTGAGAACCATCAAGAGCCAGGATCATTATATATTACAACCATTGGCAACCCAAGGATACATTTTATGTAAGAAATCAGGTTTCTGAAATGAATCATTAGTTTAGATATCATGCCAATGAATCATGCCAGATCCGACTTAATATTCTACTATTTATATTAATAGCATATTGCTATACATATTATATAAACATTTTGACACATATAAGGCTTTGATTGATTGATTGATTGATTGCTTAATTGATTGGGTGATTTTTAGGATAAATCTTTATGACTGGTCCCCCAAAATGTTCCTTCCATTTGCAGGTAAACAAGTGCCAACAACGGAATCCCCTTACTTGAAGGTGCGGCTCGCCATTTACTCTCCAGCCAAGCTTTTATTTCAATAGTTTGCACAATTTTAGGGTACACATACAACTACTGTTGTGTGTAAAACAAGTTGAATACAATGAAATTATTAGCTGAGTCCTAATCTATAGGTAAGAGCACCGCTCTTTCAACTTTCTTGGGAACCAATCCAAGTTAGACAAACATTTCGGAGACTGTTCTAGGCACATCTGTAAAACTAATTTGTTTGAAAACCAGCATGTATTCAAATGAAATTTAAATTTCGATACTGTCACTTCAGTAACAAATAGTTAGGATGGTCAACATACAAACAATGTGAGATCTTGGACATTCTTTTGGTCAGCATGCTCTCCCCCTGCCATCTCTGCTTTGGTTCCCTTGTCCGCCATAGCTTCCTAGCAAAGGCCGCGCATTGAAGTTTGTTGGTTGTTGCGGAGCCTTGGTTCGTCGCTACCTAACGACAGTGGTCAGCGGACAAGACGGCGGGGAAAGGGGGGGGGGGGTAATTGCGAACCAGGTGTGTAAGTTTGGACTTTTCTAGCCCAATTGGCCGAAATCTCGATTTTTGCTAAGTTGTTTGGCTTCAAATTTTTTAATTTAATCTGTGAAATTTGTTTGTTTGTCTGGATTACAAACAAGGTGGGGGTAAAATCGTTCTTTCAAAACTGCTTGAAAAGAGCCTTAGATAAAAAACATCTTTGAGAAACCATTTTGAAGAACAGATTTGATAGCAAAGAATTGCCGGGCTGAATGCAATTAAAAAATTCACGAGTAAAAGAGAGAAATTCAAAAGAACTTCAATGGCCTTTCATCCCGGTAAAAATATTTCAATTCATCATTCCAACCCACAACAAGATAGAAGCAGACTGGGCAAGCAGCATGGCACCAGAAAAGCTTGATGAATATATAAATATAGACCACTGTTCACCAATTGGCAATAAGGATTGGGATATTTTGACAGGAGGGTACCTTGACGATTTGGAGCGGGGGGTGTGAACGGATGGATCTACCGACCAAACTTCAACTCTTGCTAGTCAATGTATTTTTATATTATACTGTTGTTTATTGTAAATCTTAACTGTTTTATCAATATGATCTTGTTTATTACAAGCAAAGGAGATCCTTCCATGTGCTATTCCTAATGTTTTCTACCACAAATTGTCCTTGAAATATACTATTATATGCAAACTATGTAAAATAAAGATACGCATGTATCGGCATCCATAGCATGACCATCTGTAAGATTTATCAACCAACTTCTGAAATAGAAGATACGACGCCCCTGTTGACAGAGCTGACAAGAGAGAATACTCCTTTTCATTCTGAATTTTCATTCTAATTACATTACAAGCACACACGCAAATTGTCATTCAGATTTCATGTTCACATGCAAGCATAACAGATTTTCATCAAAATTACGAGTGTACTTTAACGATAAACGATAACGATAAACGATAACGATAACGATAAACGAAACGTAGATAGACGAAGTAAGGAGTTTGTCTTATGCTGTTTCCAACCGTTACTTGAGAGAATAAGACAACAAAGAGAAACATGTATACCATAATCACTACTATATAGGTTTGTCCCCGTGCTCTACTACCTCTCCTCTCACAGCTCGCTGGCCTGTCTATGTATACGTGTATATACTCGTGATGAAGTCATATGTCCACTACACTTCAATTTCTTATTTACATTACTTAGATATTTTTTGCTACATGGTCAGTTTGTTAAAGTTTACAACGTTAAGAATCGAAAGCAAACGTTATACATTTGTAAAACTCATTTGACTTCAATGTAAATGTTGAATAAGCAGAAGTGAAGGTTTTAATGCTCCTTGCTTCCCTGGGTTGTCGGTACCAACCTCTTAGATACAAGAGGCCATTAATGATACGCAGATACGCAAAAAGATACAAGAGGCCATTGATACAAGAAATTGATAAGAATTTACATATTCAGATCTGTTTTATATTACTGTTCCCATGTTTCTGACACAACGCAGAAAGATAAGATAACTTCTGATATAGAAGCTGCAAAAATGCCTTAGGAAGAATTTGACATTGGCTCAGTACTAGCTTGCCAGGTTACTATGTCATTATTACGTTAATATTGCTTCATTCCTACTAAATATGAATCTTTTTTGAATGCGTGCTCAATCCTAGCCACCCACATTGGTATCATTATCTTCATGGAAAAATTGGGAAAGCACAAAACACAGATATACCCGAATTTCCTTGACTTTAAGCAGATACATGAATGGGTTTATGACACTGTTAGAATAGAGTATGAGCAATGACCATTTCGTAAACGTGTAAAGCAACTGGTCGTTTTGTGGAATCGTGAACATGATTACTGGAACCATCAGCATCGGAATGTATGTCAGAATAAACAAGCAAAGCAGAACACGTATTGAACGAATCAAGGACTCTTCAAATTCCTTGTTTAGCACTGGTCGCATCTGCTGCTCTTCTTGTCCGACAGGGACCACACAATTGGTGCGTAACTTGCACGTGACGTATCTGTAGCAGCCCCAAACAACACATATACAAAGAAACAAGAAAATGAAGTTCGCCATATAAAAATACTTAACAGTGTTCGTGCTAATTGTTTGCTCGATGAAAGAGACAAGGCAGACTAGTAGCCACGCCCCCCAGACCAAAGCACTGGCAACGATGCACTTGCGATAGCGGCCTGTTGATGAATTGTGGTTTTCGCTCCTCACTGCAAGAAAGCGGTCAATAGCTGTCATTACAACGGCCAGAAGCTGCCACCCACAAAAGAGGTTCAAGAGGAAACGGTGTGTATTCATAAAGGAACAGACTCCATCTCCGTGCAAGTGGTGAAAACTTGTTACCATGGTCGAAGGGACCATTACGAGCCCAATCAAAAGGTCGGCAAGCGACAAGACCGTTAGAAACACCAAAGATCTTCTTTGCCATTCAGGCAGTTTCTGTACGACCCAGATAATCATACTGTTGAGAGCCAAAGCCGAGAATGCAACAAGACCGTAAAGTGCAGTCACTGATAGAAGAGCGCGGTGCATTGCAGTATTTCCAGAAAGGTCGAGTTCTGCGTACCTGCGACATTCCACTGTCGCATTAGTTCCCGTGGCATTATCCGTGTCTATTGAGCTGTTCCTTAAAAAAACAGAAGTCGGATTTTTAATTTGGAGTTAGTAACTGCTGTGTTTGCCTTGTCAGTTGCAAAATACTCTCAAGTGGGTCGAAATAGAGAGACATCATGAGTAGCCCCCCTGCTGCCTGCCAACCACATGAGAGGTTCGGCATCACGCGTACACCTCTGCTTACCATAAATCCTCGAATTAGCCCCCTGGGGGCTTATATTCATTTTAGATATTTTGGATGGGGCTTATTCGAGGGGGGGGGGCTTATTCGAGGGGGCATATAAAATTACCTGAAACATGCCACATGAAAAGATAATTTTTTAAATTTCTTTCTTTTCATGATATAAAAAATAATTTAAGTATAAAGAAACATTCGATTAAATTATTAACAAAAATGTAAATTTTTGTGATAATTCACTAAAATGCCTAATGCAATCTCAGGAGCCGAAAATCAATAAATCAACGGGGCTTATTCGAGGGGGGTCTTTTTCGAGGGGGGGGGGCGAATTCGAGAATTTCCGGTACGCGAGATTCAATTCATTCGCCTTCAGTTGTCAAGTAACAAGGCAACTTGAAGTTAATAAGTTACCACCATGTTCACTTTTGAATGCACAACATTGTCGTTAGGCGTCAATTAATTCACTCGAATCTAAATATTTAGTGTTTCTTTGCCAGAAGCGACCTACCACATGATACAGAGGGATAGCTCTGAATGAATTAGTAGAATTGTTTTTTGCTCCGAAAGCGTAGAATAAGCTTTTGCTCAGAAAACGTAAAATTAAGGGTGTTGCAACCTTGCTCTGACTGTTACGATCAAGCATCTGCAATTCTGGGAAACCTCAATCAAAACCTATACCTATGATGCCTATCTCTATGATGCCTATACCATGAGCTATACCGTCGGCACATTTCAAGATCTGGACAACATTACAAACTGGCACAAAACTACGTAAAATTATGATAAACCGAAAACCCGATCAAATACTTAAAGTATGTCGAATGCATACGTAGCATTCCATACCAGATGAAAGCGCCAATCAGGAAGTTTTTCACGGACCCGCCCCTTGACAGCCTATTGGGGCTAGAGGCCTGTTTTCCCAAAGGCAGGACAATCCGACATTTTCTGCCTTTAAACTTTCGTATTCCTTCACCTGCAGGTGATTCAAAGATTAATTCTCCTAAATGTGGAAAGCATCTCACCAATTCCTACAGCGTGCAAAAGCGGCCATTTATAAGGAGTTTAGGTTTTAACCTTAGTTAAGTAGACTATTTTCCTTTCGCTAGATCAACAAAAGCCAGCAAAGCAACGCTTCGGATTATCAAAGGCCGATTCAAATCATTGTAACTTTCCATCTTAACCCTTGCGATGATCTACAAACAAATTTTTTGTAACAGCCAACACAGCTATACTTCATGATTTTTCAAGGTAAAACTGCCTTTGAAATTAATAGTCTTGGTGAGTATATATATATATATTCAGCTTTCAATTAAAGTGTACATTCATTCGCCAAAAAGAGAGGTTTAATTCCGACATTTTTAAAGTATGTAGAATAAAAGCAAAAAATTTATCAACATATTACAGTTCACAACCTGATGAAGCAAAAGCATAAGAGAACAAACGATGAAAGACACATAATCTTACCAAACGCGCCAGAACATCCCCTCTGAACAAGCGTTCTCTGAACCCTCAACTAGACGGAGTGAACGTGACTTGTGTGAATAGTGTGACTTGTGTGAACAGGTGCAGCCATACGAATCGCAACTGTTCATATGAATTCGAATTACTTATGCTAATTTGCTCGATCTAGCTGTCGAATTAAATTTTATCATTGATCAATGCGTCTTTATTTTCAGGAAAGAATTTCAAGAGTGCCATTATCCACTGCGAGTTCTAAAATGCGCATTTTGCAAAAAGCCAGGTATATTCAATCACAGTCCATTTAGGCAAGCCACTAATCGGAGCAGACCAAACCCTGCTCATTGGAGGGAGAAGAGGAGCATACCCTTGAGAATTTTGCACCGCCATGTCCCCCTATAGACTGTCGGCAACGAGAGACATGCATTTTATTGCAAACAGTATTGCAATCCGAAAGTTTTTATCAAAGAAACATTAAGATTTAATCTTCCCACTTAAAACATTTGCGTTTTGACAAAGAGGCCACAGCAAAGCATTCATATTCGATCTTTTCAGTCATTTTGATTTTGCCAAGTTGGTATTGCGCATGTGCATGGAAGGTCTGTTTCCTGCCTTGCCGGGAAAATGTGTTCACATGGGAAAATATTTTCTCGGCTATTTCATGCGGGAATCTTGTATGAGGCTTTGATATCAGTATTGGGATATTTATGTGCACATTTTTGTCAATCTACCTGTTGATGTCTATTTTTGAACACAGCTAGAAGTTTTAATTCTTCAAGACATAAGAACCTGACATTGTTGAAACTGAATTTATTTTGCTATGCTAAATTTTTTCGGGTTGTATTGAGCAATTAAGGACTTGTAGAACGCTTGTGAAAAATTTCTTTACATTGCCTCATTATTGGAACACTGAGCTATGTCAGATTTTCAAGGACCGAGAATTAAAGTGCGGTATTTCTACTAAAGCCTTGGGTAACTGGGTAACTGCAGAAACCCGAACCTTGATTGACTTGAAAACACCCACCCTGAAGACAATCAAATCAGGAGTATACCACTCTTCTATAAGTGATCATTCATTGGCATACTGCATACTGCAGAGAAAGTGCCCCGACCCAAGCACCCATTACAAAACAGTAAGATCTTACAAGAACCTTCTAGCCGAAAAGTTCAGAGGTGATGTCTCACAGCTACCGCTGAAGGATTGTCTCAAAACAAATAACATAAATGAGGCAGTTAGTAAATGGAATGAGCTTTACACAAACACATTAAATGAGCATGCGCCTTTGATAAAAATTAAAATCAGATCAAAACCAAAGCCCTGGTTTACACACGAACTACATACTCTAATCAACAACAGAGACAATACCAGGAAGAAAGCAATAGCTACCAAGTCTGAAATAGTATTGAAGCAATACCAAGTAGAGAAAAAGTGCGTTATTAAGGCTGTGAGAGATGCAAAATATTCCTTCTTTCAAAAGACACTAACTGAATGTAAAAACAACCCTAAACAGAAGTGGAACTGCATTAAGCGACTTGCTCCAACAAAAAGCAACGTAACCCTCTTCCACCTGAGTGGTTGAACAAAGATCAAGCAAATAAACTGAACACTTTTTTCTCAGAAATTGGTGTGATGACCCAAAATAAATTAGAGCCAACTAAACAGACCTTCCCTTTTCCTTTGGACGTAAAATCTAGGTTCTCTTTATAAACTGTAAAAAGTGCTGAGGTAAAAAATTGGCTGCTGAACATCCCATCTAATAAAGCAACTGGCGCCGATAATATTGACATCAAATCTTTGAAAATTGTGGCAGGCATAGTTTCCCCATCCATTGCATCCATACTAAACCTTTGCATTGCATCAGCACAATTCCCTTCGATATGGAAATCATCATTGATTATTCCAGTCTACAAAGCTGGAGCAAAAACTGCAATAGCAAATTATCGGTCAGTGACTGTTTTACCACTTCTCTCCAAACTGATGGAAAAGGTTATAAACTCACAAGTGCCCCACTATCTGAAAGATAACGATATTCTCACAAAATTCTACTCTGGGTTTCGCAAGAATCATTCTGCCCTCATAAGCATAACCGATAAAATTTTATGTAAAATGGACAAAGGCCTTATCATACCGACAATACTGATGGATCTTAGCAAAGCATTTGCTACCATTGACCACCCATTAATGCTTCACAAACTACTAAGGTATGGTTTCGACACTCATTCAATGTTTTGGTTCAATATTTACCTTCAAAACAGACTTCAATACGTTTAAGTTGGCGACATATTGTCAAGTGCAGCAAAGGTCCCGTGTGGTGTACCACAAGGATCTGTCCTGGGATCCACATTGTTCAACCGATACATAAACGAGATACCAGCTATGCTTAAGAAACTATCACCTTAAGACTCAAATATACATGGGTATGCTGACGACTTACAGCTATACTCCTCCTGCAAAGCTGAAAAGGTTGAAGACACGCTCTCAATGTAAAAGGATGATACTAACTTGATACTTGAGTGGTTCTCTGCAAATAAGTTAAAGGTAAACCCGGACAAGTTTCAGTTTATTATATTTGGCACAAATAAGCAACTTGTGAAAATTACAACATCATGTTCAAAAATTGATATTCAGGACAACATAGTTGAAGCTGCAAAGGAGGTTAAAATACTTGGCATGCAGATCGATCAAACACTTTCATGGAACAGCCACATCTCTCAGCTAAAGAAATCCTGTGCAGGGAAGCTAATACAAATGAAACAGATCAGAAACTGTATGGAAAGAGAAACTTTCTCAAAGGTTGTGCAAGCAAGTGTACTCTCAAGCGTACAATATGGCGATATTGTCTATGGCAATGTGTCACAATTCAGAACTTCGCGGCAAAGGTAGTTACTGGAATGCGTACGTTTGATCATGTGACACCAGCTTCAGTGGAAGAGGCTTGAGGAACGACGAACGACCCATAGGCTCTGTTACTGTACAAATGTCTAAACAACCAAGGTCCTCAATATCCCTCTGAACTGTTACATACAAACTCACAAATTCATGACCACAATACAAGATGAAAACACCACTTGCACGTACCTATGTCGACAACGGCGAGCCATCATAGAACATTCTTGTATAAAGCCACTACTGACTTCAACAAATTACCGTCAAAAGTGCAACAAGCAAGAACACTTTTTAAATTTAAACAGAACTTAAAATCAATCTAGTTTAACACAAATGTCATATATATATATATATGTATAATGTAATTTTTCTATCTCTATGCTTGTACATATTTTCTAGCCTAATCTTATTTGATATAAAAAAGACTAAACTTACATTTGGTGATATTTACTTATAGGTTTGTTTTATTAATTACTTAATTATTTATTTATTATACTGCCAGTGAAAACCCTATTATACTTAGGATCTGTGCAATGAATAAATTACATTACATAACATTACATTACAAACTCGCCGACTCGATGGCAACTGGAGAGCAGCCACTTGAGTTCTGCAGACCTATGGCCAATTTATTAATTTATTAATTGGCCGCCATTATCCACGCCAGGATTGGAAAGGAGGCTACTTTCTCTTCCCCGGTAATCATGATTCATAATTTATACGTCGCTGCGGTCTCGATGCACAGTGAATTAAAACGGCCTGTATTTGAATGTTTGCCGGTGTCACAATTCTGAAAACCTCCATTCTTGTTAACATGTGTATTGAGCTATTTTCTCGCGATCAAATCAAGTTTTAAAGTTTTATGGGACGGAGGAGAAACGCTTTGTAAACCATCTTGGGTTAGTTGGGTCTAGCCTTCTCGCTGTTCCATCAGCGAAGTTCAGGCACGATGTAAACCAGGGTAGGATTTAGGCTGCTGTTGCAAAATAATATCGAGCTCCACACAAAGATTCACACAACACACTGGCTTGGCAAATAATGAAGAGATCGGTTTTCAAGCTAAGAATGCCAGCAAAGGATTGGGCCTGGGGGCCTAGCCCACATTGGAAAATATACTCAACTGCAAAGAAATCGTTACAAGCAAAGAATGTTTCAATGTTGAGAGGCTTCACCAAGATTGCTGGTAACTACCAGGAAAGCGTCACAGAGGCATACAAAAGTATGCTTGTTAAAGCTAGAAAAGCTATGAAACCAAATGTGTTCACTTTCCATAGACATGGAACATTCGGAACATCAACAAATTCTTTGTGGATTACCAGTAAAAAGAAAGGTGAAAATCACAAGTCGCGAAGGCGTTATATGAATGGACTGGAAGCATTGTTGTCATCAGAAGAAATAGACAAAACCTTGCGACTGCAAGAATACACAGCATTTTTTAACACACAAATGACAGCACGAATTGACTTCAATGAATTGCCCTCAAACAGACCTATGGAAGACCAAAAGTTCGCTTTTAAAAGTTTACATGATAATGGCTTGATTGTAGGCCTTTTAGATGGTCATGGTGGTAGCTCATTTGCTGAGAAAGTAAGGAAATATCTTCCTTTATATGTGAGTGCAGCACTTCTGGATAATAAGTTTCAGGCAGACGAGAGCTTCTGCGCCAGTGACTTGGTTGAGTCCATTCTTGCTGGGCCTAATGCTGAAGATGGCAGTTTTGTAAGCAGCTACCTTTTCAATTATGTAATGGAGGTTGTAGAAAAAACACCGGCTCTCAATGACCCTGGAACATTCTCAACATATGTACGTCAGCTGCTTGGGCCAACAATGTTGTTAGGTAGCGAAGAAACATTTGAGAGAAAAGACATTTCTGATTGCCTTAAAGAGGCATTTATCAGATTGGATCTTGATATAATTAATAATATGCTAGAGTCATCAGAGTCTGGGACTTTGAGCCAAAAGGATTTGGGCATAACTTCCTCAGGCTGTTGTGCCTTGTTAGCGTATTTAAATGGCTCAGACTTGCATGTAGCCAATAGTGGTGATTGCAGAGCTGTCATGGGAAGTCTGCATGATGGAGCATGGAGTTCAATACAGTTGACACTTGATCACACTGCCAGTAAGTGTTTTCCATTAATGTGTATATTCCATATATTTTGTTCCATTTAAAAGTTTTTGTCCAGCCAGGGTACATTCAAGACCTATTTTGCCTCAGGTTTTTGGCAAGGCCAATAACTTCTGAAATCTATCAGATGTGCCCTGTTTGGTTCTGGTTAGCTCTACTAGCCAGTCTTTTATTTGCAAGTTTGTATAATTTTGTAAATTGTGCAATTCCTGTGCCTAAATTGCTGTGAGGCAGAATTTGTTTTACTTGTTAGGAATGCACAGAAGCATGTTTGCATTCAATTTCTTATGAATAGCTGCCATTGTAAGCTTTACCACAAGAAAACTATAGTATGCATTTGTGGTGGGATGAATGCCAAATTCGTTTGTAATTTATACATATATAGTCACTTCAAGACAATCCATGGTAGTCAATCAAGTGTTAAACACATGCTTTTCTAAAGTCTCTCTGTGCAGTCAAATACTTTAAAAAAGCTTTGCAAAACAGTGCAAAAACCAGATTTCCCAAAGCCTAAGTTGATAAAAGCTATGGTTAGAAAACAAAAGAGAAATGTTTAGGGAACTACAGCAAATATGAATTAGCAATCATTGCAGCATAATGATGAATTGTGCTGAAGTGTATTTAAAAGCATCTATATCAAGAGGTGCTTTTTTGTTGATTGCGATGAATGAATTGTTGATGGCGAGAAGCTAAGGCCTTAGTGAGAAAACATAGACTGGCGCAAGGAAGTTGTCATTGATTACTTGAGTTTTGTAAGACTGAGTTGCATACAGGGTTTTTCTCTTATAGAATGTTAATGGGTAGAGTTGTTTGGGTTAGATTAGATGGTCAATTGTGCGCGATGGTCAATCAACATTCAATTTTGTAGATAGTGTATGAATTGTGTGAATCAACTTTGGTAAATAGATGTGTCAAAGGCTATTTTTTGAGAGTCCCAGTGTGAAATCATAGATTCTTTTCTACCTTTGGAGCATGTACTTTGTCTATCTGGCACTTGGTGGCATTTTGGGCAAATGCTTCAAATGAAGGGCATGACTGCCCCACTTTGGCTGGACTCTCTTTGTTCAAATTTGCAACTTTATGGGGGAAAACTTAAAATGTAGACAGTATACTTTCCAAGCTTTCATCTATTCTGTCTCTGTTCATCTATTCTGAAGGAAAGACCTTGCTCTCATGTATTGTAGTCAAAACACTGGGCTTTTAGAAATATACCTACAAGAAGCAGATAACCTTGGCAAACACATTTCAGGGAGTCCAAATAGGGCAACAAAAATCATATACGTCCTATACAATAGCTCTAACAGTCAAGCACCACCAAGTTAGAAAATGGCATTCTTCTATCCTCCAGTTTTAAAATTACCAGGATCCAATTTTGTTGAGTTTTTTCGTTGTGTTTGTGGTATGATTAAGAGCATGCTTTGCTAAAGTGTTCAGATTTTCTCAAGCTTACCTTAGTCACCAATAATGTCTCAAGTGTCACCAATACACTTTTTAGGATATTGAAAATTTTCTAGTTCAATTTATTTTCATTCAGTTTTCTAAAATTTGGAAACCTGGTACATGTTAGAATGGTTGTTTAAATATAAGTTTTTTATTTCGTTTCCAGATTCGAATCCTGAGGAAGTGCAGCGAATACTACTAGAACATCCCAAGGAAGAGTCCAGAACCTGTTTTCAATATGGGCGTCTTTTAGGCCGGTTGGCACCGCTACGCGCGTTTGGAGACATCCGATTTAAACTGGATGCTGAACAGCAGAAAGCGCTAATTGGATGCATTGACCCGAAATTTAAAAGCTTTTCAAACTTGAAGACACCTCCGTATCTTACGGCTGAGCCAGAGGTATTTCGCTATAAGCTCGAGAAGAGCGACAAATTCGTCGTAATGGCCACTGATGGATTGTGGGATATGCTGAGCAACCAGGAAGTTATTGAAATTGTGGGCAGCTATATTGAAGGCCGCGCGGGAGATATGATGCTTAAGCGCGCGGTGAGTTCTTCGATATCGAATCTCGATGAAGTGCTGGCATCCCAGAATACCTCCGACCCGGAGAAAGACAATGTTGCGACGTTTTTGATTCGCTGCGCACTCGGTGGCTATGACGTGGGTAACCTTAGCGCCATGTTGTCTCTTCCTTACCCGGAGGTCCGCATGTACCGCGATGATATAACCGTGGCGGTTATTTTCTTCGATCACGACGCGGCCAAGTAACGCGGATGCCACGTAATAGCGGCAACAGGAGATTTGATTACAAATGCAGAAACTCTGGTTCACGTCCAACCAAATTCAAACAGTCTCTCGTTTGCGTCATCTGCAGATCGTTTGCAAGTACCAACTATTTTTATTGCAAACAGAAGTTTGTTTTGTACGTTTTTAGTTTGTAAGGAAAACTTATTTATTGAGAGTGCAAGATTCTGTTTTAGGGAAAGTCATTAAACGCGTGCGTAGCCCTTGTGTCTGCATTAAAGTTTGAGTAATCAATTTTTGCTTTTATTTGAGGGATTCTACTCAAGCAATTCCTAGACAAAATTGTTGGACGATTCCATATGCGTATACGATTTAAGGAATGCATTAGGAGAAAGCATTTTCAAAAAAATCATGCGTTCAATTGGTGCCATGTAGCATCCTTTGTAACTCCCAAACCCTTTTTTAATCAAATGGGTGCCTTCTCAAGAAAGTTACGAGACCAAGTTCCGTCCTCCCTCAGAATATACATCTTAACGCTGGAAAGTCAGATACAAGTTATCTTAAACCAATTTTTTTATCTTAGTTGAAGATTAAACTAAACTGAAATTAACTTTTACCTCATTTAGAAACATTAAATGGAGGTTTAGCAAATAGTGCCTGTCAATGCTTTAGACAACTTGAAAATAGAAAGCAGAATAAAAAAGAAATAATGTGAAACATGCGCTGTAAGGAAAGTGAATGGTCTACAGGAAATAGGATCAGTATGTTCAGTAATTTCATACTGATGTCTACAAGTATTCTTCTTAACCTTTTAATTTATTTATGATTGTATGTTTTTTACATTTAAGAATGACAACCATCTTGTATATCGTGATAATACGTTTATAAATGTTTCAGTATCTCTTATTTAGAGTCTCTTTTTGTTACCCTTGGCAGTAGAGTAGACATAGACTACGGAGCCCGCGTGAGCGAAAATGGTGGAGGAAAGGTTTTTCTCCCAGCCAAATTGGCCTGGCGTGTTGGGTTAGAATATGGCAAATTGACCTGGCACTGATGGCGCACAATTGACCATCTAACCTATTCAATTTTGGTGCGACTGTATGACTTCTCCTTTATTCTACTCTTACTTGAAAAAGGCCTATTAGTATTAGCCCATTGGCAAGATACTACTTACTGTCGCCATTTCTTTAAGGTTTAACAACAAGAAACCTCGGTAGAAGAATCTTCGATGCGCTGTCTTGTATTCACGATCTGTATTAATAGCCCTGAGGCTTTATTTTATCTTGATGACGTCATCGAACGTTACATCTATCAAGCCGGACCGACGTCATCAGAAGCGCCACCACCAAATCAATTTTGACGGACAAAGGTAGAAAGAACTCCAACGAATGGTCTGTAACGTTATTTAGGTTTCCTAACACATGTCTCATCAGCGAAAGGCTTCGTCGTTGAATAGTGCTACTTCTATTTTCTACTTCTACTAATAGCAATATATGTTGCCAGTGTGAGAAGTTTGAACTCGCTGAGTCGGCTCGCCGTGTAGCCAATAAAGCCTTCCCCGCACCTGCTGCTCTTTGCCCAAATGTTCTTTATCCACATGGAACAACGCTGATGCTTATCGTACCCTAAAGATGGCCGAAAGGCGTGCGCCTTGGTCATTAGAATCTAGTGTAGCATTAGATCGTAAACGCCATGGATGCTCGTGTTCTGAGCGAATGGCAGTCCTTTTGCTACATCCGTTTGTGGGGCAATCGCAGCTTCGTAACAATCACAAACATCAACAAGAGCACGCGCAGCATTTCAATACCAGAAGTTTGCATCTGGATACCAACGTGGGAATGGTATTAGTGTGAAGAATTATACTGTGGCCTCGATGCATATATCTTAAGTTCTGGCAGGCATTGTTGTACACGCTGTTGACCAAAAGCATTGTACACTTTGTCACTAACAGAAAACAGTATTCTTCATTCGTTTTTACTATGAACTTTGTGATACGAGATGTAATACAATCGTCTATAGATGATTCCACTTGCAGCGATGTTTTTCCGACACTGAAAACATAACACTATGAAAAACTGAACGGCAGTTCTTATACTCTCGTCAACGCCTGTGCTAATGCGAAGGAGAAATTTCGTAGCATATTTTCTTGGCTTTCAAATGGGGTGTGGCTCAAAGTTGAATGTGACTGACCCTTCCTGCGAGAAGGAACTATGTTGGGTCTCAATGTCTCTTATACGCTCTTATAGAGGCACTTATACGCTCTCAATTCGGAAATTCTTTTGCTTTCCAACGTATCTCCGTTGGTTTTGATTTTATTATTACAATTATGCTCCATTTATGTAGGTTGGCTCCTCCATGCGACAGTACGCATAACTTGCTAATTTTCTTACAAGAAGTTTCTAGTTGGGAAATTTCCGTAGGGATAAAATGTCCGTCCTCCTTGAGCTCAACATTCGAGGCTCGCAAATTGTGTTATTAGCCTTACCTTTTTGCTGGGTTTCCCGCATGATAAACTCTCAGCTGCGAAGGAGCAATGACGACTTCACATCTTAAGTTCGTAGTTCGTTTGACGTAATATCAAGTAAAGATGAAGGAATCACTATTATCGTCGTTTCTTATTACAATCAATTTCTGTACGTTTCTGTGCAAATATATACATGCTCTCTTAACACTTATGAGCCTGAGTGGAGACCTTTGTACCTATTTACTTGATCGGGGTTGGTAAAGCTATGTGTACTCTTTTCATTGATACCAGCTGAGCATCAACGCCATTTTACCAATGCTTCTTGCTGCTGATCAAGTACTGACCTGGTTTATTAGCGATTGGATTCATGCGACTTCCTAATGCTGGTTTCTCACGATGAAGCAAGGCTTGATTCTCTTCTTGATGGCATTTGCTTTCGCCGAACGACTCGATGCCAGAGTAATCAAACTAAACAGCATCCCAAGCGGAGAAGATGCGCTGAAGCCCCGTTCGCTACACCTGCGCAACAACATTCAGGTAAGTACCATCGTCATTGCAAAATCCAAGTATGATCCGACTATAGGCCAACATCTTTCAGAGAATCCAATTTGTGCCAAATATGTACTGACGACAATTTTCGTGTCATTGAGCAAGCTATGTCGTCTTTTTAGCCAAGAGATTTTTTGACATATTCTGGTGACAATTTTTATCGCTGGGTAAGTCAAGTTAACTTTGCATCGTCCTTTTATCTGGAGTTTTGAAGTCTGTCTTAATATCTTTGCCGAATTCCATTCTATGTAGACGGATTAAGTACATCTTCAGTCACGTGCTCCTCTCACGTGCTCCTTCTGTTTCGGATCGGCAATTGGCTATTCTTTTTGTCAGCTTCTGGTCACATTCTGACGTTCGCATGCGAGTGTCAGACGAAAAGATATGGTGCCCCTGTTACTTGCCATTTTGAAGTTTCGCAGTACGAAGCACTTGTTCGTCAATAACTTCTTCCTGGATACCTATGACATCATTTGATTCTGCCTGTGACGTCACCACTTTGTCAAGGATCGTAAAAAGTCACTTGTAGTAAGAGTACTTTGTCAGTGATTCCATCTATGGCTTTTGATGACTACCAAGACGTAGGCTAGTGTGCACGGAATTGGGCCAAATATAATGGGAGATGTGTGAATGTAGACATTGGTCATTGTCAAGTGTTCGTTCTGTCATGTTATGTTCACCAAATTGTTATGTATAAAATGTATACAGAGTATAGAGAGTGTATTTAAGAGTGTAATAAAGTTCATTTTGAGGTGTATCGAATCGAATATTAATGCTAAGTTTGGGAGGCATAAAGTAAGTTCACAGTCACATACAAAGCAGTCCTTAAATGCATTATACAGGTTTCCTTTCCTTAGCTGTGACTCTAATAAAATACAGGTAGTCTTCTTGTTGGTCTCATATTCTGCATGATTTTGTATTAACAGACTTAACTATAGCCCTAATAATTCTACAGAGTCGTGATGTGGTACATATTTGTATATATACCGCACAAAGGAAGCTTCATTAGAGCAGAAAGCCAATTAAAAAGATCTTATTGCCAATCTAAGCCACTTCACTTGAAAAATTGAACATCACTGTGCATTCAACAAAGACATTTAATATCTCTTTAGGGAAACGTGGAGATTGTAGATGATGTAGTTTGGAGCTTAGATGTTAGAGTCAAAGGCTTTAATGAGTTTTTTGAGCAAAATATTGTGCTTCACTGCGGGGTGGCTCTGGAGGATTCAACACTTGACATCCAAGTCGTAAGTAATTACTTTTGATTATTCCTTTGAACATGAAATCACAAACGCAGCCAACTGTTAGACATAGCCACTGATTGGTCGTTAGGCAGCGAATCACGCGCTCTTCACACTAACCTCGCGTGACTTTTAATTCGCAACTGGATATTCATTTTTTTAGCCTTATTTACCTTCCGACATTGGCAAACTCTGAAGGGTGTCGGATGAAAAGAAGTGCTTAAGCTTGAAATGTTTATGTTTCCGCTGTTCAATGCTAATTTGATATGTTCCATGCATATGAACACTATAAAATGTTGTTATGGACAAGGGCTTTAACCGTTTCTACCTCACTAGTAGATTCAGAGAACACGTGGCTCTCTGAGAACATGCAACCTGACTAATAACAGGAAATTTTGCTTCAAGTACCGAAAGGAGTTTCCCACCAGTACACTTGCTTCACATCATGTATTCATTCTTACGATTCCACTTTACACTTAATGCCGGATTAAATACCGCTGTCGAACTTCTTCCAAGGTGCTTTGAAAATGGAGGTGTATACCAGTAGCATGCTATTAGCTTTTAAAGGAACATTTCTTCTCCACAGTTTGAAAAGAACCCGTCTTCTTCTCCGCAAGCTATCACAAAGGCTCTTGTCACAGCCGACGTGATCTTGAGAGGCCCCGGCTACCTGATCATGCCTGGCTCAAAGGTTTTCTTCAGAGCCAACAGCACCGGCCGGCTATATCTACAGAACTGGAGCGGGTACAAAGGTGCCATTGAGGAATATGGTTAGTGACATAACTGCTTGAGAAATTACCTGGAGTTGTATTTGTATTTGTTTCTACCTTGCTTCCAAAGGTAGTTTTAGGACACTGAGAAGCTTAAGATTATCGAGCAGTGTCCTGGTCCTTCCTCTAGATGTGACCACACCTCGTGATTCTATATGCCTGGAATTACAGAGTGCTGGTGACTATCCTACCCTGTGTGCAAGTTTGGTTATGCCAGAGACTCGAACCACGGACGTCAGCTGTGTGCGTCCGTAGTCAGTTGTGTGCGTGGATAAATGCAGAACAGCGATTGCTATCTGCACAAGCAACTGAGGCTTATAAGAGCCCTCCATGAACAGGCAGCCACATCGAACAAGTGTCTTTCTCTGATGGCTGCAGTTTGGACTATGACAAAGGCCTCATTCGCTGTTTCAAATTATCACGGGATGAATTTAGACACTTACTATCTACTTAACTCACATCTTCGTCAAATCCCCCTCCTACTCCCTTTTTTCCCCTTAAATATCCCTTCTACCCCCTCCTCCTTTTACATCATCATCATCATCTGTGCAACGATGCAAAAGTTTATTTATGTTAACACTTTATGCCGTAGTATTTAATGTAAAATTATGGAATGAGTTTAAATTGTGTATGTTTTATTCTCCAGAGGTGCCGGCTGCCCACCGAAAAGTCGACATCTCTCACCCATGCTACGAAGATTGCACGACTGCCTGCGATGCCCTAGATCACTTATGCCTGCCTTGCGAACGAGGCTATGAATTGGACACCAGGAAGTCGTCGCAGTGGGGTCATGCGGAGTGCAAAGGTGAAACTGCGATGGTGCAGCATACTTCATTTGTTCATGATTTTAGCATAGCATCTAAACTGTGCCGAAGGACTCAGTTCTTTTAGGGGGCTTTTGTAGACTGGATTGAACAAGACATGATTTGCGCCATCCTTTCACTGATCACATGTTTATCTGTTTCCCTGGCTCGTGGTACAGCAACCCGAAAGCTCGTTTCAGTCCTCTAGTAATACGCACTCTGGTCCGTGTTTTGTGCTTGTATGATAAAATGCCAATTAGCTTTGATTGGAGCTACGATAAGTTTCAAAAGCTTGTTTGTTTATCGTATTAGACCAAAAAGTGGGTTCGGAAAGGGGGGCAATGTCTGATGCAAAAATGGGAGCAAAAAAAATTGACAAATTTTGATTAAGTGCAATGGTCATGGTATGGCCTCTGATTCTTCTGTTGCTTCGAGTAGTTCCACAAAGGGTAAACGCCAGAAACAAACCACTCCATTTGAGGCACAAAACTGACTAATCATTATGTGAACGAATTATATATATCATATATTGTCATATTATATAATCTTATTATGAAACATTATATATTATATAATAACGTATATCTATATATACGGGGGAAAGTTAGGTTACAAATTTATTAATGTTAATGAATGTCATGCTATCCAACTGCAATCGTTAGATGCCCTGTTTTCCCATAAGAGCTATTTATGCTTCAAAACTATAATCATCATCAACCTATGATTAGTAAAATGATGCTTTCAGTTTTTCTACAGATATCAATGAGTGCAGAGTTGGCAGGCACAGCTGTCCCGCCAATACAGTTTGTGACAACACAAACGGTGGCTACAATTGTCGTTGTCGTATGGGATTTTACGGGAATGGGCAGAAGTGCCAAGGTAGGGACTGCTTTAGCATGAATTTCCAGTTGTGCAATGAAACTGTAGAAGGCTTATCTATATAAAATGTTCTTTCTGAGATTGAGAGATTGAAGCATAAGCTCCACTAAATTTGCATATAAAAAATATGCACTTTGGGCATCCTTAATGCCATTTTTGGAACGTTTCATCATCAGATGTTCCTAGATCAGCTTTTCTCTTCTATAAACAAGTGAACGTCATATTCTCGTCACGCAGGCTTTATACTCTGTACAACGGGCTTTTACAACATTCGGGCTTTTCCAGTCTTGTTAACGATGATTACTTTCATCCACAGCTTGTAAACAGTGTCCATCCGGATGGTATGAGTTCTGGCCATGTAATGCAACGCGCGATGCAGTATGCAGGAGTATGTTTGGTCTTTGGTTTTGTATCTGCTTTTAGCTATTACTGAATGATTTGATGATTCAATGATTCAAGGACTATTCAGTATAATCGTTAACCACGAGTGTTAGAGCCCACAAGGTTAATGTCAATATTTCAGGTACTGATTTGTAATCGAATTTGTATAAAACTTGAACCAACTACATGATGAACAGTAATGAGTCTGTTCTGTTGAAAAACTGCTGTTAGTCTATTCTATACAAACAATAAGAAATTGAACAAATCATGATAATAAGGATTGCAAAGGTAGCCACTAATATAGATTTGAAGGGCCTTAAAAAGATCAGGACTTAAGCATTAAACATAAACTTAAGAAGCAAGTTGACTTTGATTTAGATATTTCATTGGAGTTATGTGATGTTCTTAAGACTTTTCTGGCATTTCTTCTTTGGATGCTTCATATAATAAATAAATAAAGCATGATCGCTTTAGGTTTATTATTTGAATTATTCCTTACCTTACCTTTTGCTGTCAATACTGAACTGAAGCTCCAAGTCATGTTTCCATGTTCTTGTCACAACAGAGTGCAGTCCACCGTGTGAACGCTATATGTACCAGGTTCACCCATGCGGTGTTGGATTTGACAGAAAATGTGATGGTAAGTGTGACGTATCTTATAAGCAACAGAAAAACGTCATATGCACTAGATGGAATGATGACCACGTAGTTTAGTCTTGACTCTCTTAAGAGACCACGTTGGTGCACAGTGTTGCTATGGTGGCGATTGCCTTTCGTTCTCTTCGATCGAAATGCGGCGCATCATACTGTGCGGCCGTCGTCAGAAGCGTGCTTACTGTTGTTAAGCAACATCAATATTACCTCTTACCCAGTCCCTTTTTGATCTGCGCGAGTTGGGTTGGGTCGTTTGACCATGCCTCCATTGTAGTTTCCCTAATGCCATGTATCGCAGGAAGTAATATTATCATGGTACCTTTACCTAAACTGATGCTCTATCTTAGACACTTAATAGAGCTATGATTGCTGCGATGTCTAGTGACTTTTACGGTCAAAAAGACATTACGGCCAAAAGTTAAACGGTTTTTGCAACAGGCATATTGTTGGCGCTTATGTCACCAATCTAGTAGAGAGCATTACGTAACGCACAATCTTCAATTCTGGAAGGCAGATTGAATCTCATAGGTATCAGAATAATATTATTATGACTCAAATATCGAGCCAGAATGATTCAAGCCCCCACTTTAGCTAGTTGATTTGTTCGAGGATTTAAAGTTTCTTGTTTGGTAAAATGAAGATATTACATTGATAAGTTAAATTTCGAATTGTTTTTTTTGCAGATATTCTAAAAGAACTCAGACCAATTACTGCTTCGTCGATGTTCAAACCAGATAAGAGTGAGCTTTATTTCATGCTAAATGTTTGTAAAACCTTCACTAGATCAAAGAGGTTTTTGATTACGAAACGAGGCCTAATGCTATAACATTCCGATCCTACCTTTAAAATAAGTTAATATGCAAGAAAGCACGAAACTTAATTTTTGGCAGATGCTTCTGGAACGTGGATCACCAAATGAAGCTTAGTGCTTCAGAAGTCTTTGTATGAAAGATATTTACGTAAATCATTGCTTTTGAAGCTGTGACACTTTAGGGAGACGAGTTAAAAGACACGTAAAGAAGTCTCCAATTAGTTTCGCTGCTAATATTATGCTTAATACCCTGCTGTACTATCACATCCACAAGCATAATAAAATGCGTTATAGGACTAACTTTTCAAAGCATTATACTCTGAGTAAAGCTTATATAAAGCGTGAGAAAGGCGACAAATTTTATCACAAGGATCACTAAAGACAAACAGTATCAGGCCTTTTTTCCCTGCTTCATGAAGTAGATATGTGCGCTTAAATATACTGACCAGTTAGAGGATAATCGGCTTCAAAGCACTGAAGAGCCCTTTTTCACAAACGCCATTTTGAAAATGTGTTTGCGCAGGGATTCATTTTACTGCTATAAATGTGAATCTGTGACACTGTTTATATTTGAAGAGAGCAATGACTTGTTTTGATTGGGGTAGATTTGTCTTCGCATCTGCCTCTTTGCGACGCCCACTTTGCAGGATTTGTGTTTGTTGATTGATACTGTGTTTGTGGTCTGTTTGAGTTACTTTACACAATTTTAGGACTTTCCGGATCCGTGCTCTTAACAGCTGCTGGGCTTGGAAAATTCATCATTACGGACGACCGAATGCATGCAAATGCAGCCGAAACGAGGCTCAAATTTTCAAAAAACGAGGACAGAGATGCAACAATATGGCGAACACCTTTTCTGAAGATTGATTTAAAACTATCCAATGTGGATGTCCTGCCAATCTTTGCCGACACTGGCTCAGTTATACCCGAGCAAGACAAGTTCTTTGCGGGCTTTAATGGATTAGGCGAAATAAAGAAAAACTACTGTCGACATCCAATCGCAGATAGCTACATCCTCACACACGAGTTCTATAATGATTACAAGACGGCGGTCACAAAAGATTACTGCACCCTGAATCGCAAAAGTATTTGCCCTGATGAAGCAGGAAACGGTCAGGTATACGCAAAAAGAACCCATCAGCCATGCGGTAGCGGAAAGATATCTGAGTTTGATGACACAAAACTTTACTGCAGTTCGTATGTGAACATTGAGCTGGCCTTCGGCGTCACGAAGCCAATGTTTGATGATGCTCCTGTGTGGAAGTTCAGAGACAAATCATGCTCGCACTTGTTCGATGCATGCAGAGATTGTCGGCGGAATAAGTGTTATAAAGAGAGAGCGAGTTTGTCTTGTAATAAGCAATGCGATTACGTTTGCAAGTGTTATCACAGTAAACACTGCGCAAAGACAGCAGTGACTTGTGCAACAGGTGATCTGAGCGAATGGACACTGAAACAGGAGTTTCGTGGCACAGATCTGTCTACGCGGTTCAACTGTTATTTGCAGCGAGTTGTTCCTGAAAAATTGTTCTCTTTAAGTTACCGCGTTAGAATTGCTAACACCAAACTAAGCAGTGGCTGGATACATGTCAAAGAGAGGCAGATTGCAAAAGGGAAGGATGTTTACGGATTGGGGGCATTTGAGATTAAGTATGAGAAGGGCAAAACCCTGACAGACAATGTTGTTATAACAGGGTATGGGTTGAAGGGGACAGATGGCGCTGGGTACGCTTTTGACCTGCGCAACATCAAGCCCTTGGTCCAAGCAGATTTCGCGGGGATCGAGGGGAAGTTGAAGTTCATGCCTACCAAGCCGTTTACCCACACAGGACACCAGTGGTCGGATGGTTCAAATTGCCGCATTTTGTCATTTTGGAAAAAGTACATCGGAAGGATTAAGCCTTTCGAGCATAAGTTGAAAATTGAGAAAACACGTAAGTCTGGTGAAAGGTTTCTCTACCGAGTGCGAAATGGTGGAGAAAGTAGTGTAAACATTTCATTTTTAAATAGTGAGCCTCTTTTGGACAAATTTGGCAAGGTGGCCAGAATAACAAAACTGAACTCCACATTAAAAGCGAACGCAAGCCATTGGATAATACACTTGAAAGGGAACATCAGCACATGCCCGGCGTATTACGAAATAACCGTCATTGAAAAGGCAGCAACTGTTTTGCTTCTAAAGCAAGACATCCTTGTACTCTGCCCATTGACCCACTTCCATGTCATTGCCGTTGTTCCAAAGATGACGTCACTTCCGGCTCACAAAGGGCGTCTTTTTATTGTTTACTTTTCAAACGGGAAGAGCGTGTATGAGACCAACATTGAAAAGATGGAGGAGCTGTATGTTGGTGGACGACTCGAAAAAGCAAAGAATACAGTGGCTAGTGGAAGCTTCGATCTGCAAATGCTCTCGCAATTCGATCCAATCATCATTCTGACTGGCGTTTTCATAACTGGGCTAGTGACATTGCTGATGCTTGCGTGTTTGATCAAGCCGAGCAGAAAGGACAAGGACAAGCATAAAGGACGGCAAGAGGCCGCGCTTAACCTTGGCGAAAAAGGCAATGTGAGGGAGCAGCTTGAAAAGGAGGACAAACTCCAATGGAGGCATATAATTCCGATCGTTTTCCTTGTGGCTTTTCGAGTTGCGTATAGCTTTCTGCTTACTGCCAGCTTCATCATCATCGTGTTTACGATCGTTAACAAAAGCGAACTTGATGCTGTCCAAGACTTCAAGGAATTCATCCAGCTGAAAGTCAATCAGAGTAACCAGATAGCCCTCGCTTTGGATCTATTTCGCGAGTCCGAGGCCAAAATAATGACAGACAAGGCAGCATTTATGGAGTGCGCATGTGACTATCACATGGGTCGAATAATGAGGAACATGCGAGACAACATGACAGCCCTCGTGCAGCTCCACGACCTGATCGCTTTCGACAAGGTAAGGAAGATTTCAAAGGGTCAATTGTGTCATTAAGCACCAGGAAAGCATTTCCATAGAAGCCCTGGTTTTTTTGTTTCCATGAAAACACTGGTCGGTGAGTGTACTAGGCTTAAAGGCGGAAGGTGTTGTGTGCAACGTTGGTTTGAGATCAAGGATTTGCATGAAACAAATATTATGAATGCCCGGGTTGTAACAGTTTGTAAACTCTTACATATTGCTATTGACCAAAATTATGAATTTGCCAAGAGAAGCAGGCTAAAAAAAAAGATTCTTAGAAGCACTAACTTAAGTCAGGCTCCTTGTACAAATTCCAGTCTTGATGTTAGGACTTTCCAATATTGTCTCTAAAAGAATCATGTTACCTTGCAGGTCAGCGAAACACTGATAAAGTTGGTAGGAAAAAGGATGTCGGTCTTGTTTACCATTTATGGCAAGATTCAACGTTATCGAAGCAGTGTTACTAGAACACTTCATCAGATTGAAAGCCAACTGACGCAGTATGCGTACAGGGTCTATAACAATAAGCATTTTGAGGTTGCAAGAAGCTTCTGGGGAGCATGGCAAGACTTCAAATCGCTCGATTTCCTAAATTCCTTTGGGTCTTTCGATGTCGTAATGTACCGATATTACAAGAGGGTTATCTTAGACGAACTGATAATATTAAAAAGGAGATTCAAGGTGAATTCGATTTTAAAAAGGCTTGCTAAGCCGTTTTACCCTTTAGCCAATGCATTGCTGGCACCATATCGAGCCATGAAGCGGAAAGTGAAGGAGACGGTACTGCGAAGAATAAACAATATAAAGAACAAAATCCTTAAAGGTGTCCAATGTATTGGCAACATTGACATGAGAAAGTGGAAGCGACATGTTGATGATTATGACGAGGAGAGCAAGAAGAGATGTCTCTTGAAGGCAGCAAACAGATTCATGGAAAAGATTATTGATGATACAAAGACAGCGCGGAACAAGTCTGGTCGATTCGTCATCAATTCGGCCAGGAATGACGCTTCCTTCGATATACTTCAGGGAGACGCGCTCGAAGAAGCGCACGAGCGGACGGAGGACAAGCGGATACGGACCATGCGGCAGCTTACGGAGTACTACAAAGCGAGCGAAGAGACGCAAGTTGCACTGAGGCTGTTGAGGTCCCATGCAGTCGTCCTGGTGCTGGTTTTCGATATACTGCTCATCACGTACCGGAACCTGAAGACGTACCGCTTTGCTTTCGTGATGGCGGCCGGATACGAGAAGAAGAACGAATATAAGCGTATCGGAGAAAAATTTGGAGACGAGAAAAGCCCGAACGATAGATCAGCGGGTCGAAAAATGGTTGACTGCGTGGCGAAGGCCATATCGATGTTTTTTAGTACATTCACGCTCGCCCTGAAACTGATCTTCACCACAATTCTCATACCTGTTGTGGTGATTATCATCGCGGTAATAGTCTCATTCTATCTGACCATCGCGTTTGCTTACAACGGAATGAACGTTGACAGTTTAGAGAAACTCGGAGCCTTTCGATTTCTTTCCGCGCGGTTGGATCTGAGCTACAACGTCACCAAAGAGGCGCTGATAGAGCACGCGGAATACCTCAATACATTCGACATAGGCATGTACGTGGAGTCGCTGCGCGTGCAGACGGAGGAGTTCCGCAACACAATGAAAGAGTTCAACGTAGACGAAATGATTCGCTTGAAGCGACTTCACGCGGAGCTTTGCGATACGGAAGACCAACGCGCGTGCAACATAGACTTCAGTAGGCTGATGGAGAAGCTGCAGATGAACGTGAAGCCGTGTATGTTCCCTGTGATCAAGGCGCGAATGCCGGACAACATTTACGACAGCGCGGCCTATCGAAGGCAGTTGAAACACGAGCTGAAACATTATGTTGACGCTTTTAGAAAGATATTCATCAACTCGTTCTACATAATTGCGGGTGTCATTGGAACAATCCTTCTAACAGTTGTTATGTCAAAGTTGATCTTCAAATTTCTCAAGAAAATGGGAATGATAAGACTTAAAGAAAGGCATATTTACCACGAATTACCAAGAATTCTCCGGCAGAGGTCCAGGGATGGATTATAACCGTTTTAATGTGAAGCCTGGTTTTTTCCTTCTTGGTACATGTTTACTTGTAAGAATTGCTAATTTTTGTTCAGTATCATGATTAATTCAAGCAATCAAAAAGGCAACATCTTACACAAGAGTCTGTTCTTGCATTTATAATTAATTTCAAATTCTATTTTTCGCATATCTGGTAAACCAGATTATAAAATTTCCCAACAAAGGAACTTAATATTTTGGCCAAAATACTCTTTTTGGTGATATTGAGTGGCCGTCCAGGGAATCTAAAGAGATTGCATTCTTTCCAAAACATGCCAAAAACGACTTTCTTCTCAATCAAGGTCTGCATAGGACATACTGAACTTCGAAGCAGTGTGTGTTGATTGAATTCTTTAATGGGAATTAAAAATGCCTGTAGTTCAAGTCAATTTGAGTTCCAGTTGCAAACCTTCTGACGTCTGCCGAATGTCATTAGCAACTTCTACACCACCATTATGGATATTCAGTAATTGAATATAGTTGATACTTCTGCAAACTAGAATACTTTACGTCCACCTTTTTGGGTTAAAAAAGGAGTTGTATCAGCTATTTTTTAGATTTTAACTGGCAAAAAGTAAACAATAACACAAGAGCATTTGGGTTTACTTCAAGGGAAATAGGTTTTTGTAACCATGGTAGCATCCTACACCTGTTACTATTTGTTTTTGTACTGGTGTAACTATCAGCTCTTCAGTTATACAAAAGTTAAAGGCGGCATTAAAATTGCGCAGCTGGCTGTATAGTCTTGGCATGTATCTTCCATTTGCTTTGCAGTATTGTTGTTTTGAGACAACTGACGAAAAATCTGCGTTGATTTAGGTAAGACATGTTTTTCCAAACCAATAGCCTCTGATTTTTCAATGGCATAGCCTAGTTCTTCGACACATTGTCGACATAAGCTTTTAATGAGATGAAATGCAGAAATATATGCTTACATTTTCATACTTTGTAAATGCCTTGTAATTTTGATGCAATAAATGTTTTGTACTAATAAAACCAAGTAGATGTGTTTGTTGATAATGCTAATATTTTCATGTTCAGCCTCTCTTCTCAATGTCTGAGATAGAAACCAAAATGTGCTCATGTTATTTGCCATCAATTGTGAACTTTGAAATCATCTTTTGGCAGATTCGTATACTGCATTCCCAAATAAAAGGATCCTAATAAGTCCATAAGCCCTAGGTTTAAACTATAAGCTTCATTGCACAGTAGTAAGACGGCGTTTTCAATCTTTGCTCTACTATGAGAAACATAAGCTGTTATTGATTATGTTGTGTTTTCTTAAGTTCAACTACTATCATACTTTGTGAATGTTCCACAACTCCGTTAATTTTTCCTAATCATACTTAATTTCTAACCTACATAAGTTGTGAACTTGTTGGTTAGAGCGTGAAAGGACAGTTTGCAAAAAGGACTATCTAAAGAATGGCAAAACGGTTTATCTAAAAAGAATGGTCAAACCCATCAGTTTATAGAGACGACTACCGATTGGTTGAAAATAGCCAATCAGATCTACTTAATTGAGTCTAATCCAATCAAATGCATTTCGATTGTTTTGTGTTTTCACTTGCACGGTGACGATCGGTCCTTATATAGCCATCGCTTTGTGCTCTTCTATCATGTATGCATATTAAGTAGAAAATCAGTTTTCAGACATTAAATCGAGGAGACAAAAATAACAGACTTTAGCAGCTACGGAAGCATGTTTTGGAGCTACTGAAAAGCATGTTTTTCCTTCCAATCATTTATCGCCCTTTCATAGAAAGAGGCCACGCATAACTGTAGGTTTGAAATAAACGGATTGAGCAAATCCTGTTAAGCGTTTTCTTGAGAATGCCAAAGCGCTTGCTTGCGTCTTGTGGAAGCAATGCCAGTCAAATTAGCAACAGTGACCTGGTGCCTACAAAAACATACCAATCGATTGGCATTTACGATGTGACTACCTCTTCTACAAAAGATTAAATTTTCATGGCGAATTACTTCCTCATAATTACGTCTTGTAATTAGCAACCAGATAGCCTAGCTCTGCGGTGAGTCTTCTTTGCAGTTTTTTTGAGAAGCCCTCTGTTAGAACTCTGTGATTTTCAAACAGACAAATCCCTGAAAAACGAGTCATACAGCTCTGCATGAATTATTTATCCTCGCAAATCCTGTTTTTTTCGTGCGACTAAATCAAATTACACTAAACCTGACGATTCTGTTGTAAACTTCTACTAGGATTTCACTAGAAATTCTCGCGAGTCTGGATGGCACCTTTAACTTCATTCTACTAGTTTGCAGGTGCTAGAGCCGGCCTAGTTCTGGTGCGGACAAACGTTTCGTTTGTCGGTATTCTATTGTGTGGAAGCTCATCTGAAGGAATGCGTGCAGAGAGTGTTTGCCAATAACCATACCAAGACACAGAGAGAAAGATGCTGTGACGCAAGTTTTCTTGGCATTCGAAATCTACTCTTCAGAACAGAGTGCAGGGTGATTGTGTTCTATTCGAATTTCACTGCTTGACTGATTGCTGCAACGGTTGCTGCATAGCCTTGGGAGCAGAGGTCCACAATCACGCCAGCGAAGGTAATTTGATCCTGGTGTTACTTCGGGGACAACCTCTGCCTTCCTTCAAGAGCTGTGAAAGAGACAACACGCAGTCTTGCGAAGCAGCAGCCACTTCAAGGTCGTACAGCAATTCTCTTGTCCTGGTACTTTCTTGGAAGTAAGTAAGCGATTTTTGCGCGCTTTCATGTAAACGAGCGTGTTTACGTTTGTCAGATTAATTTCACACATTTTCCGCAATGCAGAACAGTCAAGGATAAAAGCGGTCGACCTCACCATAGTTTAATAGATTAGCAATTGTCGTGTAGAAGTGGTTATCCCGGCTTTGCATTAGTGTAAACAGTCTCTAGACATGGACCAACAGCGAGATAGACAGGACATTGCATACGTTGGGCATATAAAAACTTGAATAAAGTAAGTGCACACAGATTCTTGGTGCGCCTTGTCACTCCCCTGATGTGCAAATTGGTTCGCAATTTCGTGGTGCTGGAATTTTCAACCAAGAAAAGTCGGTATGAAACTAGTTTTAGTTGAATTACAGATAATGAGGGTGTATATTTGGCGATAAATTTCATTATGGTGAAAGACTTCTTGTTTTTTTTAACCTTGCAGTATCAGCATTTTCAAGCCAAAATTTTCGTTACCGACAACAGCTAGAACGCAAGTTGGTATTTGCGCCATTGCCGATGGGTCGAATGAATGAACGTTTTGCAACGAAAACTTTCAAAACTAGTTTGTATGTTTTTAGAGAGGAATAAAAAACAGAGTGCAGAGACCTTTATCAAAATTGTCTTTATATTGATCAATGACATGAAAAGTTTTTTCTTTGCATCCGAAAAGATATCAAAGGATTATACGTTTCCCAAAAAGCCTATTTCTTGACAAGCACTTTATCTACATAAACTCAATGAGTAACCAATGGAATTGCCAATGCACTGAGCAATTGCTTTTCACTGCAGCTACCTTTCAATGAATCCTGAATTTTCGTGTAACACCGCATTAGTTTACATCACTTGCTTTCTGGATCTCAAAAATTCTAGTAGCTTGTAATTTTTGCATCTCTCCAGTTAAGATTATTTTAAGGTCAAAGACGATTTATGATAAAGCTTGAAAAAACTGGAAAATAAGTCAGATCTTCCTTGTTTGTTCATCAGTGAGGAAGATGGAAACGTTTTGCAATAGATTTGAAGTTCAGCAGATGTTTGATGCGCGGGAAACAAATTCGAGTTGATCAATCATAGCAATTAATCATTAAACACCTAAATGTTCCTATTTAGTAAAAGATTATCAGAACAAAGGATCAAGATTGCAATGGACTCGCTACCAATGACATTACTTAGGTACTTGAGTACTCCATTTCAAATTTACGTTGACGACTAAATCAGAACGGAGCAAATCGCGCTTTCGGTTGTCTGGTCTATGAAAGGATGCGGCATCTCGAAGAGCCTCTACATTGTCTCATTATCAAGATCTTTACAATCAAATTTTCTCTCAAATCACCGCAAACAGCTCAGCATTATTGAGAAGTTTCTAGAAAATTTTCCGCCACGCTTTCAAATAAGACTTTAATTCCACTTCAAACTGAAATCGTTCGCACGCAGGCTAGAGATTAGTGTTGTAGCCAACGTTTCATGTTTTCAATATCGCTTTTGCAGGTGAATCTAAGTCACACAACGTGATCTTTCATGGTCTACGCTTTCATTAGATGAATTTTGGGTAAGCTTCAAAGAGGAAATAAGACTGGTTACCCAACAGATTTGCCTTCAAGGCTCAGTTAATACGAAGCAGTTATCATCAGCTCTTCCTCCGTTGCAGGTCAAATCGAGATTGAACGAAGATGGACAAACTAGTCTCGATGGGTAAGCAAAAGGTGACAGAAAAAGGTGCCCAGTTGGTCGCAATGGCAAGTGACAAGAATTCTCCGATTGGGAAAGGAAAAGAGGCCATTATTCAAGGTGGCAAGCAGATTGTGACAGCCGCAGTCAAAGGTGCCATGAAGTAGAGATGGTCAGACATGGGTAGTTCATACAATCAACATAGATAAATACATTGCGATCTGCTTCTATTAATACTGAGTTTAAAGCATGGTATGTTCTTGTAGAAATTTTTTAGTTCATGCAGTTCATCCATGTTAAAGCTTGATTCTATGTAAATAACGCATCCGCTAAACATGTGCTGTTTTGTCTGTCGAACTCTGTCATCGGGGCTATTGCGTTATCGAATTGTCGAAGGGATGATGAATGAATGGCAAGACCAGTTGAAACTTCTTCTTTTGGTTGGTTTTGACTTTTGAAGATTCATTCAAAGCATCATCGTCGAGGTGTGTCTATCTTGGGCCTCTGATGAGACCAAAATGGCGAGGGATGACTTTCATACAGAAAAAAATAATTGCAAAAAATGATTGCGAAAAAAATTATTTGTTGATAAATCTGAAAAGAGTATAATTTGCAAATAACTGGAAGGAGGCCTGGCCTACCCATCTTAGAATGCCATGACACACAGTCGTGCATTCATACACTAGTTTATTATGTATGTAAGTTGTGTGTCGGAATTATGGGACTCAAATCAGACAAATACTATGATTTCAAAGAGTTGACAAAAGCTTTTTGGCTGTTGGAGAATAAATCAAATATTGAGCAGAGGTTTCTAAATCGAGACATGAATCCCTAAGGCGGGAAATACGACCTCGACAACTAAGTTTGTTTGGCCTAATTATGGGCCTTCTTCTTCGTTCCGAGGAAGTAATTTATGGGCCACAACTTATACCAAGAAACGAGAACGTGAAAGTAGTCAATGTCTGGGGAGGGAAACAATGTTCTTCTTAAATTTTTCATTCTATATAACAAAAAAAGAGTGCATAAAATTATTTCTCGTCAATCGATACATTCCGGAGAAAGCTTAATGCCAGCCGGTTCTTTGGTTTGTTCACTAAACAAATACCTGCAGAGCAACTTGCTGATGGGACGAAGAAATGCACGAGGCACTGGGCGGCTTCCATCGGAATGCAAAAGCAGGGCTTCAGCATAAGCCTTGGTTTAAAGAAGAGACAATTGCAGGCTTTGTAGGGTTTTATTAGAGAAATGATAGTTTTACAAGCTTGATTTGGGGCTTAGAGCATGGGATCAGTTTAACCGGACTTAAGAAATACTCTTGACCCGATTACATTGACCTGTAAGACCCTTCACATAAATACATTCGCTTGAAGAAATTCACTTAGATATCTCTTGGAATTAATGCAGATCTATTTTTTGTAAAATCATCTACTTTTTAAAGACTTAATTTCTCTAGGCACCATTCTAGATGAGTGGAAGAATAAAGCAGAATGTCTCCACAAGGTTAGGAACTGAACCCCCACCAGAAAGAGAGCAGTCGGGTTAAATTGTAAAGGACACAACGCCAAAATTTATCGCGAGTCGGCTATAAGGCAAACCTCCTTTTTAGCGAATCCAGGTTACACCAAAACATATACTGATGAAAATGTTCATGCTATTGGGCAAGCTAGGCCGTCTTTTCACCTGGCAGTTTTGAAGTCTGTCTGCACTTCTATGCAAAATCCAATTCTATGTCAACAGAAAGAGTTCGTCTTCTTATTTGGATTTTTCTAGAATAAGGTATGAAGTGGACGCTGGTTGGTCAATAGACAGCCAACTTTGCTCTTTTTAGAATCCTATAGTGCTTTTAAGATCCACGGCTGGCTATCTTCTTTGTCCGCTTTTGGTCTTTTTCTGACATTTGCATACTTCGAAGAGTATGGGGTGGAAATAAATGCTTTAAGTGTGCAAAATTATGTTTCCGCATCTTTTGCGATGGAGAACTTTCTCCTTCGTAAGATATAGCCAGATACAAGGTTTTGTAGGATTCCATGATTATGTACGGAATCTTAACTTAAATTTTTCTGATGATGAAGTTAAAGGGTTTTTCTTTCTTCGACAATCTCTGCTAAAAGTTTTGGAACACTCGCTCTATTTCACGAATTGCAAAATCCCCTCGCCCCTAAAAAAATATTGTGTAGCGCTAAAGTGAATAATCCTAAAAATAAAAGTGAAGAATTCTCATATACCTATGGCCTTCCCCTGATGATGCAAAATTGTTTAAGGGTGCAAGGGGGTCGCAGCTACCAGGGAGAGACGGAAATAGAAACAGGGGTCGCAAAATCACAAAGAACTCACAGTGTTCCAACTACTTTTGGCAGAGATTGCACATTTTACCTTGGGGACTGCAAGTAGCAAAAATCCGAAGTTGCTAAAGGTATGACATGAAAGAGCTACGAGGAAATATCAAACTTCTGTTCAAATGACGACACAAGATGACCCAACTTTATGTTCATTGCGAGGCCTCCGTGACACCATCTCCATTCACAGGATGCGAAGGAGCGTTAAGTTGCAAACGTAAAGAAGATTGTTGCTCATGCGCGATGTCGATATCTGCGATCACCTCTTTGCAAAGTTTGGAAATGGGCAGGCCGAAATACTGACAAACCTTGGCAATTCAGAGTTTTTTGGCACAGTTGATAGTCCTTAAATTACTCGTGAGGAGAGTTTTCAATCAAGAGGTTTGTACCAGCTTGCGTCTGAATTCAGAAGACATCTTTGTAGCCATATTCGCAATGATTGACTTCCTTTAGGCACATGACCAGCCTCGCAAGATTATTTAGGCCTGTTATGCTGGCAGTCTTTGATTTGTTAGTGCTTTCGATCAGAAATTGCAGCTGCAAGCAAAGAGGTAAAAACTAGGTGTATTTGTTGTCCTATGTAGAAAATTGTAGTTGCTGAATCTTCAAAGTTTTAATTCGTTGCCGAAGCTGTAGTTATATTTTAAGGAACCTCCGGAAGTAAAATCAGAAGAAGTTGTGAATATATAGTACGTCATTATGGCTTACACGTTGGATGGCATTTCAATGTTGGTTGAAATTTTATGAATATGCTTGTTTTAAATTGCTAACAGCTTTTTGAAACAGATTTCTAGACAAAGAAACAGTTTCTTTCTGCTTCTAAAGAGTATGTTTTGGTTGTTTCTCAAGACTTACTTCATGCAGTTTCTATCATCTGAGAATGTTTACATTAAGGTTTTAAGAGGGAGACTTTGCAGATACTTACTAACAAGTATTGTCAATACGTAGTCTTACAAATGCAGAAAAGCAATTGGCTTCACTACATCTTTATTCATCATTGTGTAGTACTTTCATTAATGTCCTAAAAATTTTGCATCAAATTAAGGCAAACCATTTGTTGTGATATTAATTCAATTTGCTGTCAAGTTGTAAAAATTAGTTTCTGCTTATCCAGTGTCCCTGGTAGTGCATTTCTGCCCAAGAATCACAAGAATTACTTGTTACCCCAAAGTGGCAGAAATTATTGTGGCTTGGGGGATCAGGCTCCCATCCTCTAACTAAAAGGCACATTCTTAAAGAAAATCCAGGCTCACATTGTTTACTAACTAGCCTTTGTAATAATCAGTTGAAATCAAGTTTATGTTGAAATAAGCTTTTGGTCAAAATATTTCATATAAGGTCATTCAAAATGTATTACATGAGTTTGAAGCCCTGTCTGTAATATTTTCATGATGTCACTACAAAATATCAAGGGATGGTTTATTTTTTTCTGTTCTTTTGATGTTAGCATGATAAAGATAGCATGATAATGAATTTTTGTAGAAAATATATCATTTAAGCCTAATCAAATTACTAAAACATCAATTCAAGTAATTTACTGATATTATCTTATCACAAGAAGGTGGATTAAATAGAGTGTGCCATTTTTTACGTTAGGGTGGTGATCAAAATTCCTTTTTTACTGTTGTGTTCTTTATATTTATATATGTACATCTTTCACAAAAAAGGAACTCACAGCTATGTTCATTGAGACAGCAAAGTGGAGACTACAATGTCCCAACTAAATAAATTGACTCCCTTGTATAGATCATAAATGCACACACAATTGGCATCACTTTATGCCAGTTTATGGCCTTGTGGCAACAGCAAAAGAGGATTCACAAATGATAAGCACTTTGAATTCAAATTTAATTTTTTTCTTGGCAAAGGTACAAACATAGACATCAATGATATGTTAAGCAAGGAGTCTGATTTTCTTGTATGAAAGTATGGTGGTGAGTTCTGGATAGTAGTTTTAGCCACAGGTATTGATAAAACAAGTATGAATCCCAATTAATTCATTGAATGTTACCAAATAATTGGCATAGTTCAAAATGGATGATACTTGCTTTGTCTGTTGTTGTGTGTACATCTACTGGCAGAATGTGTCAAGTTCTGGATGAGGATGGAAATCAGCTAGAAATAAAATAAAAATGCAACAATTGATGAGATGGGTCATTTCAAATTCCAGCGATAAAATGTGTGGTTTCATTTTTCCTTTATTATATTTAGATTATCAAACAAAATTGTGCAAAATGTTAGCTTGCTTCACGCTCGTGAAGAAACTGGCTGCTTTTTGTGAAACATTTGAGAGTTCATTAGATTTTGCGTTTTTTAATGCAATGATCATTTTGGTCCAAAATGTGTTCATTAATTGATGTTGCACACATCTGTTTCCTATAATAGAATGCTTGATGCCCAATGTAAAATTTGATTGCTCTATTGTTGAAAATTAGGAATATTATACAAATGCAAGAACTGGGAAAATCAAAATGGCTGTTACAAAGGAGTTTGTTGAAAAAAATTACCAAGTGTCTGATATCTATGTGACTATTTGAAGAATTGACATGATATTTGCAAGAGGTGATACTAGATTTTGAAAAAAAAATTAACTTGTCTGGTGACATAGCTGTGTTAAAATGGCATGGAATGACCTGTTTGTTGATTTGTCCCAGCATTTCTTTACAAGAGTGCAATGTAGAGTGTTAATTTACCATTTTTGAAATTTGTACACCCTTTTTCTTGGATTTTACTCTAGTGCTCATATCAAAATGCGGTGAAGAGTATTTGGCAGTGGTTCTATACTCACATATGATTTCATAACCACAACAAAACTGTGTAGAATTTTTTAAATCTAACCTAAATGATATTAATCATGAAGCTATTGTTACAAATGGATAATAATTTCTACACAAGAATTTCTGTTCATTTAGTTGCTTGAAGCTATGTTTTGTGCAGTTTCTTGCTTCTGCATAATGTTTTGGCTGGTGTTCATATGTGAAATAATATTCTTTTTGATGGTCAACAATTAAAAGTGTTGATCTGCAAGAATTTGTGTTGATATTTTCAGCATTTGAAAAATGTGATTTCCAATGTGTCCATGCATATGCTTGTCATTCCTTCCAGCTGAATTGGCAAAATCAGAAGCATTTTTGCACATGTTCTTGTCTCAAAACATTTAATACAACAATGATACTCCACAGTCTATTTGTACTTGTTTCTACCTTGCATCAGAAGGTAGTTTTAGGACAATGAGAAGCTTAAGCTTATCGAGCAGTGTCCTGGTACTTCCTCTTGATGTGACCACACCTTGTGATTCCTTATGCGTGGAATTACAGAGAGTTGGCAACTCTCCTCACACTGGGTGAAAGTTTGGTCATGCCAGGGACTCAAACCACGGACCCTTGTGTCCGTAGTCAGCGCTCCTAACCACTGAGCCATCCTCCATAATCTAATTGATTAATCCCAATTTGCAATGTAATTTTTTTACAATCTTTTTCATTATTTCATTTTCTCAAGGCAGTGAGATGATTTAATGCTCCCATTATATTAGAAATGTACATATATCTAGCATGTTTGAAATGTGTTTTTCATTGTCTTTCCTCAAACAGGATTTTCAAGAATTTGAATATTATGGCTTGATAGTGGCTGCATTTGCCACCAGAAATGGCATCAATTAATGAAATTATCACTTTTTACCAATATTTTTACACTGTGTTGCTGTAGTTCTTAGCCCTTACTTTTGCCAGCTTTTAATCATTTTCTCATGTTTGCCTACTCTGAGAGGAAGTATGCAAAGAAAAGATGAAAGAAAAAAAAAAGTAGCATGCAAAGATCATGTTACACATTTTTGCCTT